>CM058235.1:35662664-36267664 GCA_030180135.1 Orychophragmus violaceus
CTTATCGACCCTTTGGACAGCAAGCACTACATAGAATTTGTTAGTTTCCTCTATATCCATGACATAAAAAACAGAAGAGACGATCCTATAGGTAAAAACTATCGAAAGTTTCCTTCTTTCCAATGTTTTTGAGACTTTAATCATGAATCTTTAAATAACAACAAATATCTTGACTAGAGACCATGGGCGTTGTCTCGATCGTCTGCCCCCTTGAAGTCGATCCCGATAACCCTTAAAGGAAAAGGAAAGTGTTCCACCTCATAGACGCCCAGTAAGTGCATGTTTTTGGTAGTGTAGCAGTAAACACAATGACCAAAACAATTGATAAAAGTGTAAACTGTTCGACAATAAGAACAATTGATCAAGATACTTCTAATTTGCTTCTCTTATTCGTAATAGGATGAATAAGTTAAAGTGTGTGGCTTATGGCAAATACGCGGTTGACTTCTTCTTTGAATACTTGAAGACTAAGGGTTTAGAAACGATCGTGGTGCTCAAGATGTGGAGGATTGTTCGGACTGGAAGTAACTGACGTTTAACATTTTCAATTGTTTACATATAATAATTTAGGATAGTTCGTTAAAGTTCTTGTTTTATATAGGTGAACCTGATGAGACATGGGTTGAGACCGTATAAGGCTTATCGGACTACATGTTCATTCCGCGAATTCAGGAGGTTCAAAATCTCAGGTTCTAGTTAGAGGCCGCTGACACCCGATGCTGCCGGAAGCAGTGTTGTTGTCCCTATCTAAATCTCATTAATAATTTAGTGTATGTTACTTGAAAACTCTATCGTTTTATTATGCTTTCGGTTTTAATATGCTTATCAAACCGTATTAATTATGCTTTCATGTTTAATATTTCAATTTATTAACGATAATTGATAGCCATATTTTAATAAGAATTGATTAATACTCCAAAGTAAGAATTATTGGGTGACCTTTAAGAGGCATCTCCAAGTCAATAACTTTCTTTGACTAAGATTAAGAAATCGACTACTATTTGTAATGTTAATAAATGAGAATGAATACTAATACAATTGGAAATTAAAATTTCGATTTATAAAAAAGATTAATATTAGACAAAGGTCGTAATTAAATACATATTCGAGCAATAATTATTGCATTTTTGAAAAGGGGAAAAATTAACAGCCGTATAGATAAATAAGAGTAACATTTTTGGACTTATTTTTGGTCTTCATATTTGTATATTCAGAATTTTGCGGTGCCATTTAAGATGCTCTTCTTCCACCAATGAATGTGCTCGGCGTGACTGGAAGTTCATGTAGCTTTAAATCAGGATTAATTCTATAACCGTTCGTTCTTCCCCTAGGTAAATATATAACCTCGGTTTTCATCATTCTCCCCCATCCTCACTTCTTACCTCTCTTTCGCCTCTAAGTTCTAACAGAGCCTCACTTCATCTTCTATCTTTTATCTTAAGTTCTTCTTTAAATATGCTGACATGTTCTTCTGTTTTCCTTTTGTTCGGTTCTGTGTCGACCTCCGGAGGCATGCATGAACAACACCGGAACTAGTATTCTCCTTAAAATAAAGTCACCTACGAGTCTTGCAAGGTCAAACGACCAAATGTTCTTTCGCCGGCAAACACTAGACGGCGAGATGATTGTTTGAGATCGATTCCTTTGGGTTACTTAACTTTAAGGAGAATATTAGTTCAGGTGTTGATTTCATAACAGTTTCTATCTCATCGATGTCCTTGCTGGGAGAAGACAAATCAAACGACGGTCAGCGGATAACGGGAAAGGGACGTTACAAAAGGGATTCCTCACTGCTGCTCAATACCGAACACTGAATTCAATCCACCAAGCTATAAACATAAAACGTCAGAAACTGATTCTGACGTTTTATGTTTATATCTTGGTGGATTGAATTCAGTGTTAGATATTGAGCAGCAGCGAGGAATCCCTTTTGTAACGTCACTTTCCTGTTATCAGCTAACTTGTCACAATCAGACAAGAACTTGTCTTTTAAGAAAGTAGTTTAGCTCTAATTATTTTTCTTAGTTTGACTTGTATTATCATTATCTGAGATATTCCACTCAATTCCTATATTATCATTATGTTTAATTTATAGTGGAAACTTGTGGAACCGACAAATTGGGATTAATATTAATCTAATAACTTCTCTAGCACCCAAACAAGAAATTTATGTGTGATTTTCCAATAAGTAACCTGCAGTACATAGAAACAAAATATCAAATATAGAGTTTGACGAAGATAAATTCAAATAAATATGGGGAAATTGCTTAAAATGCCCTCAAATTTGATTTTAAATAAAAGTGTACCCCTAAACTTGAATCAAATATAAAACTGGTTTTGCGGCCTTATGAAATTACCGCGCTGTCCTTACGACCAATCAAAACAATGTCAAACGCAATTACCATTATAACCTTCGACTATTTCAGACTTCTATGGATGTCTGAGATGTCAGACTCCAATAGAAGTCTGACACATAATTAACTACTAAATTTAAAATTTAAAATTATTAAAAAATATTTTGTCAAAACTTTTATATACATAAATTATATATAAATAATTTAGTAGTATATAAATTAAAATTCTATAAAATTGAGTCATATTAAACTATGTTAGTTAAGTATGCCTTAGAACATACTTTGTAATGGAACATAATGGAACATTTACATATAACTTACATATAACCTTAGGGTTAGTTAGATTCATGGTTTAGGAAATGGTCACATTTGAAAAAATTACATTTGCACATGTATGTTATAATGGTGATATAATTAACGAATTTGATGTGTCCTAGGTGTTTTGTTTAAATATTTTCCAATGTTAAGTGATAAATATTAGATTTAGGGTTTATCAGACTTCTATAGAAGTCTGAATTTCGGGGTTTCGTAAATACTTGGGATTGAACCAAATATACCTTAAATGGTTAAAATTGACTAAATTTATGTAATTTTAATTTACATATGTCCAAAAGTCCCATGTTTAATTTATGTCCAAAAGTCCCCACTAGATTTAGGGTTTATCAGACTTCTATAGAAGTCTGAATTTTGGGGTTTCGTAAATACTTTGAACCAAATATACCTTAAATGGTTAAAATTGACTAAATTTTTATGTAATTTTAATTTACATATGTCCAAAAGTCCCATATTTAATTTATGTATCCAAAATTTTCCTCAAAATATTTTTTAATAATTTTAAAATTTAAATTTTCAACTTAATTATCTCTCAGACTTCTCGTACGTGTACTTAATTCTTTAGAAGTCTGAGACGTATTTAAGTTGAAAATTTAAAATTTAAAAATATGAAAAAATAATTTGATATAAATTTTGATACATAAATTAAGTATAAGCATTTGTTATGTATATAAATTAAAATAACATAAACTTTGATCAAACTTAAGCATTTAAAATATATTTGGTTCAAAACACCATGTAGTTTGATCTATGTTTCACATTGAATATCATGTTTTATCTGTAGGGTTAGATTGAGAGTTTGTGAATTTTCATTCATATTGTTCCATAGTAGTTAGTTTGTGACTATTCTAAACGAGTTTGATGTTTATTATAAGTTTTCTATATAATATGATGATATTTAAGTAGTAATTATTAGATTTAGGGTTTCTCAGACTTCCAGGAAAATCTGGTTCAAGTATTTAAACTTGTCATGAAGTCTTATTTTAGACTGCATATGAAGTCTGAAATTTCCCGCCTTTTCGAAAATTTTCACACGAAAACTTTTCAAAAAGGCGGGAAATTTCTGCCTGAAAATTTCAGAATTCCCGCTCAATTCAGAAATTCCTTCTCAGACTGCATATGAAGTCTGATACCGGATATTTTACAATTTTTAATTATTAAAAATTTGGCGGCAAAGTTTCTCTCCAATTCTCTCCTCTTATCTAAACCTATTTTTTTACACACATATAACAGCCAGAAAAAAAACCTTCACATTCTTCCTTTTTTTACTACCTCTCTTTCTCTCTCTCTCTTTTGTAAAACCTCTCTAAAATTTCTCATCCAAAAATGTTCTCAAGCTTATTCTCTCATATGAGTTCTTATGTATGTGATTCATAGTTGATTCTCTTTGAGCTGCGAAATAGGTGAGTGGATCGGTTCTGATTTAGTGTTTTCAAAGGTTTTTTAACTGAACCAATTAAGACTTTTGACATAGACTTTTGGTTATACATTTTGATTTGCTCAAACAATCTTTTATTATCCATTTCTTGGAGACTAGTTCTCTAACTAATGCAAGAGCTCTGTGTTTTTGCTTTTTCAGGTGCTTGGTTTAAGGTTGATCCAGATGATTCTCCAAAGAAGCTGGAGTTGGGGTTTATTATGTGCTAATGGCTCATAAAATTTCACTGTTACGAGGAACACGAAGTCTGAGAGTCTAATACCAGACTACAATAGAAGTCTGAGAAACTCTCAGACTTCCAGGTAAATCTGGTTCGAGTATTTAGACTTCTCGAAGTCTTATTTCAGACTGCGTATGACGTCTGAAATTTAAATGTTTTTGAAAATTTTCACACGAAAACTTTTCAAAAAGGCGGGAAATTTTTGCCGAAAATTTCAGAATTCCCGTTCAATTCAGGAGTTCTTTCTCAGACTGCATATGAAGTCTGATACCGGATATTTTATAATTTTTAATTATTAAAAATTTGGCAGCAAAGTTTTCCTCAAATTCTCTCCTCTTATCTAAACCTATTTTTTACACACATATAACAACCAGAAAAAAAAATATTTACATTCTTCCTTTTTTTAGTACCTCTCTTTTTCTCTCTCTTTTGTAAAACCTCTCTAAAATTTCTCATCCAAAAATGTTCTCAAGCTTATTCTCTCATATGAGTTTTTATGTATGTGATTGATAGTTGATTCTCTTTGAGCTGCGAAATAGGTGAGTGGATCGGTTCTGATTTAGTGTTTTCAAAGGTTTTTTAACTGAACCAATTGAGACTTTTGACATAGACTTTTGGTTATACATTTTGATTTGCTCAAACAATCCTTTATTATCCATTTCTTGGAGACTTGTTCGCTAACTAATGCAAGAGCTCTGTGTTTTTGCTTTTTCAGGTGCTTGGTTTAAGGTTGATCTAGATGACTCTCCAAAGAAGCTGGAGTTGGGGTTTATTATGTGCTAATGGCTCATAAAATTTCACTGTTACGAGGAACACGAAGTCTGAGAGTCTAATACCAGACTACAATAGAAGTCTGAGAGTGAAAATTCAACATGAAGTCTTATATTAGACTACTTTTGAAGTCTGAAGTTTGATACTAAATTAGGTGTTTTCTCATTTTTGTAGATTTTTACTGGTTATTAGACTTCTTGTTGAACACATTGTATTGTATTAGATTATTGGATGATCAAATCAAAGAAAGAAAGTTCTCCTTATGTACTATGCTTGTAGAAAAATACAAAGTTGTATAAATTTACTTTTGTCTACTCAAAATCAACAAGGAATTTTGTTCATTGAAAGTATACAATATCAAGAAATGGGTTAGTTTAACCTTGGAAGAAAACATTACTCTTTAGATTACATACACCAACATATGACAAACTAAAATAACCTTAAGTGGTGATGAATTGGTCGTCAGACCTCTACTGCCGTCTGATTCTTATGAGCTAAAAGTTTATAAAATTAACAAGTCCAAATGTCAAGTTCGTTCTCTTGTCATCACATTAGCGATCTTACTGGAAAAAATCAGCTTATAAACGCTCTACATGTGGTTGTGTAGCTCATCTTAATCCCAATCTACTTCTTCATTGATACTTTGATATGATTTGGTGTAATCAGTTCAATTATATCAAATCATTCAATAAACAACCAACATATATAATATGGAGTATGACGTTTACGCATAGACATTCGTTCCACCAGCTCGGATGCTACTAGCTACATTGCCAATATTATTCAAAAATTGATTCAAAAATAATTACCATATATAAAAATGTAAAACTCACACATAAAAAACATAGAAAACTAACACACATTTATAAAAAATTAAAATCAACCAAATTAATCGTAAATATTCAATAAAATACATTTTAAAAGTTTTTAATATTTCAGACGTCTATAGATGTCTGATTGTAGTGAAACCAGACTTCTATGGTAGTATGAAAAAGAGGGTATTTTTGCAATTGATTTTGAAATGTCAGACAACGGATGCAGTCTGAAATCAATCAGACAGCGTACGCAATCTGTTTTGAAAATTTTTGAACTTTTTGTCAGACAGCTTATGATGTCTGAGAAAAAAAGGGTAGTTTTGCAATTGAATTTCAATTGTCAGACTTCTCCAAAGAAGTCTGATAATTTTCAGACTTCGGGAGAAGTCTGAAAAAAAGTAGAGGGTAGTTTTGCATTTGATTTTGAAATGTCAGACTTCGCCAAAAAGTTTGATAATTTTCAGACTTCTTATGTTGTCTGACAAGAATTTCAGACCGCGAGGGAAGTCTGATAAAAACATCGCATTTTTGGTTTTTATCCAGCGTTGACCAAAATTCTATATTTCAGATATCTATAGTCGTCTGGCAAAAGTTTGGAATTTCAGATGTCTATAGCCGTCTGATATTTTTTTCCTTATTTCCAGACAGATTTAGAAGTCTGACGACTTTTTCGCTTATTCTGATCAACATCTGAAAATTTGGGCAATTGCAGTTTCTACCCCCCCCCCCCCCCCCCCCCGATTATTTCCAGACATCGGAGCCCATCTGACAAAAAGTCAAAATCGGTCAATTTCTTGCCAGACTACATAAGAAGTCTGACTAAAAAATCAAATTTTAATCAATTGCAAAACTACCCTCTTCTTATTTTGACTTCTTGGTGACGTCAGATAATTTTTTTTTTTTTTGTTTTCAAAGGAATTTCTCAGACTTCTATGGAATTCTGTCAATTGAAAGTCAATTGCAAAACTACCCTCTCGTTGACCATAATTTTTCATCAGACTTCATGGGAAGTCTGAAATCGCGAAACAGATCTGAAAATCGGGGGATCTTGTGAAAAATCACATAAATCTGATTTTGAGCTCGTTTTTACCTTCCCCAAACACTCAAAACTTTTAGTTACACCAATACCCAATGAACCCAACCATTTTTATGTAAGAATAACCACTATCACAAGAGATCCAAATTTTAATTTTTTTAAAAACGTGAATTAAAGAGCTTTTTTGATGAAATTGGAGAGAAAATAAGAGAATAGAAGGTTGTGAGTTCTAATATGGAGTTTTAATGGCTCGAAATTGGTTGTGTGAGGCATTAGGAGCTCAAAATTGGTTGTTAATGGTGGTTGGGTGAATTGGAGAAGATGACAGTTTCGTAATTAAGTTAAATCTGAAAGGCTTTTTTTGTCTTTTGGTAAAAATATCAGACTTTATATGAAGTCTGTCGATGGTATTATCGTGAATACACAGATTATTAGGGGGATATATTTGCGAAAAAGAGGCGGAGAAGGAAGAGGGTACTTTCAGGGTTGACTTCAATTTTAGGGGCATTTTTGCAAACAGCCCAATAAATATATAGGCAAGAAAAAATTTTACACATACATAAGTTTCCACCCGGCTTCGATATTCTTCGGGTCCTTTTGCGGAGAGCTCTTCTTCGGAGATTTCTGGATATTTTATGGACATATATTCTTTGAACATACTTTAATTTGAACTAAAACTTATATGAGAAATCATAGTATAGTTGAATATATTAAACCGAAAGATAAGACATGCCAATATATATATATACCTCTCTATTACTCGCGTAAGCACGAAATGCATCATTCACCATATCCATATACCGATCTTCTACATTATTATGACCATTCTAATCAACATAACTGGTTCCTAATTCCAAACCGATTTCTTCTCCATGTTTATACCAAACACAATAAGCAGGCATAAATCCGTAAATAAATAGATGACTCCAAATTCCTGGTTCTGTGGTTTCCGGTTTTTTGTTCTTCGGAAACGACAAGGGCAGAGAAACTTACCGCCATTGCTCAGAGCTAAAGGCTGGTTTTTGGCAAGTTCCATAAATTGTGCCACCCCCGTTATGAAGGCTGTTGAGAAATTTTCTGTGACATCATCGAACCTATTATACATCCACTCCCGATGGTTGCTACAATTATTGCAGCCTCCCGCCATGTAACTAGATTTCCAAATTCTTTGTGTTTCTACAAATGAAAACGGAGAAAGGTCTGAATTTCGATTATGTAGACATAATTGGCCACTCCCATTAATTGTAATAAATGCATGCGCATGAAACAGGTACACCAATCACAAACAGGTAAAATATAACCAAACTCTCATATTATTTTTACTAAATCCAAAATACTTTATTAAGCATTAAAATTTGTATGCCTGCCAAATTAGAAATTTTATATATTTTGGAAATTCCGTGCATCGGCGCGGTACCTAAACCAAATGTCACGGTAATTATCAATAACCGGTCGAAATACCCTAACCATCATATAACCTCTCTAAAATTCTGATAGTCTCTCCCTTTCCGCCGTCGAATACCCTAACCATCATAACCTCAGAATTTTGGCTCTCTTATTGCAGAGAAAACAGAGAAGACAAGAGAAATGGATAAGGTAAAGGTAAGAACCCCTTCGCGGCTTCGCCCCATTCATCGTTTCTGATTTTGATTCTTCTCTTATATTTTGAATCAATTTCTTTCGTTGATCTGCTTGTACCATCGATTATGACTCTAGGTTCGAACTTCGATATTGATGTTTACATCTTATTTAATTTATAATATGTATGTTTTCAGAAATATTGTACCATTGAGTTTGATGGAGCTTCAAAAGGAAACCCTAGAAGAGATGGTTCAAGAGCTGTTCTGCGTGATTCAGATGGAACTGTCATCTCCTCCTACCGTGAAGGATTAGGCAATACAACAAACAACGTTGCCGAATATAGAGGTTTGATTCGTTGTTTGGAGTCTGATTTAGATAAAGGTTACACATACGTGAGGGCCTATGGAGACTCTCAACTTGTTGTTAAACAGGTTAGTTGCTTTACAGCTAATACGTGTTTTCTCTCTTGAATCTTTATCTTTAGAATTTCTGATAACTATCATTAAACAGATGCGGCGTGAATGGCAACTCACAAGCCTGAAAATTGCTGAGCTGTATAATCAGGCAAAAAAGTTTACCAGAAAATTTAAGTCATTCGATATCGAGCATATTCCCAAGGTATTGCACATATCCTTTTTGTGTTTTTAACATTCGATTTGTAGATGCTTAAGATTTTCTGAGTTTGTCTAATTTCCATTTGCATGAAACAACTCTGAAGCTGATAGCCATGCAAACTACGGGGTCAATCTCCAAGGTGAGAAATGAATCTGCAATAAAGAATTAAATTATATTTTCTCGGAATATCAGTAAAGGTTCGATGTTGTTTTCGATCTTCTGTGATGCGTATTCAGATGGCCAGACACAAGTGAATGCAGGCAGGAAGTACTACTGAAGTAGAGATATTCGTGTTCTTCATGCTTAGAAGTTAGAAGAACATGCCTCTACGCATTTTTCTTATGTTTTTTTTCTTTTTTCGTCAGAACATGTTCCCTCCTGAAGAACAAAAAACAATGTATTCCGTTAAGCAGGGAGGATTATGAACAATTTGTTTCTTATGGTAAATTTAACGGATTACAATTAGAGGTTATCAAAGAAAAGCATACATGGGTCATTCTCAATTAATAATGATTAAAATATATCTATATACCAACTTTGATAATAAGTTAAGACTATTAGCACGTATAAAAAAACTATCTCATATTATTATTACTAAATCCAAAAATACTATATGATCAACCCATACCTGACTACTTTGGGACACGAATAATGAGTTGAATATTAGTCTTATCAATAGCGACAAATAAACGACTTGGTAACATCAGACACAAAAATAGTCGCCATATCACCGACTAGCCTGCGACTATTATTTCCGGTCTCGACAATGGTCGTTAATCAGTCATAAATCGACAACTACATTGGCGACAATCATTTTTGGTCGTATATAAGCGACTAATACACGTCCATATATCCGTTGTCGCAAAATAGTAGCTATATTGTCCCCTAATAGTGGCCAAATTTTACGACTACAAGTATAGTCGCAAGGTCCAGTCGCAAAAACGATATTTCTTGTAGTGTCTCTTTGTACAATGGCTTCAAGATCGTCAGTTACAAAGATGCATATCAACTTGTTATCTTAAACTCAAAGAAGGAGCTACAGCTTTATAATTCAGTTGTTTACGTTAAGAGTAAGTCATGTGTATTACACATGACTCGGGTCAACACCTGATTCAGGTCAAGACCCTCTCCTTCTTCTAGCGCCTTAGCCTGAGAGGGATCGCCTAATAAGATGGACACTATATCATCAAATCTCCACCTTGTCCTCTTATTATACACTTAGTTCTAGTTACTCTCTGATACAACCATCCAAAAAAATGAGAAACAACTCCTCTCATTCTTCCATATGGACATAACCGTGCATTCCTCTGCGAAACTTGCAGCATCCTGGATAACCTCCAGCTTCATATCTTCCTAACAAACCCCTCCCAGCTTCATATCTTCCTGAGAAAACCCTCCCAGCTCTTGATCGCGAGCTCCACCTCGCTTAATGCTCTGTGACTCTAAGAAGCTGCAAAGCTTCTTCAAACATTCCTACTGGCATAGCTTTTGTGAAGATGTCAACAGGATTATAGGCTGTAGCAATCTTTAGAACTTGAACAATCCTATCAGTGATTAAGTCTCGGATAAATGAAACTTGACTGCTACGTGTTTAGTGCGTTCGTGATGAACCGCGTTCTTGGCCAGTGCAATGGCACTCTGCGAATTATAGTGAATGTCCACCATCTCTTGATGAAATCCCAATTCATTCACGAAGCATCCTAACCATACAACTTCTTTAGCTGCTTCTGTTAACGTTATATACTCGGCCTCGGTTGTGGAAAGAGGTACCACCTTCTGAAGACTTGACCTCCAGCTGACCACATTTCCTCCAATAGTGAAGACCAACCCTGAAATTGACATTCGCCTATCCAAATTGGCTGCGTAGTCTGAGTCACAATAACCCCTTACAAAGAAGTCTTTATCTTTTTCTTAGAACAACTTGACATCAAGAGTTCCTTTTATATATCTAAGAATCCACTGCGCTGCCTGCCAGTGCTCCTTCAGAGGACCGCTCATAAACCTGCAAACCATACAAACAGCAAATGCACGATCTGGTCTAGTTCCTACCATTGCGTACATGAGACTGCCCACGACACTCTGATAAGGAACAATTTTCATTTTATCTGCCTATTCTTGAAGTATTCTCTCAGTGGCTGATTTGAGTTTAAAGTGAACTCCTAGAGGTGTTGCTACTGGTTTTGCTTGATCCATTCCCAGATTTCCTAGCACCTTCAGAAGATAGCTTCTCTGAGATATAGACAAAGTACCTTTTACCCTGTCTCTACTGATTTCCATTCCCATAATCTTCTTGGCGTCTCCCAGATATTTCATGTCGAATTCTGAACTAAGAAGATTCTTCAGCTCAGCAACCAACTTTCTTTTCTTGGCTGCCATCAAAATATCATCTACGTATCGAAGAAGATAGATGAATCCTTCTGTAGGTAGCTCCTTGTAGTAAACACACATGTCATATTCACTCCTCTTGAATTTGTTTGTCTTCATGAACTCATCAAATCTTGTATCCATTGCCGAGGAGATTGCTTCAATCCATAAAGTGATATTTTCAGTAAGCAAACTTCTCTGGCTGTTTCTTACTGGCATAGCCTTCAGGCTGCTCCATGTATATCTCCTCGTCCATCTGTTGAATTTCAAGGTCAAAATGAACTACTTCAAACAAGAGAAGACTTATAGAGACATTTTTAGCGACTGGAGAGAATATTTCCTGGTAGTCCACTCCCTCCTTATGCGAATATCTTTTGGCCACTAATATGGCTTTGAACCTAGGAGCTTCAACTCCACTGATACATGCCTTTCGCTTAAAGACCCATTTACATCATATGGGCTTACAACCCTTTACTTGATCAACCAGCACCCATGTTTTATTCCTGGCTAGTGACCTTATTTCCTCATCGGCAGCTTCAAGCCATTTGTCCCTATCAGGATCCATAAGAGCTTCCTTATAATCCTTTGGCTTTGGATTTCCACCATCTTCAATCACTAAGCATGCATAACCTGCTATATCGTCATCATCATCTGCATACACCTGGTAATCTTTGAATCTAGCAAGTAGCTTTATTTCTCTTCTTGGTATATTACCAGAAATATGAAGCTCTGACTGATTATGATCATCTATGGATTCCACTGAACTGTTGTCTTCTACAGATTTACCTTGAACTTATTCGTTCTCCTCCTCTTCATGTATATGATCCGATAGTCTGTTTCCACCAGCATTATCAAAGCTTAAGATTTTGTTAGTTGAAATGTTGTTTGATTTGATACCTGATTGTGTCTCTAACTTTATCTCTTTATACATCACATCCTCTTTGAAAACAACATTCCGACTGATTATCACTTTCTCTTCGTTTAATAACCACACTCGGAAACCTTTCACTCCATCTGATAACCCGTAAATATACCCTTCTTAGCTCTGGGATTAAGCTTTCCATATGATGAGTGAATATAAACTAAGCACTCAAAACACTTTAGTCCTGATATGTTTGGTGTTGCTGAAGACCACCTTTCTTCAGGAATATCGAAGTTGATTGCTGATGAAGGTGTTCTGTTCAACAGATATACAGCTGTTGATACTGTTTCTGCCCAAAAACGCTGCCCAAGTCCACTTTCACTCAACATTCTCCGAACCTTATCTATCAGTGTTCTATTCAGTCGTTCAGCTATGCCATTCTGCTCCAGAGTGTAGATGCATGTGTTGTGTCTCACTATTCCCTCTTTTTTACAGAAAGTGTCGAACCGCATGTTACAAAATTCGAGAACGTTGTCAGTTCTTAACCTCTTGACTTTCCTTTCTGGCTGTGTCTCAACCATCTGCTTCCATTACATGAATTTTTCGAATGCTTCATCTTTGGTTCCGAAGAAATATACCCAAATCTTCCTAGACCAATCATCTGTAAATGACACGTAGTACTGACATTTTCCCAAGCTCAGAGAGACATTTGGAGATCTCCATATGCCAGTGGATATAGTCTAGCTTAGCTTTAGTTACATGATGTCCTTGACCAAATCCAACTTTATGCGTTTTACCCATGACGCAGTCTTCACAAAATTTTACTTATGTTATCTTGTATCTTTCTAGACATCCCTTCTTAACTAGCTCATTCATTCCTTTCTATCCTATATGTCCCATACGGCTGTGCCAGAGCTTTGGATAGTCTTCCTCTTTGTTCTGATTACATGTTTTAGTAGATGTTATACACACTTCAGCCTTTTTTCTGACCCTTGCAACATATAAAGAGTATCGACTCCCTTTCTTGAACCTTTCATTATCAACGTGCAGCCTTTGACTATCTTTAGAATTCCTTGTGATCTTTTAATCTCACAACCCTTTTTCTCTAATGTACCTAATGAAATCAGATTCCTCCCTATGCCAAGCATAAATTTAACTTCACTAAGCAAAAAAGTTGATCCATCTGAGTTTAAGAACCTTACTGATCCAATTCCTTTTACCAGTGTGCTGGAATCATTCGCCATTCTCACTTTTCCACATGAAGTTTTTTCAAACTCTAAGAATATCTCCCTCCTTGGTGTCATGTGAAAGGAACACCTTGTATATATCACCCATTCTTCTATATAATTAGCGTCCTGTGATAAGTTGATTTCCATAGCTATCAATCCTACCAGATCTTAAGCATCATCTCTTGTAATACCATGTTTCCAAAAATATGGTCAACAGACAGAAGAAAAGTCAACAGGGGCAAAATTGTAATTTTGCCAAAGTCCAAGGGCAAAATGGTAATTTTTCCAAAAGTTGAGACGGAGGCCAAGACGGGCCAAATGTTCTTGTTTTACAACCTAAAGAACATTTGCAAGACCAGAAGTGAAAGAAACGGAGCATAAACGGGTTTTTCGGCTTGTCGGGAATGGAAACCGACTAAACCGAGAAAACTTTGGATATTCATAAGAGGAGCTACGGAACTCCAAATCAAGTAATTCAAGTTGTTAAATTCATCTAAATCAAGGAGAATCAGTTTTTGGAGGTTTGAAGATTTATGAGAACATAAACGGAGTTTCAAAAATAATAAACGCAATACCGAGCAAACCGAGCAATGGATGAATTAGGGATTAAGGGATGGTTTAGGAGGTTAATTGCCTGATTTGTTGTCACAAAGACACCTCTGAGGACAGGTGTCCTTCACCAGATGGCGCCACATTCTCTAGCTGCATGCATTTGCATGGTTCTTGTGCATGAACCTAAGGAATAACCCATCTTATCACCAAAATGACTTATTGTTGGATCATTTCAATCCTCTCAACCTCTCTCTAGCCTCACCCACGAGCCTCTCTCTCTCTGTCTATTCATCCAGATTCATCACATTCATCCAGTTTTTTCAGAAACTCTTTGAAGATCTACACAAAAACTCAAGAACACCTTAGTGTTCTTCATGACTTGAGCCACAAGAAAGTCCATAACTTTCAAACCATAAACCCAAATCACTCACTACCAAGACCATTCAACTCCTCTTGAGCTACTATACAACCGCGCCGTCGCCACCGCCGGTTCGCCGGAGATCTCGCCAGAAAACCTTACCGGCGAGACACCACCATCATTCTCACCTCTTCTCCACCGGTTCTAGTTTAATCTCTATTACCAGAAGCCCTATCTTGATTAGGAGGTTTCTCTCAGTCACCAAAGGAGACAATTAGTCGCCGGAAAAACCAAGGAGCCGCCGGTCAATGCCGGAGCCGCCGCCGGTCAACGCCGAAGAAGTCGCCGAAATTCTCTTCTCGCCGCCGTTTCTTCAACCGGTTCTTCAAGGGTGATGAAGCTTTTGTTCAGCATGGATTTGAGTTGGTATAGCATTGAGAATGGTTTAGTTTAAACTGGTCAAAGCCAAAGTCAACGCCGATCAACGGTTAACTTTGATCCAGTTTAGCTAAACTGGTCAATTGGATCTCGGTTCAGTGGTTCAGCCGGTTCAGGGATTGGGTCAACCGGTTCAAGTTTGGTCAACGGTCAGATCAACGGTCAACCGGGCAGTCGGTCAATGTCGGTCAACGCCGCCGGTCAATGCGGTCAGCGGCGGTCAACGCCTGAGAGCGAGCCGGTCAACGCTCGGTTAACGGTCGTTCAGTGATTCGAGAGTATTCGAAGGTTTGTGTTCGTGTATTCGGGAAGTTCGAGGGTTCAGTTCAGATCTATTCACTGTGAATCGGCTCAAAACCTGAAAGTAGTTAGAAGCATGTAGACAGGGAATTGAGAAACCGTAGAACTAGAAATGCATATCCGTATTGAATTGGTTGATTTATTATTGAATTCAACGGACTAATTAACTATAAACCGGTTAGGGTTCGGAGATGCATGATAGGACCATAGGGTTAAAAGGATTAAACTATTGGGTGCTGTTAGGTTGTTAGAGATATTGATTGATGCATACATATAGTCGTTGCATGATAGGGCCATATATGCATTTATACGTATTAAGGGAACGACATTAAATGAATCTATGTACGTGAATTAAGACGACTTAAAATACAGAAGTAAACCTAAACAAACGTATAGAGTATGTAACAGGTTTGGGGTTCGGTTATTTATGAGTTAAGGGTTTTGGGTTATTAAATGAATAAATTAAGATTAACAATGAGACTTCGGGGAGTTTAGTAAGCTACTAACTCTAAAGCGACGGATCGAGGAGCTATTAAAAGATACTTAGGAGAAGTTAAGAAAAGGGTAGAATGAATTGGTGAGCCGTCTACGGATTAGCAATCCACTAATCCAAGGTAGCGGACGTTAATGAGTTGTGAGCCGTCTACGGTTAGCAATTCGCTAATCCAAGGTAGCGGATAAGAACGAAATTAAAGATGTTAGAAACCCTAATAGGCTTGCTTGTGTGATTGATTGTGTTGGTGCTGTTAAGCTTTATTTTTCAGGCCTGTTAGATCATCTCGATGTTGGGCCGAGCGATCCTTGTGGATACTTAACTCGGTCACGGGGCCGGTTAAGTTCGTAGCTGCTGACTCGGTAAGACACCGAGTTAGGGTGAAGGTGATGGTGTGTGTGTGTGTGTTAGACTTGCGGGATATTGTATTGAGACTGTTGTGGATTATTGATTGTGTGATCGTTGCTAGAGTCCAAGCGAGTCTGCGTGTTTACATTTCTGCACTAGAACTCCAGGGTGTGTTATATCCCGCAAGTCTAGGTTTTGAATACGTTCCGGTACTTCTGACCCAATTGGATCCTTGGGTGGCTGCCTAATCGGATCGTGGGCCTTCGAGTGGTGATACCGATTATGGCGTTAACCTACTGAGTGACGCCGGTAGGTGTGTGGTTCATAGAATACGGGGTCATGTCCTAGGACCAAATCGCATGAAAACTTAGGTTACTGTGGGGTAGCCCAAGTCACTGCGTATCGATGGACTGAGAACAGTGTCCTAGGTCGTGAGACTTCGTGTTTACATCTAGGAGTTGAGGGTTAGTTACCATGTCGGTGACTATGTAAACCCGTGGAAGTTACCGAAATCGTAAAGGTCCCGTGTGTGTGCGTGTTTTTGTATTGCGCGATAGATAGACCGAGTTTCAATCGAGAGCATGTGCTGTAGTACTCCTGATTTCCTTAATCGCTTTCTCTTCCTTTTGGAAAGTGTTTGTATGTTGTGGGTTTGACATGACGTGGTAGTGCGTGATCGACCGTTATCTTTGTTGTTTGTTACTTTGGGGTTTTTGGGCGGGAAATGGTAGATTCTAGATAGTGTAGAAGCCGTAGTGGGGAGCCGTCTCGTTGGGTGATCTTAGATCGCTCATTAGACTCTTTTGTGTTTTTAGGTTTAGCAGTGACGGACGCGGGAGGTCCTCGGTGTAGTTTCGGGATCGCTTGTGGCGGGGTTTTGATTCGATGTTTTGTGATTTATCGGTTCGGCTTTGGCGCCATTTTGTTATTTTCATTTGGATGTTGTATTTGATGGCGAAATTGTTTTGTAAATGTGTTAAACGTTATGTAAACGTTTGATTGATTCAGAAATGAACATGCTTTCCTGATATTGAGTTTAGTCCGAACCGACACAACTCACGGAAGCGGTACAAGTTGTGAAGCTTTGTGCCGTGGAAGTGAGGATAATGGGGTCAAGGACGGGTCAGTGCGAGCCTTTGTCTCAAACAGATCTGTCTCTGGCTTTGTCTTGTGGCGAACTTTTCGTGTTTGACTTGCTCGGGTTCGACTTGGTCATGTTCTTATTTGATTGTTGACCGGTCAGCTCGGCGGTTAACAGATAATAGGAAAGGGGCGTTACAAAAGGTGGTATCAGAGCATGGTTCATCATGGGTTCCGAAACAGTTCATTTCTTAGTGGTTTCCGTGTTTTATCGAGTCAAATTGTGTCACCCAAGCATCCATTAGGAAACCGAGCCGCGTCTATGAAATCCGGGGTTGGGATGGGAATTATGATTTTGTATTATCTGTACTAACTCTTCTTTGTGTTTTTGATTGCAGTCGTACAGCAGTGTGTCCTAGGAGGAGTTGAGGGGTGTGTGTGTGCACGCGGAGTAGTCACAATTGAGCATCATGAGTCAGCAGGAATCAGTAGGCTCGAATCAGAGTCAGTTGGATCAGTTTCAGGGATACCCAGGATCGCCAGGTCATTCGTGAGGCTCTCGTACATCGGATCGACCACCAGTTCCTTTGCGGGCATTACAGGGTTCTCGAGCAGCAGAGGTGGATTGGTCTCCTTTTCCTGACCCGTTACCTGCATCTATGGAAGATGATGCGGGTAATTTGGACCGTTATGCAGGGATGTTGGGTTACTTGGGAGGAGCAGATGTGGGGTTACCGCCATTACCACCGCAGTAGCCAGAGCCAGTTGTACCACAGATACTTCCAGAGTCAGACGTACCACCGATGTTTCAGGCACCGATTCTTGAGGCACCTGAGGTCCCTCTGCCACTCCGTGTGGAGGACTACTTATTGAGCCCGCTACCGATGGGTTTTGATCTTGACATGGAGCCTGTCAATCCAGACCAGCACCCTCAGTGGGAGCATCAGGTTGACGAGCAGGTAGCTATGTTTGCTGACGCTTTGGAGCAGCAGGTTGGACCGCATCACCAGCCGCGACGATAGTCTGAGTCACCGTCCACGCCATTGGACATGTTCGTATCTTCAGGGTCTACCGAGCCACTTTCTGAGTCTCACAGACCGAGCCAGTGGGATCACCAGCAGAGATGTCCGAGTCGTCACCATCGATGCCAGCGTACCAGGCATGCAGTGCATGTGGAGTGAGAGGATTTCATTTGCACTGGTGTCCTCGTCCGGTGGATCCTCGCTACAGAGAGCCGTACCAGTCCGTCTCAGTGCAGACTACTGCCAGGTATGTGGCAACGATGGCCATCTTGCACCGATTTGTCCGATTGCCGGACCGGGGCCACATATGTCGGACGCTGAGCCATACCGTGCGCCAGTACCAGAGATGTATCGTGCCAGACCCAGTCGTCGAGATCCTGAGTCCCGTCAGCTGCCAGTAGTTCAGCCGCCACGACCGTTGGTGATTTGTCAGTTCTGTGGTGATGAGGGTCACCGAGCTTCAGTCTTTTCCCATAGGCCACGCCCAGTGCCTACCGTAGTTTGTCAATTATGTGACCGCGAGGGTCATACCGCTCGCCTGTGTCCGATGGCCGAGCAGCAGCACGCTAGCGCACCGACTCGAGACGCACATCCGCCACACTGATAGGTGTCTAGTTTTACCCTATACTAACTGCAAGTGCACAGTAAATCAATCATAGTACTTAGGGATCGAATCCACGAGGACTCTAGGCAACGATAGAACTAAGAACTTAAAGAGATTAAAACTAGGAGAAAGCAAAAAGCAAATTGTATTCTATTATCTAAAAGCAAGCAGGAAAGTAAATCAGTAGCAGGTTGTTGTTTGAAATCAATAAACTAAAAGCGCTAAGTCTAGGGCGTTCTCAGGAAATCAGACAAGCAGATGAATCAATAAGTCATGATCTAATTAAACTCAGTTCTAGAACTCAAAACACAGATATAGAATTAACCAAATTCCTTTGCGAGAATTCTCTAAGTCGAAGTGCAGTAATCCAAATTCCTTTGCAATTACTAACACATTAAACCAGCTTTAATTCCAAGTTTGATATGTTCACAATCTAATTAAACCAAATTCCTTTGCGAGTAATTAAATTGCTCAGCCTAAATAGTTCAGATTCAAAACCACACTGTCGTGTCGTATTTAGCAACCTAAGATCTAGATTCTAATTGATCAGGTTAGAACTAGCATTAAACACAATTTAGTTTGAAGAACATCTATTGATATGAATCCTTAACTGAATTAATTATATCTAGCAAGTCATGAAATCCCTATGAGAAACCCTAAACCTAACTATGGAACTACTCAGACATGGATAATGTAAACATAATCAATGAATAAATAGCAATCATATAGAGATTAAAATAACAAAGGGGTTCGAAGACTTCTCCAAAACGAATGTAGTACAGGATCAGATTAGCCCCAAAAGCTCTAAAAACTCTTTGCTCTAAGTTATGATAGCGTATGTAAAACAGAAGTTAAAATCCTAATTAAATAGCTAAAACACGACTTGGGGCTTCTGTGTAAATATCTGGAACTTCTGGGCACTTCTGCAATATTGGCATTCTTCATTAAACCGCCGAGTCTGGCCTATTCGCGCTGTGCATCGACCGATGCAGGTGTGCAACGATCGACGCAGTCATCAAATATGGTCAGTGAGCACAAGCTCTCGGGTCAAATCTCTAAAATGCTCCAATAAGCTCCATAATCACCACATTAGCTCCAATCGTGCGTGTACCTAATAAAATCGGTAAAAGACTCTAAAGAAACACAAATAGACTCTAAAACACACTTATATCATGGTCTAAAACTAGTAAAAACCATGATATATCAACTCCCCCACACTTAGCCTTTGCTTGCCCTCAAGCAAAACAGAGAACTAAAACACGGTGAAGAGGTTTGAAAACTTTCAGAAACTCTTTTTGTCCTAGAAGCAACAACACTCACATTCCCCTTAGTAAACCACTGAAAGAATCAATCACAAGACATCAAGACCAACATATACTTCCCCCACACTTAGCAACTGTCCTAAGTAAACTCCACAATCACATTCACGCATTCAAATTCACCCTACTGACTTCTGCAAGTATTTAAGTGCGGTCTCACCTAAGGAGTATCGATCAAAGGCACATGGACTCTTACCTTATCAGCTCTAGACCACCATACTATCTTTCTCTAGTCCCTTTCTTCTCTTTTCCCTTCCTTAGCATTCTGATTTTTCCCCATTGGGTATCATTTTTTTTTATCAGTGATCTTCCCGTTAAGGGGTGTACTTTGGACACATTCCATGGATGCACAGGATATGATAGTTATAGCTACCACTCCCAGAGACCACTTCGGAGTTACTAGCTCATCCTCAGTTTATTATCTTTTTTTATATTTTATGGAAGGGGAGAAGGGAACTAAATAGGACAGGTTTACAGGCTGTGTCAGAACTAACAAGGGAATCCGACACAAAGTATACCAAGCCCTTAGGTGAGAAAATTAAGTCAGAATTAAGTTTGAAGTCAGTAAAAGGATCCTCTGATACCTGAAGTGATGTGGGTGTCCTCAGTAGGTTGATCTGTGATGGGGTTTTCTAATAGTCATAGATAGATCCTGCAACTTCATCCCGATGGTTACTTAAGTTCCTGCAAATGCTATTAATCTTCTCAAAAAATCATTGTTTCTTACTTAAACTGTTTTGACTCAATAAAATAAATTTTGAAAAATATACTGACTCTAAGAAAACAGAAAGATAGATGTCAGTAGCACCTCCCCCCACACTTAAGACACACTGTCCCTAGTAGTGTCAAGCAAAGGGTTGGTAAAAAGAAAGAAAAAGTTAAATGTTAATGGACGTGTTGAGTTCTATCTGATTTTTACCTCTGTCGCTCAGGCATCGATCGTTGCACAAGGTGCATTGACCGTTGCTAGGCGATTTTCGTATATGGTCGATCGTTGCTCATGACCGCAACGATCGCTGCAATGCGATTTCGATCGTGTTGTGACGATCGACACAGTATGTGTCGATTGACACACTGCGATTACTCCGATCAGCCAGCAAGTTAGCAGGTTAGTCCGTCGGAATCTATCAAATTTCGAATCCTGCAAGCTGAAAACACTGAAAACAGAGTAAAATCAAAGCGACTGATGTATCAAATCAAGCACAACATCCAGAAACAATAACATCCTAAGAAAAGCAAAAGAAAAAGTGCGAAAGAAAAAGAAAATATAAAAGAGTACAGAACCGAATGTCTGAAAATGGAGACTACGCTCACTCGCTATCATCATCTATCCAAGTGATCAAGCAATGGTCTCTCTGTGAAATCTGCGGTCTTGAGGAACTCAGCAATATCATTTGGCCACTCTCTGTCTGACGGGATCTCTGTCTGGTCTGCTCGAGAGCAAGGTAGTGCTATTGCCGGCCCAACTCTCACATAAGGCTCAGGATGTGGTGATTCTCGATGGAACCACTCTGGCGGTGGAGCATACTGACGTGTAGCGGTTGCTGCGGTGGCTCTACGTTTGCAAGGTTGTCTGCGAGTTGCCATCTTGGAATCTCGATCGTGGGTGCAACGACCGTTGCAGTCAAGCAACGACCGTTTCTGTTTGAACCAGATTGATTCCAGTTTAGCGCACGTACCTTAATTTTGCAATTAAACCAATTGCAACGACCGTTGCACAGGACCGAAACGATCGTCACAATGCGATCCCATCTCCTCGTCGTAATCACCCTGCAACGACCGTTACAACGAAGCAACGATCGTCACACATATCCAGACTCGAGTTCTGCATCTAAAGCTTAACAAAAACAAAAACAAAACGTTAGTTCCTAAGAAAAACACTAAAAATCAAAAAGAAAAATACTTAAACCTAACAGTGGGTTGCCTCCCAATCAGCGCTTGTTTAAGGTCATTAGCTTGACCGGACGAACAAGATTTTTAGGCACCAAGAGATCTTGACAGAGACTTTGGTTGTCTCTGTGCATGTCTCCTCACCCAAGGCGGAGAGTAAGCCGTATCAGAATGAACGCGTCCAAGAAAAGAAGGAGTAAACTGCTCCCCAGGATCCAAAATCACAGTATCACTTGGCTGCTTATCATCTCCCTCCAAAATGGTGAAGGTCTGCCCATCTATCAGGGGCTTGCGTAGCTTATCCATCTCATAATGCAGCGGCCCATATCCCAGGTGGAGATCAATCAGGCTGTGTCTAATATCTATTACTGCTCCTGCCGTAGCTAAAAATGGTCTCCCAAGTATCAACGCGTCATCAGGATCACTGTCATATTTCAGCACTAAGAAGTCTGTTGGAACTAAGTAGTTTCCAACTCTGACCGGGATGTCCTCAAGGAGTCCTTCTGGAACTCTTGTAGACTGATCAGCTAGGACAAGAGAGGTCCTAGTAGGCGAAAAATCCAGCATACCCAGTTTCTTTGCCAAAGAATATGGCATAAAATTTCCTGCAGCTCCAAGATCACACAGAGAACGCCTAAAACTATCCTCGAAGATAGAACAGTTAAGCACAAAGACACCAGGGTCAGGCAGCTTCTTTGGGATCTTGGTTAACAGCACATCACTTATCTGTTGAGGGACCACAATCACCCAATCTTTCAGCTCTTCATCCAAAGGCAACATCTTATTCAATTACCTCTGCACACATGGGTGATAAGGTGGATCATCAGATGATGGAATTTCTTCCAACTCTTCACCAATCTCTTCCAGCTTCTTAAGCTCTTCAATCTCTTGCTTAATCACTTCAGACTGAGGGATATAATCTAATGGATTGTGCATAAATCTCCTGCTGAGTAATCTCAGACACTCCAGGGAATAAACAATCAAGCTCTAAATCTGCATCAATGCCTTTAGAATCCTGCGAGTCTGTCTGTTCACGACCTGCAACGACCGACGCTAAGGGTGCGTCGATCGATGCATCACTGTTTTCACAGTTTCTACCCGAGAGATTTTCCTCAAAATCCGAAAATTCATCCTCTTCTACCAACTCAGCTGTGCTTAGCTCAAATCCTTCACCTAGGTGTGATCCATCATCAATGTACACTGACCAGGCCTTAATATGGGTGTCTGCTACTCCTTTTCCTTTAACAGAACTAGAAATCTGACTCACCTGAGTATTCAACTGCTTCACATGAGTGTTCAGAGACTCAAACTTCCCATTGAGATCCTCATAGACAGCATCCAACTTCTTATTGCAGTCCACAGCAATCTTGGTCTGACTTTTCAGCAGCTGTTCCATCATCGCCTCCATCTTACTCTCGTGAGCAGTGGCTACAGAAGGCGCTTGGTAAGAAGATGATCCATAGGTTCTCTGAGTACCTTGTCTAAAAGGCTTATGAAAACCACTAGTATGTCCAAAGTCAGAGGAGTTCTGATTGCCTGTGAAGGCACTCTTCTGTCCTCCATTGAAGAACTTGTTTCCCTGCTGATTGCCAAATCTATTACCTTGGAATCTAGATCCTCCTATGTAATTCACATCTTCTTCCTGAGTGTCCTCCTCAGTCTGAATTACCTCAACATCTTGGGAAAAGTGGACAGCTTTCTTACCAGCTAGGAGATTACAAACTGTGTCCATCTTAGATCTAATATCAGCAATCTCCAAATTCTCTACATTCCCACCAGATTTCTTTCTCCTCTCATCAGTAGTCTTGCAACTGTTGCTGCTCACTAAGTTATCAATCAACTGCTTAGCTTGAGCAGGAGTCCTAGTGTTAAAGTTGGCATTGCTAGATTTGTCCTACGCAGTCTGATATGGAAGATCTATGCCTCTAAAGAAGATGCCTAAAAGTGTTACCTCAGTGAATCCATGGTGCGGGCAGTCACGTTGGTATTTCTTGAATCTCATCCAGGCAGTCTTAAGAGGCTCAGTAGGACCTTGGGAAAAAGTGAGTATGTCCTGTCTGGACTGATCAGAACGCGCATCATCGTAAAAGTGACGCAGGAACTCACTCTTCAGGGCTGCCCAAGTAACAAACTGCCCCGGTGGCAGTTGCTTCAGCCATGCAGCAGCGTCTCCAGCGAGACTGTGTGGAAAGAGCTTGAGAAATAGATAATCCTGACACACTCCATCATACTTCATGCCAGTGATTATGTCCTCAAACTGATCAATGTGATCCATAGGCTGCTCCGACGGATGACCATGGAAAGCATTCTGCTTCATCAGCGAGTAGTAGATGGTTTTGATTTCAAAATCATTCCGCTCAAAACCAGGAGGTACAAGACCGGTTGGCATGAAACTCATCCGGTCTGTTGTAGTCAGCCAAAGTCCTCTCATGGACTACCATCTGTCTACCTTGGTTCTGTCCTTGGCCTTGCGCCTGCGGCTGTAGTTCAAGTTCCTCAACTTCAGGGATCACACGTCCCTCAGCATCAATCCTCTGCCCAGCAGCATTGTAAGGATTGTTTTGCAGATCCCTCAGGATACCTTGAGAATCGGCTATCAGAATCAGTCGTTCACGTACCATCCTTGCTCTTCTTTCTCTTATGTTAGTCCTCTGTAGTCCTCCAAGTTCTTCAAGTCCGAGATTAACGAGGTTCAAGTTCTGATTACTTCTAGTTTCACGCGTCTGCATAAACTGTCTGTAATCGTCAAGCAACGATCGATGCTATCAGTGCAACGATCGATTCAATCTCAGAATCGCCTAGTGACGATCGATACTAAGGTGCAACGATCGACGCTATGCGAAATTGGTACCTGCGACAGAAAGAAAACAGAGAAAAAATCAGTAAACAAAAATAAAAATAAAAATCCTAGTAAAAACCCTAAGTTCGAAGCTATCGAAGACTCTAAGAGTCCCCGGCAACGGCGCCAAAAACTTGATAGGTATCTAGTTTTACCCTATACTAACTGCAAGTGCACAGTAAATCAATCGTAGTACTTAGGGATCGAATCCACGAGGACTCTAGGCAACGATAGAACTAAGAACTTAAAGAGATTAAAACTAGGAGAAAGCAAAAAGCAAATTGTATTCTATTATCTAAAAGCAAGCAGGAAAGTAAATCAGTAGCAGGTTGTTGTTTGAAATCAATAAACTAAAAGCGCTAAGTCTAGGGCGTTCTCAGGAAATCAGACAAGCAGATGAATCAATCAGTCAGGATCTAATTAAACTCAGTTCTAGAACTCAAAACACATATATAGAATTAACCAAATTTCTTTGCGAGAATTCTCTAAGTCTAAGTGCAGTAATCCAAATTCCTTTGCAATTACTAACACATTAAACCAGCTTTAATTCCAAGTTTGATATGTTCACAATCTAATTAAACCAAATTCCTTTGCGAGTAATTAAATTGCTCAGCCTAAATAGTTCAGATTCTAAACCACACTGTCGTGTCGTATTTAGCAACCTAAGATCTAGATTCTAATTGATCAGGTTCGAACTAGCATTAAACACAATTTAGTTTGAAGAACATCTATTGATGTGAATCCTTAACTGAATTAATTATATCTAGCAAGTCATGAAATCCCTATGAGAAACCCTAAACCTAACTATGGAACTACTCAGACATGGATAATGTTAACATAATCAATGAATAAATAGCAATCATAAAAGAGATTAAAATAACAAAGGGGTTCGAAAACTTCTCCAAAACGAATGTAGTACGGGATCAGATCAGCCTCAAAAGCTCTAAAAACTCTTTGCTCTAAGTTATGATAGCGTATGTAAAACAGAAGTTAAAATCCTAACTAAATAGCTAAAACACGACTTGGGGCTTCTGTGTAAATATCTGGAACTTCTGGGCACTTCTGCAATATTGGCATTCTTCATTAAACCGCCGAGTCTGGCCCATTCGCGCTGTGCATCGACCGATGCAGGTGTGCAACGATCGACGCAGTCATCAAATCTGGTCAGTGAGCACAAGCTCTCGGGTCAAATCTCCAAAATGCTCCAATAAGCTCCATAATCACCACATTAGCTCCAATCGTGCGTGTACCTAATAAAACCTGTAAAAGACTCTAAAGAAACACAAATAGACTCTAAAACACACTTATATCATGGTCTAAAACTAGTAAAAACCATGATATATCACACACCCTCCCAACGCACTTGCCAGCAGATATCTCTGCGAGCCGCGATGCCGCCTGTGTTGGGCATTCCTGGCCTGCTGGGAATGTTAGGATTAGGGCTAGTTAGGCCAGGTAAGTATGGGGCACTAACCTTGTTTTGATTGTGTACAGATCGGCAGTTATGCGTGTCATCTTTGACATATCTCGGATTGTGGCGGTGCAGTTTTTGTGTTTTTGGTGATGACGGCGGCCGTCTTGTAGTACTTCTGATCAAACTTATGTATTAAAACCTATGTATGTACGATATGTTGTTTGATATGTATGTTGGATGCAGAATGTTCAGCTAATCATTTCAAGTAGCATATTAATTGTTTGCATGATTGTGATGGATATGAATGCAAATAAATTACCATGTGAAACCAAATGATGAGCGGAACTGACGACCGTTCATCATGACCGAAACCCATACTGACGACATATCCGGATCGATCTTGTGATTGCTTGATTGCGTGTATGTGGTAATTGCTTGCTTTTGTTTATTGCTTGCCTGTTTTATTTAATGCTTGATTGGGTTATTAGATTATTAGAGTTGTGGTTCGTTAATTGGTGTAGCATTGTTAGGTTGCAAGATTTATTTTGTCGGCATGCATAGCATTTGATAATCGTTGATTGTGTTGGTAAAGCCGTTAGATTGCTAGTTGCATTTCATTGGTTTGAGTAGCTCTTAGTAATCATCACTTAAATTTTATTGCGATCGTTAAGTTGCTAGAAATAGAAAGTCTTAAAAACCTTTCCATTTAAGGTATTAAGCTAACTCGAGAATGGCTGTATTCGGCCGTCAATTCAGGAGAGAGCGGAATTATAGAATATTGTTACTTAATAATAGACAACCGTTGGGTACGTGTTTAATTAACCATATTCCTATGAGGAAGTGATATCGGGGATGGATTGGATTGAATTTAACCGCTCTAGTGAAAGTTGTTGAATTAGATGTAGGACGGAATGGACGATGCGATATAAATACGAGACTGAACCCGAACCAGAAAACAAGACGGAGTGTGAAGAAGCCGCGAAACAGTTGACCCGAACCATGATGACGTCAGTGTGAAGTGTCAGAGGAAAATGTATCAGTGTGAAGCAACCGAAAGAACAAAGCCGTTGGTACGATGAGTTAGCGAAAATATTTGGAGAAACATCAGCAACAGTGTGGAAACTAGAGTTAAGTGATCAGTATGAATTGAGTGGAGCCTCAGCAAAGCCAGATTCGAAGATCAAATTCGTGAGAAGTGTTCCGGGAAGAAGAGTCAGTATCGAGAGGATGTGGTAGTCGAAGCAAAGTGGGGAAGCCAGAAGTGAGAATCAGAGCAAAGTAGCTAATCGCAGGTGAGTCCAGAGTTCGAAATGGATTGAGTCAGTCAAGAGTGAAAGAAGGTAATGTAGAGGAAATCAAATATCGAGAATTGGAGCAGTCGTCGGGTAAGCAGCGTGAGGACCAGTTAGATGGAGTGAGTTGGAAAGAGCATCAGTAAACGTCGGGAGTGGGTTCTGTGCAGCAGTGTTCGAGTAAGGAAGCGTGAAAGTTGGGTAATGGAGCAACTTGCAAGGTTTGGTGCCGATTCGAAGTATGTTAGTAACGAAGAATTCGGGGACCCAATTCCTATAAGTGGGGAAGAATGTAATACCCTGTTTCCAAAAATATGGTCAACGGGCAGAAGAAAAGTCAAAAGGAGCAAAATTGTAATTTTGCCAAAGTCTAAGGGCAAAATGGTAATTTTGCCAAAATTGAGACGAAAGCCAAGACGGGCCAATGTTCTTGTTTTACAACCTAAAAAACATTTACAAGACCAGGAGTGAAAGAAACTCAATTTGAATCTCATTGCCGATGAAACGGGTACAATTTCGACCAATATACATGGAAGTCAGGTGCTTATGAAGATAAACAACTAAGGTAAACGGATTTTTCGGCTTGTCGGGAATGGAAACCGACTAAACCGAAAAAACTTCAAAAATTCATAACGGGAGCTACGGGACTCCAAATCAAGGTGCAAAATTCTTCTAAAATCAAGAAGAATCAGTTTTTGGAGGTTTGAAGATTTATGAGAACAGAAAAGGAGTTTCTAAAGTAATAAACCGAGCAAACCGAGCAATGGATGAATTAGGGATTAAGGGATGGTTTAGGAGGTTAATTGCCTGATTTGTTGTCACAAAGACACCTCTGAGGACATGTGTCCTTCACCATATGGCGCCACCTTCTCTAGCTGCATGCATTTGCATGGTTCTTGTGCATGAAGCTAAGGAATAACCCATCTTATCACCAAAAAGACTTATTGTTGGATCATTTCAATCCTCTCAACCTTTCTCTAGCCTCATCCACGAGCCTCTATCTCTCTCTATTCATCCAGATTCATCACATTCATCCAGTTTTTCCAGAAACACATTGAAGATCTAAAGAAAAACTCAAGAACATCTTAGTGTTCTTCATGACTTGAGCCACAAGAAAGTCCATAACTTTCAAACCATAAACCCAAATCACTCACTACCAAGACCATTCAACTCTTCTTGAGCTCCTCTACAACTGCCAACCATCTGTCGCCGTCGCCGCCGCTGGTTCGCCGGAGATCTAGACGGAAAACCTTGCCGGCGAGACACCACCATCATTCTCACCTCTTCTCCACCAATTCTAGTTTAATCTCTATTACCAGAAGCCCTATCTTTCTCAGGAGATTTCTCTCAGTCACCAAAGGAGCCTTTTATTCGCCGGAAAAACCAAGGAGCCGCCGGTCAACGCCGGAGCCGCTGCCGGTCAACGCCGGAGAAGTCGCCGGAATTCTCTTCTCGCCGCCGTTTCTTCAACCGGTTCTTCAAGGGTGATGAAGCTTTGGTTCAGCATGGATATGTGTTGGTATAGCATTGAGATCGGTTTAGTTTAAACTGGCCAAAGCCAAAGTCAACGCCGGTCAACAGTTGACTTTGATCCGGTTTAGCTAAACCGGTCAATTGGATCTCAGTTCAGTGGTTCAGCCGGTTCAGGGGTTGGGTCAACCGGTTCAAGTTTGGTCAGGTCAACGGTCAACCGGGCAGTCGGTCAACGTCGGTCAATGCCGCCGGTCAACGCGGTCAGCGCCAGTCAACTCCTAAGACCGAGCCGGTCAACGCTCGGTCAACGGCCGTTCAGTGATTCGAGAGTATTCAGAGGTTTGCGTTTGTGTATTCGGGAAGTTCAAGGGTTTAGTTCAGGGTCTCGGGAAGTCATATCTGCATCCGTGCCGTCATTCCGATGTATTCACTGTGAGTCGGACCAAAACCTGAAAGTAGTTAGAAGAATGTAGACCGGGAATTGAGAAACTGTAGAACTAGAAATGCATACCCGTATTGAATTGGTTGATTTATTATTGAATTGAACGGACTAATTAACTGTAAACCGGTTAGGGTTCGGAGATGCATGATAGGACCGTAGTGTTAAAAGGATTAAATTGTTGTGTGTCATTAGGTTGTTAGAGATATATATTGATGCATACATATAGTCGTTGCATGATAGGGCCGTATATGCATTTATACGTATTAAGGGAATGACATTAAATGAATCTATGTACGGGAATTAAGACGACTTAAAATACGGAAGTAAACCTAAACAAATGTATAGAGTATGTAACAGGTTTGGGGTTCGGTTTATTTATGAGTTAAGGGTTTTGGGTTATTAAATGAATAAATTAAGATTAACAATGAGACGTCGGGGAGTTTAGTAAGATACTAACTCTAAACTGACGGATCGAAGAGTTATTACAAGATACTTAGGAGAAGTTAAGAAAAGGGGTAGAATGAATTGGTGAGCCGTGTACGGATTAGCAATCCGCTAATCCAAGGTAGCAGGCGTTAATGACTTGTGAGCCGTCTACGGGTTAGCAATCCGCTAATCCAAGGTAGCGGATAAGAACAGATTAAAAGATGTTAGAAACCCTAATAGGCTTGCTTGTGTGATTGATTGTGTTGATGTGTGGTTGATCGTTTGATTGTGTTGGTGTTGTTAAGATTTGTTGTGCAGGCCTGTTAGATCGTCTCAGCGTTGGGTCGAGCGATCCTTACGGATACTTAAATCGGTCACGGGGCCGGTTAAGTTCATAGCTGCTGACTCGGTATGGCACCGAGTTAGGGTGAAGCTGATGGCGTGTGTGTGTGTGTTAGACTTGCGGGATATTGTGTTGAGACTGTTGTGGATTATTGATTGTGTGATCGTTGCTAGAGTCCAAGCGAGTCTGCATGTTTACATTTCTGCACTAGAAATCTAGGGTGCGTTATATCCCGCAAGTCTAGGTTTTGAATACGTTCCGGTACTTCCGACCCGATTGGATCCTCGGATGGCTGCCTAATCGGATCGTGGGCCTTCAGGTGGTGATTCCGATTATGGCGTTAACCTACTGAGTGACGCCTGTAGGTGCGTGGTTCATAGAATACGGGGTCATGTCCTAGGACCGAATCGCATGAAAACTTAGGTTACCGTGGGGTAGCCCAAGTCACTGCGTATCGATGGACTGAGAACAGTGTCCTAGGTCGTGAGACTTCGTGTTTACATCTAGGAGTTGAGGGTTAGTTACCATGTCGGTGACTATGTAAACCCGTGGAAGTTACTGAGATCGTGAAGGGCCCGTGTGTGTGCGTGTTTTTGTATTACGCGATAGATAGATCAAGTTTCAATCGAGAGCATGTGCCGCAGTACTCCCGATTTCCTTAATCGATTTCCCTTCCTTTTGGAAAGTGTTTGTGTGTTGTGGGTTTGACACGACGTGGTAGTTGATAGGTCTAGTTTTATCCCTATTCTAACTGTAAGTGCACAATGATGTGAATGTAGTACTTTAGGGTATCGAATCCACAAGGACTCTTGGCAACGATAGATTAAGAACAGTCAAGTTAAAACTAGAAGAAAGCAATGTAATGAGAAACTAAAAGCAATGCAAGAAAGTAAATCAATAGCAGGATTTGTTGTAGGCAATTAACTAAAAGCGCTAAGTCTAGGGAGTTCTCAGGAAATCAGACAAGCAGATAGATTATTCAGTCAGGATCAAATTAAGAACTCAAACAAGGAAATAGAATTAACCAACTTTCGTTGTGAGAATTCTCTAAGCCTAATTGCAGAAATCCAAATTTCTTTGTAATTCCTAACAGATTAAACTAGCTTTAAGATTAAGTTCGATATGTTCACAATTCAATTAAACCAAATTTCTTTGCGAGTAATTCAATTGCTCAACCTAAATAGTTCAGATTCTAAACCACACTTTCGTGTCAATTTAACAACCCAAGATCTAGATTCTAAGTGATCAGGTTAGAAACTAGTGTTAAGCACAATTTAGATCGAAGAACAATTATTGATATGAATCTTTAACTGGAATAATTAAATCTAGCAAGTCATGAAATCCTTAAAGAGAATCCCTAAACCTAACTATGAATCTACTCAGACATAGAATATGAAGACATAATCAATGAATTAATAGATTGCATAAAAGAGAATAAAGAAGTAAAGGGGTTCAAAATCTTCTCCAAAAAGCAGAAAGCAATACAGGATTAGATCAGCCCAAAGCTCTAAAAACTCTCAGCTCTAAGTATGAAAGCGTATCTCAAAACTGATGTAAAAACCTAATTATATAAGCTAATCACGTCTTGGGGCTTCTTTGTAATTATAAAGAACTTCTGGGCAAAACTGTGAATTCTACATTCTTCATTAAAACCACCGAGGAAGGCCCATCTCGTTAGTGTGTCGATCGATGCACGATGTGTGTCGATCGATGCATTACTCTGTTTTGGACAGTGAACTCTATCTCTCGGGTCAAAGCACCAAAATGCTCCAAAAGCTCCAATAACTCCAATTCCGCTCCAAACGTGCTAGTACCTAATAACACCTGTAAAAGACTCTAAAGAAACACTAAAAGACTCTAAAACATACTTATATCATGGTCTAAAACCGGTAAAAACCATGATATATCAGTAGTGCGTGATCGACCGTTATCTTTGTTGTTTGTTACTTTGGGGTTTTTGGGCGGGAAATTGTAGATTCTAGATAGAATAAATCACAAAACAATTTAGCAGCGACGGACGTGGGAGGTCCTCAGTGTAGTTTCGGGATCGCTTGTGGCGGGGTTTTGATTCGATGTTTTGTGATTTATCGGTTCGGCTTTGGCGTCATTTTGTTATTGTGATTGGATGTTGTATTTGATGGCGAAATTGTTTTGTAAATGTGTTAAACGTTATGTAAACTTTTGATTGATTCAGAAATGAACATGCTTCCCTGATGTTGAGTTTAGTCTGAACCGACAAAACTCACGGAAGCGGTACAAGTTGTGAAGCTTTGTGTCGTGGAAGTGAGGATAGCGGGGTCAAGGACGGGTCAGTGCGAGCCTTTGTCTCAAACAGATCTGCCTCTGGCTTTGTCTTGTGGCGAACTTTTCCTGTTTTACTTGCTCGGGTTCGACTTGGTCATGTTCTTGTTTGATTGTTGACTGGTCAGCTCGGCGGTCAGCGGATAATGGGAAAGGGGCGTTACATCTCTCGCATGTGATGATTCTCCTGAGCCTTGTGGATGACTTTTTCCATGAGAATTGTTGTGGCTTTTTCCTTTGTTCCAATCAATCCACTTGTAACACTACCTTTTGTAGTGCACTTTCTTTACCACATATCCATAAAATCTTCTTCCCATCCTTGGACTTGGATCTTGACCTATTACGTTTACCTTTTCCTTGATACGACTCACAGTTTTCAGCCCTGCCTCCGACGTAGTGTCCTTCTGAGCTCACTCTAGTACTCGAGCTTGTACTCAATTCCTTTTCTTTAGACTGAGCAGCACTAGTAACATCCTCAAGTTGTATAGATTCTCGTGTATACTTAAGCGTTTCCTTTAACTGGTCATACTCCGAAGGCAGTGAGTTTAATAAGAGAATCGCTAGTGAGGTGACTTAGATCGTTAACGAGCTTGAGGAAGTCGTCGATTGTTCGTTGTTCTTGCATCTTGAAGTTGTAGATGACCATGAACTCGATTTGGTAAAGATTTAGGCATGTACAATTTATTCAAAAGATCCCAAGTTTCAGCTGCGGTCTTGCATCTTTCAATCTTCTTAGAACGTGATCTCCAACATTCAGGAAAATTGTGTTCATCGCATTTTTACATCGCTCCAATCTCGCTTCTTCGTCCGCGGTGAGTTTCTTTTCTTTCTCTGGATATTTGTTGTCGTCTTCTTTCTTCTCTGGATCTGTTTCCTTCTTAACCAGGACATCCTTTAGTCCAGTAACTGTAATACCCTGTTTCCAAAAATTGGGTCAACGGGCAAAGGAAAAGTCAACATGAGCAAAATTGTAATTTCCTGGAGTTGGAGGGCATTTTGGTAATTTTACCAAAATGTGAGCTGGAACGGAGATGGGCCAAATATTGCATGGAATCAACCATCATATCAAACATTCACTCACTCAATTCTACATTCACTTCACTCAGACCTCTCTCTCACCTCATTCTCTCTATCTCTCATCTCTCCTCTCTCCAAATTCATGAGAAATCCCAGTGATATATCATGGTTTTTCTAGGTTTTCAACCATGATAGAGTTGTGTATATTGAGTCTTTAACCTGGTTTTTCGAGTCTATTGAGTCTTCTACAGGTAGGCTTGCGTTTGGAGCAAAGAGTGGGATTATAGGACATTTCTGGTGATTGGTGCAACGAGCTGAAGTTGGTGTCTCGACCACGACTGGATGTCGACCGACACTGACCTTGGTGTCGGTCGACACTGAGGGCGACATAAGTTATACGCCGAGTTGAAGACAAGTTTTGAAGAATTGAAAAAAGACCCAGAAGTTTCCCCTAATTCTAATCTAGCCCCAAAACGTGTTTAGCAGTTTTAATTAGGTTTTCATACTCATTATCATGTTATCTTGTTCTTACTTTTGTTCTTGCTGGGAGATTGAGAGATTTGTGCCAAGGGGCTGTTCCTGCTACTTGTAACCTTTGAGAGAAGGATTTCGAACCCCTTTACTTATCTATTCAGTCTTTTGGTTTTCTATTCAATGATGTGTTGTTATTCTGATAATATGTCTGAGTAGTAACCTAGTTAGATTTAGGAATTCTCATAGGGTTTTATGCATGCTTAGACAACTGACTGATTAGGATTCTAAATCTATTCGTTCATCGCCTAAGTTGCACTTAATATTGAATTCTGGATTGATCACCTAGGATTTAGATCTGAGATAATTAACTTAGCACGAGAGTGTGAGTTATAATCTGAAAGAACTTAGTGTGAGCAATTTGACTAGATACAAAGAGATTTGGTTTAGGAGAATTGTGAACCGAAGAACCTGTTCTTAATGCTTGTTTAGAACTCTAGGATCACAAAGAGATTTGGATCGCTAGGTTGCTAGATATAGAAACAATCTCAGCGAGAGTTGGATTGTTTAGCATTGTGTTTCTAGTTCTTGAACTTGCGCTTAATCTGAATCCGGTTAGTTAAGTGTCTAGCATTGTGTAATTCCCGAGAAATTCCTAAGTCTGACGCCTTTCTCCTATTGAAAACACCCCTTGTTTACTTGCTTTCGTTTATTGCTTTCGCTGAATTGGTTTAGCTTAACTTGAGAACATATAGTCTATCGTGTGAAACGTGAGTCCTTGTGGATACGATACCCCTGAACACTACAATAGTATAATTGTGCACTTGCAGTAGAATAGGGATTAAATCTTGCTCTACACCCAGCAATCTCCTTGAATCTTAAAAGAAAACTCAAGAACATATGAATATTCTTCATACCTTGCAACCCAATTCACCTTTATAAGTCCAAAAATAGACCATTAATCCATAAACTACTTGCACCACTGTGATCACCCCATTCTACTCTCCATTCGCCACCCCTAATCCTCCTCCACCGCCGCCGGTTCACCGGAAAACTCGCCGGAAAGTCATCGCCGGCGAGTCACCACCGTCCTTCTCCTCTTCATCCACCAGTTCAAGCTGCTCTCCTCTTCCTAGAAGCTTCACCTCACTCTTGAGATTGTTCTCAGCCACCAGAGAGCCTTGATTAGTCGCCAGAGAAGCTCAAAGTCGCCGGTCAACACGGTGGCTAGCAGATCAACGCCGGAGAACTCGCCGGAAAAAGCTCCCTCCGCTTTGTTGCTCAGCTGGTTCGATGAAGAGTAGTTTAGTGTTGGTTCTGAAGTGGGTTTAGTTGGTTTAAGCATTGTGTTGGTTTTATTAAACCGGGTCAACGGTTGGTCAAACCGGTATAATCAAGTCAACGTTTTTGTTTGGGTGGTCAACAGCGGTTTAAATCGGTTCATCTAGACATGTCAAATTGGTTAGTCAATCTCGGTTCAGGAACTGGTCAACGCCGGAAACCAAGCCGGTCAATGCTCAGACAACGGCCGTTTCTTGATTACGTGATTCGGAGTGTTCGTGTCAGGGTTCGGGAAGGTTTGGGATTCAGTCGTTCGGTCTCAGGATCCCGTCCCTCTCATCAGTCTGTCCGTCTGCATTTCTCACTGTGAGTAGGCTTAATTGCATAGTAGTTAGTTAATCATATAGACCGGGAACCTTAAGCCGTAGTTTAGGATTGCATGCCAGTTAGTTAAGATTGATTGATTGGTTAATGATATTTATCGGCTAATACTGAATTGGCTAGATTTAAATAAATGCACGCTAGGCCGTTAATCGTTGATTGCTTGTTAGGTCGGTAGTTGGTTATTGATTGTTGCATTCATATAGTCGATGCATGTTAGGTCATATATGCATATATATACGTATTAAAGAACGATATTAAACAAATCTATATACGGGAATTAAGACGACACTAAAATATGGATTAAAACATCTAACTAACGTATAGAATATGATAACGGGTGGTTTAGGTTAATAGACGGGTTTAAGGGTTAAATGAATTAAAGTTAATAAACAATGAGATGTCGGGGAGTTAGTAAGTTTACTAACTCTAAACTGACAGATCGAGGAGTTTCTTTAAAGACATCTAGCAAATAGAATTAAAAATAGATTAGTGAATGGTGAGACGTCTACGGGTTAGCAATCCGCTAATCCAAAGTAGCGGACTAAATGAGATTAAAAGACATTAATGAACTTAAAGGCTTGTTTAGTCGTTCGTGTTGTTGCTTTGATGTTGTGTTGACTTGTGTGCAGGCCTGCGTTTAGACTACTCCAGTGTATTCTGTTTGCGTGTTACATAGTAAGTTTGTAGTTACCCGATTCGGTATAGCCCCGAGTAGGGTTGGTGGTGGTGGTGTTAGTTTAGGGCTTGCAGGATAGAATGAGTGGTGTTTATCTTTCTGTTGACCTTGTTGGTCTTGTACTATGTTTTAGAGTCCCAGTGAGTCTGCGTGTTTACTTCATTGCACTAGGACTCTAGGGTGCGTCAAATCCCGCAAGTCTAGGTTTGAAAGTGTTCCGGTACTTACGACCCGATTAGATCCTCGGGTGGTGACCTGACCGTTTCATGTGGTGAGTTTTTATGGTGTGAATCTACTGAGTGACGCCGGTAGGTTTGTGGTTCGGAGAATATGGGGTCATGTCCTAGGGCCGGACTGCATTGATACTTAGGTTACCATGGGGTAACCTGAGTCGATGTGTATCAATGTACTGAGAACAGTGTCCTAGGTTGTAGGACTTCTTGTTTACGTCTAGGAGTCGGGGGTAGTTTTAGTAACATGTCGGTAGCTAAGTGTTCCCGTGTAAGTTACCGAGTTCGCATAGTGGACCCAATGGTGTTAAGTTCGTTGTGCGCGATAGATAGATCGAGTCTAATCGAGGGCATGTGCCGCAGTGCCTTCAATTTCTGTATTCTTTCCTTTCGTTTGCAAATGCTTGTGTGTTGTGGGTCTATCACGGCGTGGTGGCACATGATAGACTATTTCTTATTTATGATTGTTATTTTGGGTTTTGGGACGGGAATTATAGTTATAGATAGACTAGAAGCCGTTAGTGGGGAGTCGACTCGCTGGGTGATCTTAGATCTCTCATTAGACTCTTTTGTGTTTTTCAGGTTTAACAGCGATGGATGCGGGAGGTCCTCGGTGTAGTTTCAGGATTGCTTGCGAGCTGGAGGTTTTGATTCGATGTTTTGGGTTGTTGTATTTCGGTTCGGCTTGATGGCGCCTATCTATTCTTGTTTTATTGTGATTAGAATCTAATAGGCAAATTGTTTTGTATAAATGTTTATTTACTTGGAAATGAATTCGCTTCCCTGGTATATTGGTTTAGACCGAACCAACACAACTCGCGGAAGCAATAAAGGTTGAAAATCTTTGTATTGTGGAAGCGAGGTAAACGGGGTCAAGGACGGTTTGGTGCGAGCCCGTGTCTCAAACCGAACTGTCTCTGGCTTCGTATTGTGACGAATTTTCCTGTTTTACTTGCTCGGGTTCGACTTGGTCATGTTCTTGTTTGATTGTTGGCCGGTCAGCTTGTCGTTTAGCGGATGACGGGAAATGGGTGTTACAAAAGGTGGTATCAGAGCATGGTTCGTCATGGGTTTCGAAACATTTCATTTCTAAGTGTTTTTCGTTTTTTATCAAGTCAAATGTGTCGCCCAAGCATCTATTAGGAAACCGAGCTCGTCGGTCAACGGATGAGGGGAAAGGGGCATTACAGTAACCCTGAGAAGAGCATACATTATTTTCCTCCACATAGACAGGTCTCCTTGTCCATCGAATTTCTCGATCTGGACTTTCGGTCCACCCATCCTTCACCGATTTAGAATCCTCGATCTTCTATTCTTTCTCGCTTTTTGAATAAGCCTCAGCTCTGATACCAACTTGTGAGACTTTAACTCCTTATATCTCAATCTAAGTTGAATATAACCGATCGAACTAAACAAGAAACGAAGAAGAAGAAGAATAAAGAAAGACACAAGAGATTTTTTTCACCGGGTGTTCACCTCACTCTTCGATGTGAGAAGCAGCTATCCTCACCGGGGCTGACAAGGCTGACCTTGTCAGCAATACACTAGAACAGATCCAGCCCGAGCTCCGACCTCTCTCTACATTGGCTTCAAGATCGTATGTTACAAAGATGCGGATCGACTTGTTATCTTAGACTTGAAAAAGGAGCTACAGCTTTATACTTCAGCTCTTTACATTAAGAGTAAGTCACGTGTGTTACACATGACTCTGGTCAACACCTAATTGAGGTCAAGACCTTCTCCTTCTTCTAGTGTCTTAGCCTTAAGAGAGATCATTTAAAAAGATAGACATTAGAGCATCAAGATGGTTGCCTGAAAGACATAATTGTGAACTGCAGCGGCTTATTCCCTCTCTGATCTGAAACAATTTGAATCAAAGTTGGCCTATCTGTTGTAAAATCCTCTCCTAAAACGCCTCTCATAGAAATGTTCCATACTTCATATGAAAATCTACCGTCGAAAAAAGAGATGGTTTCTTTTTTTTTTGTATTTTGTAAAAAGGCTTTCTATTTAAATTAAGTTATCATTACATCTATGACATTTCTGTCATACAGTTTGTGAGAAGTACTAGAGAGAAGCATGAGCAAAGAACACTAGTTTTCAGAAGATAACAAGTACTTAAAAGTCATGGTGAATTTCTATTTGAAAAGTCCACCACCCCCACGCCCTCTTCTGCCACCTTTGCCACGTCTGTGGACCGTTATCCATTGATCTTGGATCTTTTGGGATGGTTTTAGAGGTCTATCCACACGAGATTTTGGGCATGAATCCTCTTCTTCCACATATTCTGTCCCCGTATTTTGGTTCCTAATTTCCTCTCTACTATTATTGTGATTCTCCTCTATTTCTTCATTCTCTTCAATGCACACATCACAAGTATCCACCACAACGGAGGAAGAATCCAAAACAAAGAAAGGGTTAGAGTTTGTTACCAAGATAGAGGTAGTAGGTAGTGTTTCTGAAGTTGTAGAGACATCGGCAGCCATTGGAGATGCATTTTGAGGTTGTGTAAGCTCATGCTCGGATGGGTTAGTGCAAGTGACATTATTTTCCAATGTATCTGTCCCAATAGATGCAACTTGTTCTAATGTAGTAACTTCTGATGGGAGAACAAGTCTCGGAAGTATCTCAGTCAAGTCTATTTGTTCATTTACAACAGCCTCAGAGGTAGTCAGAGGCAAAACAGATGATGTACCAATTTCTTTTGAAGTAGTTGGCTTGAAGATCAAATCACCATTGTCAACTACTGAGTTTGGAGGGAGTTTATTAGTCTCCGCTGAAGCTTTATTGGTCGCTGAAACAGTAGATTTCGAGACAGGGATTGGCAATCCTAAACACCGAGATGCCTTATGACCAAGCTGGCCACATTGAGGACATTTAGGTGGCAGCCAAGAATACAAAACATCTACCATTGTGATGCTTCCACTCTTATCCTTTAAAGTAACTTTGTCTGGAAAAGGCCTTTTTAAATTTACCTCAACAAGTATATTTGCTTTTCCCATTTGAATTGGTCTAGCCAAGGTTTGCTTGAAATCATTGGTGCTCCTATTCCTGAAGCAATCCAATCAATACCTTTGAAGGAGTAGAGGATGTTTGGAATGTTCTTAAGAGTGAGCCAAACTGATACCGTAGATATTGCCGGCAAAGAAATGGTTTTCGATGGACTCTAAGGAGAAACAACATATAACAATCATCAACATGCCACAATCCTCTTTGTATCACCCAATTTCGCGTTTGTTCGTCTATGCCAAAAAGTGATGGTTTCGAGTTTTGTATGCTTCATTACAGAGAACACAAGTAGCGTTTGTGTGCTGATTCCACTACTACATTCTATCTCCATTTGAAATGCGGTTCAGCATTGCAACCCATAAGAGGAAGGAATATTTGAGTTTTTCTAGTATACTGATAAATTTGAAAGGAAAAAAATGCAAATCAAACCTTAAATCTAGTAATAAATCTTTAACTTTTTTTATCATTGGACTAAAAGCAAGGCAACATACATATTCAAATTAGTTAAATTATATATAGTGCTAGTCTAAATACTATTAGTTTATAAATACACTTTAGAAAGAAAAAAAAAACATTTAATCATGTGTTATATTAAATGTAATGTCACTGAAAATTTTAACTAATTATAATAATCATTAAAGGTTGTTTGATATTTAGAAAAAAACTCCTAAAAAATCGGCAACCCCTTATCACCAATACTGGTTTAGCTTGGACACATTTTAGATTTCAAGAAATAATACTCTTTTTAATCTCAACAAGGAATATCCTTTACAATACAATTTTTATTCTCAATTTTAGTAAATCATAGATTATTACAACTATTTTATATATTAGATATTCTCAATAATCTAAATACCATTAATTTAGAAGTACATTTTAGAAATAAATCTTTAGTCATATGTTATACTACATGCAATTCCACTGAAGTTTATAACCAATTATTAAAATCATTAAGAGTAATTTTATTTTTTTTAAATTCATTGAATACTTTTTTGTATAAAATATTATAAAAGAATTAATAATTCTATCATTTCCTTTGCTTTAATATTTTTATGTATTCTTTTAAATTTGAATTTAAATTTAAAACCACACATCTTATCCATTCATTTCGAATTTTTACTTTATATATATTTGCAATTTTTTCAAATATATAATCAATAATTTTAAAATTTTAAATCTAAATAATATTAACTTAGAAGTAAATTTTATGGAGAAAGATTTAATTTATAAGAAATTACAGTATGTGATATTGGTCTTACGGAATGTCGTGTTCAAGGGAAGCGGGTTTTAGAGAGAGATAGAGAGAAGAAGAGCTCCCTGGCACACAACCCGGAGAGTTGACATTGAGCTGGGGGATTATCGAGTCTTACTATTCTCAAAAACATCATCTTGCCAAAAATGGGTTCTGCTAGCCTAGTTCATAACCTCTGACTTTCTTCAACGTCTCTAAACCTTCACCAAAAAGGAAGTGTTTTCAAATTATGGGAAGCCAAGATAGTGACAGCTCAATATTTGAACTTACCAGTTGATATATCCTCAAGAAATTGGTCACCGGCTGCTTTATCCCCACCCATCTCCGCCGCTGAAAAGAGAACCCAATCTTGTTATTCCCCATCTTCTCTTTATAGCGAGCCTAAACCACGACCTTGTTTCATCTTATTAAGAACCCTACCAGTTTCTCTGGTATCTTTGCAAAACTCTCTAATCCTGCAATGCCCTGTTTCAAGCCGTCGTATTCAAAATGAGTCATCGTTTCTCCTCCTCGGCTGAAAAAGGCAAAGGCTTAGCGGAAAATCATGAACCACCTCGAGCTGCAAAAGTTATAGTCCCGGCTTTTGACAGTTCTGAACTTCTCAGACGCCATGCTCTGACGTTGATTGGCAGGGTTACAAACCAGAAGATCCAAAAGATGTGGTCTCTCATCCCATTCTTCACTGACCACTGGAAAACTTCCTCTCCTCCCACCGGAGTTGATCTTGGACAAGGACTTTTCCAGTTCCAGCTTACATCAGAGGAAGACCTGCAGAAAGTTCTAAGCAATAGACCTTACCATTTTGCACACTGGATGGTGATTCTCCAACTTTGGGAGCCCTCAACTCTCAAGTCCTTCCCGTCTAACATCCCTCTCTGGATCCAGGTACAGGAGATACCATTGCATTTATGGTCAGAAGAGACCCTAAAGAGCATAGCTGACAACATCGGCATATATGAATGCTGTGATATTTACCTAAAAGCCGCGAGGATGAAAGTTTCAATAAATGGCCTCCAGCCATTAATCATGTCTACACTGGTAGAGTTGGCTGATGGAGACACAATGGAAGCAATCTTGGTGTATGAAAAACTAGAGAAGTACTGCACTACCTGCCTCCAACTGGACCATGAGGCAAAAGACTGTTCTTCAGTTAGGAAGGCAACAACTAAACCCCAGGCCAGACAGGAATCACCTCACCTGGAGAGTCACCGACGTCAAGTCTCTAATTACTGGGGTGAAAGAAGAGTCTCCAGACCTGCAATATCATTCAACTCAAGACGCCCTGCGGTCCAACTCTTCAAATTATAAATCAAATGGTAACAGAGGATCCTATCAATCAGCTAGCTATGATTATGGGAATAGAAACTATCAGAGAGATGGATCCTTACTGAGGAAAGAAAGGAGCAGAGAAGATACTCATTGCCTCTCTCTCAGAGATACTTCTCCTCGAGACACAAGAGTTCATGATCTTGAACCACTTAAAAGGTTAGCTCCTGTCTTCAAGCGACAAACATGGGTCGAAAAGACAAAACCATTGGAGATGAATAATCTAACCTATGAGTGATAGGTCTCGAGTTTTACCCTATACTAACTGAAAGTGCACAGTAAATCAATTATAGTACTTAGGGATCGAATCCACGAGGACTCTAGGCAACGATAAAATCAAGAACTTAAAGAGATTAAAACTAGGAGAAAGCAAAAAGCAAATTGTATTCTATTAACTAAAAGCAAGCAGGAAAGTAAATCAGTGGCATGTTGTTGTTTGAAATCAATAAACTAAAAGCGCTAAGTCTAGGGCGTTCTCAGGAAATCAGACAAGCAGATAAATCAATCAGTCAGGATCTAATTAAACTCAGTTCTAGAACTCAAAACACAGATATAGAATTAACCAAATTCCTTTGCGAGAATTCTCTAAGTTTAAGTGTAGTAATCCAAATTCTTTTGCAATTACTAACAGATTAAACCAACTTTAATTCCAAGTTTGATATGTTCACAATCTAATTAAACCAAATTCCTTTGCGAGTAATCAAATTGCTCAACCTAAATAGTTCAGATTCTAAACCACACTGTCGTGTCGTATTTAGCAACCTAAGATCTAGATTGTAATTGATCAGGTTAGAACTAGCATTAAACACAATTTAGTTTGAAGAACATTTATTGATTTGAATCCTTAACTGAATTAATTATATCTAGCGAGTCATGAAATCCCTATGAGAAACCCTAAACCTAACTATGAAACTACTCAGACATAGATGATGTAAACATAATCAATGAATAAATAGCAATCATAAAAGAGATTAGAATATAAAATGGGTTCGAAAACTTCTCCAAAACGAATGTAGTACATGATCAGATCAGCCCCAAAAGCTCTAAAAACTCTCTGCTCTAAGTTATGATAGCGTATGTAAAATAGAAGTTAAAAACCTAATTAAATAGCTAAAACACGACTTGGGCTTCTGTGTAAATATCTGGAACTTCTGGGCACTTCTGCAATATTGGCATTCTTCATTAAACCGCCGAGTCTGGCCCATTCGCGCTGTGCATCGACCGATGCAGGTGTGCAACGATCGACGCAGTCATCAAATCTGGACAGTGAGCACAGTCTCTCGGGTCAAATCTCAAAAACGCACCAATTAGCTCCATAATCTCCACTTTAGCTCCAAACGTGTGTGTACCTAATAAAACCTGCAAAAGACTCTAAAGGAACACCAAAAGACACTAAAACAGACTTATATCATGGCATAAAACCGGTAAAAACCATGATATATCAACTCCCCCACACTTAGCCTTTGCTTGCCCTCAAGCAAAACAGAGAACTAAAACATGGTGAAGAGGTTTGAAAACTTTCAGAAACTCTTTTTGTCCTAGAAGCAACAACACTCAGATTCCCCTTAGTAAACCACTGAAAGAATCAATCACAAGATATCAAGACCAACATATACTTCCCCCACACTTAGCAACTGTCCTAAGTAAACTCCACAATCACATTCACGCATTCAAATTCTCCCTACTGACTTCTGCAAGTATTTAAGTGCGGTCTCACCTAAGGAGTATCGATCAAAGGCACATGGACTCTTACCTTGCCGGCTCTAGACCACCATACTATCTTTCTCTAGTTCCTTTCTTCTCTTTTCCCTTCCTTAGCATTCTGATTTTTCCCCATTGGGTATCATTTTATTTTTTTATCAGTGCTCTTCCCGTTAAGGGGTGTACTTCGGACACATTCCATGGATGTACATGATATGATAGTTGTAGCTACCACTCCCAGAGACCACTTCGGAGTTACTAACTCATCCTCAGTTTATTATCTTTTTTTTTTATGGAAGGGGAGAAGGGAACCAAATAGGACAGGTTTACAGGCTGTGTCAGAACTAACAAGGGAATCCGACACAAGGTATACCAAGCCCTTAGGTGGGAATATTAAGTCAGTATTAAGTTTGAAGTCAGTAAAAGGATCTTCTGATACCTGAAGTGATGTGGGTGTCCTCAGTAGGTTGATCCGTGACTGGGTTTTCTAATAGTCATAGATAATCTGCAACTTCATCTCAATGGTTACTTAAGTTCCTGCAAGTGCTGTTAATCTTCTCAAAAATTCATTGTTTCTTACTTAAACTGGTTTTGACTCGATAAAACAATTTTTTTTTTTTTGAAAAACATACTGACTCTAAGAAAACAGAAAGATAGATGTAAGTATCACCTCCCCCACACTTAAGACACACTGTCCCCAGTAGTGTCAAGCAAAGGGTTGGTAAAAAGAAAGAAAAAGTTAAATGTTAATGGACGTGTTGAGTTCTGTCTGATTTTTACCTCTGTCGCTCAGGCATCGATCGTTGCACAAGGTGCATCGACCGTTGCTAGGCGATTTTCGTGTATGGTCGATCGTTGCTCAGGACCGCAACGATCGCTGCAATGCGATTTCTTTCGTGTTGTGACGATCGACACAGTGTGTGTCGATCGACGCACTGCGAATACTCGAGACCTGCAGAACAAAACACACCAAAAACAGAAAGAAAACGTAAAATCCTACAAAAACACTAAAATGAAAATGCAAAATCGAAAACAGTGGGTTGCCTCCCACTCAGCGCTCTTTTAGCGTCAATAGCTTGACGTTTCAGCTGATCTAGGTAGAGGGTGCATCATCCAGAGGCAGAATCTGACCTTCTGGATTCTCGGCCTTAGCCCAATAATGTTTCACCCTCTGTCCATTCACAGTGAATTCATTACCTTCCTTGGTGGTTAGAACGACAGCTTCATATGGACGCACCTCCTTGATCGTGAAAGGACCCGACCACCTTGATTTCAGTTTACCTGGAAACAAATGCAAACGAGAGTTATACAAAAGTACCTGATCATTAGGCTCAAACTGTCTAGAGACAAGCTTCTTGTCATGATAAGCCTTAGTCCTCTCCTTGTACAGCTTTGAGTTCTCATAGGCAAAATGTCTAATCTCATCCAACTCATTAAGCTAGACCAATCTCCTTTCTGCAACATATTTAAGATCATAGTTCATCTGTTTTACAGCCCATGCTGATTTGTGCTAAAGCTCTACTAGTAGATGACATGCTTTTCCATACAGCAGATGAAATGGAGTGGTCCCAAGTGGTGTCTTGAATGCTGTCCGGTAAGCCCATAATGCATCATCCAGCTTTGCTGCCCAATCTTTCCTTGTTTTTCCAACTGTCTTCTCAAGGATCTCCTTAATTTGCCTGTTAGAAACCTCGACTTGTCCACTAGTCTGAGGGTGATAAGGAGTAGCGACTCGGTGATGAACTCCATGCTTCTTTAGCAGCTTCTCGAAGACCTTATTGATAAAATGAGATCCTCCATCACTAATCACTATCCGAGGTACTCCAAATCTGGGGAATATGATGGTCTTAAACAGCTTAATGACCACCGAAGAATCATTGGTTGGACTAGCTATTGCTTCTACCCACTTAGACACATAGTCCACAACAACCAAGATGAACTTATTCCCATAGGATGAGGGAAAATGACCCATGAAATCTATGCCCCAGCAATCGAAAACCTCAACTTCCAGAATGAAATTCTGAGGCATCTCATGCTTCTTGCTGATTTTCCCTCTCCTCTGACAGGCATCACATTGAGAGACAAAAGAATGGGTGTCTTTAAACATCGTAGGCCACCAGAAACCCGCTTGTAGAACCTTAGACACAGTCTTGAAAGTAGCAAAATGTCCAGCATAATCTGATCCATGACAGTGGAATAAGATTTCCGGAACCTCTGATTCAGCAACGCATCTCCTATAAAGACCATCCGAACAGTGCTTGTAGAGATAAGGCTCATCCCAGTAGTACCGTCTAAGCTCCCTGAAGAACCTTTTCTTTTCATATCCTTTTAAATCATCTGGTTCAGTCTCTGCAGCAAGGTAATTAGCTATATCTGCATACCAAGGTCGATCAGTGGTTGCGACAGCAATCTCGAAATCATAGTTCCCGATTTGGATCCTTAAAGATTCTGGGTTTGTATCAGGTCTGCATCGACCGTAGTATGTGCCTGCGTCGATCGTTGCTTCCCCGATACTTGCATCGACCGTTGCCAACGTGGCATCGATCGACACTGAGCAATTATCCCAACAGTTCTGCAACTCTCTGCCCAAATCTGTCTGAAACACTGTACCGACCATATTGACGTTTTCCTCGGGTAAGTAATCATTGATGGGCACGTCTTCCTCAACCAGCATCTATGAAAGATGATCAGCAACTCCATTCTCAACCCCCTTCTTGTCCCTCACTTCAATGTCAAACTCCTGAAGCAGTAGAATCCATCTCAACAATCTTGGCTTAGCATCCTTCTTCTGCATCAGATACTTCAGGGCTGAATGATCAGTATGCACAATCACCTTGGAGCGAACAAGATAGGGGCGGAATTTCTCAAATGCAAAGACAACAACCAACAGCTCCTTCTCTGTGGTTGCGTAGTTTCTCTGCGCATCGTCTAGTGTCCTACTAGCATAATAGATAGCATGAAGCTTTCTATCCTTCTTCTGCCCCAGAACAGCTCCTACAGCATAGTCACATGCATCACACATAACCTCAAAAGGTAGATCCCAATCCGGTGGCTGAACTATTGGAGCACTCACTAATGCCTGCTTGATTTGTTCAAATGTAGTCTGACAATCTGCAGTGAACTCAAATTTGGTGTCCTTACACAACAAAGCAGTTAGTGGCCTAGCAATCTTACTAAAGTCTTTTATGAACCATCTATAGAACCCAGCATGTCCGAGAAAGCTTCTTATAGACTTGAAAGAATCAGGCGCCTGAAGGCTGGTCATTACCTCAATCTTAGCGCGGTCTACTTCAATCTCTGCTTCAGACACCTTATGTCCAAGTACAATGCCATCTCTGACCATGAAATGACACTTCTCCCAATTAAGAACTAAGTGCTTTTCTTCGCATCTAGTCAGTACCTTACACAGATTATCCAAGCACTCATTATAAGATGATCCATAGACTGAGAAGTCATCCATAAATACCTCCATAAAGTGCTCAATCATATCAGTGAATATGGACATCATGCATCTTTGGAAAGTAGCTGGTGCATTGCAGAGTCCAAAAGGCATCCTACGGTAAGCAAATGTGCCATATGGACAAGTGAAGGTGGTCTTTCCCTGATCCTCTGGGTGGATAGGAATCTGAAAGAAACCTGAGTATCCATCGAGGAAGGAATAGTAGGGGTGATTTGCTAACCTCTCCAGCATCTGATCAATGAAGGGTAAAGGGAAATGATCCTTCCTTGTTGCAGCATTGAGTTTCCTGTAATCTATGCACATCCTGTGTCCAGTCACAGTCCTAGTAGGGAACAGCTCATTCTTCTCATTCTTTACAACTGTAACTCCGCCTTTCTTAGGCACTACATGGACTGGACTCACCCAATCACTGTCTAAAATAGGATAGATGATCCCAGCATCCAGGAGTTTCATAATCTCCTTCTTAACCACTTCCTGTAGATTAGGATTAAGCCTTCTCTGATGCTCAACAGATGTCTTAGACTCGTCCTCAAGATGTATCCGATGCATGCATAGCTCTGGAGAGATACCTGAAATGTCATCAAGAGAATGGCCAAGAGCTTTGCGATGCTTGCGCAGCTTGCTTAGCAGTAAAGTGAGCTCTGCGTTGTTCAAACTAGCATTAACAATCACTGGATAAGTTGAATTTGGTCCAAGAAATGCGTACCTTAGCCCGGATGGAAGTTGTTTCAGCTCAATCTTCGGAGCTTTTTCCTCTGCCCAGTCCCTGTCGACTTGCAACGATCGATGCACATGTTGTGTCGATCGATGCAACGTCGCGGCAGACACTTCTAACTTCATCACTTGCTCAGCAAAATCCATCAGTTTTGCATAGCAGATTGCAGGCTCGTCTTGCAGGTGTTCCAGCTCCATTATAGAGCTCAGTAAAGCCCTTTCCAGCGGATCTTCAGCATGTGACTTGTGAAAGTAATCTGCAGCCAAATCACCTAGTGTGTCCACATAGAAGGTCTGTCCGTCGATGGTTGGTCTCTTCACCAGTTTATCCATATCAAAACTCATCTTCAGATCACCCACATTCAGAATTATTCTACCTCCTTGGCAGTCAATCATCGCACCAGCAGTGGCTAAGAAGGGCCTGCCCAAAATTAGTGGATCCTTCGGTTCCTCTCCATACTGCAGAACTACAAAATCAGTAGGTATCACACATTGGCCAATCATTACAGGCACATCCTCCAATAATCCTTCGGGAATTCTGATTGTTCTATCTGCCAAAACCAGTGATATCCTAGTGGGTATAAAATCAGTCATCCCGAGCCTCTTAGCCACTGAGAAAGGCATAAGATTCACGCTGGAACCAAGATCACATAGAGACCTTTCGAATCTTTCCCTGTAGATAGCACAATCCAACACAAAGCTTCCTGGATCTTTCAACTTTTCAGGAATTCTGCCCTGAATCACTACACTACACACCTCATTGATCATCATTACACTCTCCTCATCAGACCACTTTCCATCGATTAAATCCTTAAGACATCTCCTCATCACAGGAGAAGTCTCCATAGAGTCAATCAAAGGCACTTCGACTTTCACCTTTTTAATGAACTCCTTGCATTTAGCATACTGTCTATCGTTCTTAGCTTTCCTGGAATTTTTGGGAAAAGGCACTTTAGGTTTGTAAACTCTTTCACTCGACTGTTTTGTTTTCTCTGGTCTTGAACTCTCTGCAGTCGCCTTGCGTCGATTGTCACTAGCGTTGTGTCGATCGATGCTGGGCGACTTTGTTACGAGAGGTTCTTTGTTTTCGCTTTGCATCGACCGTTGCTGAGTGGCGTCGATCGATGCATTTCGAATATCACGGATCCCATCTTCCAATTCTTCAATTTCCACGAGTTCTTCAACACTCAACTGCTTTTTCTGGCCAGGAGACAGCTCCTTACCACTTCTCAATGTTACTGCATTGTATTGATACTTGGGATTAGCATCAGTTCGCCCTGGGAGATATCCATCTTCCCTCTGAGCATATCCAGCAGTTCTTGCAACTTTAGCGTCAAGCTCCTTCATATGTGCGCTCAGATATTCAAATTTCCCGTTCAGATCCTCATAGACAGTACCTATCTTTTTGTCGAGGTCTGCAGCACTCTTAGTTTGGCCTTTCAGCAGCTGTTCCATCATTGCTTCCATCTTACTCTCATGAGCAGTGGCTACAGGAGGTGCTTGGTAAGTATATGATCCATAGGTTCTCTGAATACCTTGTCCAAAAGGTTTCTGAAAACCACTAGTCTGTCCAAAGCCAGAGGAGTTCTGATTGCCTGTGAAGGCACTCCTCTGTCCTCCATTGAAGAACCTGTTTCCCTGCTGATTACCAAATCTATTACCTTGGAATCCAGATCCTCCTATGTAATTCACATCTTCTTCCTGAGTGTCCTCCTCAGTCTGAATTACCTCAACATCTTGGGCAAAGTGGACAGCTTTCTTACCAGCTAAGAGATTACAAACTGTGTCCAGCTTAGATCTAATATCAGCAATCTCCAAATTCTCTACCTTTCCACCAGATTTCTTCCTCCTCTCATCAGTAGTCTTGCAACTGTTGCTTCTCACTAAGTTCTCAATCAACTGCTTAGCTTGTGCAGGAGTCCTGGTGTTAAAATTTGCATTGCTGGAGTTATCCAGCGCAGTCTGATATGGAAGATCTATGCCTCTGAAGAAGATACCTAGCAATGTGACCTCAGTGAATCCATGGTGTGGGCAGTCACGCTGGTACTTCTTGAATCGCATCCAGGCAGCTTTTAGTGGCTCCACAGGGCCTTGGGAGAATGTCAGAATGTCCTGTCTGGACTGATCTGAGCGCGCATCATCGTAGAAGTGTCTCAGAAACTCACTCTTCAGGGCATCCCAAGTAGTAAACTGCCCAGGTGGCAGTTGCTTTAACCATGCAGCAGCGTCTCCAGCGAGACTGTGTGGAAAGAGCTTGAGAAACAGATAATCCTGGCAAACACCATCATACTTCATGCCAGTGATTATATCCTCAAACTGATCGATGTGATCCATAGGCTGCTCCGATGGGTGGCCATGGAAAGCATTATGTCTCATCAGCGAGTAGTAGATGGTTTTGATCTCAAAATCGTTCCTCTCAAAACCAGGAGGTACTAGAGCTGACCGGTTTGCATGAAACCCATCCGGTATGTTGTAGTCAGCTAAAGTCCTCTAATGGACAACCATCCTCTGATCCTGTCTGCCTTGGGCGTGTCTTTGGCCTTGGTTCTGCTCCTGTTGTGGTTGCTCAGGAGGATCAGGGATTACATTCCCTTCAGCATCAATCCTATGCCCAGCAGCATTGTATGGATTGTTATCTCGGTCCCTCAGGGTACCTTGAGCATCAGGCATTATAATTACCTTTTGTACAACCATCCTTGCTCTTCTTTCTCTTCTGTTAGTCCTCTCTAGTCGTCCAAGTTCGTCGAGTCCGAGATTGACGAGATTCAAGTTCTGATTACTTCTGGTTTCACGCGTCTGCATAAACCGTCTATAATCGCAGTGCAACGATCGATGCAAGAGATGCAACGATCGACTCAACTCAGAATCGCCTGGGAACGATCGACACAGGAAGTGTAACGATCGATGCTAGGCGAATGTCGTACCTGCGACAGAGAGAAAACAGAGAAAAAATCAGTAAACGAAAATAAAAATAAAAATCCTAGTAAAAACCCTAAGTTCGAAGCTATCGAAGACTCTAAGAGTCCCCGGCAACGGCGCCAAAAACTTGATAGGTCTCGAGTTTTACCCTATACTAACTGCAAGTGCACAGTAAATCAATTGTAGTACTTAGGGATCGAATCCACGAGGACTCTAGGCAACGATAAAATCAAGAATTTAAAGAGATTAAAACTAGGAGAAAGCAAAAAGCAAATTGTATTTTATTAACTAAAAGCAAGCAGGAAAGTAAATCAGTAGCAGGTTGTTGTTTGAAATCAATAAACTAAAAGCGCTAAGTCTAGGGCGTTCTCAGGAAATCAGACAAGCAGATAAATCAATCAGTCATGATCTAATTAAACTCAGTTCTAGAACTCAAAACACAGATATAGAATTAACCAAATTCCTTTGCGAGAATTCTCTAAGTCTAAGTGCAGTAATCCAAATTCCTTTGCAATTACTAACATATTAAACCAACTTTAATTCCAAGTTTGATATGTTCACAATCTAATTAAACCAAATTCCTTTGCGAATAATCAAATTGTTCAACCTAAATAGTTCAGATTCTAAACCACACTGTCGTGTCGTATTTAGCAACCTAAGATCTAGATTCTAATTGATCAGGTTAGAACTAGCATTAAACACAATTTAGTTTGAAGAACATCTATTGATGTGAATCCTTAACTGAATTAATTATATCTAGCGAGTCATGAAATCCCTATGAGAAACCCTAAACCTAACTATGAAACTACTCAGACATAGATGATGTAAACATAATCAATGAATAAATAGCAATCATAAAAGAGATTAGAATATAAAAGGGGTTCGAAAACTTCTTCAAAACGAATGTAGTACAGGATCAGATCAGCCCCAAAAGCTCTATAAACTCTCTGCTCTAAGTTATGATAGCGTATGTAAGCGTATGTAAAATAGAAGTTAAAAACCTAATTAAATAGCTAAAACACGGCTTGGGGCTTCTGTGTAAATATCTGGAACTTCTGCAATATTGGCATTCTTCATTAAACCGCCGAGTCTGGCCCATTCGCGCTGTGCATCGACCGATGCAGATGTGCAACGATCGACGCAGTCATCAAATCTGGACAGTGAGCACAGTCTCTCGGGTCAAATCTCCAAAACGCACCAATTAGCTCCATAATCTCCACTTTAGCTCCAAACGTGCGTGTACCTAATAAAACCTGCAAAAGACTCTAAAGGAACACCAAAAGACACTAAAACAGACTTATATCATGGCATAAAACCGGTAAAAACCATGATATATCAATGAGCCCCAAACATCAGAAACCTCGTCAGTCAGGGCAAGAAGGCCTCCACTAGATAGGGAGGATTCCCCGGTATCACCCACAGTACATGTATCCCAATAAGCTATTGACACTGCTATGGGAGAATTGCGTGATGTTATGATACAATATGCTAACTGTGTCGATCCCTCAAAGTGCAGCTAGAAAGGAGCGGGCCCGGCTAGCAGAAGAACAAGGCCAGTTTGAGGAGACGGCAATCCAAATGGCTCTATCAACAAACCCTCCACTGGCATTATCTCCAGATGTGGGAAACCAGACCACAAGGCATCAAGATAGAATCCCTATTGCACTGAGATTGGGACCTCCCAATGACAAATTGGAAGCAGTGGCACTAAAATCTGCACAAAAACAAAGTGCAAAAAAGAGACTTGGCAGACCACTAGGAGCCAAGAACTTACCAAAAGGCCAAAACCTACTGCCAGGCCAAAGCATACGGAAAAGAAGAGTGGTTGGAGTCCATCCTTCCTCTAGGAAAAGTCCATCAAAAACTACATCACGGAAAGAGTCAGGAACAGAATCACATGTAGCTCAGGAAGTGGGATCGAGTAGGATTACCTCTGCCTCCACCTCTTCAGCTCTTCCACCTCGACCGGCTCCTCCAAGCTCCAAGAAGAAGATGGATTTTCAGGATCCATCTTGTACTCTTCTTTAAAGATGGTGTGCTGGAACTGCCAAGGGCTGGGGAACCCCTTGACAGTTCGTCGTCTCAAAGAGATTAAAAGACTGATTGATCCAGACATACTTTTTCTCTCTGAGACAAAAAAATCTGATGAGACGGTCCAAAAGAAGCTTCACTCCTTGGGTTTCTCCCACCTCTCGCTTGTTTCACCCCAAGGATATGCGGGAGGAGGTCTTGCGCTTCTCTGGAAACAAGAAGTTAATCTGGAAGTTATATCTTCATGTATTAACTTCTTGGATACTGAAATTACCATTGAAGGAAAAAATTTCTATGCAACTTTTGTCTATGGTGACCCCGATCATAATGCAAGATGGAATATCTGATCTTACCTTACTTATGTCTCCTCATGTAGAAATGCTTCTTGGTTTATTTCAGGTGACTTTAACGACATTATAGACAATACCGAAAAGGAAGGACGCCCACCTAGGTCTGAAGGTTCTTTTGGCAGCTTTCGTACATTCCTGGATGAGTGTGATCTATATGATTTACCACATTCTGGTGACAAGCTGTCATGGAGAGGCATCATGAGGGACCAGCTGATTCAGTGCAGACTCGACTGAGCTTTAGCTAATAGCTCCGGGGATGAGACCTTCCCAAATGCTAGATGCGAATACCTAAGGTACGAAGGCTCTGACCACAGGCCCCTGGCTATTTTCCTTGATCCTGGAAAGAAAAAGGAGAAAAGACATATTCAGATACGATCGACGTTACAAAGATAATGAAGAAGTAAAACAACTAATTGCTCATACATGGGATGAAGATGCTCGCCTAACGGTAAAGGAGAAGGTGGACAGGGTCAGAAGAGCTCTGATACTGTGGAACAGAGAAAATCATAATAATAGTCAAAAGAAAATCTAGGAGCTCAAGTTATTATTGGAGGAGGCAATGACAAATCCTGAAGCTAGCACAACTCTGATCCAACAACTAAATGAAGAGTTAAAGAAAGCTTACATTGCGGAAGAGGAATTTCTGAAGCAGAGGAGTCGACAACTCTGGCTGCACCTGAGAGAACGGAATACAAGCTTCTTCCATGCTGTAACAAGAGGAAGAAAGGTGATCAACAGGTTTACATTGATAGAGAATGCAGCAGGTACACCTGTGTATGATGAACAAGAGATTAATCACAGGATACTTTCAAAAATTATTTACCACTGATGGCTCAGATATGATGGCGACAATTGAGACATTAAATCAAACCCTGCAACCAGTCATTGGAGAGGAACTGAATCAGAAGCTGATTAAAAAACCTTTACCTCTGGAAATTAAAGAAGCACTATTTGATATTCATCCGGAAAGGCCCCAGGCCCAGACGGTTTCTCAGCTAGTTTCTTTCAAACTAACTGGGAGATATTGGGACAGGATCTTATCTCAGAAATCCAAGTATTCTTTGATTCAGGCATCATGCTAAACTCAGTTAATGACACTTTTGTGAGATTAATCCATAAGATCACTAGCCCTACGAAAGTTGAAGAATATAGACCAATAGCATTGTGTAATGTCTACTACAAGGTGATCTCTAAGTTACTATCTAAACGTATGCAGCCTATCCTTGAAGATATTATTTCATAAAATCAGTCTGCTTTTGTCCCGAAGAGAGCTATTACGGACAATGTTCTTATAACGCATGAAGTGCTCCACTACCTGAAATCTTCAAAGGCGCAAAAGCACTGCTCCATGGCGGTCAAGACCGACATGAGCAAGGCTTATGACAAGCTGGAATGGGGATTCATCCAAGCTGTCCTTGAGCGACTAGGCTTCCATCCGACCTGGGTACATTGGGTAATGCAATGCGTTAAGACGGTTTCTTACTCGTTTATAGTAAATGGATCCGCGAGAGGAAGAGTATTACTAAGCCATGGGATTAGACAAGGGCAACCTTTGTCCCCATACTTGTTCATCCTCTGCAGCGAGGTGCTGTCGGGAATGTGCCTCAGAGCACAGGAATTGGGAGCTCTAAAAGGAATCAGAGTAGCTCGTCAATGTCCAAGAATTAACCACCTACTATTTGTTGACGATACTATGCTATTCTGTAAAGCTAATGCTACAACTGCCCTGGTTTTAAAGAACATTCTAGCATCTTATGAAGCAGTCTCTGGGCAGAAGATAAATTGCCAAAAGTCTTCCATCACATTCTCAAAAAAGACCCCCCAACCAGTAAAAGACCAAGTATTCCAGACTCTACTAATCAATAGAGAAGGAGGGGTGGGGAAATACCTTGGTTTGCCCGAGCATTTCGGAAAGAAGAAGAAAGATCTCTTTACTTCAATAGTGGATCGAATAAACCAGAAAGCAGTTAGCTGGTCAACTAAGCAGCTCTCGAGTGCTGGAAAATTCACTATGCGCAAGTGTACTATCAGCTATGCCCACATACTCCATGTAATGCTTCCTACTTCCAGTCTCACTACAAAAACGGATCCAATCATCTCTTACCAGATACTGGTGGGATTCATCTATGGATAAGCGCAAGATATGCTGGGTCTCATGGGAAAAGATCTCAACACCGAAATGTAAGGGAGGACTATGTATAAGCGAGATCAAGATTTTCAATGAAGCCTTACTTGGGAAGTTAAGCTGGTGAATACTCTCTAATCCACAATGCTTGATGGCAAGAATATTATTGGGAAAGTACTGCAATGATACCACATTTCTGGATTGCACAGCTCCTTCATCAGCTTCCCACGGTTGGAGAAGTGTGTTGACGGGAAGATATTTGATCAAGCCATACCTAGGTTGGGCAGTAGGGAATGGCACCTCTATTAGCGTCTGGAACGATGCCTGGTTATCCCCGGGAGAGAAACTACAACCGTTTGGTCCTGAACCTGAACACCTTATGCAGATGAAAGTATCAGATCTCTTATTACCGTTTACAGCAATGTGGGATGTCAATAAAATTGAGCAAATCTTACCTGCTCATGTTGAGACAATCCTGATGCTGAAACCTAGCACTTTGTTTGCCCCAAACAGACTCATTTGGCTAAAGCACCACTCTGGAAACTACACAACAAAGACAGGCTATAGGACAGAGGAGCAACTTCGTGAATCACCACCCCCCTGTTGATACCTGGCTGGAACAATTTGGTGTGGAATATTCCAACCGCACCAAAGATTAGAGTCTTCCTATGGAAAGCCCTTCATGACGCCCTCCCAGTCGCAATGAACTTGATCAAAAGGGGCGTGCAAATTGAAGGAAAGTGTGAAATTTGTGAGGAACCTGAATCTATAACTTACTTACTGTTTAACTGTAGATTTGCGGAATCAGTATGGAGACAAGCTCCCCTTGAAGGCGAGTGGATGACGAATCAAATCTCATCCCTCTCTGGGGGAATCCACTATTGCAAATCAAAAAGATCTCTACCTCCTGTGGGGCTTCAAAGTCATGAACTCTTTCCTTGGATTCTCTAGACTATCTGGAAAGGTCGAAACCTCCGCATTTTTCAGAAAAGAATTCTCACAGTGGAAGAAACAATCACCAGAGCTATTCAAGCAGCACGAGAGTGGTCACAGGCACAAATGGCTGCATCAAAGAATCAACCTCATCAATCCCGTGACTATCATCCCAGGGCTCCCCTAATTGACAATTCAGTAATTACATGTCATACTGATGGAGCTTGGCTGGCTGATCGCAAACTTGTAGGTATGGGCAAGGTCTTCTCTCAGAGCAATCAAACTATATATGTCTTCTCCAACGCGTCAGCCTCGGTGGGATCGGCTCTAGTGGCAGAAGCGCTTGCAATCAAAGAGGCTATGCAATCAGCTATCGAACACAACTATAGAAGAATCTCAATCCAATCGGATTCTCTTCAACTGGTCAACGCTATCATCGCAGGAGATTTTTTCTTTGTTGCATATGGTATCTTGGCAGATATCGCTATCTTACGATCTGAATTCCTGTTCATCGATTTCATTTATGTCCCAAGGTTTTGTAACGCTTTCGCAGATGCTCAGGCAAAGCAAGGCCTCCAAAATTTTATGTGTAACTGGGCCTTGGCCCGTAAAAGTTTTAATGAAAAGTTTTAGTCCAAAAAAAGATATTGGTCTTACGAAGAAACAAATACAATTTTTTTTTTTTTTTGGCAACGAAACAAATACAATTTATTAAGGGTATTTCATGATTAATTTTTTTTTTGCTTATGAAGTTGGGTTGTAGTGTCAAACAATGTAACATGTGGGTCGGTTTAAAATTTTGAATCCATTAATTATGTTTCTAAATTCTACAAGAACAAACGTAACATTAATTTCGAAAGACAAATTTTCGGCGAAGATTTTAGATAACTATGGAACTTACTTGTGTAGATTACAATATTATGCTATCATATTGTTTTAGATACTATTTTTTTTTTTTTTTTTTTTTTTTTTTTTTTTTTTTTTTTTTGATTAACCTGGGGGTATTCCGGGCCTATGGAAGGGCCCAGACTAATCCCCAAGGGGAGGTGCAGCCCATGGATAGACCCTCTCTCCGGGTATTCAAATGGGCCGTAAGCAATGGGCCCATATCCATGTGGGTGAGCAGAGGAGGCATTTTTGTTTCCGCCTGGGCTCGAACCCGGGTGGTGTCTAGCCACCACGAGCCCCTCAACCAGTTGGACTACCTCAACCGCTCAAATATCAATTTTTATTTACTATTTATTTTTTTAGATACTATTAGTAATATCAATTTTTATTTATTAGAATAGTAATTTATAAATCATTTACGATTTATTTCTGAAACATAAAATATTTTATCTACTATAATATTATAAATATATTTACTCGATTAGCTATAAGTTGGCTCTTAAATCATTTCGATAATTCAAAGAAAAATATAACAATTAACTAATAATATCCTAGTTTTAGGAAATTTTAACATCTATACTATTAAAGCAGAAGTACAAAACAATAAATACCCACTATTTTTAATTTAATTACAAGCAATGTCATTGCAATCCTTTTGTTATTTTGACCATTCATAAAAGATAATTTTGTCTTTGACATCTTATCACACGAAATTTATGGTTTGTGCTAACCATTCCTAATGTCTTAAAGCCCAATCAATTTAAACTTACCATTTGTCATTTTTTAATAACCAGTCATTGAACATGACAAAACTTCCATACACAAATTGATTGTGGTTTACGACAAGACAAGCCACAACATAACATTTTTGATTCAACCGTGATTAATTACCTATATTTTCCCTAACCGGGAGACATCACTCCCAATAAACAGTTTACATGTCAAGATTTACATACCATTGTTCTTCAAATCAAATAGTAAATTCTGGTTTTGCTTTGAAGGTTTCATGTCCACTTGATATGCAACCTAAACCAACAAATTATAAATGGTTTAGCTTTTGCATTAATGTTTTAAATTGGTTTTCAGAACCCAGTATTAAAAATTGAAATAACCACAATCATAAAATTTGAAAACACTATTCTCAACTATATCCTATATTTGAGTCGCCGAAAATCTTATATATACAAAGATTCCATTTTGATGCTAATTTAAACAAACATTTCATTTTACTAACAAACTTATTACTATAACAATATATCAAAATCCACTCGATTTGTTACACTAAATAAATCCTAAATTTAATTCTTACAAGAAATATTAAATGCAAACAACCCAAAATTACTATAAAACGCGCCATTCAAATCTAGAAGATCGTAGAAATGTAAATGTATCAAGACACAATATGAATAAAATTCAGAATCTTAATAACTTTTTCAATTAAAAATACGAAAACATTATCATTAAAATCCGATTTAAAACTAAAGATCTCAACTAATATTCTGCGTCTAACTTATTTTCTTAATATCATAACTTGATAATCAAGCAATTCAAACTGTTTTTCGGAAAGCAAAGATTTTCAATATATTCGAAATCCAAGAATATACTCGATCAACCTATCCTATAAATAAACTAGCAAATAACACAATTTCATTCATTCATCACATTCAACTTATTCTTTTTACTCATATTTTCTCTTCCCAAAGCATGCGACAGTGACAAACAATAACAGTGGTTTTACTAACCTTGCAAGTGTGAAAACTTTCATTGGTAAGTTTTCTACATTATTATTTTATATTACAATTTGATTGATTTATTAGTATCTATTTAATTCTTTTTGTGTTTGTAGATGTTATTGGACATGTAGTTTCTCTTTAAAGATTTTTTTGTCTTTAAATTTTTTGTTTTCACGAGTATAATAAAAAATTTCATATCAAATTGTTTTTTATTAAAAAAAAGTTCAGATAAACCTGTTTTGTTTCTTAAACCCGTTTCATTTCTGTATATCTTTAAAAATTATGTTTCCTTTTTGGTGTTATACTTAAGTAGCAAATGATATTTAAAGATTGGTGTAGAATTTTTTTAAAAGTTTCAATGTAGTTTAAACCGTTTCATATTTGTATAGGTCTTTCAAAATTATGTTTCTTTATGAGATTAACTAAACAAGTTCATGTCTCTTTGAAAAATTTATAAAAAATCGTTTAATATATATATTTATATTATTTAAAAATCCGGTTACTAATATTCCTCAGCCGTATATGTAATCCGTGTCTATCAACTTATTTCGGTTACCAGTGTATCAAATAATCATACAAAAAAAAATATTTTAAAACAAGATGAGCGAAACATTTCTGACCTGCACAATTTCCATGTGGAGATGACCCAAAAAACCGCATCTAAAACCAAAACCCATGGCACTTGAAGTCTCAGGCTAAAACTGCAGGATAACAACCAAGTTAGGCACACCCATGTATGAATTTCAGTTAATGTAGTCGTTTTTAGACCAAATGTGAATATAATTAACAAATATAAATACAATAGAGAGGTCTTATTTTTAATCAAACATCCAAAAAGTATTAGTAAAAACTACAGTCCAGTCCTTTACCAAAGACACTTCAAAGCAAACTGAGCATAAATCTATATTGGCTAAAAATACAAAAGACGATCATAGTTTTTAGTCTTAATAATATTACAATCCTTGAGAATGTTAATGGGTAAGTAATTATGATCTCAAAACTCATCCGGAGCTTTCAAGTCATGAAAAAACATACATACATTAACCATCAATTAAGTAGTTCCTATTGCGTACTCATTTCCCACCACAAACAAAAAGAGGGAACGTCCTGGTAATACCTTCAAAGCAGCATCATTGAGCTGCAATTTTCCAACGCATCTCGAAGATCCGGAAACCTGTCATCAGACGTGATGTTATAAAAAAATTACATAAATTAAAACAAAAGTCAGCAAACAAACAACAAAAACTCAGTATTGGTCAGCGTCAACTAGAAACAGGCCACATAACACAATTATAAAATGTTTGATGAGAAACCAGAATAATCACTTAAAGACAATTCAAATGAAAAGGTAAAGATGAAGATTCTAAATCTCATGAAAATAAATGAAACTAGAAACTTTGAATTTAATAAACTCAGTTACATTGTTTAAAGCCCACAAATTAGCTTTTGATATATATACACAAAGATCATAAGGAGAGAAGAAAATAAAGTTACCTATTCCAAGTGCAGACAACTCCACAGCTGTGTACTGCTGCATGTACCTCTGTCAATATCAAAAAAATAAACATGTTTTTGAAATCAAAGGAGCAAAAACATCCGCAAATCTAAGAAACATGCATTCACCAATCCAATATATAAGAGAGATTAGAGTCACATAACAACACTAATAACCCATTAAAAAGTTGTCATTTAGAGAAAATACGTATGTGGCTTATATACCACTAAAAATTTTCAATTGAAACAGAACAAAAGCACTGTGTATAAAGGTTGTACAGCATATCAAAACTAACATGAACAATCATAGAAATAATTTGAATCCATAGGTTTCAAGCTTAAACAGATTTCAAAGCTTGAAACCTATATCAGATATAAGCCACAAATTATGCTAAATAAAAATTTTGCAAGAATAAAATGTTCTTAAATAACTGGGAAGTATTGGATGAATCGAAGTAAAAACTGTATAGAAAAATATACAAAGTTAAATTTTCTATAATTTTTTGATAATTCGTTTACATGGGTGTTACTGTTACCACATGTGTTACCGTTAATTTTTTTTTAAACATTTTTGCTAAATAATTTTTGCAAGAAGAAAAACTATATTAAATAGATGAAAAATGTTGTATTCAACAGAGTAAAAATGTTTAGAGAAATATACAAAATTAAATTTTATGTATTTTGTATCAAAATTTAAAAATAAAATAAAATTCATAAAAAAAAACTAAATTGGTTTAAATAGACATATGTTATTTTTAACAAGTTTAAATGGGGAGTCTAAATGAGTCTTAAACATAAACGGGTTTAAACGAACGTGTATGACAGTTTTAACATATCTATCTAAACCCAGATAAAAATTTAAAAAGCAAAATCCAAAAAATAAATATTTTACTAAATAATTTCAACATATCTCAAACATCTAAATTTACATGCTGTAAAAAAATAATTGTCCATCCTTAACGTGGATTATATCATTTACAAAAAAAAAAAAATAAATAAATAAATAAACTATATGGAACCTATATATATGTTTAACATATCTCAAACATCTAAATTTAATATTAATTATATGTTATAAAAACATATTATCATTTATAAATATATTATTTATACACAAAAATATTAATAAACATCAAAACAAAATTATACCCGACGATCCGCGGGTCAAAATCTAGTATATGTATATAACTACTAACTAATAACACAAAAACTAGATTATAACAATATCTTTTAACTACTAACTAACAATTGTCAAAATTACGATAAAAATATTGTCCCATTTAACTTCAACAGTATATTCTTAATATAATTTATACTCCTAACTTAATATGAAATAGAAAGAGTATTATATTTTTGTCTAATTTATATCCTAAGTTAAACTTAATCTTAACAAAATATCATGAGAGAAAATTTCGGCCAATTTCAATTTTCACAATAGAAAAAGTTACTCCAAACTTTTTATTTATTAAGTTGTCCATCCCCGGATATTTTGATTCATATGTTTTTTGCTGACTCTGATAGTTTATATATTTTTGAAACAATTTTTTTTTTACAATTTTCTATTTTAAAAATGTTGATATACATAAATTCAATCTTCTAATATTTTTAATTTATTTAAACTCTAATTTTACTAATAAAATTTTATGCTTTGGTTAGATTTTATAGTTTATATTTTATTAGCGTATAAAATAAAACAATACTTTAAAAAATTTGTTTCTTTTGTAATTTTTTATGTGATTTTAATTTATACTGGCTCCTAAATTGGATCTAAGATCGTCCGAAAATTTCATTAAAAATGTGTGTTTTTAATCCTAAAATTTTGATACTGAAGTATTGAGAAGAGGACTTCCGGGAAAAATTGAAGAAACATAAATTATAAATAATAACATTTAATTATCTAATTCTTTCGAGTTATTTAGACTATTTTTTATATTTTAATTATCTATTTTTGATTTAAAAATTTATGACCATATTTAGTTGGGTTAATTGGGTCAATATTATGAATTGGACCAGAAATTAAGTTTATGAAAAGTTTATTCACGAAATTAGGTATATGGCAGAACACAAGGTATTTCACACTCAAACTCAGACTACTTTGCCCTTGTTTCCTCGTTTTGGACAGTCTGATCCGACATGGACATGTCTCTGGAAAGCGACAGATACTTTTAAGAAAGTTTTGGCCGGTAGCAATTGATGTTGTGCAGTAACATCATAAACTTTTTGACAAAGAAAAAAGGTGAGCTGGCGATTCTTGTTCAACATTTTCCCTTTCAAATATATCAAGGAGGACTATCTTCTACCTCCATTGGGTCACCTACATTGCGAGACTTATAGAGACTTATCTGGTCCTCTGAAGATAAGAATATCTCGTTTTGTCAGAGTAAGAATCCGACATTCATTTTGTCCCACAAAAACTTGTAGACGACTACTTCGAGTAGTAGACAAAGAGAAATACTTTGCTAACTATCTAACTTTTCTTTGGTTGTAGATGGATGGAAGGAAGACAGTTTTTCTGCTTAGAGGAAAATGGCATGAAGCTAACACTGGAACTTGGAGTTTCGAGGTCGAGAAAAAAGGAAACAGCAAAGGGATTTGGTTAAGCTCAAGGTCAACTTTTGACTATCTTGTAAAGATAGTCAAAGAAAAGATGGATATCCAAGAAGATCGAGCTGTGGAAATAACATACCAATGGCCGCAATACATGTTGATGGATGAGGGAAGAGACGCACCACCTGTTTTGGTTCAGAACGAAGACGATGTGTCCTTGTTTGTCGAAATGAGAGGTGAAATTGATCAACTCAACTTGTGCGTGACTTTGAAAGATACTGAAATTGCATAGAATGATGTTGTTAAGATTTCTTCGTAAATAGTCGACTACTGTTTGCTTCTAACAGAGAATGATTTTAGAGTATTTGACTACTTTCATGGGTTAACTGATATGGTGGACTGCATGAACAAGAAAAAGGGGATTACACCTCAGAAGAGTGGTAAGATTCACCTAAATAGTGTTATAAAATCTTGTTATACTGGTATGATATGGTCTAACATTGTTTTGATTTGTTCAAAAATGCAACGTATAAACTAGCTATGGTGTTGTTTCAAAACCCAGAAGATAAAGTTCGGGATACTGAGATTGAAGGTGAGAAAGTCGATTACTAAGTTGTACTTATAAGTATTTGAATACTCAGGTTATTATTAATGAGAATAGTTGTTTGATTGTAATCGTATACAAAAGTAGTGGAATATTTAGTACTGTATAGTTGACTACTTTGTAATATAGCTAACATAGCTGCATACTCTGTAGCTTTGCTTGCATTGAGCGACCTGGACAACGACGAAGAAGAACCAGAAGATCTCGAAGAGATGGAAGATATGGCGATACTCTGTCTTGATGGAGAAGATATTGATAAGGGAAAAGGTGAAGACACATCTGCTAACGACTTTGATGTAGAATGGCATGAATTTGCAATTAACGAAAATGATGAGGAAAACCATGGTGCTAGTTTTAAATCGGATAGAGGTGAATACAATTCAGGTGAAGAAGCTGATGAAGAGCCTGAGAGCAGTACACAGCAGTCAGTGAGGTTTAGCTGCGCAAAATAAACGATTGATGGAGTTTTCGAAGACATAGAAAACCCGCCAGCTATGTTTGGAAGAGATGCTCCACCAATTGTTGATGAGTTGCCAGGTGATGGTACGTAGATTCCTACTTATTCCTACCTACTTATTTAGAGTAGTTATCTATTTGTAGATAACTATTAGTTTGCACCATTTAATGAGTGTTTTTATGCAGGGATAGACGATGCTTTGGATGATGTTAGCTATGAGGGTGTCGGTATATTTGTGGGACGGATATTTAAGAACAAAGCTGAGTGCAAACTGAAGATGGATTTACATGCGATTAACAAGAAATTCCATTTCAAAACTCCACGCTCAACACCAACTTACATGGAATTCGTGTGCATTAGCGATAAGTGTCACTGGCGTGTGTATGCATCCATGATGGACCGTACTGAAACTTCCAGATCAAAACGGCAAACTTCAAACACACATGCCTGATTGACGATAGGCGTCAATACCACAGACAAGCTACGACATAAGTAATTGGGGAGTTGATTCGTACTAGATTTATTGATGGATGAAAAGGATCAGGTCCCATTGAGATTCAAAGGATAATGCAGGAAGATTTCCAGGTGAATAGTTTTTTGATAGATGACTACTATTTATTGAATACTAACAGTAGTCGAGAATGGAGGTATAACTATTTCTCAAAATGGTTGTCTATTTCAGGTTAACATCTCGTACTGGAAAGCGAGGAGGTGTAGGGAAATCGCTATGGAAAAATCATTTGGCTCAGTATCAGGTAGCTTCGCGTTGCTGCCATCCTATGTCGAGAACCTGAAAAACTCAAACCCGGGTACAGTTTGTGAAACATTATATGAGGTTGACAAGAATGGTAGTAAGCGGTTCAAGTATCTATTCCTTTCATTCGCTCCCTCAATTGCTGGGCTTAAATACCTGAGGCCGGTATTGCTCATTAACGGGACTCATCTAGCTGGACGCTATGGTGGATGTCTTCTTTGTGCTAGTGCACAAGATGGAAACTTCCAAATTTTTCCAATAGCTTAGGGGGTAGTCGACAGTGAAAACGATGCATCCTATGTATGGTTCTTCTAATGTCTAAAGAAAATCATTAATGATTACAGTAATTTAATGTTTGTGTCAGACAGACATTCAAGCATTTACAAGAGGCTGAGACAGGTAACGTAGTTGTCTAATTGTAGTCGATGATAAGTAGTTGCCTACGACTATTTGTTTGTTTATAGCTGAATATCTAATGATATTTCTGAACCTTGTATTTATAGGTGTATCCTCTAGCTGGACATGGGGCTTTTTTTAGTGCATCTAGTAAGGAATGTAACATCAAAGTTTAGGGAAAGCCGGTTGCCCTCACTAGTGGTGAGAGCAGCGAAAGCTTATACCGTTTTAGAGTTTTCTCAAATATTAGCAGAACTCCAATATGTGAATCCTTAGTGCGCTCAATACCTGCTTGATCTGGGGCTCCCACACTGGACACGTTCATACTGCATGGGTGAACGATACAATCTAATTACCACAAATGTTGCTGAGTCATTAAACAAGGTTTTAAAAGAGTGTAGAGAGTTTCCACTTATCTCGATGCTTGAAGCTATAAGAATGAGTCTGATCAGTTGGTTTGGGAGGAGAAAAGCAGCAGCCTCATTAGATGATAGCATACTCACGCCAAAAGTGAGAGAACTTCTGGATGAAAATTTTCCTGACCGCGCTAATATGGAAGTAAGTATTTATTGTAGTCAGCTACGAAAATAGCCAATTACTTTAGTAGGTAGTTACCCTATATAAAGTATTCATCTGCGTATAGTTTATCATATGTATATGTATAATTGTAGGTGACTATTGATATATCATGGTTTTTACCGGTTTTAGACCATGATATAAGTATGTTTTAGAGTCTTTTGGGGTTTCTTTAGAGTCATTTACAGGTGTTATAAGGAACATGCACGTTTGGAGCGGAATTGGAGATTATGGAGCATTTTGGAGCATTTTGGAGTTTTGACCCGAGAGATAGAGTTCACTGTCCAAAACAGAGGATTGCATCGATCGACACACATTGTGCATCGATCGACACACGATCGAGATGGGCCTTTCTCGGCGAGTTTAATGAAGAATGCTGAAATTGCAGATTTGCCCAGATGTTTCAGTATTTACAAAGAAGCCCCAAGACATGATTAGGCTAATATAATTAGGTTTTTACATCAGTTTTTAGAATACGCTTTCATACTTTAAGCTGAGAGTTTTTAGAGCTTTTTGGGGCTGATCTGAACCTGTAATGCTTCCTGCTTTTGGAGAAGATTTCGAACCCCTTTGTTTCTTACTCTTTTATGCAATCTAATTATTCATTGATTATGTTTTCATTATCTATGTCTGAGTAGATTCATAGTTAGGTTTAGGGATTCTCATTAGGGATTTCATGACTTGCTAGATTTATTTATTTCAGTTAAGGATTCATATCATATTTGTTCTTCAATCTAAATTATGCTTAACACTAGTTTCTAACTTGATCACTTAGAATCTAGACTCTAGGTTGTTAAATTGACACGAAAGTGTGATTTAGAATCTGAACTATTTAGGTTGAGCAATTGAATTACTCGCAAAGAAATTTGGTTTAATTGAATTGTGAACATATCGAATCTGTTAGGAATTGCAAAGAAATTTGGATTTCTGCTATTAGACTTAGAGAATTCTCACAACGAAAGTTGGTTAGTTCTATATCCGTGTTTGAGTTCTAGAACCGTACTTAATTTGATCATGACTGATTTTCTGATCTGCTTGTCTGATTTCCTGAGAACTCCCTAGACTTAGCGCTTTTAGTTAATTGCTTTCAAACCAATCCTGCTACTTGATTTACTTTTCTGCTTGCTCTTAGTCTTCTCATTACTTTCTCCTAGTTTAACTTGACCGTTCTAAAATCTATCGTAGGTCTAGAGTCTTTGTGGATTTCGATACCCTTTATACTATAATTGCATTAACTGTGCACTTGCAGTAGAATAGGATTAAAACTTACACCTATCAAGTTTTTGGCGCCGTTGCCGGGGACTCTTTTGATTCTTCGATAGATTTGAACTTAGGGTTTAGAATAGGATTTTTATTTTTTTTTATTTTTGGTTACTAATTTCTCTGTTTTTCTCTGTCGCATGTCTGATATTCGCTTAGCATCGATCGTTGCATTTTTTCGAATTGATCGTTGCAAGGCAACTAGAGTTGAATCGATCGTTGCCCCTAAGCATCGATCATTGCACTGCGATTACAGACGGTTTATGCAGACGCGTGATACCAGAAGTAATCCGAACTCGAATCTCGTTAATCTCAGACTTGAGGAGCTTGCTAGACTAGAGAGAACTAATAGGAAAAGTCGACGAGCAAAGATGGTACAAGAGCGCTTGATTTTGATACCTGATGCTCAAGGTACCCTAAGGGACCGACAAAACAATCCGTACAATGCTGCTGGGCAAAGGATTGATGCTGAAGGGAATGTGATCCCTGAACCTGAGCCTGAAACGGGACAAGACCAAGGCCAAAGACAAGGCCAAGGGCAAGGTCAAGGTCAGAGGCAGATGGTTGTACATGCTGAGAGGACTCTTGCTGACTATAACCGTCCGGATGAGTTTCATGCTAACTGGTCAGCACTTGTACCTCCTGGTTTTGAGAGGAATGACTTCGAGATCAAGACCATCTACTACTCTATTCTGAGGCAGAATGCCTTCCATGGGTTTCCGAATGAGAAGCCAATGGACCATATTGATGAGTTTGAGGACATAGTCACTGGGATGAAGTATGATGGAGTGAACTATGACTATTTGTTTCTCAAACTCTTCCCCTACTCTCTCGCTGGAGATGCTGCAGCTTGGCTGAAACAACTTCCACCTGGGAAGTTTACTACTTGGGATGCTGTGAAGAGTGAGTTTCTGAGACACTTTTATGATGATGCTCGCTCTGATCAGTCAAGACAGGACATTCTCACTTTCTCCCAAGGTCCTACAGAGCCTCTTAAAGCTGCTTGGATGAGGTTTAAGAAGTACCAACGAGACTGTCCTCATCATGGATTCACTGAAGTGACATTGCTGGGCATATTCTTTAGAGGTATAGATCTCCCTTACCAGACTGCGTTGGATAATTCCAGCAATGGGAACTTCAACACAAGGACTCCCGAGCAAGTAAGCAATTGATAGATAACTTGGTGAGCAGTAATAGCTGCAAGACTGCTGATAAGAGAAGGAAGGAGTCTGGTGGGAAGATAGATAATCTGGAGATAGCTGATATCAGGAGTAAGTTGGATACTGTTTGTAATCTGTTGGCTGGGAAGAAAGTTGTCCATTTTGCTCAGGATGTTGAGGTATTTGGAGCTGAAGAAGACAATCAGGAAGAGGATGTGAACTACATTGGTGGCTCTGGATTCCAAGGAAACAGGTTTGGCAATCAGCAAGGTAATAGGTTCTTCAATGGTGCACAGAAGAGTGCTTTCACAAGAAATCAAAACTCTTCTGGATTTGGACAGAATGCTGGTTTTCAGAAACCTTTTCAGCAAGGTAATCAGAGGACTTATGGGTCTTCCTCCTATCAGGCACCTCCTACTGCTAATGCTCATGAGAGCAAGATGGAGACCATGATGGAGCAGTTGCTGGAGGGACAGACTAAGATTGTTGTGGACTGCAACAGGAATTTAGATGCTGTGTATGAGGACCTTAATGGGAAGTTTGAATCCTTAAGTACACATGTGAAGCAGTTGGACACACAAGTGAGCCAAATTTCAAGCTCTATCAAAGGAAAGAGTGTCGTGGACACCCACATCAAGGCTTGGTCAGTTTATATCAATGATGGATCATACCAAGGTGAAAATTTCGAGTTAAATACAGCTGAACTGGTGGAAGTACCTGAGAAATTCGAAATTGAGGAAAAACTCTCGGGTGGAATCTGTGAAAATTTGTCTGCATCAATAGATGCACCTATTGCGTCGATTGTTGCAAGTCGTGGACAGACAGTTTCACTCGTTTCTCGTGGCATTGATGAAGAGACGGATCAAGATCTTAATAGACTATTCCCTGGAGTGTCTGAGATAACTCAATAGGAGATTGATCAGGTCAGACAGCTGGAAGAGATGGATGACAAGTTGGAAGAAATTCCACAATCTGATGATCCACCATATCACCCTTGTGTGCAGAGATACTTGGAGAGGATGTTGCCAATGGATGAAATGCTGAAGGATTGGGTGATAGTGGTCCCTAAACAGATCAGTGATCTGCTGCTAACTAAGATCCCAAAGAAGCTACCTGATCCTGGTATTTTTGTGCTGAGTTGCTCTATCTTTGAGGATGGTTTCAAGCGTTCTTTGTGTGACTTAGGAGCTGCTGGAAGTCTCATGCCATACTCTGTGGCAGAGAAGCTGGGGATGACGAATTTTTCACCCACTAGGACCTCTCTTGTCCTAGCTGATCAGTCAATAAGGATTCCGGAAGGAGTTCTTGAGGACGTCCCAGTGAGAGTTGGAAACTACTTAGTTCCGACAGATTTCTTGGTACTTAAGTACGACAGTGAGCAGGATGATGCTCTAATACTGGGAAGACCATTCTTAGCCACAGCTGGAGCAGTGATCGACGTAAGGAACAGTCTGATTGATCTCTATCTGGGAGACGAGCCTCTACACTATGAGATGGATATGGAGAGCAGACGAGTGACACTTTGGTTTTAGATCCTGGAGAACATTACATTCCTTCTTTTCTTGGACGATCTCACACTGATGATGCTTACTCTCCACCTTGGATGAGGAGACTTCCGCAGAGGCATTCACAGTCTCTGTCGAGATCTCCAGGAACTTGATCTTGTTCGTCCGGTCAAGCTAATGACCTTAAACAAGCGCTGAGTGGGAGGCAACCCAATGTTTGGTTTGTAAATATTAATTTTGGTGTTTTTTTCTTAGGATTTCACGTTTTGGTTTTGTTTTTGCTGAGTTTTCATTACAGAACACGAGTCTGGAGATGTGTGACGATCGTTGCATACATGTGCAACGGTCGTTGCAGGGAGATATGACGAGGAGATGAAATCGCCTTGTGACGAACGTTGCGGTCCTGTGCAACGGTCGTTGCAAATGGTTCAATTTTGAAATTAAAGGTACACATGAGCTAAACCGGAATCGAATCGGTTCAAAAGCAACGATCGTTGCTTATCTGCAACGGTCGTTGCATTCACGGTCCAGGTAAGTGCCTTTAACCTTTTCTCTCTTCTCTTCTTTCCCATTTCGCCGTCCGTACAACCGATTCTCCTCTACCCTAAATCACTCAAATCTTCATCATTTTCGTTGATTCAAAGTGCTATTCTTCTTGTTTTTACATGCTTTATCCATTTCTCTAACCCTTTCAAAGCAATTCCGAGGTAAGGTCTCTCAAATTCATCGTTTTCGGATTCGATTTTAGGGTTTTGGAATTAGAAGATTTTGGCTTGAGAATGATGATTCCGTACTGTTATAGGCTTGATTTAGGTTGATTGGTGATGGAATTATGCTGTTTATGAGATTGTGGGACTAATTTTGGCACGATTTGAAGGTTTATATGGCGTCTGTGAAATCGCCTTGCAACGATCGCTGCATCTATCCAACGGTCGTTGCACTGCGATTTCACAGAGAGTTCTGCGGGACTGATAAGGTTTTATTTCTTTGTTGCAGATGCCTCCTTGCGGACAACCTCGTAAACGCAGAGCCACAGCAGCTGCAGATCAGGCTCCTCCACCAGAAGAGTGGTTTCTTCGAGACTCAGCACCGCCTCAGCCTTATCAGAGAGATCGGGAGGCCATACAGTTGCCTTGGCCTAAGGCAGATAAGGAGAAGATCCCGACAGATAAGGTATGGGACATGGCATACGACCTGATGATTAAGACTGACACATTCACAGAGAGGCCGATAAATGACTACTGGGACGAGTTCGATACACTGCTCTACAATGGCTGGTGTGATATGGATGTCCAGCCGACCAAGTTTGCTGACTATTGGAGTTGCAGGACCTTAGGCATTGATGAGCATGTGCTTAGATTGGTCAAGGGCATTGGTCTGGGGACAATGCCTATACAGTACTATGAGATGTATCCTGTCTTGGTTAGACAGTTGTTGGCGACTTGCAGAGTCTATTATCCTGATCCGGAGCGCAGGAAAGCCGCAGATGGTATCTTTACATTCATGAGCTTAGGAGTCAGGTATCGAATTCCCCTTCTAGATATATGCCGTATTTATGGGTTCAGCGTGGAGCGTACACGCACTGGTATAGCTTTTGAGTGGGATAGACAGGAGGCGCAGTACTTTTGGGATCAGTTTGGCAATGGAGCATATGACTCGAGGACCACGAAGTAGATTCAGGTCAGACATCCCGTTCTTAGATATGTGATCAGCATCTTGGGTTACACGCTGCTGTGCAAGGCCGAGGCAAACAAGATGCGCAAGAATGAGCTGGAGGTACTTTTTATTGGGTTGAAGGATCTGTTTGATGGTACTGATTTGAGAGATCCTGCTAGGGATCTCAACTTAGAGTTGTGTTTTCTCATCACCTGTGCTCACTGACGACGAAAGCAGTGGATGGGAAGGGCATTGAGACAGTGGGGAGTCTGCTTACTCCCATCTTCCGACATTGCAGGATACCTTTAGAGGGTACAGAGCGTGATGATAGCAAGGTGTATATGGATCTGACCCACCTGCAGAGTACTACTTGGCTTAAGGAGAGACGCATCTGGGTTTACTATGACACGCATGGACAGAAGCATGGTGTGGATCTTCATGCTGCTGATCTGACCAAGATCGATACATTGGCTGACTTGTATTTCCAGCCTCCTATGCGAGATCAGCGCAGAGTTCCTACGATGGCCCATCCGCTGGGAGAGCCTTCTACACGAGCTTCTTCTTCTTATGCGCCTGCACCTGCTGCTCCTGCTGCACATGACATTGGTCCTTATCCTGAGCCTTCAGTACCTTTGAGTGAGATGTCTGAGGGAGAGTGGAGAGAGCGTCAGGATGGTATTCTACGGAGCATCTGGAACTACATGCGTGGATGCACTTGCAGGAGACAGCCACAGATTCATCAGCCAGTTCCTTCCAGTCGACAGCGCTCTCCGACTCCTATTCCTTCGAGTGATTCTGATCGCTATGCTGACATAGATGACGAGTGAGAGTAGTGGCATTTTCAGACTACGGTTGTGTATTTCTTTTTCACTTTTTCTTTTGCATTTTTTCTTTTGATTTTTCTCTTTGATACTTATGTTTGGATGATGTGTTCACTTTGAAACTATATGTTGCTTTGATTTTGCTTGTTTGCGTTGATTTTCAGCTTTTAGGTTTGAAATTTGAGAATTTCTCACAGACTAACCTGCTAACTGCTGACTGATCCGACAATCGCAATGCAACGATCGACACGGTCCTGTGTGTTGATCTTCACAACACGAAAATCGCATTGCAGCGATCGTTGCGGACCTGAGCAACGATCGACTCATATCGCAATCGCCTTGCAACAATCGTCGCATTTATGCGTAACGATCGATGCATGAGCGAGACAGGTAAAAATCAGACAAAACTTAACTCATCCCTTAACATTTTTAGTTTCTTTTATCAATCCTTAGCTTGACACTATTGGGGACAGTGTGTTTCAAGTGTGGGGGAGGTGGTACAGACTTTTATCTTTCTGTTTTCTTAGAGTCAGTCCTGTTTTTCAAAAAAAAATTGTTTTATTGAGTCAAAACGGTTTAAGTAAGAAACAATGAATTTTTGAGAAGTTAACAGCACTTGCAGGAACTTAAGTGACCATTGGGATGAAGTTGCAGGATCAATCTATGACTATTAGAAAACCCAACACAGATCAGCCTACTGAGAACACCCACATCACTTCAGGTATCAGAGGATTCTTTACTGACTTCACCCTTAATTTGACTTAATTTTCTCACCTAAGGGCTGTTGGGAATGTCCTGAAATCTACCGTACTATCTCTAGAAAGTATGATAAGTGTCGAGATCAGACATAAGTCATAAATACTGGGTGATCATGATGACTTGCTAGAGCCCGCTCATGATCTATAAGTCTCGGATTTATTACCAGTATTGTATGATCCCAAAGGGTCACACACCATAGCTAACGGGAAAGTTAAATGGAAATAATACGGTAAGATGCAAATGCGTTTACTGTATTTGTACAGAGAATTGGGCCAAGACAAAACGGGCTTTTTGTCTGATTTGTGTTTTGGGCCCAAAAGCCTAATAGGCCATTAGTTAATAACTTGGGCCTATATAAGGCAGAAGGAGGCGCCAGAAACCCTAAGCCTTTGGCGATTTTCTGAGCTGAGCCGTCCTCTCTTTCTCTGTGATTTCCACCTCGGTCTAGCAGCCTGATCCGTAGCTTGTAAGCGTGTGGATACCTAGGAGGAGCCGGTGATAATCTGCTCTAATCTGATCTTGCCATTACCATCAATTCCGCTACAAAAGGTAAAGATCAGGTTTGTTTTATGATTCAGTTACAAGAACCAAGATCTGTTTAAGGATTTGTGTTAGGTTGTAATTGAGAATTAAACCTTGGAAAACACCCATAATCCTTCAGTGGTATCAGAGCCAGGTTCATTAGATTCTTGTAATTTGGATCATGATGATTATTAATGGTGAATGTCCATTGTTGAATTAAAAAAAAAAAAAAAAAAAAAAAAAAAAAAAAAAAAAATCGAATTAGATCGCTTGTTCACATGATCGCTTGAATAAATAAATTAATCGAGTAAGTGATTCGTTTGTTTGATTAAAGAATCGGCTCGTGTGAATCGGCTTTGTTAATTAATTGATATCCGATTGTATTGCTTGAATCGGTTTGAATTAATAAGTCGAAGTTTGTTTCATAAAAGCGTGTTTGTTTCATAAGTCGAAGTTGAATTAATTTTCATTCCATGAGAAAAAGTCAAATCGTTTTGTCTTGTAGTGTTGTGCGATATCGTTTGTTGTATTAATTATCAAGCGTTTTGCAAAAGGCTGTGAAGCCATTATCGAATTGGTTAGATAAATTGAATTGAATAAAGTCAACAATCGTATGTTAACAAGCATGATACGATTATTGAAAAGTCGATTATTTAATGAGGTTTGTTATGATTGAGAATCTTTTTTCAAATTCAATTATTGGAATAAGGATTACTTTGTATGAATGGATTAATTATTTGAATAATTATGGTTCAAGCGGTTAACCCAAATCGCGGTTTGCTGGAAATTATTTAATACATGGTATTATTTAATTTCTGGTTAAACCGGATTGAAATTTAAAATTGAATTTTAACCTAAACCGAAGGCTGGTCTAAGTTTGATTTGGTTGGACCAAATAATTTAGAGCTGGTCTGGTTTAGTAAATAACCGATGGTTTTGAGAGTTAATTTGGTCTTGCACCAGAATTAATAAACCGGATCGGTTATGTCAAATTATTGGGCCAGCTGGAATTCTATGGTCTTGGGCCAAGAATTGGGCCTATAATTTGTGACCCAACCCAAAATATTTAATAAAATATTTAAATTAGAAATTTCTATTTTTAGTAAGTTACTAAATTTAGAAAGTTTCTAAAATAAGAAAGTTTCCCAAAATAGTAATCTTCTATTTTTGGAAATAAAACTTGAAAATCCTCAAAAACAATATCAAGCTTGGATGTCTTGCCCAATCTTGTCAGCTACTTAACGCTTATTTGATTACAGATATGGCTTACAGTGTGAGGTGTCTGTTTTCGCGTAAGTAAAGTAGTATATAGTCACTAATTTCATTGGGAGTCCCAGATTTTAGTGATTATTTGGCTGTAAGAGATTGGTTTTCTTGACTGGGCCATCGGGAGTCCCGGGCCTTGAGACATCTGGTGATATTGGGCCTTGGGCCCAAATCACAACCGAGAGTTATTGGTTATAACTAGCTGTGTGTATGCTTACCAAGTAAAGCTAATTCTGGGTGACGGCCAGTGGCCCACTTTGGATTTAGCTAAACATGGGTCTCGGAATCATTGTATTCATATGAGGTTAAACAAAGAAATTTTGAATACAATGCGAGTTTTCTTATAAGTTGTTAAGATTACTCTTTTATGAACTTAATAACTAAAACTCTATTTATCTCTAAATTTCAGCTATGACAAGCACAAACAATCAAAACACTTTCTCGATCCGGTATGTCCTTGAGATGGACAAACTGAACGGATCAAATTTCTTGATTTGGTCGCGGAACCTGAGACTAGTTCTCAGGCATGAGAGAAAGGACTATGTCCTTGAGAAAGCTCTCCCCGAGAGGATCGGATCCAAAGCCAGTCATGCAGTATATAATGCTTGGAATAAGCATTATAATGATGCGGTAGATGTGCGTGGTCTGATATTGGCTACCATGGACTCAGAGTTGCGGAAGCAATATGAGAACATGGAGTCGCCAATATAGATGATCAGCAGCCTGAAATTGAAATTTCAGGAGCAGGTTAGAGTGGAGAGATACCAGTTGGTTAAATCTCTCACTAGCTGCAAGCTACCAAATGATCATCCAGTAAGTCCTCATATCAGTAAAATGATGGGTTACGTTGATAACCTGAGGAAACTGGATTATCCAGTTAGCCAAGAATTGGCAACTGATATCATTCTGCAGTCACTGCCGTCAAGCTATGATAAGTTCGTAAGGGACTATATCAAGAAAGGCTTAACGAAGACGTTGACTGAACTGCATGACATGCTCAAGACAGTTGAGCCAAACGTGAAGAGTACCCTGTACAATCTCATGAATGAGAAGGGTAGGTTTATTAAACCTAAAGCTGACAAGGGTGAAGACAAAGTTGTCCAGATTTTGAATCATGACAAGCGTGTGTCTTCTGAGCCCGAGTCAGATACCTCTTACGTTGGTAAGTGCTGCTACTGTAAAGAGACTGGGCATTGGAAGAGAGATTGCATTAAATTCATGGAAGATTATGAGGAGTTGAAGTTGATGTATGAGACTACTTCCTCGGGTATTCATGTCGTTACTTCAAGTTCTACCTTATAGGTATTGGATACTGGTTGTGGCACTGATATTTGTTATAATATGCAGAGCCTGAGCAACAGTAGAACGTTGAAGGAAGGGCAAGTGGAACTGCGTGTCTGGAAGGAGCTTGGGATGCTGCTTCAGCCATAGGGTTTTCACTTGTAGATGCCTTTGAGGCTTGGTTTTATTAAGTAATTGCTACAATGTACCTGCTTTAAGCAGAGTTGTCTTTCAATTTCTTGTAAGAATTTGAATGTTTTTCATTTTTGATAAAAGACAAGTTTGTTCTTTTGACATTAATGAAAAATTAATTGTAGCACCCTATTCAAGGAATGGGTTTTATGTATTAAACCAAAGAGTGCCTAAGATGTAACATAAATACTGCAATTGGTTTAAATCTGATGAATTAAACCTGATTTTTCTTGGCATAAATGTTTTGGTCAAAGAGAGTAAGTCAGATTCAGAAACCCCATAGTTATGGACTTTTGGGCTCATTTGAATGGATATCTTATGAGACTTGAATTCTGCTTACTAGACCAAAAGACAAAGGGGCCATCTTAGCCGAGCTAGAGAAAAGCCCAAAGGCTTATTGGAGATTAAACATACAAATGTATGTGGTCCGATGAGCAATAATGCCAGAGAAAATTTCCTGTACTTCATTGTCTCTACTGATTACTTCAGTGAGAGTGAATGTGTTCATATGATGAGACACAAGTTGGAATTCTTTGACATGGTCGAAAGAGTTCTAGAATGAAGTATAGAAACTGAATGACAGAAGTATTAAGACTCTGGATTAGATCACGAGTGAGAATACTTAAGTCATTGATTGTGTGATCATCTGAGTGAGTGTGAAGTCGTTTCACAGCTCATTTCTCCTGAAAACCTAGAGGAGTTTCTGTGAGAATGAATCAGATCTTATTAGAAATGATTAAAGATGAGTCACACGAATCTTCCATGATATTCTTTAAGAATAACGCTCTAGAAATATCTAAGTTTACGCTGAAATAGTTCTACCAATATCAGTTGAAAGACACCACGTAAATGTGGATTGGAATCGATCCAAATTCGTCTTTACTGAGTATTTGATATTGTGCTACTTCAATACAGGTGGCTGCTCAACCTGTTGAGGGAGAGCAGCGGATGGATTTACAGATTTCTGTAGAATCTACACCTGTGGAGCCTGAAGTTCGCAGATATGAATAAATCAGTCAATATTTCAACTGATATTGTGCTATTTCGCTGGTTATCCTAGGGAAACCAAGGCTTGTTACTTTTACGTCCATTCTGTTTTCTAAGAGGGGAAGTTACTTTCCAAGAAGAACAGTGGGAGTAAAAGTATAACTCGAAGAAATTCGAGAAATACAGGTGGCTGCTCAACCTGTTGAGGGAGAGCAGCGGATGCATTTACAGATTTCTGTAGAATCTACACCTGTGGAGCCTGAAGTTCGCAGATATGAATGAATCAATCACTAATCCGAGAGTGATTTCTCGTCATTAGTTGAACCTGATGATCATTGAAAGTTCGCATGATCTGATGATCATTGAAAGCGACGAATCTGCGAAATTCAAAGAAGCGAAAGTGAGCCCGGACTCCGAAAAGTTATACTGTACGTAAGTTAGCTTCATCGATCCATTCATGGATGGAAGCAAACATATCGGAGTTGGAATCTTCGTTCTGTTAAAGTAGTCAAGGTTTTGACTTGAACAGGAACGAAGTGGAACTGTGCGTTTACTAAAAGATAAGTGGGAGCAATATTGCATTTCTCATAGTGTATGTCGATGACATACTGATTCTCGGAAATAACGTTCCAATGCTGCAGTCGGTAAAGGACTGGCTTGGGAGTTATTGTGTGATTGACATGGGTAAAGCCACGTAGTTTTTGGATTTTGGATCTAAAGATAGAGATCCAAAAGAGCTGGTAGGACAAAGTCAGGATTCTTAAATTGACAAAGTCCTACACGTAATCAGCAATCCAAGAAGGGCTTTATGCCAATGTCACATGGCAATTCATTAAGCAAGATACAGTGTCCTGCGATATCTGCTGAGCTTGAATGCATGGATAGGATTCCATATGCGACGGCAATTGGATCTATCATGTATGCCATGACACATACTTGTTTTGATGTTGCTTTAATGCTAAGCAAGACAAGTAAAGACCAGTCAAATCCAGCAAAGAATCACTGGATTGCCGTAAAGAATATTCTGAAGTATTTGAGGAATACTAAGGATAAGTTCTTGATTTACGGAGAAAGTGAAGTGCTAAAAGTCGGTTGAGTCTGAAAGGCAAGTTTCCAGTAGACAAAGATAATTCCCGGTCACAGTCCGACTATATCTTGTGTTTATCTGGCGGTGCAAGGCACTGTAGCTGACTCCATGACTTAAGCTGAACATTTCGCAGCTTGAGAAGCGGCGAAAGAGGTTGTTTGGAAAGTAAAGTTCATCACTGAACTTGATGTGATTCCCAGCGTAGTTGAGACTAGCTGCACATCAGAGGTCCAAACACCTTGAGGGTAGGTATGACCTATTCCGTGAGATAAATGACAGAGGTGTTAAGTAGATAAGCAAGTTTCATCGAATGAGAACGTTGCTAATCTATTAACAAAGCCACTCCTTAGGCCTAAGCATGAGTCGCGGACTGTAGCTGTAGGATGAATGAAACTAAGATGTAGTCTTAATTTCAGTGGGAGTTTGTAAAGGGCTTTACTTAGTTGTTTTGAAAGGGTTCATGTAAACATAATATTTTATGTTTATGAAATCTATGATTTCTGGATTATTTTTAACTGTGATATAAAATAATCGTTCCAAAATGATTCATGTCATTATATATGGGTCATCGAAGTACATGAGTAGACTTGATCCTGAAACCCCATATTTAACGAAATGACATAAATCATAGTGTCCATAGTCGAAGGTTGTTCAAATTGGAACACCAACAACCTGTTGAGACTAGATTGTGTTGAGACTTATGACCAAGTTTCGAGGGGTCATAGATGCGCGGCATCAAAGTCGACACATAGGTATATGTAGGGGAGCATATGACCGGACATGGCCCGCAAGATGAGAACTCTGCAAGATATTAATATCTGTGTCATAAGAAGTTCTCATATACGACTATAGAGTATAGTCCTTAGACCTGAGTTCGCATGCATGTGGCTGCACATGGAGTAATGCGCTTTGATCATTGTCTAACGCTGTTTCGTAACTGGGAGCTATAAGGACCTTGGTTGGGTGTATTATAAAGTGTGTAGTTCATAGTGATGGAACAAGATGGGATTTGTCCCTGCCGTTTAACGGAGGTAATATCTCTAGGCCAATCGGAGATTTGATAGCTGGTAAGAGAATGGCCATTCCCAAACGGACTTACCCAAGTCGTTTGAATTGTCAGTATCAAATCTGGTCCGATAAACATGGTCTGGCTATATAAGGATGACACGCATCTTGCCTTATGACAGATCGAGATATTGAGACAAAAGGATTAGGGAATGTAGGATTCCAGTACAATCGGGAGATTGTTGGGAATGTCCTGTGTAGGATTCCAGTACAAGTGGGAGATTGTTGGGAATGTCCTGAAATCTACCGTACTATCTCTAGAAAGTATGATAAGTGTCGAGATCAGACATAAGTCATAAATACTGGGTGATCATGATGACTTGCTAGAGCCCGCTCATGATCTATAAGTCTCGGATTTATTACCAGTATTGTATGATCCCAAAGGGTCACACACCATAGCTAACGGGAAAGTTAAATGGAAATAATACGGTAAGATGCAAATGCGTTTACTGTATTTGTACAGAGAATTGGGCCAAGACAAAACGGGCTTTTTGTCTGATTTGTGTTTTGGGCCCAAAAGCCTAATAGGCCATTAGTTAATAACTTGGGCCTATATAAGGCAGAAGGAGGCGCCAGAAACCCTAAGCCTTTGGCGATTTTCTGAGCTGAGCCGTCCTCTCTTTCTCTGTGATTTCCACCTCGGTCTAGCAGCCTGATCCGTAGCTTGTAAGCGTGTGGATACCTAGGAGGAGCCGGTGATAATCTGCTCTAATCTGATCTTGCCATTACCATCAATTCCGCTACAAAAGGTAAAGATCAGGTTTGTTTTATGATTCAGTTACAAGAACCAAGATCTGTTTAAGGATTTGTGTTAGGTTGTAATTGAGAATTAAACCTTGGAAAACACCCATAATCCTTCAAGGGCTTGGTATATGATATATCATGGTTTTTACTAGTTTTAGACCATGATATAAGTGTGTTTTAGTGTCCTTTTGTGTTATTTTAGAGTCTTTTACATGTATAATCAGGTTTGGAGCTGAATTGGAGATGTTGGAGTATTTTGGAGATTTTTGGAGTGTTTGGCAGAGAGATAGAGTTCACTGTCCGAAACAGAGTACTGCGTCGATCGTTGCACACCAGCGACGATCGTTGCACCAGCGAGATGGGCCCAAAAACTCGGCGGTTTATGAAGAGTCAATTTATTGCACTCTGATCCAGAAGTTCCTGATATTTACAAAGAAGCCCCTGGCCGAGATTAGACCTATATTATTGAGTTTTTGGTGTTTTAATTAGATACGCTTTTACTTACGCTTTCATAATTAAGAGCAGAGGATTTTTAGAGCTTTTGGGGCTGATCTGGACCTTTACTTCATCTGTATTTGGAGAAGATTTCGAACCCCTTTAATTCTTTATCTTTTATGCAATTTATTCTTCATATGATTATGTTTTCATTATCTATGTCTGAGTAGATTCCTAGTTAGGTTTAGGGTTTCTCACATAGGATTTCATGACTTGCTAGACTTGTTTAATTCAGTTAAGGATTCATAACTATATCTGTTCTTCAATCTAATTGTGCTTAAAGCTAGTTCTAACCTGATCAATTAGAATCTAGATCTTAGGTTGCTAAATACGACATGGAAGTGTGGTTTAGGAATCTGAACTATTTAGGTTGAGCAATTAAACTTCTCGCAAACGAAAGTTTGGTTTAGGTTAATTGTGAACATATCAAACTTGGAATTAATGCTAGTTTAATCTGTTAGTTCTCGCAAACGAAAGTTTGGTTTGCTGCACTTAGACTTAGAGAACTATCACAAAGGAATTTGGTTAGTTCTATATCCGTGTTTTGAGTTCTAGAACTGTGCTTAATTAGATCCTTGCTGAATGAACTGTCTGCTTGTCTGATTTCCTGAAAACGCCCTAGACTTAGCGCTTTTAATAACTTGTTTTCACAACCAACAATCTCTGCTTTCTGTTTACTTTCTCGCATTGCTTTTATTTACATCACATTGCTTTCTTCCTAGTTTAATTCCTTGTTCTTTAGCTATCGAAACTAGAGTCTCTGTGGATTCGATACCCTATATACTACAATCACTGAACTGTGCACTTGCAGTAGAATAGGATTAAAACTTAAACACCTATCAAGTTTTTGGCGCCGTTGCCGGGGACTCTTAGAGTCTTCGATAGCTTCGAACCTAGGGTTTTACTAGGATTTTTCGTTTTCTTTTCGTTTTTGTTTTTGTTTTTTTTAGTTACTAATTTTCTCTGTTTTCTCTCCGTCGCAGGTACCGATTTCGCACTGCGTCGATCGTTGCACTCTAGCATCGATCGTCACTAGGCGATTTTGAGATTGAACCGATCGTTGCACTGATAGCATCGATCGTTGCTGGACGATTACAGACAGTTTATGCAGACGCAGAAAACTAGAAGTAATCCGAACTTAGACTTAGTTAATCTCGAACTTGAAGAACTTGGACGTTTAGAGAGGACTAACAGAAGAGAAAGAATAGAAAGGATGGTACGTGAGCGTTTGATTCTGATACCAGATGCTGATGGTACCCTGAGAGATCCGCAAAACAATCCTTACAATGCTGCTGGGCAGAGGATTGATGCTGAGGGACGAGTGATCCCTGATGTTGAGGAAGCTGAACCACCACCGCAGGCGCAAGGTCAAGGACAGAACCGAGCTAGACAGATGGTTGTCCATGAGAGGACTTTAGCTGACTACAACAGACCAGATGAGTTTCATGCAAACCGGTCAGCTCTAGTGCTTCCTAAGTTTGAGAGAAATGATTTTGAGATCAAAACCATCTACTACTCGTTGATGAGACAGAATGCATTTCATGGTTACCCAACGGAGCAGCCTATGGATCACATTGATCAGTTTGAGGACATAATCACTGGCATGAAGTATGATGGAGTCTGCCCGGATTATCTGTTCCTTAAGCTCTTTCCGCACAGTCTTGCTGGAGACGCTGGTGCATGGCTAAAGCAGCTGGCACCTGGTCAGTATACTACTTGGGCAGCCTTGAAGAGTGAGTTCCTGCGTCATTTCTATGATGATGCGCGCTCAGATCAGTCCAGACAGGACATACTCACCTTTTTCCAAGGAGCTGTGGAGCCTTTAAAAACTGCCTGTATGAGATTTAAGCAGTACCAGCGTGACTGTCCACACCATGGATTTACTGAAGTTCAATTGATTGGCATCTTCTTCAGAGGCATAGATCTTCCATATCAGTCTGCACTGGATAACTCCAGTAATGCTAACTTCAACACCATGACTCCTGCACAAGCTAAGCAGTTGATTGAGAACCTAGTAGGCAGCAACAGTTGCAAGACTATGGATGAGAGGAGGAAGAAATCTGGTGGAAGTGTAGAGAATTCTGACATAGTTGATATTAGATCTAGGCTGGACACAGTTTGCAATCTCCTAGCAGGTAAGAAAGCTGTCCACTTTGCCCAAGATGTAGAGGTAATTCAAACTGAGGAGGACACTCAGGAGGAAGATGTGAATTACATAGGAGGATCTGGATTCCAAGGTAATAGATTTGGTAATCAACAGGGAAACAGATTCTTCAATGGAGGACAGAAAAGTGCCTTCACAGGCAATCAGAACTCTTTTGGACAGACTGTTGGTTTTCAGAAGACCTTTGGACAAGGTACTCAGAGAACCTATGGATCTGAGAGTAGAGTGGAAACAATGATGAAGCAGCTGATGCAGAGTCAGACTAAGAATGCTGTAGATGTCAACGAGAAGCTAGAAACAATCTACAGTGAGCTGAATGGGAAGTTTGAATATCTGAACACACACATGAAGGAGCTTGATGCTAGAGTTGCAAGAACTGCTGGATATGCTCAAAGGGAAGATAGATATCTCCCAGGACGGACTGATGCCAATCCCAAGTACCAATGCAATGCAGTGACGTTGAGAAGTGGTAAGGAGCTGTCATCTGGCCAGAAAAAGCAGTTAAGTGTTGAAGAACTCGTGGAAATTGAAGAGCTGGAAGATGAGATCCGCGATATTCGCAATGCGTCGATCGATGCAACTAAGCAACGATCGATGCAGAGTGAAATTAGGGAATCGGAAGTCGTAACACAGTCGCCTACCATCGATCGATGCGACAGGAGCAACGATCGACGCAAGGTGACTGCGGAGGATCCAAATGCAGAGAAGCCGAATAAGTCCAATGAGAGAGTCTATAAGCCTAAGGTCCCCTTCCCTAAAAACCCCAGAAAAGTAAAGAACGATAAACAATATGTTAAGTGCCATGAGATGATCAGAAAGGTGAAAGTTGAAGTGCCTTTGATTGATATGGAGACTACTCTTGTGATGAAGAGATGCTTTAAGGACTTGATTTCTGGTAAGTGGTCTAGTGAGTAGACTGTAATGATGATCACAGAAATAGGAACTGCAGTGATTCAGGGTAGGATTCCTGAAAAGTTAAAAGATCCAGGGAGTTTTGTGTTGGACTGTGCCATCTACAGAGAAAGGTTTGAAAGATCTCTATGTGATCTCGGTTCTAGTGTGAATCTTATGCCCTTTTCTGTTGCTAAGAGGCTAGGAATGAAGGACTTCCTACCCACTAGAATCTCACTAGTTTTAGCAGACAGAACAATCCGGATTCCTGAGGGAGTGCTAGAGGATGTGCCTATAATGATTGGACAATGTGTGATTCCTACTGATTTTGTGGTTCTGCAGTATGGAGAGGAACCAAAGGATCCACTGATTTTGGGTAGGCCATTCTTAGCTACTGCTGGAGCAATGATAGACTGTCGAGGAGGGAAGATAATTCTGAATGTGGGTGATTTGAAGATGAGTTTCGATATGGACAAACTGGTGAAGAGACCCACAATCGACGGGCAAACCTTCTATGTAGACACACTAGGTGATTTGGCTGCAGAGTACTTTCACAGAACACATGCTGAGGATCCACTGGAAAGAGCCTTATTGAGCCCTATAATGGAGCTAGAACATCTACAGGACGAGCCTGCAATCTGCTATGCAAGACTTATGGATTCTGCTGAACATGTTATGCGGGTTGATACATCTGACGCGACGTTGCAACGATCGATACATCCGGAGCAACGATAGTTGCAGCTCGACAGAGATTGGGCAGAGGAGAAAGCTGAACTCGAGTGCCGCCTGCTACTACAGTGTATTAGAGTTCGAGCAACAATTGAACTGAAACAACTTCCTTCCGGATTAAAGTATGCATTTCTTGGAACCAATTCAACTTATCCACTGATTGTCAATGCAAGTTTGAACAATGCAGAACTAGCTTTGCTGCTAAGCAAGTTGCGCAAGCATCGCAAGTCCCTTGGCTATTCTCTTGATGATATTTCAGGTATCTCTCCAGAGCTGTGCATGCATAGAATACATCTTGAGGATGAGTCCAAGACTTCAATTGAGCATCAGAGAAGGCTGAATTCTAACCTTAAGGATGTAGTTAAGAAAGAGATTATGAAACTCTTAGATGCTGGGATCATTTATCCTATTTCAGATAGTGATTGGGTCAGTCCAGTTCATGTAGTACCTAAGAAAGGTGGAGTTACAGTTGTGAAGAATGAAAAGAATGAGCTGATCCCTACTAGGACTGTGACTGGGCACCGGATGTGCATAGATTATAGGAAACTCAATGCTGCAACAAGAAAAGATCATTTCCCTTTACCCTTCATTGATCAGATGCTGGAAAGGTTAGCAAATCACCCCTATTACTGTTTCCTTGATGGGTACTCAGGTTTCTTTCAGATTCCTATCCATCCAGAGGATCAGGGAAAGACCACTTTCACTTGTCCATATGGCACATTTGCTTACCGTAGGATGCCTTTTGGACTCTGCAATGCACCAGCCACTTTCGAGAGATGCATGATGTCCATATTCACCGATATGATTGAGGATTTTATGGAGGTATTTATGGATGACTTCTCAGTCTATGGACCATCCTATAATGAGTGCTTAGATAATCTGTGCAAGGTTCTGACTAGATGTGAAGAGAAGCACTTAGTTCTTAATTGGGAGAAGTGTCATTTCATGGTCAGAGATGGCATTGTACTTGGACATAAAGTGTCTGAAGCAGGAATAGAAGTGGACCGCGCTAAAATCGAGGTGATGACCAGCCTTAAGGCACCTGATTCTGTGAGATCTATTAGAAGCTTTCTTGGACATGCTGGCTTCTATAGACGGTTCATCAAAGATTTCAGTAAGATTGCTAGGACACAAACTGCTTTGCTATGTAAGGATACCAAATTTGAGTTCACTGCAGATTGTCAGACTGCATTTGAACAGATCAAGCAGGCATTAGTGAGTGCTCCAATAGTTCAGCCACCGGATTGGGATCTGCCTTTTGAGGTTATGTGTGATGCAAGTGATTATGCTGTGGGAGCTGTTCTTGGGCAGAAAAAGGATAGAAAGCTTCATGCTATCTATTATGCCAGTAGGACACTGGATGATGCACAAAGAAACTATGCCACTACGGAGAAGGAGTTGTCGGCAGTTGTCTTTGCATTTGAGAAATTTCGCCCTTATCTTGTTGGCTCAAAGGTGATTGTACACACTGATCATTCAGCCCTGAAGTATCTGATGCAGAAGAAAGATACTAAGCCAAGATTGTTGAGATGGATTCTGTTGCTTCAGGAGTTTGAAAATGGAGTTGATGACCATCTTTCAAGGATGCTGGTTGAGGAGGACGTGCCAATTAATGACTATTTGCCTGAGGAGAACGTCAATATGGTTGGGATAATGGTTCAGACAGATTTGGACAGAAACCTGCAAAACTGTCGAATTAATCGCATTGCGTCGATCGATGCCATCTCAGCATCGATCGATGCACCTATCGGGACAGCGACGATCGATTCACTCCTCAGCGACGATCGTTGCAGTGCGGATACAAATCCAGAAACTTTTACAATTCAGATTGGAGGCTATGAGTTTGAGGTTGATGCTGTCACAACAACTGATCGACCATGGTATGCAGATATAGCCAACTACCTGGCTGCAGAGACTGAACCAGATGATCTGAAAGGGTATGAAAAGAAGAGGTTCTTCAGAGAGCTTAGGCGATACTACTGGGATGAACCTTACCTCTATAAGCATTGTTCAGATGGCCTTTACAGAAGATGTGTTGCTGAATCAGAGGTTCCAGATATCCTATTCCACTGCCATGGATCAGATTATGCAGGACATTTTGCTACTTTTAAGACTGTGTCTAAGGTTTTACAAGCAGGTTTCTGGTGGCCTACAATGTTTGCAGATACTCACTCCTTCATTTCTCATTGTGATGCCTGTCAAAGGAGAGGGAAAATCAGTAGGAAGCATGAGATGCCTCAGAATTTCATTCTTGAGGTTGAGGTTTTTGATTGCTGGGGCATAGACTTTATGGGTCCTTTTCCCTCATCTTATGGGAATAAATTTATCCTGGTTGCAGTGGATTATGTGTCTAAGTGGGTAGAAGCAATAGCTAGTCCAACCAATGATTCTTCAGTAGTCATTAAACTGTTTAAGTCCATCATATTCCCTAGATTTGGAGTACCTCGGATAGTGATTAGTGATGGAGGGTCTCACTTTATTAATAAGGTCTTCGAGAAGCTCCTGAGAAAGCATGGAGTTCATCACCGAGTTGCTACTCCTTATCACCCTCAGACTAGTGGACAAGTCGAGGTTTCTAACAGACAGATCAAGGAGATCTTAGAAAAGACAGTTGGAAAGACAAGAAAAGATTGGACAGCTAAGCTTGATGATGCTTTATGGGCCTACAGGACTGCATTTAAGACGCCATTAGGGACTACTCCATTTCATTTGCTGTATGGAAAAGCATGTCATCTGCCAGTGGAACTTGAGCACAAAGCAGCGTGGGCTGTAAAGCAAATGAACTTTGATCTTAAATCAGCTACAGAAAAGAGGTTGATGCAGCTTAATGAGTTGGATGAGATTAGACATTTTGCCTATGAGAACTCAAAGCTGTACAAGGAGAGGACTAAGGCTTATCATGACAAGAAGATTGTTTCTAGACAGTTTGAGCCTAATGATCAGGTACTTTTGTATAATTCTCGTTTGCATTTGTTTCCAGGTAAGCTGAAATCAAGATGGTCTGGTCCCTACACGATCAAAGAAGTGCGTCCATATGGAGCTGTCGTTCTAGTCAGCAAGGAAGGTAATGAATTCACTGTAAATGGACAGAGGGTAAAACATTATTGGGCTAAGGCCGAGATTCCAAGAGGTCAGATTCTGCCCCTGGATGATGCACCCTCTACCTGAAAAATCTTGTTCGTCCGGTCAAGCTATTGACCTTAAACAAGCGCTGGGTGGGAGGCAACCCACCATTAGGTACTGGTGTTTTCTACTTAATTTTTGGTGTTTTTGTTAGGATTTTACGTTTGTTTTTGTTTTTGGTGAGTTTATGATTGCAGGTCTCGGACAAATTCGCAGTGCGTCGATCGACGCACTTCTGTGTCGATCGTCACAACACGATTGGAATCGCATTGCAGCAATCGTTGCGGTCTTGAGCAACGATCGACCATACACGAATATCGCCAAGCAACGGTCGATGCAATTAGTGCAACGATCGATGCCTGAGCGACAGAGGTAAACCCGACAGAACTCAACAAAACTTTAACAATTTTTATTTCTTTTTACCGATCCTTCGCTTGACACTACTGAGGACAGTGTGTCTTAAGTGTGGGGGAGGTGCTACTGACGTTTATCTTTCTGTTTTCTTAAGAGTCTGTCCATTTTTCAAATTTTTTGTTTTATTGAGTCAAAATTGTTTAAGTAAGAAACTATGAATTTTTTAGAAGATTTACAAGACTTGCAGGAACTTAAGTAACCATTGGGATGAAGTTGCAGGATCTATCTCTGACTATTAGAAAACTCAGACACAGATCAACCTACTGGGAACACCCACATCACTTCAGGTATCAGAGGATCCTTTTACTGACTTCAACCTTAATACTGACTTAGATTTCTCACCTAAGGGCTTGGTATACTTTGTGTCGGATTCCCTTGTTAGTTCTGACACAGCCTGTAAACCTATCCTATTTAGTTCCCTTCTCCCCTTCCAAATAAAAAAAAAAAGATAATAAACTGAGGATGAGTTAGTAACTCCGAAGTGGTCACAGGAGTGGTAGAGACCCCTATTATCTCCTGTGCAATCCATGGAATGTGTCCAAAGTACACCCCATAACGGGAAGAACACTGATAAAAAAAAAAAAAATGATACCCAAAGTGGGAAAATCAGTTGTTAAGGAAGGAAAAGAGAAGAAAGGGACTAGAGAAAGATAGTATGGTGGTCTAGAGCTGATAAGGTAAGAATCCATGTGCCCTTTGATCGATATTCCTTAGGTGAGAACGCACTTAAATACTTGCAGAAGTCAGTAGGGAGAATTTGAATGCTTGAATGTGATTGTGGAGTTTACTTAGGACAGTTGCTAAGTGTGGGTGAAGTACATGTTGGTCTTGATATCCTGTGATTGATTCTTTCAGTGGTTTACTAAGGGGAATATGAGTGTTGTAGCTTCTAGGATGAAATGAGTTTCTGAAGAGTTTTCAAACCTCTTCACCATGCTTTAGTTCTCTGTTTTGCTTGAGGGCAAGCAAAGGCTAAGTGTGGAGGAGTTGATATATCATGGTTTTTAGTAGTTTTAGACCATGATATAAGTGTGTTTTAGTGTCCTTTTGTGTTATTTTAGAGTCTTTTACAGGTATAATCAGGTTTGGAGCTGAATTGGAGATGTTGGAGTATTTTGGAGATTTTTAGAGTGTTTGGCCGAGAGATAGAGTTCACTGTCCGAAACAGAGTACTGCGTCGATCGTTGCACACCAGCGACGATCGTTGCACCAGCGAGATGGGCCCAAAAACTCGGCGGTTTATGAAGAGTCAAGTTATTACACTCTGATCCAGAAGTTCCTGATATTTACAAAGAAGCCCCTGGCCGAGATTAGACCTATATTATTGAGTTTTTGGTGTTTTAATTAGATACGCTTTTACTTACGCTTTCATAATTAAGAGCAGAGGATTTTTAGAGCTTTTGGGGCTGATATGAACCTTTACTTCATCTGTATTTGGAGAAGATTTCGAACCCCTTTAATTCTTTATCTTTTATGCAATTTATTCTTCATATGATTATGTTTTCATTATCTATGTCTGAGTAGATTCCTAGTTAGGTTTAGGGTTTCTCACATAGGATTTCATGACTTGCTAGACTTGTTTAATTCAGTTAAGGATTCATAACTATATCTGTTCTTCAATCTAATTGTGCTTAAAGCTAGTTCTAACCTGATCAATTAGAATTTAGATCTTAGGTTGCTAAATACGACACAGAAGTGTGGTTTAGGAATCTGAACTATTTAGGTTGAGCAATTAAACTTCTCGCAAACGAAAGTTTGGTTTAGGTTAATTGTGAACATATCAAACTTGGAATTAATGCTAGTTTAATCTGTTAGTTCTCGCAAACGAAAGTTTGGTTTGCTGCACTTAGACTTAGAGAACTATCGCAAAGGAATTTGGTTAGTTCTATATCCGTGTTTTGAGTTCTAGAACTGTGCTTAATTAGATCCTTGCTGAATGAACTGTCTGCTTGTCTGATTTCCTGAGAACGCCCTAGACTTAGCGCTTTTAATAACTTTTTTCACAACCAACAATCTCTGCTTTCTGTTTACTTTCTCGCATTGCTTTTATTTACATCACATTGCTTTCTTCCTAGTTTAATTCCTTGTTCTTTAGCTATCGAAACCAGAGTCTCTATGGATTCGATACCCTATATACTACAATCACTGAACTGTGCACTTGCAGTAGAATAGGATTAAAACTTAAACACCTATCAGTATACCTTGAGTCGGATTCCTCTGTTAGTTCTGACACAGCTTGTAAACCTGTCCGAGTAAGGTTCCCTTCTCCCCTTCTCTTAAAGTAAAAAAAAAAAAGAGAATAATAAATTAAGGATGAGCTAGTAGCTCCGAAGTGGTCACGGGAGTGGTAGCAAATACTATTACCTCCTGTGCATTCATGGAATGTGTCCAAAGTACACCCCATAACGGGAAGAGCACTGATAAAAAAAAATGATACCCAATGGGGAAAAATCAGAATGCTAAGGAAGGGAAAAGAGAAGAAAGGAACCAGAAAAAGATAGTATGGTGGTCCAGAACTGACAGAGTAAGAATCCATGTGCCCTTTGATCGATAATCCTTAGGTGAGACATCACTTAATAGCTTATAGAAGTCAGTAAGGTGAATTTTAATGCTTGAATGTGATTGTGGAGTTTACTTAGGACAGTTGCTAAGTGTGGGGAAAGTATATGTTGGTCTTGATGTCTTGCAGGTGATTCTTTCAGTGGCTTACTAAGGGGAATCTGAGTGTTGTTGCTTCTAGGATGAAAAGAGTTTCTGAAAGTTTTCAAACCTCTTCACCATGTTTTAGTTCTCTGTTTTTCTTGAGGGCAAGTAAAGGCTAAGTGTGGGGGAGTTGATATATCATGGTTTTAACCGGTTTTAGACCATGATATAAGTATGTTTTAGAGTCTTTTGGTGTTTCTTTAGAGTCATTTACAGGTGTTATTAGGAACATGCACGTTTGGAGCGGAATTGGAGATTATGGAGCATTTTAGAGTTTTGACCCGAGAGATAGAGTTTACTATCCAAAACAGAGGAATGCATCGATCGACACACATTGTGCATCGATCGACACACGAGCGAGATGGGACTTTCTCGGCGAGTTTAATGAAGAATGCTGAAATTGCAGATTTGCCCAGATGTTCCAGTATTTACAAAGAAGCCCCAAGACGTGATTAGGCTAATATAATTAGGTTTTTACATCAGTTTTTAGAATACGCTTTCAAACTTTAAGCTGAGAGTTTTTAGAGCTTTTCGGGGCTGATCTGAACCTGTATTGCTTCCTGCTTTTGGAGAAGATTTCGAACCCCTTTGTTTCTTACTCTTTTATGCAATCTAATTATTCATTGATTATGTTTTCATTATCTATGTCTGAGTAGATTCATAGTTAGGTTTAGGGATTTCATGACTTGCTAGATTTATTTATTTCAGTTAAGGATTCATATCATATTTGTTCTTCAATCTAAATTATGCTTAACACTAGTTTCTAACTTGATCACTTAGAATCTAGACTCTAGGTTGTTAAATTGACACGAAAGTGTGATTTAGAATCTGAACTATTTAGGTTGAGCAATTGAATTACTCGCAAAGAAATTTGGTTTAATTGAATTGTGAACATATCGAACCTGAACTTAAGGCTAGTTTAATATGTTAGGAATTGCAAAGAAATTTGGATTTCTGCTATTAGACTTAGAGAATTCTCACAACGAAAGTTGGTTAGCTCTATATCCGTGTTTGAGTTCTAGAACCGTACTTAATTTGATCCTGACTGAATATCTGATCTGCTTGTCTGATTTTCTGAGAACTCCCTAGACTTAGCGCTTTTAGTTAATTGCTTTCAAACCAATCATGCTACTTGATTTACTTTTCTGCTTACTCTTAGTTTTCTCATTACTTTCTCCTAGTTTAAATTGACCGTTCTAAAATCTATCGTAGGTCTAGAGTCTCTGTGGATTTCGATACCCTTTATACTATAATTGCATTAATTGTGCACTTGCAGTAGAATAGGATCAAAACTTAGACCCTATCAACTATGCTTAACTGCAATGAGTTTGAGGTGAGAGACCCAAAAAGAGTGAGGTTCGAAGTGAACTTAGCAATAGGGATGTGCAGCTTCAGGGATTACCAAATGATCCAGATACCTTGTAGCAACGCTTTAGCTGCCACGTCTTATAATAATTACACAACAGACAAGCTGGTCGGAATTGTGTACACAACAGAATTCAGAAAAACAATCTATGAAGGGGTGTTTCATCCAGTTCTGACACCAGTAGTGTCCGGTAATGTAGATCTCCTACCGCCGGTGATGAGGCGCCCACCAGGTCGACAAAAAAAACAGAGGATCCTCTCACGATGAGAATTCAAGGTAAAAGTAGGATATTTGACTATTCGTTAATAAAAAGTAGTTGACTATTTAAGTTGAAATAATTCTAAAGAAGCAATTCCTATGAATTAGCGGCGGGCGAAGAAGGCTGCGAGAGTTTGTAGTAGGTGTCTTGGAAAAGGACACAACAGGGCGTCTTGCAAATTACCTAGGCGGGAAAGGTGAAGGAAACTTACTATATTATTGCCATGGGAGAAGTGGAATTGATGCACATCAAAAACTTGTAATCCTTAATAGTATGGGGAATTATTAACTATTTTGATGATTTGCTTTTGGTACAATGCATCATGTTTTGGAATGACTTAAGTTAGCCGGTTTGGCATAGTACTCTCTAGTTTTGTTGTTTTGAACTCCCGTATTTAATGGCAATTATCTGTCTTCTTATATTTAGCAATTTTTCATTGGTTGTTGTTAGATAGATGTTAGGGTAGATGAATACATGTAGAAATAACAAAATTAGTATTCAACCAATACTAGTAGTTGAATACTAGTATTCAATACTAGTAGTTGAATACTAGTAGACTGATATGTTTAGTAATAACAAAACTAGAATTCAACAATAATAGTAATTGAATACTAGTAAACAGATACGTTCAGACAGATACTTTAAAAAGTAGTTAGATATATGTTAAAGTAGTTGAATACTAGTAGTCAGATAAGTATACAAATAGAAATAACAAAATTAGATATCAACCAATACTAGTAGTTGAATACTAGTAGACTGATATGTTTAGTAATAACAAAACTAGAATTCAACAATAATATTAATTGAATACTAGAAAACATATACGTTCAGACAGATACTATAAAAAGTAGTTAGATATATGTTGAAGTAGTTGAATACTAGTAGTTAGATAAGTATACAAATAACACCAAAACGTAGGAAAGTTAACATAACTGAGGAAAGTAACATATTGTATAAGTTCTCATAGATAGACAAATAATTTAAACCTAAAACAAACACGTAGGATAGTTTTACATAAGTTTACAGATAACCAAACAATACACCAGTCATAATTAAGGATGCTCTAAGCAGTACCACTATGGTCGATCTCTCTGATCAGAGAAAACGCGTACTTCAGAGATGCATCACGGACCACGACTTCAGTAACATGAGGAGAGAGGGAAATCTGGCCGGATGACTGCAAGTCGAGTAGCATAAAATTTTGTTCATGATCCAAAGAGGTGTAGGGTTCGTTTCCGTTGCAAACATCTGGTTCATGTACTTCGACAGTTCCTTCTCTTCCGCTTGAGGAATGGCGTCTTTAATAATTGAGCAGTTTAAACATTTAGCAATAGCGAACTTTCTGATTGAGAACCCAATCGGTTGATCACCAAACAGGACCCAGATTTCGTGGCGCTTCTTGATGACAAGCTGCTTAGATAGGAGAAAGTAAAAAAATCTGACAGATGTTGCTATTTGGTTCCCTATATCAATCAGTTTCCCAAATTGGGAGTTCTGAATCTTCTCCATGTCGTCTTCTTCAAGAGAAAATTTAACGGCTTCGATATAATTAAGCTGGTAGTATGTGTTGAGTTTGTTGTTACCCTTTGGTTCATGACCCGATTTGAACAAACGTCTAGGTAGATTCGTATCACCCATAGTCAACTACCTATACCCAGTAGTTATATGTCAATAGATAACAGATTGAACAAAAAGTATTCAACACACATGTATACGACTACTAATCAAAGTAGAAATACAATATGAAGGACAACAAATTCAGAAACACACATACGACAATGAAACCAAAATGGCAGTAACATGTGTTTGTCGATCTCGAAAATACAAAATTCTAAATGATAAATCGATGACGAAAATACACATATAGGCCAAAGATGAGAAACAATTAACTTGTTAAGTTGCTAGTTAACTAGTTTTAAATCACATGAAAAACGACAACACGAATCCCATGAATCAGAGAGTAGAAATCGAAATAAACAAACATGAAAAAGCCAAATTTTACCAAATTATTGACTAGATTCTATCAAATGTGCGCCTAATTGGTTGGGATTAATTCAAAAACATGGTTTTAAAAGATGCTATGAAAATTACCTTGGGCTAAAGACTATGGGGCAAGAAAGCAACTTGCTTGTTTGTTATTGTTGGGTTTCTTTTTCTTCTGTGTTTCTTCTGATGTCGGAGGAAACTTCTCTACTTCGGGAGTAAGTTATCGGGGCCAGAACAGTGGATTTGGAGGAAAGTTGAAATACAAAGATGGAGGTTGAAGAAAGTGGTGGTAGAGTGAGAAACTGGTATTAATGGGTCTTTAATTGGGACGTTGAACAATCCGAAAAGAAAGGGAAGGTTTTAAAAAAACGTGATAACAGTTATCGAAGCAAAAAGTAACTGGTGTCAGAGGGATTTTTTATCGTTGTGGGCAATTTGGTAATTTGGAACTGGGCTCATAATTGAATATTGTGTAAAATAACGACAGCGAGTTAAATCTGGATATACAAAGTAGTTATAAAATAAATTAATGATAGTAGTCGACTACTTTTTCTACGACAGCGAGTTAAATCTGGATATACGAAGTAGTTATAAAATAAATTAATGATAGTAATCGACTACTTTTTCTACGACAGCGAGTTAGTAGATATACGAACTAGTTCTAAAATAAAATAGGCAAATACATTGACTAAATAGGTTACAAAATAGTAGTCGACTACTTGAGATAAAATACTAGAGAATGAGTTAATTAAAATATCTTATAATATTATTGGAGGAAATACCCCATTACAAAAGGGTCCTTAACATGTCGTTCACAAAACACATCCAATGTTTTATTAAATTCTAGGCCATATGCCAAAATTGGTACTAGCTAGTTTGCAAAACAATATGGTTTCAAAGGTCCAAAAGCATCCATTGCACATGGTAGGTTGCTTCCACCCTTCATCCCAATAGCATAGCCATCGATTTATAATAGCACATTTGCACTTTGTGACGCTGTTGAGATCTACTTCCTTTTCCTTCTCCAACCACAGGTTAATTGGATCCTCTGGCCATGGTAGTACTTCTCTAACGCTTATTTGCATTCACACTTTCTTTGCCACTTCTCTACTTAGAATTAGCCCGCGCTTTTGCAATTCTTCAATCCCGTAATTTAGTCGCACTAGCATGTAGTAGATGTACTTACCAGTTTCCCAACCACTTTCTGCAGATCGTTTGATCATAGACTCCCCTAGAGCCTACTGATTAGTGTACATGCATGTAGACACCTTTTAGGAGAAGCGGTGAATGATTATTGTTGGTAATGCAAATGTCAACAAATGAGACAGCAGGGGCTATTGCAACCAATGGTATTTGGTTGAAGAAAAAATCAACATTTCTATAGAATTCTTCCTTCTCAGCCAGGTTCCTCATCGTCGTGCATGTTGCCTTTGTACAAATAAATTCGCAGAAAACACACCGGAGGGAGTTTTCTAGAATCGTTAGTAAGAGGTTCTCATTTAGCCTCAACATGTTTCTCTTTTCCAGAACAATTTTTATGGCAGTTCCCTCTTTCAGTTAGTGTTTTTATCATCTATTTATAGGGGTATGCCCGTACTGACGAGAAGACACATTAAAGGCATCCCTTTATGATTGCAGTTATGAAGACAGTTATAACGGAAAAATAGGCAACTACATCTAGTAAATAAAATAAACGATAGTAGTCGATTACTTTAGATAAATAGTCAAAACAAAGAAAAAAAACACTTAAGCAAGAGTACCTAAAAATGACATAGTACTAAAAACGACATGGTACTTATTGGAGATAAAATTCAGAGCTCGGTCCTCATAAGCTGGTAGTGCCAGAAAAGGTAACATTTAGGATAGGTATTGCGATCGTGGTGGAGATAACATGAAGGGAAAGCGCCAAACACGGGTGGTAGATTGTAGCGTACATCAGTGGTTCTCATCATGGTGATAGTGTCGACAACATTCTGGGGTAGTTGGTCCATGTAATCTAATCGGAATTTCCATTCATGGATACGACCTAAGATTTCTTCAGCAAACTGAGGATGACCAAACGCTACAGAAAAAACAGCAGACAAGAATGTAGCCTCGGCAATCCCACCTTTCGATGCAGTGCGCAAAAAAGGAGCAGCAGCGTAGATTTCACCTCCAGCTAGTAACCTATGCAAGCCGGCTAAGTAATTAGCTTTGGAGTTTTTTTGACTCAACTGCGAAGCTGAAGAAGTCCGGAAAACGGTCAATTAGTTATGGGTCATGCACGAATTCTTCAATGTCGAGCACAGATATGACTGATGGCTCTTTAAATGCTCGATAGAGAACCTTGGAGCAGCAACCTAGTTGACAAGCATCCTTTGCAGAGGATCCACCAACAAAGGATAGAATTTTAGGTAGTAACTCCGTTAGATCTTCATCAAGGGAAAGTAAAGCCATGTTAACCTACAAAGAAAAACAGAATTGCGTAAGTATATTTTAGTAAAATAGTAGTGATATATCATGGGTTTTACCTGTTTTAAGCCATGATATAAGTGTGTTTTAGAGTCGTTTGTAGTATTTATCGAGTCATTTACAGGTGTTTATTAGCTACATGCACGTTTGGAGGATTTTGGAGATATTGGAGCTAATGGGACAAGTTTTGGAGCAAAAGCCGTGAGGAGCTGATTTCACTATCTCTGGACGACCATTGCAACGATCGATGCATCATTGGCATCGATCGACACAGCCTCGCGACAGCTGATATATCATGGTTTTTACAGGTTTTATGCCATGATATAATTGTGTTTTAGTGTTCTTTTATGTTCTTTTAGAGTCTTTTACAGGTATAATCAGGTTTGGAGCAGAATTGGAGATATTGGAGCATTTTGGGATTTTTGGAGTGTTTGGCCGAGAGATTGAGCTCACTGTCCGATTTTGAGATCATGCATCGATCGACACACCTTTGATGTCGATCGACACACTAGCGAGATGGGCCGATTTGTCGGTTTAATGAAGATTCAAGATTTTGCACTTTGGCCCAGAAGTTTCCAGTATTTACAAAGAAGCCCCAGCCGAGATTATGCCTATATAATTAGGATTTTGGTGTTTATTTTAGATACGCTTTCATAATTAAGAGCAGAGAGTTTTTAGAGCTATTGGGGCTGATTTGATCATGTACTTCACTTTATTTTGGAGAAGATTTCGAACCCCTTTATTTATTTAATCTATTTTATGCAATCTAATAATTCATTGATTATGCTTTCATATTCTATGTCTGAGTAGATTCATAGTTAGGTTTAGGGTTTCTCATTAAGGATTTCATGACTTGCTAGACTTGTTTAATTCAGTTAAGGATTCACATGAATAGAATGTTCTTCGATCTAAATTGAGTTTAATGCTAGTTCTAACCTGATCAATTATAATCTAGATCTTAGGTTTCTAAATACGACACGAGAGTGTGATTTAGAATTTGAACTATTTAGGTTGGGCAATTAAACTTCTCGCAAAGAGATTTATTTTAGTTTAATTGTGAACATATCGAACTTGAAATTAATGCTGGTTTAATCTGTTAGTAATTGCAAAGAGATTTGGATTACTGCACTTAGACTTAGAGAATTCTCGCAAAGAGATTTGGTTAATTATATATCTGTGATTTGAGTTCTAGAACTGTGCTTAATTAGATCCTGACTGATTGATTTGTCTGCTTGTCTGATTTCCTGAGAACGCCCCTAGACTTAGCGCCTTTAATTAACTGCTTTCACCACCAACAATCTGCTACTTGTTTACTTTCTTGCTTTGCTATTTAGTTTAATATAAATTGCTTTCTTCTTAGTTTAAATTCCTACGGTTCTTTATCTATTGAGACCAGAGTCTCTGTGGATTCGATACCCTATATACTACAATCACTTAAATGTGCACTTGCAGTAGAATAGGATTAAAACTAGACCCTATCAAGTTTTTGGCGTCGTTGCCGGGGACACTTAGAGTCTTCGATAGGATCGAACTTAGGGTTTTTACTAGGATTTTTTATTTTTGTTTCGTTTTGTTTTGTTTTTATTTTAAGTTACTGATTTCTCTATGTTTTCTCTCTGTCGCAGGTACCGATTTCGCTTTGCGTCGATCGTTGCACCTTTGTGTCGATCGTCACTAGGCGATTCTGAGATTGAATCGATCGTTGCACTGATAGCATCGATCGTTTCTTGACGATTACAGACAGTTTATGCAGACGCGTGAAACTCGAAGTAATCAGAACCTGAACCTCGTTAATCTCGGACTTGAAGAACTTGGACGTCTAGAGAGGACTAACAGAAGAGAAAGAAGAGCAAGGATGGTGGTACAGAAGCTAATCATTATGCCTGATGCTCAAGGTACCCTGAGGGACCGAGACAACAATCCGTACAATGCTGCTGGGCAACGGGTTGATGCTGAAGGGAATGTAATCCCTGATCCTCCTGAGCAACCGCAACAGGAGCAGAACCAAGGTCAAAGACCGGCCCAAAACAGACAGATGGTTGTCCATGAGAGGACTTTAGCTGACTACAACAGACCGGATGAGTTTCATGCAAAACGGTCAGCTCTTGTGATGCCTGGTTTTGAGAGGAATGATTTTGAGATCAAAACCATCTACTACTCGCTGATGAGACAGAATGCCTTCCATGGTCATCCCACGGAGCAGCCTATGGATCACATTGATCAGTTTGAGGACCTAATCAATGGCATGAAGTATGATGGAGCCTGCCAGGATTATCTGTTCCTTAAGCTCTTTCCATACAGTCTCGCTGGAGACGCTGCTGCATGGCTGAAGCAACTGCCATCTGGGCAGTTTGATACTTGGGCAGCCCTGAAGAGTGAGTTCCTGCGTCACTTCTATGATGATGCGCGTTCCGATCAGTCCAGACAGGACATTCTGACATTTACCCAAGGTCCTACTGAGCCTCTTAAGACTGCTTGGATGAGATTCAGGAAGTACCAGCGTGACTGCCCACACCATGGATTCACTGAGATCACATTGCTAGGTATCTTCTTCAGAGGCATAGATCTTCCATATCAGTCTGCGCTGGATAACTCCAGTAATGCAAACTTCAACACCAGGACTCCTGCACAAGCTAAGCAGTTGATTGAGAACTTAGTGAGCAGCAACAGTTGCAAGACTATGGATGAGAGGAGGAAGAAATCTGGTGGAAGTGTAGAGAATTCAGAGATGGCTGAATTTAGATCTAAACTGGACACAATTTGCAATCTCCTGGCTGGTAAGAAGGCTGTCCACTTTGCCCAAGATGTTGAGGTAATTCAGACTGAGGAGGACACTCAGGACGAAGATGTGAATTACATCGGAGGATTTGGTTTCCAAGGTAACAGATTTGGTAATCAGCAGGGAAACAGATTCTTTAATGGAGGACAGAAGAGTGCCTTCATAGGCAATTAGAACTCTTTTGGACAGGCTAGTGTTTTTCAGAAGCCTTTTGGACAAGGTACTCAAAGAACCTATGGATCTTCGTCTTATCAGACTCCTCCTGCAGCCACTGCTCATGAGAGTAAGATGGAGACAATGATGGAACAGCTGCTGGAGAGTCAGAAAAAGATTTCTGTGGACTGCAATAAGAAGTTGGATGCTGTCTATGAGGATCTCAATGGAAAGTTTGAGTCTCTGAACACTCATATGAAGCAGTTGGATACTCAGGTGAATCAGATTTCCAGTTCTATGAAGGGAAAAGGAGTAGCAGACACCCATATTAAGGCCTGGTATGTGTACATTGATGATGGATCTCACCTAGGTGAAGGATTTGAGCTAAGCACAACCGAGTTGGTAGAAGAGGTTGAAATTTCAGATTTTGGAGAAAATCTCTCGGGTGAAAACTGTGGAAACAGTGTTGCATCGATCGACACACACCTAGTGTCGGTCGATGCAGGTCGTGAACAGACAGACTCGCCGGTTGTTGATGGCATTGACGCAGATTTGGAGCTTAATCGCTTATTCCCTGGAGTTTCTGAGATTACTCAACAGGAGATTTATGCACAATTCACTAGACTATATCCCTCAGTGTCTGAAGTGATTAAGCAGGATATTGAAGAGTTTAAGCAGCTAGAGGAGATTGGTGAAGAGTTGGAAGAAATTCCATCATCTGATGATCCACCTTATCACCCATGTGTGCAGAAGTACTTGAACAAGATGTTGCCTTTGGATGAAGAGCTAAAAGATTGGGTGATTGTAGTCCCTCAACAGATAAGTGATGTGTTGTTAGCCAAGGTTCCAAAGAAGCTGCCTTATCCTGGGATTTTTGTGCTAAGTTTTTCTATCTTTGAGGATAGTTTTAGGCTTTCTCTTTGTGATCTGGGAGCTTCCGGAAGTCTCATGCCGTATTATGTGGCAGAGAAGCTGGGTATGCTAGATTTTTCGCCTACTAGGACCTCTCTTGTCCTAGCTGATCAGTCTATACGAGTTCCTGAAGGACTCCTTGAAGACATCCCAGTGAGAGTTGGAAACTATTTAGTTCCAACAGACTTCCTAGTGCTAAAGTATGACAGTGATCCTGATGATGCGTTGATACTTGGGAGACCATTCCTGGCTACAGCGGGAGCAGTGATAGATGTCAGACACAGTCTGATAGACCTCCACCTGGGAGATGAGCCGCTGCATTTTGAGATGGACAAGCTGTGCAAGCCACTAATAGATGGGCAGACCTTCACCATTATGGATGGAGATGATGAGCAGTCAAGTCACACTACGGTTTTGGATCCTGGAGAGCAGTTTACTCCTTCTTTTCTTGGACATGATCATTCTGATACAGCTTATTCTCCGCCATGGATGAGGAGGCTTGCACAGAGACAAACAAAGTCTCTGTCAGGATCTCCAGCAAACTGATCTTGTTCGTCCGGTCAAGCTAATGACCTTAAACAAGCGCTGAGTGGGAGGCAACCCACTGTTAGGTTTAGTTGTTTTTTTTCCTTATTTTTGTGTTTTTCTTAGGATTTCACGTTTTTGTTTGTTTTTGCTAAGTTTCAGATACAGAACTCGAGTCTGGAGATGTGTGACGATCGATGCACTTGTGCACCGGTCGTTGCAAGGAGATTACGACGAGGAGATAGATCGCATTGTGACGATCGTTGCGGTCCTGTGCAACGGTCGTTGCAATTGGTGCAATTGCAAAAATTAAGGTACGCGTGCTAAACCGGAGTCAATCCGATTCAACCAGCATCGATCGTTGCTATCTAGCAACGGTCGTGGGTGGAGGTAAGTTGCCTTAAACCCTTCTCTCCTCTTTTCTTCTCCATTTCTCGCCGTCCGTACGAACCAAAAACCTCAAAACTCTCATTTCTTCATCATTTTCTTCGAATTCAAGTGCTATTCTCTCGATTTTACACTGTCAATTCATCCTTATAGCCCATATATCACGAATCCAAGGTAATGTGCCTCTATTTTATGATTTTTGGATTCAATTTTAGGGTTTTAGAAATTGAGAACTTTGGATTGAAATTGATGAATGCATGCTTGAATGGACTAAATATGGGATGGTTGGTGATGATTTTAGGCTGATTAGTGCAAATGTGGAACGAATTTAGAACGATTTATGGATTTTGATTGCGGCTGAAATCGCCTTGCAACGGTCATTGCACTTGTGCAACGGTCGTTGCTTTGCGATTTTGGGAAATTTTCGATAATGCGAAATCGCCTTGCAACGATCGATGCCTTAGGTGCAACGGTCGATGCTTCGCGATTTCACAGAGAGATTGCCGAGACTAATTGTTTTAATTTCTTGTTGAATACAGATGGCATCTCGCAGACAACCCCGCAAGCGCCGAGCAACAGCAGCAACAGCCACACGACAGTACATACCACCACCAGGGTGGTTTCATAGATACTCTCAGCCACCTGAGCCTTACGTGAGAGTTGGTCCAGCAGTAGCACTTCCTTGGCCCCGAGCAGACACGACAGATATCCCGACAGCCAGACAGTGGCCACAGAACATTGCTGAGTTTCTTAAGACCGCTGATTTTACAGAGAGGCCACTGCTTAACCAGTGGGATGAATATGACACGCTGCTGTACAATGGTTGGTGTGGGATGATTATCAAACCAACCAGGTTTGCAGACTACTCTACCTGTAAGAGTCTGGGGATAGATGAGCAGGTACTTGCAGTGTGCAAGGGCATTGGTGTAGGGACAATGCCTATGCGTCCTTATGATTTGTATCCAAAGCTGGTCAGACAGTTGCTAGCCACTTGCAGAGTGGTTTACCTGGATCCAGATAGCAGGAGCGCTACAGGAGGTATCTTTACCTTCATTAGTTGGGGAGTCAGGTATCGGATTCCTTTACTAGATATCTGCAGGATCTACGGTTTCAGCACTGAGCCGAGGCGCATTGGCATGCCACTTGAGTGGGATCCAGAGGAGGCTCGATCATTTTGGGAGTGTATTGGCAGTGGTCGATACAACTCGAGGACTACACCGGTGAAGCAGGTGAGACATCATGTGCTGAGATATGTCTTGCGTATTTTGTGTTGGAGCTTGCTATGCAAGTATGAGGCCAACAAGATGCGCAAGTATGAGATGGAGATGTTGTTTATCGGGCTGCGAGATCAGTTTGAGGATTCTGGCGTGAGAGATCCTACTAAGGGTCTCAACTTGGGAGCTGTTTTCACTCAGCATTTATGTGACCTGCAGTTAAAGCCATTTGATGGTGTAGACACTGAGACAGTGTGGAGCATGCTTACTCCCATCTTTATGCACTGCGGGATTCCTCTTGAGGGCACAGAGTGTGACACAGCCAAGGAGTTCCTTGATTTCAGCCACTTGCAGAGCTCTACCTGGCTCAAGGAGGGGCGCATTTGGGTTTACCATGATCCGAGCTCTGGAAAGTGTGGATTGGAGCTTCCTGCTCCTTGATATACACAGATTGATACACTGGAGGCCCTGAGATTCCAGCCTCCTGAGACCGCGCAGCGCGGAGTCCCTTCTATGGCTCATCCGCTGGGAGAGCCTTCTACTCGAGCTTCATCATCCTCCGCCCCTGCGCCTGCTGCTGCTCCTGCTGCTGACATCGGCCCTTATCCCGAGATTACAGTGCCCTATGGTGATATGTCTGATGCAGAGTGGAGAGAGAGAGAGGATGGGATTCTGCGGGGAATTTGGAACTTCATGCGCACTTGCACCTGCAGGAGACAGCCACAGGTCCATCAGCCCGTCCCTACTACTCGACGCAGACAGCGTTCTCCTGAGGACTCAGGTGGTACTGATCCATATGCTGGGATAGATGATGATAGCGAGTGAGCGTAGCCTCCATCTCTAGACATTCGGTTCTGTACTCTGATTATCTTTTTCTTTTCCTTTGCACTTTTTCTTTTGATTTTTAGTATGCTACAATGTTTGGATGGTTGTGCTTGATTAGATACATTTGTTGCCTTGATTTTACTCTGTTTTCAGTGTTTTCAGCTTGCAGGGACGAAAATTTGGTTTTACCAACGGACTAACCTGCTAACTTGCTGACTGATCCGAAATACGCAGTGCGTCGATCGACACATCATTGTGTTGATCGTCACAACACGATCGAAATCGCATTGCAGCGATCGTTGCAGTCCTGAGCAACGTCGATCATACATGAAAAATCGCCTAGCAACGGTCGATGCACCTAGTGCAACGATCGATGCATGAGCGACAGAGGTAAAACCCGACAGAACTTAACCATTCCTTAAACAAATTTTTCTTTCTTTTTGCCAATCCTTCGCTTGACACTACTGGGGACAGTGTGTCTTAAGTGTGGGGGAGGTTCTACTAACTACTTTCTTTTGTTTTCTTAGAGTCAGTTAAATTTTTCAAAATTTGTTTTACTGAGTCAAAACTTTTAAGTAGGAAACAATGATTTTTTGAGAAGATTAGCAGCACTTGCAGGAACTTAAGTAACCATTGGGATGAAACTGCAGATTATCTCTGACTATTAGAAAACCCAGACACAGATCAACCTACTGAGGACACCCACATCGTTTCAGGTATCAGAGGATCCTTTTACTGACTTCAAACTTAATTCTGACTTAGATTTCTCGCCTAAGGGCTTGGTATACTTTGTGTCGGATTCCCTTGTTAGTTCTGACACAGCCTGTAAACCTGTCCTATTTAGTTCCCTTCTCCCCTTCCATAAAATTAAAAAAAAAAAAAAAAAAAAAGATAATAAACTGAGGATGAGTTAGTGTTAGAGTCAAGATTAGCACTTTCCTAAGAAGGCCTATTCATGAGTTTAGGTCGGCCCAAAGTGGAAGGTCGGAAATAAAGCCTAAGGCGGTAAAACTTAGGTTAAACGGAACTTGGAATAGCCGGCCTACATTAAGGTTTGGAAGGTGTCAGGTCCAAGGCGCCGCGCAAATAAGACGGCAAAAGGAAATATTCCGTATCAAGACGAAGCCGAGTTATTAGGAAATATTCGTAACTATCTCTAATTTTCCTTTTACTATGAACCGACTTGTAACCCTATAAAAGGGAACTAGACAAATCAATAAAGATTCACGCTTTTCTTATTACTTCGTGCCTGAGAGACTTTTAGAGCGAATTTAACCTAAATATCTCTCCGGCGACTTTTATAGCATTCTTTACCGGCTTCCACCTCGGAAACGCCGGCATATAAACCCTAAATTCTCAAATCTCACCGTGTTCCCAAATTCTTCTTTTAGAATCCCTAATTTCAAACCTAAAACTCTTGCTATCTTTGGATAGACCGAGTTACGATCTTACAATTGGCGCCGACTGTGGGGATTTCTAAGAGAAATTTCTGAACGAGATGTCGGGAAACCGTAAGGAAATCGATCCGAAAAACCCTAGGGTTGACCTAAGCGATCATGAAGCAAGTGATTACGACCAAAGTGATCACGAAGACAATACGGCGCATGACGGCCAGCAGCCGCGTGACGCCACTAAATCAAAGAAAGCTCGAGATGACGGTAAACATGCCCCGTCACTCAGCGAAACAGCAGCACAAATCGAGCAAGACAAAATCTTAGCTACTCTGATGGCCAAGATCGAATCACAGAATGATCTGATCAAAACGTTCTCAAAAAAAATCGATCTACTGCAAACGGAGCAAGCAAAGATCCGTTCGGATCAACAGTCTAGAAAGTCCAAGAGAGAGGTGCCTCCGAAAGTAAAAGACAAAGTCGCCAGACGACTGGTCTATGATACATCCGAGGAGAGCCACCATGAAGAAAGCCGAAGCAGCGAATCCAGAAGCAACTCGCGCAAAGAACGCAATAAAGAGGATACTCGCGAACGGAGCTCGCGTCGGAAGGAAGGGTCTGAAGAACCCAAACGGAGCGGAAGTCGGAAGCAAGACGACTGGAGCGACGAGAGGTACTCACCCGATAAAGATGAGCACCAATCACCAAACACGGGGCATGCATCACAGACGAAATTCGCGATATGAGAATAACTCACACCGTGATAACTATCGCCACGAGCGAAGTATGTCGCACGAGAAAACTCATGGAGCGTCTATTCGCGGAGCAAGCCGCAACCATGTCGAGAAACAGCTGACCGAGCTCAGAGACACCCTAAAAGAACTAAAAGGAGAAGTTCATGGCGTTAAGGGGTCCACACCGGAGATCGACCGAATCATCGAGGAGACTCGGAGGACACCCTTCACCTCACGCATCACAAACACGTACATCAGGCAAAGGGAGAATCTCAAGCTACCGATGTACGACGGCACAAAAGATCCAGCGACCCATCTTACAACGTTCAAAATCATGGCAGCAAAGGCGCGGTTTTCATCGAGCGAGGAGCGTGATATCGGTTACTGCCAACTGTTCACCGAAACCCTGGAGGGGGACGCGTTAAACTGGTTCTCCCGACTCCCGTCCAAATCGATTGACAGTTTCTCTGGCCTCACATGGGCATTTGTAAGGCATCACTTCGCCTACATACGTAAAGATACGTCGTTGAGCGCACTGATGTCCATGACATAAGAAAAGAAGGAATCTCTGAAGGACTTCGTAGAAAGGTTCAGGGCAGTGATGACGCGAGCGGAGGCACCAGACAAGTTCACTATCGCGGCCTTGACAAATGCCGTCTGGCACGAGTCGCCCTTTTATCAAGATCTAGTCGTCAATCCGCCATTGACCATCGAAGATGCACTCCATCGAGCAAACAAATTCTTGGAATTGGAAGAGAAAAAGGTCGCGTTAGCAAAGAGATTCGGTTCCGGTAAACTAGCAGATAAGAAGGAAGAGAGGGAACCTAGACAACATTACGATAAAGGGGCCGAAACAACAATGGTTGTGGACGGCTCTGATAAACCCCGATCATCGAAACCGTGGAATAAACGGAACAAGGAAGCAAAGGGGAAGGCGCAACAAGCAACTCCCGTTACGGGGGATAAGTACTGTGAGTACCATCAAACTACGGCACACGACACGGCTGAATGTCGGAATCTCAGAAAGGCACTCTATTCCCGACTTTCGGATGAAGAGATCAAGGCGGCCATTGAGAGGTTGAAAAAGGAAGAGTCGGGGCAACAGAAGGAAGACAAAGCCGACGGGCAAGCTCCCAAGCAGGATAAGCCACCACGGCGTATCAAAAGCATAGCTTTGAAACGCAACCGAGAAGAAGAGGAGGGAGAAGATGAAGAGGAAACTCCCAAAACCGTCCGAAGAATTAACTTGATCATGGGCGGTCTCATCTCCGTAAACGATTCGGTCCAGTCAATCAAGGTCTACGAATGCCTTGCGTTAGCGGCACAAAAGGCGCCTCAGCCAATCCTGTCAGATGACCCTCCCGTCATGTTTACTGACCAAGATCTCTATGGAACTCACTACCCCCACAACGACCCGCTGGTAGTAGAGTTGTTAATCGGAAGCTGCCAAGTATCTCGGATACTAGTAGATACCGGGAGCTCAATAGACTTGATTTTCCTAGATACACTCAAAAAAATGGAAATCAAAGAGGAGGATATCAAGCAGAAGGCTAAGCCTCTCACCGGGTTCACAAGCGAGACGACTTACAAAATCGGCACAATTAAGTTGCCAGTTTACGCAGGAGGAGTTAACAGATTGGTGAGGTTTCATGTCATTGACAAACCAACCATCTATAACGTCATCCTCGGTACTCCGTGGTTATACAGTATAAAAGCAGTATCCTCGACGTATCATCAATGTCTGAAATTCCCGACACCTAAGGGGATTCAAACAATCAAGGGATGCCAAAGCGCGAGCCGGTCGTGTTTTGCAAGAGAGCATAGAATCAGAGTGCCTTCGTGCATGATCAACACAGAACACGGAAGAAAAGGACCCGAGAAAGAACTAATCCAACAAGTCATCATCGACGACTCCGATGCAAGCAAGTGTGTAGGGATAGGCGCGGAACTCCCAGACGACATCAAGAAGGAACTGATCGCCTTCCTACAGCAAAATGTTACAACGTTTGCGTGGACAATGAAGGACATGAAAGGCATCAATCCGACCATCACAACCCACGAACTCAATGTCGACCCGACTTATAAACCAGTTAAGCAGAAGAGGCGAAAGCTCGGTCCTGAAAGGGCTAAAGCAGTCAACAATGAGGTAGAGAAATTACTTGAAGCCGGTTCAATCCATGAAGTAAAATATCCTGATTGGTTGGCTAACCCAGTGGTCGTGAAAAAGAAGAACGGGAAGTGGAGAGTATGTGCCGATTTCACAGATCTCAATAAAGCCTGCCCAAAGGATAGTTTCCCTCTGCCACATATCGACCGACTTGTCGAAGCAACAGCCGGAAACGAATTGCTGTCATTCATGGATGCGTTCTCATGATATAATCAAATCCTCATGAACCCGGACGACAGTGAAAAGAAAACGTTCATCACAGAACGCGGTACATATTGCTATAAGGTTATGCCCTTCGGTCTCAAAAACGCCGGCGCCACCTACCAGCGGCTGGTCAATCGGATGTTTGCAGGTCAACTCGGCACCACAATGGAGGTTTATATCGACGACATGTTGGTCAAATCATTGATTGCCTCTCAGCACGTCGACCATCTAAAGGAATGTTTCAACATCCTTAACCGGTACGGAATGAAGCTCAATCCAACCAAGTGTACGTTCGGAGTAACATCAGGAGAGTTCCTTGGGTACGTGGTGACTCAGAGAGGAATAGAAGCTAATCCAAAGCAGATCACGGCCATAATCGACTTGCCATCTCCCAGGAACACACGAGCGGTACAACGCCTCACTGGCCGCATAGCCGCCTTGAACAGATTCATATCCCGGTCAACGGATAAGTATCTGCCTTTTTACGAGCTCCTAAGGGGAAACAAAAGATTCGTGTGGGATGATAAGTGTCAGGAGGCATTCATACAGCTCAAGGACTACTTGTCAAACCCGCCGATATTGTCTAAACCAGAAAACGGTGAGACACTATTGCTATACATCGCCGTCTCAACAACGGCAGTTAGTGGCGTATTAGTTCGGGAAGACCGAGGGGAACAGAAGCCGATCTTCTACGTAAGCAAAACAATGAACGGAGCCGAGACCAGATATCCCACAATGGAGAAACTGGCCTTCGCAGTCGTCATCTCTGCACGAAAGCTACGACCATATTTTCAATCGCATCCAATTACCGTATTAAGTAGCCAGCCTCTTCGGACAATCTTGCACAGCCCTGGCCAAATGGGCGATAGAGCTAAGCGAGTACGACATCGAATACAGAAACAGGACAACCGCCAAGTCGCAGGTAATAGCTGATTTCCTTGTCGAATTATCACCTGAATTGGATGTCGGTACCGAGATAGAAGACAAAAATTGGAAGTTGTTCGTCGACGGGGCTTCATCGAAAAAAGGAGCCGGTATAGGGATACGCCTCATATCACCAACCGGCGAAATATTAGAACAGTCATTCAAGTTGGGTTTTACGGCATCTAACAACACAGCTGAGTATGAAGCTCTGTTAGCCGGCCTCAGACTAGCCAGAGAAATCGGAGTACGACATCTCTTGGCCCACTGCGATTCCATGCTTGTAGCAAACCAAATCAATGGAGACTATGAAGCCAAGAACGAGCGGATGGAGGCTTACCGAAAGATGGCATTAGAGCTCGCCAGCTCCCTCGAATTCTTTGACATTATCCATATACCAAGGAAAGAAAATGCCCCAGCAGACGCACTCGCATCGCTGGCATCAAATCTCGATCTCTGTCTACGGATCCCGGTAGAAATGATACACGAACCAAGCATCCCGCCTCCCGAAAGTGATCAAGAAGAACCTGACGAAACGATCCAGAGTGGCGAGGACGATATGTGATGTAACATTCAAGCAAAGTACACCGACCTCATTGCTTTCCTAAATGACGACAATGAGGATTGGCGACTTCCGATAAGAGCATACTTGACAGAAGGAAAGCTCCCAGAAGACAAATGGGAAGCGCGACGACTTAAAGTCAAGAGTGCACGATACACTATACATAACGGTATTCTTTATAAATACTCAGCTAATAAAATCCTCCTCAGATGGATACACGGAGACGAAGTAAGTCGAGTCCTCGAAGAGATGCACTCTGGAGAATGCGGCAACCACTCCGGAGGCAGGTCTCTCGCCCTCAAAATCAAGCTGAACGGTCACTATTGGCCGACTATGATAGCCGATTGTGAGGCTTATTCCAACAAGTGCGAAAAGTGTCAGCGTCATGCGCCATTCATACATCGGCCTACAGAACTGCTTATGACTTCAATCGCGGCTTATCCATTCATGATATGGGCGATGGATATCGTGGGACCATTGCCATTATCCAATCAAAGACGTTTCCTACTCATCATGACCGACTATTTCACAAAGTGGGTAGAGGCCAAGGCTTACGTCGCGATCCACGATGTCCAGGTCCAAAATTTCGTTTGGAAATACATAATATGTCGTTTTGGGTTGCCTTACGAGATCGTCACAGACAACGGATCGCAATTCACCTCAAAGGTATTCGAAGGGTTTTGCAAGAAGTGGGATATACGTCTTAGCAAGTCGACACCAAGGTATCCTCAGGGAAACGGACAAGCCGAAGCTACTAATAAAACCATCATTGCCGGCATCAAAAAGCGCCTTGAGAGCAAAAAAGGAGTCTGGGCAGACGAGCTAGATGGTGTCCTCTGGTCGCATAGAACGACCCCCCGCAGCGCAACGGGAGCCACCCCATTCTCCTTAGCTTTTGGAGTAGAAGCAATGGTACCAGCAGAAGCTAACATTTATACTCTTCGCCGGTCTCTCATGCCGCACCACACCGAGATCAATGAAAAAATGCTAATCCAAGCTCTTGACGCTTTAGAAGAAGAGCGGGACCGAGCCCTACTCAGAAATCAAAACTACCAACAGCTCGCAGCTCGGTACTACAACCAGAAAGTCAAGGAGCGACACTTTCAAGTCGGTGACTACGTCCTCCGAAAAGTTTATGAAAACACTAAAGAGTGGAGAGCAGGCAAACTCGGGGCGAAATGGGAAGGACCCTACAAAGTCACGAAAGTCGTCAAGCCGGGGGTCTACGATATTGAGTCAATGAAAGGCAAAGCTTTACCGCGTTCTTGGAATTCGGCGAGCCTGAAAAAGTATTTCCAAGGCGGCAGGACTGGCCGAGCGACTTGATTCTTTCTAAAAAAAATATATATATATATATATATATATATATATATATATATATATATATATGTACTGTGAACTACGAGCGACTTGATTCTTCCTCGGAAGATACGTAGGCAGCCATCATCGGCACAGTCGCAAATCAAATAAAATTTCTATTTTACAGTATATACCGCCCTGAAAGCTCATCGAAAAGCCAAAATCAGGTCAGTCCTTTTATTTAAAATTTTTTTAAACACTAACAATAGCCGGGAATTAACCCGCAAACCTAAGACGAGTTTAAGTAGCTCGCAAAAGACGAGCTCCTTAGTTCGCAAAAGCCGAGCTCCTTAGTTCGCGAAAGACTAGCAAAGACTCGCAGAAAGACGAGCAAAGACTCGCACTATTAGCATCATGCCTCCTGGCCAGGGGCGTGGTCTTCCTTACGCACGAGGTGCACATCGTGGTAAGGAAAAGCCGGGATCCGTCCCGCAAATTCTTCGCGGTAGGAGATAACAAGTAAGTCGTGCACAAAAGACTCGCACATTCTCCCGCCCTTAGGATGAAGCCGAGCATCTATAAGTCTCGCAAACCGCCTTATGGCAAGAGTCGCTAAATTGTTTAAGCCTGGACAACGATTTTAAGAACCGACTAAAACTCAGAGAAAGCTTAATACAAGATTAGTACGGCTCAGTACAAACTGAAGTCGCTATCTGATTAAACCTGTCAAAGACGAGTTTAAAACAAGAATAGTCCGACTCAGTTAAAGTCGCTATCTGATTAAAATCGTCAAAGACAAATTTGAAACAAGAATAGTCCGACTCAGTCAAAGACAAGTTTAAAACAAGAATAGTCCGACTCAGTTAAAGTCGCTATCTGATTAAATTCGTCAAAGACAAGTTTAGTAATGAGGGTCGCTACAAGTTTGAGTACAGTAGCACGACTTGGTCACATTACGAAAGCCGCTACTCGTTTATAAATTGTCAAGAATAATTTTAAACAGGGTTAGCCCGGCTTAGTACACATTCCAATCGTTATTTACTTAAGTTTGACGAAAAAGCTTCAATGATTCAAATCGCAATCAAGCTTAAAGCAAACTTAATGTAAATTATGATTAAACCAAAACGATGAAAAAGTTTGCAAAAATAAGAGTTATTACAAAAGATGATACAAATGAAATATTAAACATCCCCAGCCGATGATTTCTCAAGCTCGCTAATCTCCTCGGTACCACTTTTCTCGACCCGGTCAGGCACCTTAGAAGCGCCGTCTATAGCTGCGATTTCCGAACGGACAGTCTGGACGAGATCAGCAGGAACCGCCTCCGGAATTATCCCGCGATTGGTTCCGAATTGATCGACATGCTGCGGGACAGGAGGAGGAGAGTCGTGAGAACGGTTAAGGAGAGGATGGTGAATTGGTGAGAGGACAAACGTAAGCTCTTCCTTCGTTACGACATTCATATCGTCTAACTCCGCGTTCACCGTAACCTCATCAGCGGCAACCTTGTCCAAAACGGCTTGCGGAATCGACACGCCCTGCCCGCTAAGCTTCACCAAACACTTTTTAAGCCCAGAAATCTGAGCCTGCTTAACCTGCATCGCAACGGCGGCCTCTTGATCATTGATATAGCGTTGAATAAGGTCGAAGTGAGTCTGCGCCTTGGTCCTGACGGCGGCTTCAACTCTCTCTCTTTCCTTACAAACTAGATCAAGACAAGACTTCTGTATCTTATGTTTCTCCGATTGAAATTTGAGAAGATCGGCCTTCGACTTCTCCTCGGCCTCCTTTAACTTACCCTAAAGGGCCAGGTTATTTGCCTCCAAAACCCTCTTCTCTTCCTTAATCTTCTTAAGAAGATCATCCCGCTTGGTGACTGCAGCGGCCATCTTTTTTGCGGCCCAGGTACTCTCCAAAGCTACACGATTGGAGGCCGCGATCACCTGGAAATAACGGTAAAGAATCTCAGATAAAGTTGATCGATTGAAATGAGAAGTTGGGCAAAGGAAAACTTACATTAGCTTCAACATGCTTCAATCTGATGATAGCGTCTGAAAGAGGCAGCTCTTCTAATATTGGCCAATCCGACTCGTTTCCTCTGACGCATGTCAACATGTCGAAGCAAGCTCGAGGATTATTAATAAAAGGGATCTCGCTCGCGTACTGGTAGGCGAAATTATGGATAGATGGCCGAACTTCCCCCTCATTCACTTCGCGCCTTGGTCGCACCAAAACGAGTTCCTTGTTTGATTCGAAGGGCTTAAAGTTACCAGACGAATCAGGAACGGACCCATTGAATGTGTAGAACCGCTTCCACGGATCTTTCTGCTTAGAAGGTTCTCTGGAAGCCGCTACCTCAGCAGTGGCATCCTCGGCCGGCCTACTCGTTCGGGACGCCTTCTTCGCCAACTTTTCCTGAGCCAACTTGTCCTCTGTAGGCCTTTTCTTTGTAGGAACCTTGGGCGGAAGATTGGAAGGATTTACCACTGGGGCAGTCGACTTCGCACCGACATCGGAATGACTGCCGCCTTGAGAAGGTAGAAGTTTGTCCTTATCTTTTGACGACTTGGAGGAAGAAGGAGGTTTGGACGAAATCTCCTTAGAATAGTCCACGGAGTCGATTCTCTTAACTTTACCCATCCTCTTTGGCTTGACGAGTTCTTCAGGGATAACTTTCGCCTTATTATCCCACTTGACTGCGTTGACGGACGAAAAATCAGAATGAAACAAGGAAAAGGATATCGTAAAAACGATATACGAACCTTCGGAGATCCGCGGGAGGAACTTGTTGATACGCTCGCGAGTAAGGTCTGACCACTTGCGTAAACCAAGAGCTTGAATCTGCTCGAGGATAGGGAAGTAATTGTCGGGATACGGCTTCAGGAAAGGGTGTTGCACTGCAAAGACAAAAAGGAATTAAGTAAATTGTCATGTTCGAAAGATAGCAAATTTGGGACGACATCTACCATAATCCGTATTCCAAGACGTCCTGATGAGTTCCTTATGTTCGTCAGGAACGACTAATGAGGACAATTCGACAAAGAAATAAGATCGTTGCCAATTATTGATCTTGTTGGGCGCGTCTGTCAGAACGCGGTTGCCACTCTTGAACCTCACCGCGAAACACCCTGGATTGGTGGCCTTCATACGGTTGATTGACGTCATTTCCTCGAAAATCTGAGCAGTTATCGTTATACCGGCCTCAACCCCCAACACTAGAAGACCGACCATATGGCGAACCGCAACGGCTGAGAGTTGGGAGATGGCAATTTCGCGACGATGGCAGTACGAAATCAACAGGTCGGGTAGAGGAAACCAACAACAACGATGGCAAGTATCAGTGTTGATGAAGTACGACTCATAAAGGGTCATATATCCCGGAGGAGGACTCCAGGGACGGTCAAGCGGAAAGGGGATGATGACTTTGATCCTTGGATCTGCTCCGCAGTCTTGAAGCATGGATCTCACCGAAGACGCAGTCGATTTGGTCCCTAAAATGTTACTAAAATTTTCGTAAGGATCAACCGGCAATGTAGGAGGAACGTAATCTTCAGAGCCGACTTGACCAGCGTCGATGTCGTCCTCGTCATCATCAGAATCCCGTAACCGAGGTATGATCAAATCCTCCCGGCCAGAACTCTCTGCAGCATCGTTCTGACAAGATGCCTCGCGACGACGTCGGAGCTCTTCGATTTCAAAATAAGCAGAATGATTCCTCAAGTCGGACGAAGTACTCGAAGACGAGGAAGCAGAGGAAATAGACTGGCGACCTGGAGAATCTTCCGCAGACGAGACGGAAACAACTTCTTTATCTTTACTCGATGAACAACGGATCAAAGACATGGCTTGTTGAAGAACAAATGAAGAACGCGAGAGAAAAACGAAGATTTGATCTAAAGACCTATAGAGCCTAAAACGGAGAAACGGCGGAGTGATGACCGGAAAATAAATATCGAGAGAGAGAGGATTACCTTCCAAACTTCTTCTCTTGGGCGAAATGAGAGAGTAAGAAGCACGAAGAAGCTACTTATAGTGAAAATGACGGCGCAGGAATCGAGGCACATCATTACCTAGGCGACGATTCGTGTTTCGTACCTACCCGGTGATTAAACCGAGAGTCAATTCCGGTTTCGCCATCAGTTCTGAACCGGATCGTTAAATTTCTCCATTACGAGCCAAGGCAGATAAGCCCGACAAGAACATGGGCCTAAAGAAAAATAGAGTTCGTTGGACGACGAATATGGGCCTGCAAAAATCATTTCTAAGAAGGCTAACTCCTCGTAATGCCGACTTGAATTCAAGTCGCCGCACTGGGGGGGGCTTATTGTTAGAGTCAAGATTAGCACTTTCCTAAGAAGGCCTATTCATGAGTTTAGGTCGGCCCAAAGTGGAAGGTCGGAAATAAAGCCTAAGGCGGTAAAACTTAGGTTAAACCGAACTTGGAATAGCCGGCCTACATTAGGGTTTGGAAGGTGTCAGGTCCAAGGTGCCGCGCAAATAAGACGGCAAATGGAAATATTCCGTATCAAGACGAAGCCGAGTTATTAGGAAATATTCGTAATTATCTCTTATTTTCCTTTTACTATGAACCGACTTGTAACCCTATAAAAGGGAACTAGACAAATCAATAAAGATTCACGCTTTTCTTATTACTTCGTGCCTGAGAGACTTTTAGAGCGAATTTAACCTAAATATCTCTCCGGCGACTTTTATAGCATTCTTTACCGGCTTCCACCTCGGAAACACCGGCATATAAACCCTAAATTCCCAAATCTCACCGTGTTCCCAAATTCTTCTTTTAGAATCCCTAATTTCAAACCTAAAACTCTTGCTATCTTTGGATAGACCGAGTTACGATCTTACAGTTAGTAACTCTGAAGTGGTCATGGGAATGGTAGCTACAACTTTCATATCCTGTGCATCCATGGAATGTGTCCAAGGTACACCCCTTAACGGGAAGAGCACTGATAAAAAAAAATAAAATGATACCCAATGGGGAAAAATCAGAATGCTAAGGAAGGGAAAAGAGAATAAAGGGACTAGAGAAAGATAGTATGGTGGTCTAGAGCTGATAAGGTAAGAGTCCATGTGCCTTTTATCGATACTCCTTAGGTGAGACAGCACTTAAATACTTGCAGAAGTCAGTAGGGTGAATTTGAATGCGTGAATGTGATTGTGAAGTTTACTTAGGATAGTTGCTAAGTGTGGGGGAATTATATGTTGGTCTTGATGTCTGCAGGTTGATTCTTTCATGTGGTTTGCTAAGGGGAATCTGAGTGTTGCTGCTTCTAAGATGAAAAGAGTTTCTGAAGAGTTTTCAAACCTCTTCACTACATTCTAGTTCTTTGTTTTGCTTGAGGGAAAGCAAAGGCTAAGTGTGGGGGAGTTGATATATCATGGTTTTTACCGGTTTTATACCATGATATAATTGTGTTTTAGTGTTCTTTTGTGTTCTTTTAGAGTCTTTTACAGGTATAATCAGGTTTGGAGCAAAATTGGAGATATTGGAGCATTTTGGGATTTTTGGAGTGTTTGGCCGAGAGATTGAGCTCACTGTCCGATTTTGAGATCATGCATCGATCGACACACCTTTGGTGTCGATCGACACACTAGCGAGATGGGCCGATTTGGCGGTTTAATGAAGATTCAAGATTTTGCACTTTGGCCCAGAAGTTTCCAGTATTTACAAAGAAGCCCCAGCCGAGATTATGCCTATATAATTAGGATTTTGGTTTTTATTTTAGATACGCTTTCATAATTAAGAGCAGAGAGTTTTTAGAGCTATTGGGGCTGATCTGATCATGTACTTCACTTTATTTTGGAGAAGATTTCGAACCCCTTTATTTATTTAATATCTTTTATGCAATCTAATAATTCATTGATTATGCTTTCATATTATATGTCTGAGTAGATTCATAGTTAGGTTTAGGGTTTCTCATTAAGGATTTCATGACTTGCTAGACTTGTTTAATTCAGTTAAGGATTCACATGAATAGAATGTTCTTCGATCTAAATTGAGTTTAATGCTAGTTCTAACATGATCAATTAGAATCTAGATCTTAGGTTGCTAAATACGACACGAGAGTGTGGTTTAGAATCTGAACTATTTAGGTTGGGCAATTAAACTTCTCGCAAAGAGATTTGGTTTAGTTTACTTGTGAACATATCGAACTTGAAATTAATACTGGTTTAATCTGTTAGTAATTGCAAAGAGATTAGGATTACTGCACTTAGACTTATAGAATTCTCGCAAAGAGATTTGGTTAATTCTATATCCGTGATTTGAGTTCTAGAACTGTGCTTAATTAGATCCTGACTGATTGATTTGTCTGCTTGTCTGATTTCCTGAGAACGCCCTAGACTTAGCGCCTTTAATTAACTGCTTTCACCACCAACAATCTGCTACCTGTTTACTTTCTTGCTTTGCTATTTAGTTTAATATAAATTGCTTTCTTCTTAGTTTAAATTCCTACGGTTCTTTATCTATCGAGACCAGAGTCTCTGTGGATTCGATACCCTATATACTACAATCACTTAACTGTGCACTTGCAGTAGAATAGGATTAAAACTAGACCCTATAAAGTTTTTGGCACCGTTGCTGGGGACTCTTAGAGTCTTCGATAGGATCGAACTTAGGGTTTTTACTAGGATTTTTTATTTTTGTTTCGTTTTGTTTTGTTTTTACTTTAAGTTACTGAATTCTCTCTGTTTTCTCTCTGTCGCAGGTACCGATTTCGCTTTGCGTCGATCGTTGCACCTTTGTGTCGATCGTCACTAGGCGATTCTAAGATTGAATCGATCGTTGCACTGATAGCATCGATCGTTGCTTGACGATTACAGACAGTTTATGCAGACGGGTGAAACTCGAAGTAATCAGAACCTGAACCTCGTTAATCTCGGACTTGAAGAACTTGGACGTCTAGAGAGGACTAACAGAAGAGAAAGAAGAGCAAGGATGGTGGTACAGAAGCTAATCATTATGCTTGATGCTCAAGGTACCCTGAGGGACCGAGACAACAATCCGTACAATGCTGCTGGGCAACGGGTTGATGCTGAAGGGAATGTAATCCCTGATCCTCCTGAGCAACCGCAACAGGAGCATAACGAAGGTCAAAGATCGGTCCAAAACAGACAGATGGTTGTCCATGAGAGGACTTTAGCTGACTACAACAGACCGGATGAGTTTCATGCAAACCGGTCAGCTCTTGTGATGCCTGGTTTTGAGAGGAATGATTTTGAGATCAAAACCATCTACTACTCGCTGATGAGACAGAATGCCTTCCATGGTCATCCCACGGAGCAGCCTATGGATCACATTGATCAGTTTGAGGACCTAATCAATGGCATGAAGTATGATAGAGCCTGCCAGGATTATCTGTTCCTTAAGCTCTTTCCATACAGTCTCGCTGGAGACGCTGCTGCATGGCTGAAGCAACTGCCATCTGGGCAGTTTGATACTTGGGCAGCCCTGAAGAGTGAGTTCCTGCGTCACTTCTATGATGATGCGCGTTCCGATCAGTCCAGACAGGACATTCTGACATTTACCCAAGGTCCTACTGAGCCTCTTAAGACTGCTTGGATGAGATTCAGGAAGTACCAGCGTGACTGCCCACACCATGGATTCACTGAGGTCACATTGCTAGGTATCTTCTTCAGAGGCATAGATCTTCCATATCAGTATGCGCTGGATAACTCCAATAATGCAAACTTCAACACCAGGACTCCTGCACAAGCTAAGCAGTTGATTGAGAACTTAGTGAGCACCAACAATTGCAAGACTATGGATGAGAGGAGGAAGAAATCTGGTGGAAGTGTAGAGAATTCAGAGATGGCTGAATTTAGATCTAAACTGGACACAATTTGCAATCTCCTGGCTGGTAAGAAGGCTGTCCACTTTGCCCAAGATGTTGAGGTAATTCAGACTGAGGAGGACACTCAGGACGAAGATGTGAATTACATCGGAGGATCTGGTTTCCAAGGTAACAGATTTGGTAATCAGCAGGGAAACAAATTCTTTAATGGAGGACAGAAGAGTGCCTTCACAGGCAATCAGAACTCTTTTGGACAGGCTAGTGGTTTTCAAAAGCCTTTTGGACAAGGTACTCAGAGAACCTATGGATCTTCATCTTATCAGACTCCTCCTGCAGCCACTTCTAATGAGAGTAAGATGGAGACAATGATGGAACAGCTGCTGGAGAGTCAGACAAAGATTTCTGTGGACTGCAATAAGAATTTGGATGCTGTCTATGAGGATCTCAATGGAAAGTTTGAGTCTCTGAACACTCATATGAAGCAGTTGGATACTCAGGTGAATCAGATTTCCAGTTCTATGAAGGGAAAAGGAGTAGCAGACACCCATATTAAGGCCTGGTCTGTGTACATTGATGATGGATCTCACCTAGGTGAAGGATTTGAGCTAAGCACAGCCGAGTTGGTAGAAGAGGTTGAAATTTCGTATTTTGGAGAAAATCTCTCGGGTGAAAACTGTGGAAACAGTGTTGCATCGATCGACACACACCTAGTGTCGGTCGATGCAGGTCGTGAACAGACAGACTCGCCGGTTGTTGATGGCATTGACGCAGATTTGGAGCTTAATCGCTTATTCCCTGGAGTTTCTGAGATTACTCAACAGGAGATTTATGCACAATTCACTAGACTATATCCCTCAGTATTTGAAGTGATTAAGCAGGAGATTGAAGAGTTTAAGCAGCTAGAGGAGATTGGTGAAGAGTTGGAAGAAATTCCATCATCTGATGATCCACCTTATCACCCATGTGTGCAGAAGTACTTGAACAAGATGTTGCCTTTGGATGAAGAGCTGAAAGATTGGGTGATTGTAGTCCCTCAACAGATAAGTGATGTGCTGTTAACCAAGGTTCCAAAGAAGCTGCCTGATCCTGGGATTTTTGTGCTAAGTTGTTCTATCTTTGAGGATAGTTTTAGGCGTTCTCTTTGTGATCTGGGAGCTGCCGGAAGTCTCATGCCGTATTCTGTGGCAGAGAAGCTAGGAATTGCAAAGTAATTTGGATTTCTGCTAATTGAACTTAGTGAATTCTCGCAACGAAAGTTGGTTATTTCTATCTTGTGTTTGAGTTCTAGAACCGAACTTAATTTGATCATGACTGATATTTGATCTGCTTTTCTGATTTCCTGAGAACTCCCTAGACTTGACGCTTTTAGTACTTACTTTACAAAACCGATTTGCTACTGATTTACATTCTGCTTAGTTTTATTTATTTCTGATTTGCATCGCCTAGCTTAACCTGAACTTCTGCAATCTATTGCAAGATTTCTTGAGTCTCTGTGTTCGACCCCTAGATACTACAATTGTCTTGTGCACTTGCAGTGTTTACTTAGGGAATTAAACTCTGAGCATATCAAGTAGTCAGAATGTAGACGACTACGGGCTGCTATTTGGAGATATGTAAACAACTAATGAAAAATGTAACGTAGTCGGAAACAAATATACGACTACTATATGGAAAAACGTAGACAATAGTAATCCAATATTATCAGAAAGACATATCTCCTTATATGGAAAACCATCTACAACTACTTAATGGAATAGTTGGATACACATATACAACTACTTAATGTAATAGTTGGATACACATATACGACTACTATAAGAACATATACGACTATTATATCGAAACTGTAGACTACTAAAGAAAAAAAAACGACAAATTAAGATAGGTTCAAGACAAAGACTTCCTGAATCTTTTAAGACAAGGTCAAAAATATGTTCAAGACAGAGTTTAATGGTGAGAGGAACATATACGACTATTATATCGAAACTGTAGACTACTAAAGAAAACATACGACAAATTAAGATAGGTTCAAGACAAAGACTTGCAGAATCTTTTAAGACAAGGTCAAAAATAGGTTCAAGACAGAGTTTAATGGTGAGAAGTCATGAAAACCCAGATTACAAAAGAAAAAAAACGATTTTTAAATCTGAAAACATATAAAAAAACCCATGAACACAAATAAAACCCAAGTATCCTCATTCTGAAAGTAATAAACACCCATGAACACAAATAACACCCAGCTAGATTCACTAGTTCGGAACTGATTTTCCTACATACTGAATCTGAGAATCAGCTAAACACCGATTTGAAAGGAAAAAAAAATGGCGGATCTTACCGATTTGAGTCGCTTCAGTCGGGATGAAAAAAGAGGGTGAGTGAATTTAAGTCTGGCCAAAAGAAAGGTTTATAAACAAGGTTTATCGATGGACAAATTCATGGTGGGGTCATTGTGCAGTACAATGTCAGCCAAATCGAAAAGTTCTCATAGATAGAGTCAATATTCAAGAGTGTAAAAGGAGATATGGTGATAGGCAAAATTGAACTTTTCATCCTCTCCAAAAACTACTTTTTATTTACCTAATTTGAATCTCATCTATAACTATGAGACCTAATTTCGCTATTTAGTTTTGAAATATTTATTTCCTTGATAAAAATATTTCAAATAAAACAATTTATTAGTTAATTAGTGTTGACTATATAATTATATTCTATAGACTAATTATGTTTAATACAACTTAGCATCCACTTTAAAAGAAAAAAACGTAAAACAAAGAAATAATAAAATATAAATTTAAGAAATAAATAAAATTATATAACAAAAAAAAATACAGTGGATGAACGACAAGAAAAACCAAAAAATTATCAAAAAAACTAGCGAAAATAAAAACAAAAAAAATTATGCCTATGACGCCAAAACAAAAAAATTATGCCTATAACGCCAAAAATTATCAAAAACTAGTAATCCGATTTAAACTGAAAGTACACATAACACAAAATAAATGCTCAAGTAAAAGTTGCGCATATTGTTGAAGTGATTCGTCCCACTGTCCTAATTATAGCCCATACAATATATTATGTTTACGAAATAGTATTTTTATTTTTTTGTCGTCAAACGATTGTATTAAGAGCCTAACAGACATTACTGATCAGTAGGCACTCTAGGCCGGATAATTTTGGCTGGCATTATACGAAAAATGGAAAATATACGGTTAAATCAGGTTATTACTTAGAAAGGAACTATCCCGACAAAGGATGTATGGATTCGATATATGGGCCAGATGTGAAAAGACTTCAAGAGTTTTGTTGGAAACTCAAATGTCCATCAAAAATTAGACATTTTATTTGGCAAGCAGTTTCAGGATGTTTATCGGTAGGCATGGACGTTCGGGTACCCGTTCGGGTTCGGTTTGGATCTTTCGGGTTTTCGTATTTTCGGGTTCATGCATATAAGACCCATTCGGGTATTTTATAATTTTGGTTCGGGTTCGGTTCGGTTCTATTCGGGTTCGGTTCGGATCCGGGTACCCATAAAATTATAAAACAAAAATAAAAAGTGGTTAATTTGAACAAAAAATTGTTAAAATGAGACAAATATAGCAAGAAATTTCGTATATTTTGTTTATTTTGGATATTTTAGCTATTTTGTTCTTAAAATAACCAATATATATGAGTTTATAATTATAATTTTAGATAATTCTGTCATATTAAGTCTAAATATAATTAATATTTTGGATATATAATTGTAGTTCGGATATTTCGGGTACCCATTCGGTTCTCGATTCGGGTCGGGTTCAGTTCCGGTTCTTCGGGTATAGTGGTTTAGGACCCATTCGAGTATTTTTTTCGGTTCGGGTTCGGGTTCGGTTCCTCTTTTTTGGTTCGGGTTCGGTTCGGTATTTCGGTTTCGGGTTTTTTGCCCAGCCCTATTTATCGGAAACAAAAAAAAACTTAAAAGCAAGAGGAATCAGGTGTGATACGCAATGCGTCAAGTGTGGAGCAGAGGAAGAATCAATAAATCATGTCCTCTTTGAATACCCACCAGCATTGCAAACTTGGGCTCTCTCAATAATTCCTTCGAATCATGGAATTTTTCCTTTACCCGCGTTATTCACGAATATGGATTATATGTTCTGGCGGATACCTTCGGATGTAGATAAAACTTACTTCCCATGGATTCTTTGGTATATTTGGAAAAGTAGAAATGATAAATTGTATAGCAATATAGATCGGGATCCACGTGAGATCTTGCGACTAGCGGAAAGTGAGGCCCTTGCATGGGGAGAGGAACAATCTTCGGTTTCTTCGGAGTCAACGGTCAATACAGATGCATGAAGGAGACATGTAGGGATTGATACGATGCCGACTCAGGTGAACATTCGTGGACGTTGGTGTTTTGTGGATGGATCATGGAAGGAAGGAGATACGTTTTCGGGACATTTTTACTATATATAAGTGTGTGTGTTTTTAGTGTCTTTTGTGTTCTTTTAGAGTCTTTTACAGGTATAATCAGGTTTGGAGCTGAATTGGAGATAATGGAGCATTTTGGAGATTTTTGGAGTGTTTGGCCGAGAGATAGAGTTCACTGTCCGAAACAGAGGAAGGTGTCGATCGTTGCACTCTTGCATCGATCGATGCACCAGCGAGATGGGCCAAAAACTCGGCGGTTTAGAAGAGTGAAGAATTTGCACTTTGATCCAGAAGTTCCTGATATTTACAAAGAAGCCCCTGGCCGAGATTATGCCTATATAATAGAGTTTTTAGAGTTTTTATTAGATACGCTTTATACTTTTTACATTACGCAATTCATAATTAAGAGCAGAGGATTTTAGAGCTTTTTGGGGCTGATCTGAACCTGTTACATCATCTGTATTTGGAGAAGATTTCGAACCCCTTTTACTCTTATTCTTTTATGCAATTTATTCATTCTATGATTATGATTTCATTATCTATGTCTGAGTAGATTCCTAGTTAGGTTTAGGGTTTCTCACATAGGATTTCATGACTTGCTAGACTTGTTCAAATTCAGTTAAGGATTCATAACTATATTTGTTCTTCAATTTAATTGTGCTTAAAGCTAGTTCTAACCTGATCAATTAGAATCTAGATCTTAGGTTGCTAAATACGTCACGGAAGTGGGGTTTAGGAATCTGAACTAATTAAATTGGGCAATTAAACTTTGCGCAAACGGAAGTTTGGTTTAGGATAATTGTGAACATATCAAACTTGGACTTATTGCTAGTTTAATCTGTTAGTTCTCGCAAACGAAAGTTTGGTTTGCTGCACTTAGACTTAGAGAATTATCGCAAAGGAATTTGGTTAATTCTATAGCTGTGTTTTGAGTTCTAGAACCGTGCTTAATTAGATCCTTGCTGAATGAACTGTCTGCTTGTCTGATTTCCCGAGAATACCCTAGGCTTGACGCTTTTAATTACTTGCTTCACAACCGTTAATCTCTGCTACTGATTTACTTTCTCGCATCGCAATTTATTTCATTCACTATTTGCTTATTTCTAGTATTTATTCCTATAGTTTGATTCTCTTGAGACCGAGTGTCCCTGTGGATTCGATAACCCTATATACTACTTTGACATTGCTGTTCACTTGCAGTTTAGAATAGGCTAAAACTTAGAACCTATCAAGTTTTTGGCGCCGTTGCCGGGGACTCTTTGAGTCTTCGATAGGACCGAACTTAGGGTTTTTGCTAGAAATTTTTCTTTTTGTTTTTGTTCTTTTTCGTTTTTTGTTTTATTTTGATTTTGCTAACTTTTTCTCTGTTTCTCTCTGTCGCAGGTACGAATTTCGCCTTGCGTCGATCGTTGCATACCTTGCGTCGATCGTCACTAGGCGATTCTGAGATTGAATCGATCGTTGCACTGATAGCATCGATCGTTGCTGGACGATTACAGACAGTTTATGCCAACGCAGAAAACTCGAAGTAATCCGAACTCGAGCTTGGTTAATCTCGATCTTGAGGAACTTGGACGTCTAGAAAGGACTAACAGAAGAGAAAAGAGAGAGAGAATGGTACGAGAACGTTTGATCTTGATACCAGATGCTGAAGGTACCCTAAGGGACCAAGATGACAACCCGTACAATGCTGCTGGGCATCGGGTTGATGCTGAAGGGAATGTCATCCCTGATCCTCCTGAGCAACAGGAGCTGAACCAAAACCAGGGTCAAGGACAGGCCCAAGGTAGAGAGATGGTGGTTCATGAGAGGACACTAGCTGATTACAACAGACCTGATGAGTTTCATGCAAACCGAGCAGCTCTAGTGCTTCCTACTTTTGAGAGGAATGATTTTGAGGTAAAAACCATCTACTACCAGCTGATGAGACAGATTGCTTTTCATGGTCTTCAAGCAGAGCAGCCTATGGATCACATTGACAAGTTTGAGGACATAGTCACTGGCATGAAGTATGAAGGAGTATGCCCGGACTATCTGTTCCTTAAGCTATTTCCGCACAGTCTTGCTAGAGACGCTAGTGCATGGCTGAGACAACTGGCACCTGGTCAGTATACTACTTGGACAGCCTTAAAGAGTGAGTTCCTGCGTCACTTTTATGATGATGCGCGCTCGGATCAGTCCAGACAGGACATACTCACCTTTTCCAAAGGAGCTGTGGAGCCCTTGAAGACTGCCTGGATGAGATTTAAGCAGTATCAGCGTGACTGTCCACACCATGGATTCACAGAAGTACAGCTGATTGGTATTTTCTTCAGAGGCATAGATCTCCCTTATCAGACTGCGCTGGATAATTCCAGTAATGCTAACTTCAACACCAGGACTCCTACACAAGCTGTGCAGTTGATTGGGAACCTTATTAACAGCTACAGTTGCAAGTCTATGGATGAAAAGAGGAAGAAATCCGGTGGAAGTATAGAGGATTCTAACATGACTGAGATTAGATCTAGGCTAGACACAGTCTACAATCTCCTGACAAGTAAGAAAGCTGTCCACTCTGCCCAAGATATAGAGGTGATTCAGACTGAGGAGGACACTCAGGAAGAAGAAGTGAATTACATGGGAAGTTCTAGTTTCCAAGGCAATAGATTTAGAAATCAACAGGGAAACAGATTCTCAAATGGAGTTCAGCAAAGTGGTTTTAAGAAAGCCAATGAGTCTGATAGTAAAGTGGAGATGATGCTAAGACAGCTGATGGAGAATCAGACTAAGTACGCAGCAGATGCTGATGCGAAGATGGATACAATCTACATGGAGCTGAATGGGAAGTTTGAAAGTTTGAACACGCACATGAAAGAGCTTGATGCTAAGGTTGCAAAAACTGCTGGACATGCTCAAAGGGAAGAGGGATATCTCCCGGGGAGGACTGATGCCAATCCTAAGTACCAATGCAATGCCGTGACTTTGAGAAGTGGTAAGGAGCTGTCATCTGGCGAGAAAAAGCAGTTAAGCGTTGAGGAACTCGTGGAAATTGAAGAATTGGAGGATGAGATACGCGATATTCGCCGAGCATCGATCGATGCATCTCAGCAGCGATCGTTGCCAAGCGAAATCAAGGAACCGGAGGTCGTAACAAAGTCGCCTAGCATCGATCGGTGCAATAAAGGCAACGATCGAAACAAGGTGACTGCAGAAAGTTCGAGTGCTGAAAACCCAAAACAGTCGGCTGAAAGAGTGTACAAGCCTAAGATACCTTATCCCAAGAACCCCAGAAAAGCTAAGAATGATAGGAAATATGCAAAATGGAAGGAGTTCATAAAAAAGGTAAAGGTTGAAGTACCTTTGTTGGATTCCATCGAGATTTCCCCCATGATGAAGAGATGCCTCAAGGATGCAATTTCTGGTAAATGGTCTGATGAAGAAAGTATAATGATGCTCAATGAAGTATGTAGTGCAGTGGTTCAAGGTAGAATTCCAGAGAAATTGAAAGATCCGGGCAGCTTCGTGTTGGATTGTGCTATCTATAAGGAGAGGTTCGAAAGGTCCCTATGTGATCTTGGCTCCAGTGTAAATCTAATGCCCCTTTCTGTTGCTAAAAGACTGGGGATGACAGATTTTATACCAACTAGGATATCACTGGTTCTGGCAGACAGATCAGTCAGGATTCCAGAAGGAGTAATAGAGGATGTGCCTATAACAGTTGGCAAGTGCGTAATCCCAACTGATTTTGTGGTTCTACAATATGGACAGGAGCCAAAAGACCCATTAATTCTAGGCAGGTCTTTCTTAGCAACAGCTGGTGCGATGATTGACTGTCAAGGAGGTAAGATAATTCTGAATGTGGGTGATCTGAAGATGAGTTTTGACATGAACAAACTGGTGAAGAGACCGACCATCGACGGGCAGACCTTTTATGTGGACACATTGGGTGATTTGGCTGCAGAGTACTTCCATCAATCACATGCTGAGGACCCACTAGAAAGGGCTTTACTGAGTTCTATTTTGGAGTTGGAATACCTACAGGACGAGCCTGCGATGTGCTATACAAGATTGATGGATTCTGTCGAGGTTGCAATGCAAGTAGAAGTGTCTGACGCGGGAATGCAACGATCGATACCAACTAAGCAACGATCGTTGCAAGTCGACAGAGACTGGGCAGAGGAAAAATCTCCGAAAATAGATCTGAAACAACTTCCATCCGGGCTAAGGTACGCATTTCTTGGACCGAATTCAACTTATCCAGTGATTGTCAACGCTAGTTTGAACAACGCAGAGCTCACTTTACTGCTAAGCAAGCTGCGCAAGCATCGCAAAGCTCTTGGCTATTCCCTTAATAATATTTCAGGTATCTCACCGGAGCTGTGCATGCACCGGATACATCTTGAGGATGAGTCCAAGACATCAATCGAACATCAGAGGAGACTTAATCCTAATCTGCAGGAAGTAGTCAAAAAGGAGATTATGAAACTCCTTGACGCTGGAATTATATATCCTATCTCTGACAGTGATTGGGTGAGTCCAGTCCATGTAGTGCCAAAGAAGGGCGGTGTTACAGTTGTGAAGAATGAGAAGAACGAGCTGATACCTACTAGGACTGTGACAGGACACAGGATGTGTATAGACTACAGGAAGCTTAATGCTGCTACTAGGAAGGATCATTTTCCTTTGCCTTTTATTGATCAGATGCTCGAAAGGTTAGCAAATCATCCTTACTACTGCTTCCTAGATGGCTACTCAGGTTTCTTTCAGATTCCCATCCATCCGGAGGATCAGGGAAAGACCACTTTCACTTGTCCATATGGGACATTCGCCTACCGTAGGATGCCTTTTGGACTCTGCAATGCACCAGCCACTTTCCAGAGATGCATGATGTCCATATTCACAGATATGATTGAGGATTTTATGGAAGTATTCATGGATGATTTCTCAGTATATCGATCATCCTATAATGAATGCTTAGATAATCTGTGTAAGATTCTGAAAAGATGTGAAGAGAAACACTTAGTTCTTAACTGGGAGAAGTGTCATTTCATGGTCAGAGATGGCATTGTGCTTGGACATAAAGTGTCCGAAGCAGGAATAGAGGTGGACCGCGCCAAAATCGAGGTAATGACGAACCTGCAGGCACCTGATTCTGTTAAGTCTATTAGAAGCTTTCTTGGACATGCTGGCTTCTATAGACGGTTCATCAAGGATTTTAGTAGGATTGCTAGGCCACTAACTGCTTGCTGTGTAAAGACACCAAATTTGAGTTCACTGCAGATTGTCGAACTGCATTTGAACAGATCAAGCAGGCATTAGTGAGTGCTCCCATAGTTCAGCCACCGGATTGGGATTTGCCTTTCGAGGTAATGTGTGATGCAAGTGATTATGCTGTAGGAGCTGTTCTTGGACAAAAGAAAGATAGAAAGCTTCATGCTATCTATTATGCCAGTAGGACACTGGATGATGCACAAAGAAACTATGCAACTACAGAGAAGGAGTTGCTGGCAGTTGTCTTTGCATTCGAGAAATTTCGCTCTTATCTTGTTGGCTCCAAGGTGATTGTACACACTGATCATTCAGCACTGAAGTATCTGATGCAGAAAAAGGATGCTAAGCCAAGACTGCTGAGATGGATCTTGTTGCTTCAGGAATTTGATATTGAAGTGAGAAACAAGAAAGGGGTTGAGAATGGAGTTGATGATCATCTTTCGAGGATGCTAGTAGAGGAGGACGTGCCAATTAATGACTACTTGCCTGAAGAAAACGTCAATATGGTTGGGACAATCTGTGAGACAGGTTTGGACAGAAATCTGCAGAACTGTCGGATTAATCGCGTTGCGTCGATCGATGCTACATCAGCGTCGATCGATGCATCTATCGGGGCAGTAACGATCGATACACCTGACTGTGACGATCGTTGCAGTGCGGATACAGACCCAGAAACTTTTATGGTGCGGATTGGAAAGCATGAGTTCGAGATTTACGCTGTCACAACAAATGATCGACCATGGTATGCAGACATAGCCAATTATCTAGCTGCAGAGACTGAACCAGATAATCTGAAAGGATATGAAAAGAAGAGGTTTTTCAGAGAACTTAGGAGGTACTATTGGGATGAACCTTACCTCTATAAGCATTGTTCGGATGGCCTTTATAGAAGATGCGTTGCTGAGTCAGAGGTTCCAGATATCCTTTTCCACTGTCACGGATCAGATTATGCAGGACATTTTGCTACATTTAAGACTGTGTCTAAGGTTTTGCAAGCAGGTTTCTGGTGGCCTACAATGTTCGCTGATACTCACTCTTTTATTTCTCATTGTGATGCCTGCCAGAGGAGAGGGAAAATAAGCAGGAAGCATGAGATGCCTCAGAATTTCATTCTCGAGGTTGAGGTTTTTGATTGCTGGGGCATAGACTTTATGGGTCCCTTTCCCTCATCTTATGGGAATAAATTCATATTAGTTGCTGTGGATTATGTTTCTAAGTGGGTAGAAGCAATAGCCAGTCCAACCAATGACTCTTCAGTAGTCATTAAGCTGTTTAAATCTATCATATTCCCTAGATTTGGAGTACCCCGGATAGTAATTAGTGATGGAGGATCTCACTTTATTAATAAGGTTTTTGAGAAGCTCCTGAAGAAGCATGGAGTGCATCACCGAGTTGCTACTCCTTATCACCCACATACTAGTGGACAGGTAGAGGTTTCTAACAGACAAATCAAGGAGATCTTGGAGAAGACAGTTGGAAAGACAAGGAAAGATTGGGCAGCTAAGCTTGATGATGCTTTATGGGCCTACAGGACTGCATTTAAAACGCCATTAGGGACTACTCCATTCCATTTGCTGTATGGGAAAGCATGTCATCTGCCAGTAGAACTTGAGCACAAGGCAGCATGGGCTGTAAAACAGATGAACTTTGACCTCAAACCAGCTGCAGAGAGAAGGTTGATACAGCTTAATGAGTTGGATGAGATTAGACATCTTGCCTATGAGAACTCAAAGCTGTACAAGGAAAGGACTAAGGCTTATCATGATAAAAAGATTGTTTCTAGACGGTTTGAGCCTAATGACCAGGTACTTCTATACAATTCTCGTCTGCATTTGTTTCCAGGGAAGCTGAAATCGAGATGGTCCGGTCCTTACACAATAAAGGAAGTGCGTCCATATGGAGCTGTGATACTAATAGGCAAGGAAGGTAATGAGTTTGCTGTAAATGGGCAGAGGGTAAAACACTATTGGGCTAAGGCCGAGATTCCCAGAGGTCAGATTTTGCCTCTGGATGCTGCACCCTCCACTTGAAAGATCTCATCCGTCCGGTCAAGCTATTGACCTTAAACAAGCGCTGGGTGGGAGGCAACCCACCATTAGGTGCTGGTGTTTTTTTTTTCATTTTTGGTGTTTTTGTTAGGATTTTACGTTTGTTTTTGTTTCTGGTGAGTTTATGTTTGCAGGTCTCGGTTAATTCGCAGTGCAGCGATCGATGCATTTTTGCATCGATCGTCACAACACGAAAGGAATCGCATTGCAGCGATCGTTGCGGTCCTGAGAAACGATCGACTATACACGAAAATCGCCAAGTAACGGTCGATGCACTTAGTGCAACGGTCGATGCTTAGCGACAGAGGTAACCCGACAGACATAACTTCACCTTTTCAATTTTTATTTTCTTTTTACCGATCCTTCGCTGGACACTACTGGGGACAGTGTGTCTTAAGTGTGGGGGAGGTGCTACTGACTTATATCTTTCTGTTTTCTTAAGAGTCAGTCCGTTTTTCAAAAAATTTTGTTTTATTGAGTCAAAATTGTTTAAGTAAGAAACTATGATTTTCTGAGAAGATTTACAAGACTTGCAGGAACTTAAGTAACCATTGGGATGAAGTTGCAGGATCTATCTATGACTATTAGAAAACTCCATCACAGATCAACCTACTGGGAACACCCACATCACTTCAGGTATCAGAGGATCCTTTTACTGACTTCAACCTTAATACTGACTTAGATTTCTCACCTAAGGGCTTGGTATGCTTTATGTCGGATTCCCTGTTAGTTCTGACACAGCCTGTAAACCTGTCCTATTTAGTCCCCTTCTCCCCTTCTGTAAAGTAAAAAAATAATAATAATAATAAACTGAGGATGAGTTAGTAACTCCGAAGTGGTCATGGGAATAGTAGCAAACACTATTATCTCTCATGTGATCCATGGAATGTGTCCAAAGTACACCCCATAACGGGAAGAACACTGATAAAAAAAATAAAATGATACCCAGTGGGGAAAAATCAGTTGTTAAAGAAGGGAAAGAGAAGAAAGGGACTAGAGAAAGATAGTATGGTGGTCTAGAGCTGATAAGGTAAGAATCCATGTGCCTTTAGATCGATACTCCTTAGGTGAGACCGCACTTAAATACTTGCAGAAGTCAGTAGGGAGAATTTGAATGCTTGAATGTGATTGTGGAGTTTACCTAGGACAGTTGCTAAGTGTGGGGGAAGTACATTGTGGTCTTGATATCCTATGATTGATTCTTGCAGTGGTTTACTAAGGGGAATCTGAGTATTGTAGCTTCTAGGATGAAATGAGTTTCTGAAGAGTTTTCAAACCTCTTCACCATGTTTTAATTCTCTGTTTTGCTTGAGGGCAAGCAAAGGCTAAGTGTGGGGGAGTTGATATATCATGGTTTTTACTAGTTTTAGACCATGATATAAGTGTGTTTTTAGTGTCTTTTGTGTTCTTTTAGAGTCTTTTACAGGTATAATCAGGTTTGGAGCTGAATTGGAGATAATGGAGCATTTTGGAGATTTTTGGAGTGTTTGGCCGAGAGATAGAGTTCACTGTCCGAAACAGAGGAAGGTGTCGATCATTGCACTCTTGCATCGATCGATGCACCAGCGAGATGGGCCAAAAACTCGGCGGTTTAGAAGAGTGAAGAATTTGCACTTTGATCCAGAAGTTCCTGATATTTACAAAGAAGCCCCTGGCCGAGATTATGCCTATATAATAGAGTTTTTAGAGTTTTTATTAGATACGCTTTATACTTTTTACATTACGCAATTCATAATTAAGAGCAGAGGATTTTAGAGCTTTTTGGGGCTGATCTGAACCTGTTACATCATCTGTATTTGGAGAAGATTTCGAACCCCTTTTACTCTTATTCTTTTATGCAATTTATTCATTCTATGATTATGATTTCATTATCTATGTCTGAGTAGATTCCTAGTTAGGTTTAGGGTTTCTCACATAGGATTTCATGACTTGCTAGACTTGTTCAAATTCAGTTAAGGATTCATAACTATATCTGTTCTTCAATTTAATTGTGCTTAAAGCTAGTTCTAACCTGATCAATTAGAATCTAGATCTTAGGTTGCTAAATACGTCACGGAAGTGGGGTTTAGGAATCTGAACTAATTAAATTGGGCAATTAAACTTTGCGCAAACGGAAGTTTGGTTTAGGATAATTGTGAACATATCAAACTTGGACTTATTGCTAGTTTAATCTGTTAGTTCTCGCAAACGAAAGTTTGGTTTGCTGCACTTAGACTTAGAGAATTATCGCAAAGGAATTTGGTTAATTCTATAGCTGTGTTTTGAGTTCTAGAACCGTGCTTAATTAGATCCTTGCTGAATGAACTGTCTGCTTGTCTGATTTCCCGAGAATACCCTAGGCTTGACGCTTTTAATTACTTGCTTCACAACCGTTAATCTCTGCTACTGATTTACTTTCTCGCATCGCAATTTATTTCATTCACTATTTGCTTATTTCTAGTATTTATTCCTATAGTTTGATTCTCTTGAGACCGAGTGTCCCTGTGGATTCGATAACCCTATATACTACTTTGACATTGCTGTTCACTTGCAGTTTAGAATAGGGTAAAACTTAGAACCTATCACAAGGCTGGTACATTATCTATGGAGGAGAAAGATATGTCATGATAGGAGCAAGAAATATCAGATGTAGCTTATCACCACTTCATAAAGAGTTCGAAGCACTTATTTGGGTAATGGAATGTATGAAGAGGTGGAATCAACAAGATGTAACTTTCGCAACAGACTGTTCAGAGCTGGTGAAGATTGTGTCTACACCCACAGAATGGCCTGCCTTTAGGATACACATAGATGAGTATGAGAATCGCAAGAGTTTCTTCACAAGGTTTGTTATCACTCACACCCCAAGAGCAAGCAACACAAAGGCGGAAAAGTTAGCACGCGGTGCACGGATCCAACCATCTTATTTTGTTTATATAAATTCAGATTCACCGTCTTGGCTCGCTAGCTGAGAAATGGTAGTATATTTTGTTGTTGACAAAAAAAAGAGCCTAATAGACATATACATAAAGAGCAAAATGGACAAATACAAGGTATAGAAATCTTAACGGGTTGTGTGGCCCAATACATGGTAAATCAGCTCGAGTGTACCATGTATGTTGCCACGTGGCAGAGACTCAGTAACACACGTCTGAAGGATTATGTTTGTTCATAGGTTTAATTATCAGATTACAACCTATCACATAATCAACTAGGATCTAGGTGATTTGCAGTTGAATCATAAACAGATCAGGATCATTACCTTATGATTGCAGCGGATTGATCAAGGGAATATCGAGATCTGCAAGAGCTGATGATTACCGGCTCCTCCTAGGTATCCACACGCTTACAAGCTACTGGATCAGGCTGCTAGACCAAGCTGGAACCACAAAGAGAGAGGAGGATGGCCAGACCTAGAAATCGCAGAAGCTTTTTGGCTAACTGGCGCCTCCTCTTCCTTATATGGGCCCAAGTAATTAAACTAATGGCTTATTAGGCTTTTGGGCCCAAGACCCAAATCAGACAAAAAGACTGTATTTTGTCTGGCCCAATTCTCTGTACAAATACAGTAAATGTCTTGCATCTTACTGTATTAATTCCTTGTTAACTTTCCCGTTAGCTATGGTGTGTGACCCTTAGGGATCATACAATACTGGTAATAAGTACTTAACTTATAGATCAAGAGCGGGCTCTAGCAAGTCATCATGACCTCCCAGTATTTATGACTTATGTTTGATCTCGACACTTATCATACTTTCTAGAGATAGCACAGTAGATTTCAGGACATTCCCAACAATCTCCCACTTGTACTGGAATCCTACATTCCCTAATCCTTTTGTCTCAATATCTCGATCTTGCATAAGGCAAGATGCGTGTCATCCTTATATAGCCAGACCATGTTCATCGGACCAGATTTGATACTGACAATTCAAACGACTTGGGCAAGTCCGTTTGGGAGTGGCCACTCTCTTACCAGCTATCAAGTCTCCGATTGGCCTAGAGATATTACCTCCGTTAAACGGCAGGGACAAATCCCATCTTGTTCCATCACTATGAACTACACACTTTATAATACACCCAACCAAGGTCCTTATAGCTCCCAGTTACGAAACAGCGTTAGACAATGATCAAAGCGCATCAATCCATGTGCAGCCACATGCATGCGAACTCAGGTCTAAGGACTATACTCTATAGTCGTAAATGAGAACCTTTTATGACACAGATATCAATATCTTGTAGAGTTCTCATCAGCGGGCCATGTCCGGTCATATGCTCCCCTACATATACCTATGTGTTGACTTTGATGCCGCGCATCCATGACCCATGAAACTTGGTCATAAGTCTCAACACACTCTAGTCTCAAGTGGTTGTTGGTGTTCCAATTTCAACAACCTTCGACTATGGACACTATGATTTATGTCATTTCGTTAAATATGGGGTTTCATGATCAAGTCTTTCTCATGTACTTCGATGGCCCATATATAACGACATGAATCATTTTGGAACGATTATTTTATGTCACAGTTAAAAATAATCCAGAAATAAAATTTCATTAACATTAAAATGTTTACATGAACCAATCAAAATAACTAAAATAAAGCCCTCACAACTCCCACTCAAAAAGAGATTACATTTGAAAATCTCTAATTCCTACAGCAGCAGTATGCAACTCGTGCTTAGGTCTCGGGAGTGGCTTTGTCAACGGGTCAGCCATGTTCTCATCAGTGGGAACTCTGCTGACCATCACTTCACCTCTATTCACTATATCACGAATCAGGTGATACCTTCTCATAATATGTTTTGATTTCTGATGATGTCTCGGTTCCTTAGCTTGAGCAATTGCACCATTGTTGTCACAATACAGTGTTAGAAGCTCAGTGGCATTTGGGAATACACCGAGTTCAATCATGAAGTTCCTTATCCAAACTCCTTCCTTTGCAGCTTCTGAAGCAGCGATGTATTCAGCTTCAGTCGTGGAATCTGCCATGGTGCTCTGCTTGGAGCTCTTCCAACTTACTGCACCGCCATTCAGACAGAAGATGTAACCAGACTGTGACCGGAAATCATCTTTATCTATCTGAAAACTTGCATCCGTGAATCCACTCATTTCAAGCACTTCACTTCCTCCGTAAACCAAGAATTTATCCTTAGTATTCCTCAAATACTTCAGGATATTCTTTACGGCAATCCAGTGATTCTCACCTGGATTAGACTGGTACCTACTCTTCATGCTTAGTGCATAAGCAACATCAGGACGAGTACAGATCATGGCATACATGATAGATCCTATAGCCGAAGCATAAGGTATCCTACTCATGCGCTTAAGCTCATCAGGTGTTTTAGGACACTGAGTCTTGCTTAGTGTAGCACCATGTATCATTGGCGTGAATCCCTTCTTGGATTTATCCATTCCGAATCGATGCAGGATTTTGTCTATATAAGAATCTTGACAAAGTCCAATCAGCCTTTTAGATCTGTCTCTAAAGATTCGGATTCCAAGAACATACGCGGCTTCACCCATGTCCTTCATGGAAAAACAACTTCCCAGCCAGTCTTTAACAGACTTCAGCATTGGAATATCATTTCCAAGAAGCAATATGTCATCGACATATAGGATAAGAAACGCCACTTTGCTCCCACTAGTTTTCTTATACACACATTGTTCTTCCTTGTTTCTGATGAAGTCAAAATTCTTTATTGCCTCATCAAAACGAAGATTCCAACTCCTGGATGCCTGCTTCAATCCATAAATGGATTTATGAAGTTTGCATACTTTCCCAGCATTCTTAGGATCAATGTAACCGTCAGGCTGTGTCATATACACATCCTCCTCCAAGATTCCATTCAGGAAGGCGGTTTTCACATCCATCTGCCAAATCTCATAATCATAATAAGCGGCAGTTGCTAGGAGAATCCGAATTGATTTCATCATGGCCACTGGTGAATGGGTTTCATCATAGTCTATACCATGAATTTGTTTGAAACCTTTTGCCACCAACCTGGCCTTGTAAATCTGGACATTTCCATCCATGTCAATCTTCTTCTTGAAGATCCATTTACACTCGATGGCTTTAGCACCAGCGGGTAAGTCAACCAGTGAGAACACTCGGTTGACAGACATGGAGTCCATCTCGGATTCAGTGGCTTCACGCCACTTTGAGGAGTCAGGGCCTATCATGGCTTCTTCAAAGTTCGAGGGTTCATCACCGTCAATGATCAAAAGAGCATGGCAATTAGTCATGAGGAATCCCTGATATCTATCGGGTTCGTGACGGATCCTTCCGGATCTTCGAACTTCAGGTACTTCAGGTTCAGGTTCTATTACAACTTCATGTAATTCATCCTGCTGTTCTCCCTCATTAGGTTGAACAGGTTCCTGTCCTTCTTGAATTTCATCAAGTTGTACCTTACTCCCACTATCTTTCTTAGAGAGAAATTCCCTCTCAAGAAAAGTACAATCCCGAGCAACAAAGATCTTGTTCTCGGATCGCAGATAGAAGTAATAAGCCTTGGTATCCCTAGGATAACCAATGAAGTAGCACTTGTCAGATTTTGGTGTAAGCTTGTCTGAGATTAATCTTTTGACATAGGCTTCACAACCCCAAATTCTGAGAAAAGACATTACTGGAGCCTTTCCAGTCCATAATTCATATGGTGTCTTTGCTACTGCTTTTGTTGGCACTCTGTTCAGTGTGAACGTTGCGGTCAGCAAAGCATATCCCCAAAGGGATATAGGAAGGTCTGTGTGACTCATCATGGATCGGACCATATCTAACAATGTCCGATTCCTTCTCTCAGACACACCATTCCACTGAGGTGTTCCAGGAGGTGTGAGTTGGGAGATGATCCCACACTCACTCAGATGATCACGGAATTCCTGGCTCAAGTATTCTCCTCCTCGGTCCGACCGAAGAGCCTTAATACTTTTACCAAGCTGGTTCTGTACTTCATTCTGGAATTCTTTGAACTTCTCAAAGGTTTCCGACTTATGTTTCATCAAGTAGACATATCCATATCTACTGAAATCATCAGTGAATGTAATGAAGTACTGATAGTTTTCTCTAGCATTTGTGGACATTGGGCCACACACGTCAGTATGTATCAGGCCCAATAGTTCACTGGCCCTTTCTGTAGGTTTATTAAAAGGGGCCCGTGTCATTTTGCCCATTAGGCAAGATTCGCATTGCTCACAAGACTCAAAGTCAAATGAGCCCAAGAGTCCATTTGAATGGAGCCTCTTGACGCGTTTCTCACTAATATGCCCCAAACGACAATGCCAGAGAAACGTTTCATTTTCTTCGTTAGATTTGAACCGTTTTGTATTAATGTTATATACTGGAGTAGATTGATCCAGCATGTACAGCCCATTAATAAGAGGGGCACAGCCATAGAACATATCATTGAGATTAAAGGAACACAATTTATTCTTAATAGAAAAATCAAATCCTTGTAAATCCAATAATGAAACTGAAATGATATTTCTGCTTATAGCAGGTACAAAATAACAATTCTCAAGTTCTAAAATCAATCCAGAAGGTAAAGATAACAAGTAAGTGCCAACGGCCAGTGCTGGAACCTTCGCTCCATTGCCAACCCGCAACTCTACTTGCCCTTGCTTCAACCTTCTACTGTTGCTGAGCGCCTGCACATTAGTACAAATATGAGCCCCACATCCAGTATCTAATACCCAAGTGGTATTATCAGAAGTAGTAGTATTTACTTCAATAACAAAAATACCTGAAGAAGTAGTCGCGAAGGACTTCTTCTTCTCCTTTAGACTTTCCTGGCATTTCTTACAGTCCCTGCGATAATGCCCTGCCTCTTTGCAAAAGTGGCAGATATCAGAAGGCCCAGCTTTAGACACGGGCTTGGGTTTGGCCTTTTCGTTGTGGACAGCCTTGCCCTTTCCCTTGTCTGCAGCAGATTTCTTGAAACCCTTGCCCTTCTGCACCATGAGTACAGACGGGTCCTTGGCCTTCTTCAGATTAGGTTCCGCAGTCTTGAGCATACCATGTAGCTCATGCAAAGTCTTTGTCAACCCATGCATATTATAGTTCAAGACGAACTTGTCATATGCAGGAGTAAGAGACTGCAGAACGATATCACAAGCAAGCTCTTGGCTTATAGGACAGTCGAGTCTTGTCAAATGATCGAGATAACCCATCATATTCAGAACATGTGGACTCACTGCTGCATCCTTAGCCATTTTACAGTCCAAGAGATTCTTTACAGTTTGGAATCTCTCTGTACGAGCCTGCTCCTGAAACAACGCTTTCAGGTTTGCCATCAGTTCCATGGGACAAGTCAGGCCTTCCCACTGAATCTGCAGATCGGGATCCATTGTCGCCAACATTAGGCAAACCACGTCATTAGCATCTGAAGAATGCGTATCCCAAGCATTCTTCACAGCTTGTGTGGCATTATTCGCAGGTCTAGGGGGGAGAACTCTTTCAAGGACATAAGCCTTCTTCTCCTGCCTGAGCACAAGTCTCAGGTTCCTGGACCAGTTCAGGAAGTTTGATCCGTTCAGTTTGTCCTTCTCAAGGGCAGACCGGATCGAGAAAGTGTTTTGTGTTGTTGTGCTTGACATAGCTGAAATTATGAGACAATAGAGTTTTAGTTATTTAGTTCATAAAAGAGTAATCTTAATAACTTATAAGAAAACTTGCATTGCATTCAAAATTTCTTTGTTTAACCTCATATGAATGCAATGATTCCGAGACCCATGTTCAACTAAAACCAAAGTGGGCCACTGGCCGTCACCCAGAATTAGCTTAACTTGGTAAGCATACACACAGCTAGTTATATCCATATAACTCTCGGTTGTGGATTGGGCCCAAGGCCCAATTCACCAGATGTCTCAAGGCCCGGGACTCCCGATGGCCCAGTCAAGGAAACCAATCTCTTACAGCCAAATAATCACTAAAGTCTGGGACTTCCAATGAAATTAGTGACTATATACTACTTTACTTACGCAAAAACAGACACCTCACACTGTAAGCCATATCTGTAATTGAATAAGCGTTAAGTAGCTGACAAGATTGGGCAAGACATCCAAGCTTGATATTGGTTTTGAGGATTTTAGGTTTTCTTTCCAAAAATAGAAGATTACTATTTTGGGAAACTTACTTATTTTAGAAACTTTCTAAATCTAGAAACATGCTAAAAAAATTTCTAATTTAATGTTTTATTAAAGTTTCGGTTGGGTCACAAATTATAGGCCCAATTCTTGGCCCAAGACCACAGAATTCCAATTGGCCCAATAATTTGACATAACCGAGTCGGTTCATTAATTCTGGTCCACGACCAAATTAACTACTAAATCCAACTGGTTATTTACTAAACCAGACCAGCTCTAAATTATTTGGTCCAACCAAATCAAACTTAGACCAGCCTTCGGTTTAGGTTAAAATTCAATTTTGAATTTAAATCCGGTTTAACCAGAAATTAAATAATACCAATTGCATTAAATAATTTCCAGCAAACCGCGATTTGGTTAACCGCTTGAACCACCAATTAAATTGGATCGGTTCGGTTAAGTCCAAATCAGGAAGAAATAGATTGGTATAACCAATCAATTTTAGCTGATTTTGACATAACTTGCGGGTTAAGCTTAAGCTAACAATGAAACACAATCGGATTGATCGGTTCATTGTCGCGGGTTAGGGAAGGACGAACCGCGAAGCTCGGCTGAACCGATTGGCTACTCGCGGAACGTAAGCCTTGCCAGCATATCGATCGATATCACGCTCCCTCGTCGATCGATACTCGCGTGCATCAGCTCGTTGCGATCGGGTCATCGGGACAGCGAGAAGCAATCGATCCGATTGATATCGATCGATATCACGCTCCCTCGTCGATCGATACGGGCGTCCACTTCGCATACCGATGGGTTTCAATCGGTTCATGCGATTTACATATTAGGTTTTCAAGTTTTCTAATCAAATTTCTTAACACAAATTCGATTCTAAACATTTAAAAACAACCTAAATATGATCCAAACAGCAAAAACCTAACGATCTGGCTCTGATACCACTGAAGGATTATGTTTGTTCATAGGTTTAATTATCAGATTACAACCTATCACATAATCAACTAGGATCTAGGTGATTTGCAGTTGAATCATAAACAGATCAGGATCATTACCTTATGATTGCAGCGGATTGATCAAGGGAATATCGAGATCTGCAAGAGCTGATGATTACCGGCTCCTCCTAGGTATCCACACGCTTACAAGCTACTGGATCAGGCTGCTAGACCAAGCTGGAACCACAGAGAGAGAGGAGGACGGCCAGACCTAGAAATCGCAGAAGCTTTTTGGCTAACTGGCGCCTCCTCTTCCTTATATGGGCCCAAGTAATTAAACTAATGGCTTATTAGGCTTTTGGGACCAAGACCCAAATCAGACAAAAAGACTGTATTTTGTCTGGCCCAATTCTCTGTACAAATACAGTAAATGTCTTGCATCTTACTGTATTAATTCCTTGTTAACTTTCCCGTTAGCTATGGTGTGTGACCCTTAGGGATCATACAATACTGGTAATAAGTACTTAACTTATAGATCAAGAGCGGGCTCTAGCAAGTCATCATGACCTCCCAGTATTTATGACTTATGTCTGATCTCGACACTTATCATACTTTCTAGAGATAGCACAGTAGATTTCAGGACATTCCCAACAACGTCGCCACCACTTGAAGGCTGTCATGCAACAACGACGCAGGAGAATTCGTGGATCTCCGGTGTCGATAGATACCTTGTGGTTGTCGAGATTACTCTGCCGATCCGCTGCTTAAAAAAATTATCGCCAATGAGGACAGATCGAAGGTCTCCAAGGTGCGAGCCATCTTTGCTTCTGAGCGACATTCAACGCATCGTAGGCCCAAATTTGTTGGCCTAAAATTGTATCCCTGACATCTGGTTCCGTCAGAACCACACCGTAAAAGAGGTGACAGAGACATAGCTTCAAAATTGATACTGGGAAAAAGAAGCGCGGCGAACTGAAAGAAATCTTGTTGCGGCGAAAATCTCTACGAGAAAAAGATCGTAAACTAAGCTTTTTTCACAAAGATCTAATTAAAACTAAAAGAAAATTCAGGATCTGATTAAAATCAATCGAATATAGACAAAAGTGATCGATTTCATATCGGGATTATGGAAATCTTAAACAAAAAACAAAAGTCGGCGAATCCCATGAGAGATTCCGCTAAGCAAATGACAGCAACACGCCGCAGCTTATGAGCAGATCAAAAGTAACCATATCGCCGATGTGGCTAGGCCAACGATCGGTGACCGACATTGGAATTATTTGTCGGAATTCTACAGAGGTGAGAGAGCAATTGGAAAAAGTAGAGTCACTCTAGTTCTAAAAGTTTTTTTTTTTTTGGTCGTCAGTTCTAAAAGTATTTAATACATTACGATTGCGATTTTATTTTGTTTTCCAATTTCTAAAAGTGTATATTCTGTGTATTACCATTTTCGACTCTACGGAGTACGGAGAGTGGACTCTCCCCTCTCTACCCTAAAACACACTCACCCACTTCCTCTGCATAAACCTCTCTCTCTCTCCTGCCATGAAAATCGCAGCTCTTGGAGACATAAACTCCTCAGAAATCTCCCATCTTGATGACTTTTGCTTCCTGAGTTTTTACTTTATTGTCCTAACGCTCTGAAACTTTTTTGACCCAAATAAACGATAAAGAGACTATTGAAAACACAGAACAAAGATCAAACCCATGGCGGATAATCTCGCTTGTGGAGAAAGCAGCGATTCATGGATCACTGACAACGACGATGAAATCAACTGTGGCGGCGAGATTGATTATAATCATGAACTTTTTAGTAAAGACGTTAACTTTGACAGCAACGGATCAATTCCGATGATGGGTTCTCCATCGTCTCTGAGAGAAGAAAGAATCAGAGAGATGTTGGAGCGAGAGATTGAGTTTTTGCCCGGAACTGATTATCTCAAGAGATTGCGTTCTGGGGGTTTGGAGTTACGTGTCAGAAACCAAGCTCTGGATTGGATTCTGAAGGTTTGAGATTTCTTCTTTTGATCTATGTCAAAGTCCCAAATCTGGTTTGGTCTCTTTTTGTTATGTTTTGTTTTGATTTAGATTATTGTCTGATCAGTTGATAGATCATTGATGTTATGGTTTAAAAGAGGCTTCTGATTATTAGATGTATTGAAATGGAAAAACCCACTTTTGAGATCAGTTGGATCTTCTCAATAGATTGAGATTTTGATCTATCTGAGTGTTTTGTCTTTAATGCTAACTGTTGTTTGTCTGAAACAGGTTTGTGCTCATTACAATTTTGGAACACTGTGCATATGTCTATCCATGAACTACTTGGATCGGTTCTTATCATCCTATGAATTGCCAGTAAGTTTGATTCATCTTCTTGGTACATTTTCTCTTGGGTTGGTTCTTCCAATATATTCGAGACAATTTGCTAATCATCGTCTGCGTATCTTTTGATTGCATAGAAAGACAAGACTTGGGCTGTTCAGTTGCTAGCTGTCTCTTGCTTATCATTAGCAGCCAAAATGGAAGAATCAGATGTGCCTCAAACTGTTGATTTAAAGGTGCAATACACATTATAGTCCTTAATGATTCTTGGTTTAGTGCAACTAATAGTCTTGAAATGTTCTTGATGAGCAGGTGGGAGATCCCACGTTTGTTTTTGAGGCCAAAACGATAAAAAGGATGGAACTTTTGGTACTCAACACTTTGAATTGGAGATTGCAAGCTCTAACTCCCTTCTCCTTTATCGATTATTTCATTTACAAGACCAATGGTCACGTGTCAGAGAATTCGATCTATAGATCATCACAATTCATCTTGAACACCACTAAAGGTTCGTTCTTTATTTGATCGGAAGCAACCTATAATAGTCTTTCCCTGTTGGCAACTAACTTGCTCTGTTTACTGTTTGAAAAAATTGAATGCAGCAATTGAATTCTTAGACTTGAGGCCTTCTGAGATAGCTGCAGCAGCGGCAGTGTCTGTTTCCATTTCAGGAGAAATAAAGTGCATTGATGACGAAAAGACCATGTCCAATCTCACATATGTAAAACAGGTAAGACCCATCTAACATGTTTGGTATGAAATCTAAACGAAACTTGAATTGTTTCAAGATGACACATTTCATCAATGTGTTGGAATTTGATCAGTGGATCATTGTCCTTCTTTAGCAGGAGAGGGTGAAGGGATGTTTGAATCTAATGAGAAATCTCACAGGGGAGAATGTGCCGGGAGCTAAGCCGAGATTAGCAGCAAGAGTGGTACCGGTGAGTCCAATTGGAGTGTTGGAAGCAACATGTTTGAGCTATAAGAGTGATGAAAGAACAGTTGAGTCATGTACAAATTCCTCACAGAGTAGTCCAGACAATAGCAACAAGAGGAGGAGAAAACAATGAGAGAGAAATAAAGTTACAACACCAAAACCATAAGGGTCATGACATTTTGAGGTTCTTTTTACTTTTGTTTTATTCCTTTTTTTACATTAAAAAAAATCTTCTTTCTTTAATTTCTCTCATCTTCAATCAGAAAATTGGATTGGAAATGAGAGTCTTGTGAGAGAGAAAAATAAAAATATAGAGGATCTTTTAAGGCGGCAAAATTAATAAGTCATTATTGATGATGATGTTGATGATGATGATGATGAGACATCCCTAAGGTGCATGTTCTTGCTCCGATGGACTTTTTGTTTTTATTTTGTTACATAAGAGCAAAGATATATGAAAATAAGAAAGAGAGAAGGAATCTAATTTTTATGATTTTTGTTTCTTTTAGTATTCAAAGGTGACCTTAAATTTAGATATTCCAAACTTTTAAATCTTATCTGCCTGTTTATTTTATTTGTATAACCAAAATGTCCAACCATATATTTTTCCAAAATAAAATTTTAGATAAATACTATCATGATAATGCATTTATATATGGAAATTTTATAAATGGGTTAGTGACTACTAGTGCTTTCTTCACCACTTGAATTCGTTTTGATAGTATATATGTGAATTGTTAAGAAGAAAGTTATTTTCTATTTAACTGAAATAAAATATTTATTATTTTATAAATATATGTACTTTTAGCTTTTATAATATGTATATATATATATATAGAATTAATCAGTATTTTTTTCTTTTGACATACATGTAAAAATTATAAAATATCAAACAATGCAATAGAGATGATTTTAAATTTGCATTAACAGAATATACCACCTGAAAAAAAATGTTTTTCGTTGAAATAGAGATTGTTTGGTTTATTATGTGACCAATCAAACTGACTTAGTATTAATTTTAAACGTTTTATTTTTCGAGGAAGTTATTAATTGGTTTGAAGGAGAATTGCATGTTGTAGGAGGATTGGAAGGGAAAGCCATAATGGGCCCTGAAAAGAGGTCTTAGTGGGCCCACTTTTTGTATTGACTATGCGACCGGTCAACATCTCTTCTTTCTCCCTGTCTCCCCTCGTGTTTCACAAAACAACAAAAACAATTAATATAATCTCTAAGCATAAGAAACCTTGGGAATCTACTGCTTCTCCTCTGTTACTTTGTCATAGTATTTTTTATAAGTATATATATCCGTAATTCGATCAATATTTTTATATTTACATATTCTCTTGCAGCTTAATATTATTATATTATCAAAACCAGTTTAACGTGATGACCACCCATTACGTACATCTTCCAAAATACTCAAGTACATATAAACAAAATGTGTACTTTCCTTCTTTAAAAAAAAAAATGTGTACTTTTAAATTTTGTTTAATAAGCAAGAACTGATGTTTGGCTAATCAAGATTAGGTCATGTTCTAAATCCGTTAAATTAGATGGTAGAAACCTCAATCATAAATAATTGGAAAAAAAAATCAAATAATTTCATTTTGATTTGATTAATGTGATTAGCTTCATTGTTTTGATCTTCCAAACTTTAGGCGCCGTAAAATACTCCTCAAAAACATATTAATGTAGGTTTTAAACTATAGACTATATATTTGCTTAAGGAAAAAATCAGATTTAGGTTAATAAAAATTTAGATAATTAGATCGAGATGAGTGTAAAACGAGATGCATGTTTGTGTGCAAATTTAATTTTCTTCACTTACTTCCATTATTATGACAACTTTCTAGCTATTGTACGACCTTATTAAAAGGTTAATTATTTTATTTTATTCACATTTTTATTTCTTATCATATGGGACTGTATATGATCTAGTTAATGAGCTTAATATTTTAGCAATAAGTTCGAAATTAATTAGTAAAAAAAAACTCAACCGACTTCATTTTCTTTTTTTTTAATAGTTAGTTAATTGTTTTTGTATGAACATACCTTTTAGCTAGACTCTTCCAAATTTGGGAAAAAATGACTACTCGTAGACATTGTTTTGTGTCGGTATTTATGGCTCAATAGTCAAGAAAAACAAATACTATGATCAAACAGCCTCTAATAACCGTTATACATTTTTATCGTCTAGTTTTTATTAAAAATGATAAGAGTCCAAAGAAGAAATACGTAGATGAGTTACATAATCCAGCTACTTAACACGATATCGGTAAAATGAAAAGAAAAAAAATCCAAATAAAATACGAGAAACCGAGACCAATACGTTACACATTTAGGTTCTAAATGGTGACGAAGGGAATGAAAAGGAACAATCAATTCTCTTTCGTTTCTTAAAAAATATACCATTTACAAATAATATTTTTTACACATAATTCCTTCTCATTTTTTTTTCGTAGAGAACTAAAAAGCAAAACTATTTCTCATCAAATTTGGGAAGGAACAATAATTCTTATTATTTTATTTCTCTTCGTTTTTTTTCTATTCATTCCCATTAATTTTCAAATGGTCACCATTTAGAGACTTAAACTATAACATAATCTTTAAATTTCCGAACTCAACATCGTTTTAAAAGACAGATGTACTGGACCAACCAGAATAATTGGTTGGTTTAAATTTCCACACAAAAAGGTGTTTATGAGAGTCTCCTCCCTATGCAGGATTCTGTTGAAGAGAGTATTAATAGATACGCTCTATAATTGGCGACAACATATTTATATGATCAATATCTATGGATAGTACTGAACATTATTCTAGGGTTTTCTATATTCAAGACTTCTCACTGATATTTTTCTTCAGATTAATTTGTATTGTAGTATATATTTACATTAGTGGGACAATTTTTGTCCATAACAACATTTTTAAGTTAACCAAGTTTATAAAAGTGGATTCTACTATAATCATTATTGTTTCACCACCTGAGTGCAAATCTGTAGTAGGCATATTGTTCATATGTACTCATATGATGTATATGTAAAAACAAATATATTTTATAGCTAGGCAACAGTCCTGATATGATTTCTTTTTCAAAAAAAAAAAAAAAAAACAGTCCTGATATGATTGTCATTTGAAATATTTATATAATTGCGTATGTGTGTGTGTATTGGCTCTTAGGGTTTTTGACGATTTTGAAAGGCAAAAAGACATATGGCAACAGCAACTAACTGGTCATGTGCATGATGGCAGAGAGTTGTTTTTCATTGATAAGAAACAAAAGCAATTAAAACTAGAGACCCATCTTCCAAAATTTCATATAATAAAAGAAAAGTTTCAAATTATTGGAATCTCTTACTTAGTTAGCTCTCTTTATACACTTTGAATATATGTAATATATGTAAATACATAATAATAAAAAAGTTCGAGAAGAATTATTATATGATATTTTACACATGCAATTTAAAGTAGAAGCATCAAAGCATCCCTTAAATAGTGAAAATTATCAAATTAATTTAATAACAATAACAATATTATAAAGAGAAAAGTCATAAAATAGCACAAAAAACATACCTTATCATAAATATAGCATCAAAAAAAATAATTCACATTTTTAGCATTATTTTAATTACAAAGACTTTTATAGCATTATATAATTTAGGGTTTAGGGTTAATTATTTAGGGTTTAGGGTTTATTATTTAGGGTTTAGGGTTTAGTATTTAGGGTTTAGGGTTTATTATTCAAGGTTAGGGTTTAGTATTTAGGGTTTAGGGTTTAGTATTTAAGATTTAGGGTTAGGGCTAATTTAGTGACAAAACATGTTTTTGTGCTATTTTTATGATTTTTCTTCCTTGGTGCTATATTTTTGACAAGTCATGTTTTTTGTGCTATTAATGCGATTTGCCCAATTATAAAATATATATGAGACTATTTATAATTAAACTTATTTACATTAATATATTTTATAATATTTTATAAATAAAATTAATAGTAATAAAATAAATTAAAATTATATATTTCTTATGTATAAAAATCAAAACGTAAATATCTTATTTAAATATTTTATTATTTTTATAAATAATATGAATTTTCTATATAAAATCCAAAACAATATTTATTAGTATTTAAAATATTCATAAATATTTTCTTATTTATATTTTTTTTATTTTGATTTTGTTGTTGTTGAAGGTTATGTATATCTCTAAAATAAAATTAAAATTTTTCATAAATATTTTCATATTTATCTTCTCATCTTATTTTTTTATTCAAAATTATGTATATATCCAAAATAATTTTTTTTGATAAATATACACAATAAAATTAAAAACATACTCCCTCTATTTCTAAATAATTGATGTTTTATAATTTTCGCACATATTAAAAACACAAATTAAAACATGTTTATAAATGTATTGTTTTTAGTTATTTACAATTTCTTATAACTTTAAATCAATAACAATTCAATAAATTTAATTATAGTTTTAAAGTTTACAATTTATCATCATTAATTAATAAAAGTGCATAGAAAACATAAAATATTAATATTTATAAAATAAAAATAAAATTTAGAAAATCATTTTTTAGGAACGGAGAGAGTAATAAAATTACTAATATAAATTAAAGTTAATACAGTAATTAATTTAATTTTATTAATGATATATTAGTAATGAACCATTTTTAAAGTGAATATAAAACCAAAAATATTTCTCAGCATTTACTTTTCATGTTACAATTGTAGAAAAGGAACTTTAAATTGTGAGATTTACAAAATAGCAATAATGTGTTTTCAAACCGGCCGCGTTGGATCAATATATCAATAATTTATAATTTTCGTAATGATAAAGATAAAACTAAAAAGAGATATTTTAAATATAAATTTTCCAAATTTAAAAGGCTCTAAATAATATTCTTTTAAAGAAAAATGTTGAGGTAACAATTCTTTAATTTTTATTTTACTGGTTATGACCATCATACTAAATCTAGTGAATTAGATGACAAAAACTGATCTGACTAGCGATTTTAGATTTCAACGAAATTACCACTTAAGTTTATAGTGGCTAAGAATAATGCAAATTAATTCAACTATATATGCTTTTAATACAGTTTAATATATTATAGTGTTAGTGAGTACTTTTTTTGTTTCTTTTTGGTTAGTTCCATAACGGAATCGAATCTAGTTTGACATCGTGATTTCAGACACAACTTTTAACTTTAGTTTCGAAATAATTATACATCTCGGTAATATCTATAAACTTTTTTTCAATATATATTAATTTATATATAAAACTATAATGTAATGTAAGTTGGTGCATGCGGCAAGCCTGGTCCTCCATTTTCTTTATTACAAAAATTAACTAACTATTTAGTGATTACGGAGTTTTGTTTAATATTCTCAAACACATATAAGATACTGTACTTAATCTAACCATTATCTACTAATGAATTTTCGTCAGCTTATATTATGGAAATGGAATCCATATAAAAACCGATTATACTTAGTTTAACATATAAAATACAGGATAAGATATAAAACTACACGTTTAAGCCATAAGGCTTTTTATGTCATGTTGAAAAATTACATATGAACTTACCACTAGATCGAATTAGATCTCTAATTAATATTAACAAGAAAGTTTTTGGTTATCGCGAACATTAATTATACCTAACGGTAATTAACTTAGTATAATTTTACTGGGAAAATGGTTATAAAATTTTTAAACTTTCGGCCATTTAAAACTTGAAGTTACGGTTGATTGTTCGATTTAATATTAAACTTACGTTGATTAAACCCAATTAGGCATAATATTAAATCGTTCAACGTAGAGACTATACGGTGTTAATCAAACGTTAATAGGGTTATGTTAGTCACAAAACGATGTCGTTTTCACTAATATAAAAATAGAAAAAATGTCATAATAATCATGAATTTTTAAATTTCTATTATTTAAAGCTCCAACTTTAGACTCGGCCATTGAAAGCATTGAACTCTTAAATTTCAATAGTCCATATACTTTGGTTTGACTCTTAAACCCTTTATTTTCAATCTCTTTCATAACATCAGCATGTATTCCTCTCTCTTTCCCATCTTGAAGTCTTTTCACTTTCAACCTCATCGCTAAACACTACAAGAAAACTTGACCATAGCTACGGATTTTTCGTAGCTATGGCTCAATTTCCGTTGCTATTTTGAACATAGTTACAAATAGTTATGGCTCATCTGCGCGTCTAAATGCTCGTAGCTATTGAAATTTCGTAGCTATTCGTAGCAACGTGTTTGCGGAATAGCTACGACATATCCGTAACTAATAGCTATAAATATCTACGACGTTTATTCGTAGCTATGATAACTACGACTAGCTACGAATATCTACGATTATTGTTGTAGCTATTTCATATAATTTTTTAAAAAAGTAAAAATAAAAAATAAGAAATTTATTTTATTTAAATTAATATTATAATAAAATAAAATTATATTAAATAATTAAATAATTAATCTTAAAAATACAAAATCAGAAGAAAAAAGCTTCTTCGTCTTCTACACGCGTCCACGCCGTCGACTCCAGCATAACAGCCCGACGACCACCGCCGTCCGGCTCCGGTGAAAACTTATCCGACACTACCACCACCAACACAACCATAACACTACATAAGAAGCGCTTGAACACCTTCGCAACGAATTATACCGGAGAAAGACGAAGACACACACAAAGAGGCTCACCGCCACAGCGAAACCCACCGAAACCCACCGTCCTCGAGCAGAATCCATGGATCTGGAGAGCTCGCCGCCACGTCACCAACAACACCAGACCACAGCTGCTCGAATCAAATCAGGGAGCATCGCCGGATTTGATGACGGATGCGTTCACTGAATCTCCGTCTTCGGTTTCTTCACGAGAGCATTTGCCGGATCCAGCGATTTGATGACGGAGACGTCCGACGACTCCTCCTCTAATTCCTCAAGATTCAAGTTCGAGAACCCAAAAAAACAGTATGAAAATCGATTGTGAGTTAGAGTGAAGAGATATTTTTGATACAAAAAAATGAAGAAGAAGAGATCAAAGATACAAAGATTCGAAGAGGAGAAAGAAGTGATCTGAAAAAGGGGAAAGAAATTGGTAGGTGGTGGTGGCTGGGAAAAATTAACTTTTTAATGGTTTTCCTAATCTAATTTAACGATCAGTATCTAATGGGAAAAAGATATAACTGTCCATATTTGCGATCCATGTGATGGTGTATCATCCAATAGAAAGATTTTGTAGTCTATTTAATATAAAATAACGACAAAATAAAATAAAAATAAAATAAACGGTCTTTTCGTTTTAAATGTAAAAGTATAATATATTAAAAAATTCTAAATTTTTTAATTTTTAAAAGTTATTTAAAATATTAAATGAGTATATATAATATCTAAAAATGATTTTAAAATAACAAAATGAATAAACTTAATTTTTATTTTTAGTTTACATAATTTGTTAATTTTGAAAGTGTTAAATTTTAGTTATTAATATATATATATATATATATATATATATAATAATTAAAGAGATAATTTTAAGACTTTTAATTTATGATTAGTATTATAAATTAGTTGATTTCCAAAAAATAATACAATCATAAGTAAAAACTTTTTAATTAATTATTTATAAAATATATAAATAAATGGTTTAAATATAAATTTTATTTGTATATATATATTTAAATTTTATATTTATTTTATAATTTATGATTAAGAGTAAGGTTTGTAGTATAATTATGGTTTATAATATAAAGTTTAAAGGGTTGTGTTTATGGTTATAAGTTAATGTTTGAAAATAATATATTTGGAAATATTTTTTTTTATAAGTGTTGAATATTAGATTTGGATATGTTATAGTAGTTAGAATTTTATTAATTAGAGTTTTGTTTATATTTTAGAGTTTTAGGGTTTGTTTAGGGTTTAGAGTTTTGTTAATATTTTAGAGTTTTAGGGTTTGTTTAGGGTTTAGAGTTTTGTTTTTTATGTAAACTATATATGTAATTGTTTAAATATTATTTTATGTATATATAATTAATTTATATTTTAGTTTTATAGTTTTTAATTAAGAGTAAGATTTATAGTATGATTATGCTTTAGGGTATATGGTTTTATGTGTTGTGTTTAGGGTTTTAATTTAATGTTTGAAAATAATAGATTTGGAAAATATTATTAATTTAGAAGTGTTAAAACTTAGTTTTTGATATGTTATAGTAATTATAATTTCATTGTTTTAGGGTTTGTTTAGGTTTAGGGTTTGAATAGCTACGGATAAATTCGTAGCTATCCGTAGCTATAGACAAAGCCACATATAGCTATGATTTTATTTGTAGCTATATCATATATATTTAATTATTCGTTAGATATAGCTACGAATAGACACAAAAATATGTCGTAGCTATATTTCCGCTTTTTCGTAGATATTTGTAGATATATCTTTCTACAAATGTATTGTAGCTATCTGTAGCTATTTTACTACGAACATCTACGAATTTGTTTCGTAGCTAAATAGTTACGAATAGCTACGAAATAGCTACGGGTTTGGACTTTTTACAATCGTAGCCAATCTGTAGCTATTCGTAGCTTGAAAAAATAGCTGCAAAAAATCTATAGCTAAGTCGTAGCTATCCGACAGTTTTTTTGTAGTGAAAACCTCTCCTACGATAGCTGCTGCCTTAGCATTGCAAGTACGGCCACACTCTAATGAATTCTTGATCATGTGCTTTACAGTTGAAGTTGTTGTCACTACTCTCCATTGTTTCTATCGATTACGTTTGATGTTATGTACTTGATCGACATGAAGATCATTAGGACATACCTTTTTAGAACTGTCATGTCACTACAAACAAACTCTTTTATTTGAAAGTTCAAAGAAACCTCAAAATATTGTAAACACTGAAAATAATTTAAAGATCATAAAGAAGTGGATTTTAGATTGATAAGTCGTTGTGCAGCAAATCCGATCAAATTGAAACACTACAAGGCATTAAACTAGCCAATTTGACACAAAATAATTGCATCAAAGGCTCCTCATTTGTATTCTTAAAAACCTCAAAACAAATTATTCAAGAAAACTAAACAAACCTAATCAGAGCATGAAATTTTATTATACGAAGATGATGATTAGAAGCAAAGCTAAAGACCTATATCGATTAACTTTCAATGGCCGAGTCGAAAGTTAGAGGTTTAAATGGACGAAATTGAAAGTTCATGATTATTATGACATTTTTCCCATTTGTATAGTCAAAACGTCGTTAATTTGTGACTAACAAAATCCCATTAATGTTTATTAGCACCATATAGTCTTTCTGTTAAACGACTTAACGTCGTGCCAAATTGAACTTAGTCAACATAAGTTTAGTATTAAATCGAACAGTCAACCGTAACTTTATGTTTTAAATGACCAAACCAAAAATTGAAGTTTTAATAGGCTAAATTTTAAAAATCGGGTCGGGTTCGGTTCCGGTTCTTCGGGTATAGAGGTTTAGGACCCATTCGGGTACCTTGTCGATCGAGTTCGGGTTCGTTTCCTCTTTTTCGGTTCAGATTTGATTCGGTATTTTTCGGTTCCGGGTTTTTTGCCCAACCCTATTAGATAGTTTCAAAAGTGATATTTAGAAAGTTCGAGATTCGAATCAAAATCATATTCATTATACGGTAGATACTCCATAAATTAATAAATTCTTTTGATTTTAAATTGGATCAGTTCAAAATATAATATAATTCGATAAAATAATAAAATGTTTTTTTTTGAAATTCTATGAAATATATGGTTCCAAAAATATCATAAATTAATAAACAATATATGAAAAACTTATGAAAATAATATATGATTAAAATAATCTACTAAAATAGAAAATAATGTTGTTTGCTTTTTCTTAAAATTGATTTTTTTTTTTTGAAATTCATCTTTAATTTGTTTTTTAATCAAAAACTTTGGCGTTGTATTCTGAAACTACATCCAAAATTTGTGAAAAGTTATAAACGTGATAATTGTTTCAGTATGCGAAACTGCTTTCAAAAGTATAATAATCACATTTTCAGTTTTACATTAACCTTAAGGACAATCACCACTATTTCTTCTTTTGTACTCACATAACTTTTGACGTATTTGATATGTTATTATTGATTTTGTAATATTTTTAATACAATTTGTTATGTTAGATGCTAAACAAATTATAAAAATATAACTCAGTTCTAACCTATGTTTTGTTTGTTGTAAAAAAAAGCTATGATTTGTTTATATGATTGTATCAATGAATATGATGATATTAACATGCCAAATAATCAATCTTTTAAAATTTGTATTTAAAGAAAATGAAACAAAAATGATTCTAAACAATATAAAAACAGAAAGTATGTAAATAAAAAATCATGAAAACATCAGATTAGTTATGTATATCTATAAAGTGATAAGTCTGTTATATATATATATATATATATATATATCAATAACTTAATAAATCTACAAATTAATAAAATATCAAATTCTCAATATTAATTTATGTTTTTAATGTAGTTAAAAGTATGCAATTATAGTTTATATCAAATGTTTAATTTTTAATATAAGTGATAGGAGGTTATAATCCTTTCAGTTCTACTCGCAGCACCGTCTTATACTTGTGAGTTATAGGCGATAAAAAAACAGAATGTATGGCACATAAACTAATTTAGTAAATTTATTAAAAGAATATTTTTAGCATTACTGTTAAGATTTTTATAACCATTTACAATTTATAAGTAATATATATTAAAAATATTAAAATTAAAGTTTAGGGTTTATTGTTTTCATATTAAAAAGAAAAGTTATGAAATGAAATTAACTATTTAAATTTATGTAGAAAATCATCATTGTTTCTCTTTTACGGTATACGATCAACAACCCAATCAATGATAATTCTAATATTAAACTTGGAAGCAAAAACAAAATAACCAGCTTTTTGAATCATGTGGATCAAAATCTTCCTCTACGAAATTAATAGTCGAACGTGAATCGAGCAATCGAACATAGCCGTTTTCCGCATAAACAACACTTCGAAGGATAGTATTTCGTATGAATAATGCTTTGTACACAACATACAAAATCATTTAGTCGAACTACAGAGCAATCAAAACTTATTGGATGAGTCATTCTAACAAACATATCACTCGATAAAATCACACGGACAAGCACGGACGCTCAGACAACCTGTTCAGAAATTCCGAGCATGATGCACTGCTCGGAATTTCTGAGCAAGATGCATTCTTTGAAAATTCCGAGCATGACACTTACCTTGGAGTTTCCGAGCATAACACACTCCCTCGGAAGTTCCGAACATAACATATTTCCCGAATCTTCTGAATGGACATTTTGCTTAGCCTAACTGCTTGTACGTTCACCAATATGTTTCCCCGAATGCGCGACTAGCCGCAACCCATCTTTATAACGATAACTTATACAGTACTAGCTGTTAACAAAATCGTCGAATTATACGATATACGAACTTGGACCGATCCCACAAGGTTTGTATTCCGTAGAATTTGGGCCGAATTAAGAAGACTTATACTCAAACGGACTCGGATCGTCCCATTACGACCCATTTGGAAGATAAAGTTAAACCGCAGAAAGATAACTACAAAAAAGAAAGATAACCTCGAAGAAGAAAAGAGGAAGATAAATCCGAGCAGGAAGAGGAAAATCCGAACATCAAGGCAAATCGCAACGGAAATGGAATGTGCGACAACAAGAAGATTTCTGGTGATCTTGCAGGCGAATATCCTCGAAACCAACTCGCCGCAACTAAATAAGATGAAGGACTTCCTACGATCAAGCCATCTTGAAAAACCCTAGCAAAATACTTAGACTTTCTCTTAGCTCTTACCCTTTGTACTCTGTTTCCGATCAAAGATATCAATAAAATAACTCTCCATATATGTTTTCGTGTCGTTTACATTAGAATCTTATGTTCCCTAAAAGTTAGCTTTACAAGAATCGATCTTGTGAGTTTCAAATCTCACAGTTTGGCTTTGTCGGTGGAGAATAAGAAGTTTTCTTACACTTAAAGACCACCAATTAGCAGATTTGAAGAGAGGGCCACCGACGGAGATGGGGACACATACATGGCAGATCACCAATTGGCGATGAAAAAACACCACAGCATACAACACTACGACGAGCAATATTACAACGGGCAACGCTATGGCAGACAACATCGTTACATACACAACTACGATATACGCAACAGACGACGCGACTCTGATGCAGAGGACTGAGGAGCAGGAGAAAGTGAATAACACGCTCACAGAGAAAGTGAAGAGGCTTAGGACTGAAAATCAAGCAAGGAACCTGAACGGTGAATTTCGCCACAACCGAGCGTAAGCGAAACGATTTCCCAACGCACGACGATTCAACAAGAAACCCTACGCAACATCGTCCGTAACCCTCGAGCGATCAGACCCCTCTATCGGTTAGATCCAAAACAACAGATCCATCACCACTAATCGGACCAAGTAGGCTCACGTTGGCAATTGACGTCGACGAAGAAGACTGCGGAGACATAGATCCAACCTTGCCCGAAGACCAAACTGATCAACAATCTGACGATGAGGAAGAAAGGATAAGGTCGGATCGATACGTCCCCAAAAGAAGCAAAAACGAACTCTTGGGAGAAGAACGGAACGTCTAACAGGCTCAACAAAATGCGTCGGTTGAAGGGCTATGAACAAGAATACGAGATGAACTTAACGAGCTTAGAGCCATGTTGGTGCAAACAACCGCCAAGATTAAATCCGTACGGTCGCAAGTTCATAGCGCGATGCGCGTTGCACCCGAGATCGAACTTATCTTGGAGGAAATAGGAAAGACAACGTTCACAACTCGAATCACCGAAACGCGAATCCACAATGCAGACAAACTAAAAATCCCTTCTTACGATGAAACAACTAATCCAAAAGCTGACATGATGACTTTCCGCATAGAAATGGGGAGAGCCAACCTAAAGGAAAGGGAAAAGGATACCAGTTTCTGCCTCATATTCATAGAAAACCTAACATGAGAGGCGCTCGAATGGTTCTCAAGGCTAGAACGAAACTCCGTCAGTAGCTTCCAACAGCTATCCTCAGAGTTCATGAAACAATACTCGATATCCATGGATCAGGAGACTTCCAACATTGATCTATGGTCGATGTCTAAAGGCCCGACGGAAATCCTAAGGAAATTTATCGAAAGGTTTAAGAAGGTGGTGTCAAGGATCGAAGGCTTAAGCGATAAAGATATCATTGACGCGTTAAAGAAAGCATTGTGGTATAAAGTCAGATTTCAGGAAAGGAAATCTCGCTAAATAGACCTCAAACGATATCAGATGCCTTGCATCAAGCGATGGATTTCATAGTTGACGAGGAAGAAATGAAAGTTTTATCCCAAAAGCACAAATCGACAAAGTTGTCAAACAAAGATGTCCATCTACCCACTAATGCAGACAACAACAACCGGAGTTTGAGAACAAGTAGCCACACGCGACACGAAATCTCGGGTGGATCGCACAACTATCAAGTCGGCTCGATCAAGCGAGGAAGTGGATCAGCCGAACGAGCAAAAGGTCCATGGAACGGGCAGACAAAGAACTCTAACTCATATGATGAGAAAGCATGTTGTGAGCATCATCAAACGTACGGTCATCACACCGCCGATTACCGCAAACTGGGATTTAAACTTGCAGCAAAACTCGTGGCCGGAGAGCTCGGTAACGCGGTAGCCGTCAAAGAATTCGACGACAACGAAATCAGAGGTAGGCCAAATTAGGCAAATAAAGGTAACGAGCCGAATCAAGAAGAGTGAGAACAAACTCCTTGAGAAGGAAAAATGGAAGCTGGCAATAATAGGCGAAATAGAAGAAACGATGAAGACCATAAGGAAAGCAATTGACAAAGAATAAATATGATCGTTAAAGGATCACAATACAACCCGAACACAGTGTCCTCAATCAATCCATATCCAAGACAACCATGAAGGATCAATGATTACCGGAGACAAGCAAGGAGAAGCGCCCACTGATCGGCGCCCTATCTAATCCCAAACAACACGATAACGTTCGAGGATATTTGGATTTCAAGAATGATTGGCCGCACAACGACCCTCTCATCGTGGAACTAATCATTAAAGATCGTAGCATACCAAGGATACTAGTTGACACATGAAATTACATGGATGCGATCTTCAGCGATACCTTAAGAAAGATGAATGTAAGCTTGAATGAAGTATTTCCTTTCCGAACACCATTGGCGAGGTTTGCTGGAGATGCAACAATAACTCTCAGAACGGTTAAGTTGCCAGTGCAAGCCGGAGGGGTCACTAAAATCATCGAATTCTCGGTGATAGACTGCACATCAATCTATAACGCAATCATAGGAACCCGTGGATAAATTCCATGAGAGTCGTTTCGTCGACATATCATCTCTGCTTAATGTTCCGACACCTAGTGGAGTCTGGACGATTTGGGAAAGTTGAGGACAGTCCGCTCATGACTACCCCCAGAACAATGAACATGATCGACATGCAAATGAATTGAAAAATAACGTACCGATCCCATCAGCCAAACGATCACAGTCGACGTTTGTTCGAAGGAGATTTAGGCGTAAGAAAATTGTGGCGCCATCCGATGTTTCTTCGAAGGATCAAATTGGGAAGGACCTTACAGAATCAATAAAGTGATCTACCCCGGAGTGTACGAACTCGTCAACATGGATAATGTCAGGATGCTAAGAGGTTGGAACGCAACACAACTGAAGGAGTACCATTACTAAGCCAAGAATTCTAAACGTCTAAAAAAGAAGCAACTTGAACTAGGGGACGGTTTTATCCCGAAAGGGGTACGTAGGCAGCCAAGCGAAACTAGGATTCTTGGAAATTCAGTAACGCGAGATTGATTGAAAGTTCCAAGCATACGAGATTGCTCGTAAATTCCGAGCATACGAGACTGATCGGAAATCCGGGCACATACATGGCTGCTCGAAAATCCGAGCACATACTGGGCTGCTAAAAAACCCAAGCATGTACGTCTGCTCAGAAAGCCTGAACATGCCACACTCCTCAACTAGCGGCAAAACTTGCCCACTTGCTTATTCGACTAGCCTCGAGACATGCTCGGACAATCCACTATGTACATTCAACCCAAGAAATGTTTCACTCATTACTCCCTCAAGAGGCTCAACTAAACAGATCGCTCACATGGAACTCGACGCCTCTGCAAACGTTCAACTCCTTGATCACACGTTTGGAATTATCCGGTATATGATAAACAATTTTCTCTTTATGTTCATTTGATTTCCTTGTCTTAAATCAAATTTAAAATTCAAACCTCGTAACTTAGTAAACCAATTAGATTCATTAACTGTCATGTCATTGTGAGCCAAGTATAGTGCATTTGCATAATTTCTCAGCATTCTTTATCTTGTATTTTTCTGGCCACAACAGACGAAAAAATGCATGCATCCTTTATGGATCTTAACCAACATGTCATATACAGATTGGGGTTTTATATATCCATCAAATGGATACAAGCGCACGATACAAATTCCTACCGAGTATATCTTGGTCTAATATCCACTAGGTATATCCTATTTGATATTCATATTAGTTTGCTATCGACAATGGGAGTATAATTTGAGATGCCTCGCAAAGTCCCAAACTCGAATTAAACCGCTAAACCCAGTAGACGCTGCTCAGCACAGTGGTCAACGAAGTCTCAACCAAGTATACCTTGGTATGGTATCTGCTAGGTATATCCTACTTTATATCGATTTACTATCGACATCGGAAATATAAGTTGAGATGTCTCGCAAAGTCCTAAACTCGAAATGAATCTCTAAACCCAGTAAACGCTGCTTAGCACACTGGTCCACGACGTTTTGACCAAGTATATATTGGTATAATATTTTCTAGGTATATCTTAGTTTATATTCGTATTAGTTTTCTATCGACAACAAGAATATATGTCGAGATGCCTCGCAAAGTCCCAAACTCGAAATAAACCTCTAAATCAAGTAAACACTGCTTAGCAAACTGGCCTACAACGTCTCGAATAAGTATACCTTGGTCTAATATCCATTAGGTATATCCTAGCTGATAATCGTTTATAGTTTACGACAAAATAGATCCGTAAATTGGGTATATCTCGCTAGTATGAAAACTCGGAGTGTAACTCAAAACCCAGTCAAACGATTCTGAACACAATGTTCTTAATAATCATAGGGTCCGTAAGTCGAGTATATATTGCTAACCTTCAAACTCAATTCAAAACACGGAAAAACGCTTCTGAGCTCGCCGATTTTAAGCGTCGTTGCCAAAATAGGTCTGAAAGACGGGTATATCTCGTTAACCTCCAAACTTGGAATACAACCTGATACACTTCCGAGTGCAACACTCTCAAAGCACCAAGAATCAAACGCAAAGATGAAAATCACACTCTTATCCAGGAACCATACAAGGTTATTCGGAAAGTCGTTGAGCAATAAAAAACCAATTCAAACAGTTTGTATGAAGCTGATAAGTGAGATTTTCTTCCGACAAAACATGCTCAACTTCTCCGCATTAACCGAAACAACGTCAATACGACTGCTCAACTTCTCAAAAGTACATACCATCCCAGCATGCTCGACCTACTAACTTACGAACCCAAATCCTGGTCGGAAATCAAAGCATTCATTCTCGGAAAATCCGAGCAGACTCGCTTGGAAATTCCAAGAGGGCATGCCCGTATAGCCCGACGCAATCTTTCTCAAACTCATCACATTCGTAAACACGACCGGTTCACGATTCAACGATCTTTCTTGACTGTTTTGCTCAACTCGAAGTTGGAAACATCGGAAAAAACCGACAATGGATTTAAAAACATCTGAAAACGAGTTTTAAGACTTAGAACAAAACACTTTGTTAAATGTGACAAGGCAATCAATTTACAAATGGAACGACCAACCGTTCCAAGAAAATATTTATACGACATACGACAAACACGGATACAGTCAATAAACACAACGTTCAAAACATTAAAGTTTTATGTGACATGCTGAATAATGCCGCTTTATCCTAAAACGACGCATCCCATTGAGAGGAACCATCAACATCGCCCGAGAATGCAGAGAGATCAAAATAGTGGCTTCAGTCATGAACCAATCGTTTTCGAGGACATCGCTTGCTTCCAAATGGTATCCCCTTGATCTAAGCTACGCCTCCTCAGACTCAAACGCGGGAGGGCCCTTTGCCTCAAATTGGCGATCATGTCAAGGTTAATCCTCGCTTCAAATTATCGGATTTGCCTTCCTTTGGCCGTCGGCAATTTCAAGAAGATTTCACGAAGCTTAGAAATGCAAGATGCAATATTTTTGAACATCCCTCTTTTTCCTTTCTCAGTCGCCTCTCCTAAAGCCGCTTCGCGGGAGATCTTCTCTTCCGCAAGTTGAATCCCCATGACCTCGACTTCGGCAAGGGCATATGCTCTTTCATTCAGCGAAAACCTCGCCGCCCCGAGTTCATCCTATTTTTTCTTCAAGCGATGCTTTCAGCGCAACAATGGGATCTCCCAACCTTGCATTATCAATTGAATGCCTAGCAAGTATGCCCTTAAATTTCTGGATCTTCCTATCAGATTCAGCGGCGTGCCTGTTAAACGATGCCCATGCCTATAACGAGAAAAAAAATTTAACAACTCAAACCAGTCACCAGTTGGGCTGCAAAAAAATTAGAGAATTGCACCGGTCAAAAGAAAGACATTTTAACCTTCAACGAATCATATCCCGTGGCGATGGAAGAGTTGTCGCAGACCATGCCCTCATATCTCACATGATAATCTCTCGGGTGATGCACGCCTGCTCAAAAGCTTGCCACTTCAGTAGCGTTAGCATACAAAGAACTACCCTCGCTCGGGTCAAACTGAATTGGCTCCGAGTCAGGTTGAGGAACCTCAGCATCTTTGCCCTGATTCTTCTTCCATCTCCGTTTTGGCTTAGACACGACGGTCTGACTGTCAACCCTGAGACTGGTACTTTGGGAACTTCAAGAACGGCTATCTTCTGGCTAACAACAACACCACCATCGACAACAAAAATGTTTTCATTGAGCATCAGATCTTACCTGTCTATTGGTCACCCTCGTAAAAATCAAACTCATGGAGCGGAATTCCGCTGTTGAGCCACAAAGTGAGCAGATCGGTTTCTTACGCATGTTCCTCGTCACTCCCCCTCTCCTCTTTGGCAACCCGCTCCTCGGTCCTCACTAATAGACGCACCATCTCCATTCTTCTTGCTTGAGCAACTCTTTCCCAAGAAAAACTCATGTTCCAGTCTGTCCCCGAGGCTTGCAATCTCCCAAAAATCTCGACCAGATCCGACACACGACAGAACGAGATCCTGTTCCGCAAGAAATAAAAACAAAAGAAAGAGATAAGGATCAACAAGCAGCATACAAAAACAGCCCAAAGCCAAAAAACTGAATTGGCTACCAAATGTTCCCCATTTCAACTTCAACAACAGAATGCAATCCTTTTAAATGGACGCTTCGTCAATCAATACGCAAAAGAAGTGATGCTTCCACTGAGGATCCCCGCTTTCAAAATTCCTAATGATCTTCTGATGCACAAGAGGTTTGAGATAATGCTCAGGACCGGCTCTTATGGTCAGACTCACAACCGACAAGTTCCAAAGATGCAATACTCAGAGCTCAACGCCACACTCGAAACTTTGAACCAATGGTTTAATCAAATTTTGTAGGCCTCGAGGAGTGAGTTGTGTAAGAGCCAGTACGTGACGTCGAAGATAAAAAAATATCAGCCCGTGAATCGAAAACCACATGAAGCACGACAAGAAAAAATATCCGTACATGGAGAAATAACAAGCCGGCGTGGCATAAGTTCGATCGCAGGAAGAAGAAATCAAGAACATCACAGCTTCGGAAATTTAGAACTTACACCGAAGTTTCTCGACTGATTCTTTTGAGGATAAATTCGAACCAGAAGGATCCAAAACTTTTTTCGGCTCAGATTTCTTCTTGCACCAAACCACCTTTTACTTATTTTGAGGATAACCCCAATAATGCATGGATTCCTCTTGGCTGACGGCAACGTCATCAAACTCTTATTTAATTGAGGGCTCGGATGAAGAGTGCATGCGGGTGTTATCGTCGCCAACGAATTGATCATTATTCGAAAACATGACATTTGCTTCATAAGTCGAATCGCCCGCAAATCCTCTCGAAGAACACGGTTGATCGGCATGAGGAACAGCGGTTGCCAATTTCAGGAAGACTCACCTTCAGAAAAATTGGCATATTCACCCCTCGAAACAAGATTAGTCGCACCGCTATGCAAACTTGGAGAAAGATTTTAGACTCCAAATTTCACCAAAGGATTCAATAATGCTCAAGAACGATCAAGAAAAAGGAGGAAGCTTTGGCAAAACCCACAAAAAACTAGAAAGAATCTAGAGAGAGAAGTTACCTTCAAATTTTTCTTTGTGGTGAAAGTGTGAATAGTGAAGAGTGAAGTGAAGGATGATGAATACTTATAGATTTCTCAAAGGCATGGAGCCTTAATCATGATTACATTTGACTTTCCTAGCATAAGTATGCTTAGGCTAATCATGCCATTACTAATCGTGATTAGGCATGGCCTCAAAATCGGCAATGCCCCGCGCGGATGAATCATTACGGTCGACTGGTCCGAGAGAATCCCACACATGTACTGATCGGCCCAATTCGTCCGGCTCGGTGACAGTACAAAGCATGCTCAGAAATATCGGTTCAAAAAATCAATCTTGCTCATCGTACTGATCATTGATAAAACTGTGACGAAAATTTGGTAAAGTTTATATCATGAGAAAATCGACATTGAAGAGAAGAACGGACATACCAAAACTTTCGAATAATTGTTTCCGTCTCGATTACTTAGAATCTCGCCATCACCACATTCGAGTCTGGCGATCTGGGGGCTAACTGTTGGGGTAAAAATCCTCCTCGATGAAATCAATTGTCAAACACAGATCGAGCAATCAAACATAGCTATTTTCGCATAAACAACACTTCGTATGGATAATGTTTCTTATAAATAATGTTTTGTACATAACATACAAAACCATTTAGTCGAACTTCCGAGCAATCAAAACTTAATAGTTGGGTCATTCTAACAAGCATATCACTCTATAAAATCACACGGATAAGCAAAGACGCTCGGAAAACCTGCTTGAAAATTCGAAGCAGGATACGATGCTCGGACATTCCGAGCAGGAAGCACTACTTGGAATTCTGAGCAGGATGCACTGCTCGGAATATCCGAGCCTAATGCACTTCTCGAATTTCCAAGCATGATGCACTGCTCAGAATTTCTGAGCAAGATGCATTCTTAAAAAATTCCGAGTATGACACTTCCCTTGGATTTTATGAGCAGAGCATGCTCTCTCGGAAGTTCCGAGCTCTCGGAAGTTCCGAGCATAACATATTTCCTTAATCTTTCGTACAAACATTTTACTTAGCCTAACTGCTTGGACGTTCACCAATATATTCATCCGAATGCGCGACTAGCCACAACCTATCTTCATAATGATAACTTATACATTACTAGTTTGTCAAACGAAATACGAACTTGGGCTGATCCCACAAGGTTATATGACACGATAACTCCTGATCTCTTTTCTGTGTCGTTTACATTAAAATCTTCTTTTCCCTAAAAATTAGCTTTACAAGAATCAACCGTATGATTTACTCTCACAATTAGTGAAACAAAAATTTGGACACTAGATCCGGTAAACTAGTAACAATTGAGAAAAAACAAAAATTTAGACACTAGCCCTTTGATTGTTGCCAGAGATTTTAATCATATTAGTCACTATGTTGAACACTCACTTCATTCAATGAATTACATATCTTCGGATATTATCGAACTTCGTGATTGTTTTTTCCAGTTGGGTTTGTTCGATCTTCGGTACCATGGTCTCTTCAACACTTGGACTAATAACCAGTCTTTGAGTCCAAATGCTAAAAATCTTGACCGTCTAATGGTTAACTAAGAATGTGTTACGATTCTCCCAAATAGCCATGCCACTTTTTCCCATGAATTCTTTGATCACTGTCTTTGCCTCTTAGGCCTTGCCACTCCCCTTCCATTAGCTGGTACAAAGCCATTCAAATTTATAAACTACTTAACCAAGCACCCAAATTTCATATCAATAGTTTAAGAAGCTTGGAATCGAGCAGGAAATATGGTTACTAGTTTACCGGATCTTTGTTAGAAACTGAACTAATTAAAGAATGTCCTGCTTACCTTAAATCGAGAGAAATTTTCTAAACTCAAGAGAGATTTTTAAATGCTAACCGTTTGCTTAAAGATGTGCATGTTTTATCCATGCATCAAACAAACCCTCAACTATTTGAGCAAGAAAGAGAACTACAAAAGCGGTGGTTGTTTCTCAAAACTACTAAAGAAACTTATTTCAAGCAAAAGTCACATACCAACTGGTTACTTGAAGGAGATATCAACACAACATTTTTTTCACAGAATTGCTTATGTTCGAGCAACTTATAACTCCATCCGCTCCTTCCTTTTTCCCTGTGGTGTCATTATCACTGTCGAGTTAGATTTGAGTGACCTTGCGGTTAACCACTTTAAAGGCATTTTAGATTCTTATATGTTGCCTCCATCTTTATCTTTTGTTCAATGGTTTTCAGAACCTGATCCCTTTATGGTGTTCTCAATTTCAATGTATTACTATATCATTGACTCCAACTCCATTGGAAATTTCTAGCTTTGTTCTGAGGTTGAACCCAAATAAGGACCATGGGCCTGGCGGTTTAACATATGGTTTCTTTAAAGCTTTGTGGAGTGTAATTGGTCATGAGGTGGTTACATCAATTCAGAAATTCTATGCTTATGTATTTCTTCCAGCGGTTGCGAATGCTGCTATCTTATCTCTTGTACCAAATCACCTAGGAGCCTCCTCAAATTTTGAATACTAGCCAATTAATTGTTTCCCCACTCTCTAAAAATCAATATCCAAGCTCATGGTCTTATTCTCTATGAGTTAATCCTCCCAAAACAAACGGCGTTTGTGAAAGAAAGGTTACTTATGGAGAATAATATCTTAGATACATATATTTAGCTACATAGATCATTCATAATTACCATAAGAATAGATACCCGAAAAGGATTGCCATAAATGTTGATAACGCAAAAACCTTTGACATTTTAAGTTGGGATTTCATATTCAACTGCCTTGTTGGAATCAATGTCCCTTATTCTTATCTCATATGGCTAAGGACTTGAATTTGTTATACTAACTTACTAACTTTACTATAATTTATAATGGGAGGTTTAATGGCTATTTCAAAGGAAAGAGAGAATTAAGACAAGATGAACCTTTGTCACCTTACCTTTTGGTTATATCAATGAATTGCCTATTTATAATGCTAAACAATGCATCAGAAGATGGAAATTTCAGCTATCACACTAAGTGCCTAAATTCTAGACTGATTCACATCTGTTTTTCGGATGATCTCCTCATCTTCACGGATGGGGATATGAATTATGTCAAAGGAGTCTTGACTGTCATGCATCAAGTCCAACTTCTATCAGGTTTATTAGTGAGTCTACAAAAAGAATCTTTCTACTAGGCTGGACTCTCTTAGGGTGAGTTGCTCATATCAGTTCAGTCATGGGTCTTACTCATGGCTCTCTACCAGTGTGTTACTTAGGGATTCCTATAACATTTAAAAAGCTATATATGGCCAACTGTGGTCCTTTGATTCAGAGTGTTAAGGGGAAGATTAATATTTGGAGTGCTCGATCTCTCTCCCTCTCTCTCTTTTGTTGGACGTCTGCTCCTCATCAACACGGTAATTAATGGTATTACCAATTTCTAATGTGCCACTTTTTCATCTTGAAAGCCTTTGTAAAAAAGATAAACTCAATTTGTGGAGCTTACTTGTGGAGTGGCACTTCAGAATGACACCATTATTCTCATGTTTCATGTGCAATGGTTACACTTTCAAAAGAAGAGGGGGGGGGGGGGGGGGGCTTGGATGTAGAGACCTACTAACCTGGAATAAGGCTTGTCTCCTCAAACTGATTTGGTTAATATTCAGAAACTCGGGCTCCATTTGGGTCGTTTGGTATACACAAGAAGTGTTGCTTGGTTCTGTTACCAACTTATGGACTGTAACAATCGAGAAAAAGCACTCATGGTTAGCAAATAAATTACTTAATCAAAGAGATCTGATTTACGATTAGCTAAAGGTCAATGTGGGTATGGTAAGTATACACATTTTGGTTTGACAATTTGTCTCCATTTGGAAAACTTCAAGACTATCTTCCTGCTGGTCTAACTAGAGAAATGTGAGTGAGGATAAACGCTACTCCGCGAGACCTATGGGCAGATGGAACTTGAAATTTGCAACCGGCTAGATTAGATGGACAAGTAAGAATACAAACCTATTTATCTACTATTGTTCTAACTGATTCTAGTGACTACTATCAGTGGAAGATAGAGGATAAAGACCTGGTCAAAATATCGCATTAGTGAGATGTGTAGACTTCTGAAGCATCATGAAAAATCTGTCCTTTGGCACAAACGCTACTCCGCGAGACCTATGGGCAGATGGAACTTGAAATTTGCAACCGTCTAGGTTAGATGGACAAGTAAGAATACAAGCTATTTATCTACTATTGTTCTAACTGATTCTAGTGACTACTATGAGTGGAAGATAGAGGATAAAGACCTGGTCAAAATATCGCACTAGTGAGATTTATAGACTTTTGAAGCATCATGAAAAACATGTCCCTTGGCACAAACTGGTCAGGAAGTCCTGTGGTATTTCTCGTCACAGTTTCCATGCTTGACTTGTTGTTCTTAACAAGTGTCATGCAAAGGACATAATGTTAGGCTGGGGATTACAAGTAAACTCTCCATGTGTATTAGGTAATGCGAGTATGAAGAATAGAGATCACATGTATTTCGACTGTCCCTTCAGTTGGTCGATTTGGGAAATGGCACCTTATCACTGTGAGCAAATTCCACAAAGGGATTGGTCGGCAAAAATCCTATACTTCATAAATCTCTATGGATCTAAGCATAAAGTGATTACTCTTCATGGTGTGGTAGTGTGTAATGTACTCTATTTGGCAAGAAATAAATTTTAGAATCCATCATTTTACCTTCAGATCTGCGGCGGTTGTCATGGCTGTAATTGATGCAACATTTCAGAATCAGTGCTCTAGTCTTCGTGATATTAACCCATCTTATTCTTCTCATATGCTACAGTTGTGGTTTTTTGGAAGTTAATCTTTTTGCAATCGTTTCAACTCTAGAGTCTTTTGACTATTAGAAACTCTCATAGATTCAGGCATCGTTCTCATTCGATCATTTCTGGTTTTTTACCTCTCATTACTATCGACGATTTTCTACCTTTTTGACTATTTTAATTGGGTTCCATAATATAGAAAGTTTTACCATTTCTAAATTTGGACTTTCGCCTGCAAAAACTAAGACTTATCGAATTTGAATTATTTTTCTCATGTCTTTAAATAGTAAGCTTTTATCAAACAAAGTAAATAAAAATAACAGAAAAACAATCAAGGGACCAATTACCATTGAGGTGGAAATTGATAGATCATTCATTCAAAAACAAATTGATAGATCATAGTTAAGGACCTCACTGTAAATACTACATATACTAATAATTTCTGAAGTAGAGAAACGTGAACAGATTAAGGAGAGAAATTTGAAGGATGAGACAAATAATAATCGACTGACAAAAAAGAAGACAAATAATAACCGTTGACCAAAAAATAAAAAAGACAAATAATAATTAGAAAACCAAAACAGAAAGTGGTCCTCGGTGATGATGAAACACAATTTAACTCTACAAGTTTGGTAAATGATTGAATGGAACCAGTGCTTTGGACTAACTCACTCGTTCAAAATCTTTGCTTCTTAACTAAATAGATACATGCAGTGCTGGCCCAGTGCTGGCCCAACATTTTTGTATGTCCTATACAAATCTAAAAATCATATGTTTTTTAATATATTTTTGTTTAAAATCATATGCCCTTTAAACTTTTTTAAATATATATTATAAAAAATAGTTTAGAAATGCCCTTCTATATTATTTTTTACATATATATTAACAAAGGAAACATAAAAAATATGCCCTTTTTAATCATATGCTCTAAACCGTCGCTTATGTGGCTTATGCTCGAGACCGGCTCTGCATACACAATTTTGGATACATACTGCATATACATTATTACTTTCTTGAAAGAATTTCCAAACTAATATCTACCACAATAAATCAAATTATACCAATATTATATTTCAAATAAACAATCCAAATATTCGAAGTATCCGAAATATCTGAAATTATCCGAAACTATTCGAAATTATCCAAAATTAACTGAAATTTTATAAAATATTGGAAATTTCGGATATTTCTCTTTACAACTCCAACAACCCGAACTATCTGAATAGATCTGATCCAAAATAAATTTTGGATATTTTTGATTAACTTTTTCCAATCCAAATTATTTGATCTGGATATTCGAGCTATCTGAATTCGTATGCCTACTTTGAACTAACTTCACTCTTCAAAATCTTTGCTAATAAACTAAATAAATACATAATTTTTGATACATAAAAACAAGGAGCGATCGGCTCAAAAAATTAAAAAAAATAAACAAGGAGCCAAGAATACTGTATACAGCCAAGAATACTGTATACATTTCAGAGGCTTTTTGTTCAAGAATGTCAGATTATTAGGCACAAAACAAATTTGAGGTAACTTTATAACATATTATTGATTACAACTTTTGCAATGTATTATCAATATTATTAAAAATAGAGTATATTATAGCTAACCTTTTTTGTGGGTTATATTACAAATTATGCAATTACATATTAATAATTTAATAAAATTTTATTAAAATTAATTAATGAATATAACATTCTTTCTACTATCTACCTTTCTAAACAAGACAGTTATTAACTTTGACAAAAAAGACAGTTATTAACTATGTAGTAAAAAAACCCAAATATAATAGAATCTACTTTCCAAATTAATTAAAATAAAACAATTATATATATATATATATATATAATCATGAAACTATTAAATCAATTGATAAATATAATTAAATAATTTATACATCAACTGTTTTTGTATATATAAGATAATATTCTCTAATTTTTGATTTTATTCAAAAGATGTTTATAATATATTTTAGTATCTTCTTTATTTTTGTTTCAAATATATATATATATATATATATATATATATATATTATTATTTTTTAATATTAAAACAAAACATTAGAAACATATTTTTTATTTCTTAAAAAATAATTATTGAATTAGTATTTATTTTTAAAATTTATTATAAAATAATTTTAATTACATCTCAACCTAAATATTTTCTAACTTTTATTTTATTCCTAATATCTTTTAATATTTTTTTAAATATAAAGTTATTTAATATTATAACAAAATATTTCTAATTTATTTATTTCTTAAAAAAATAATAAATTTATATTTATTACTAAAATTTACTAAAAATAATTTAGTTACATTTTGATCTATACTAAACACAAAATAGTATAGTTAGACCAATATAAATACAAATTCATGTATTTTAACACAATTTTTTAAAAGTGAATACTATAAAAATAAATATATAACTATAAGCTAAAATTAATTTATAAAATATTTTTAAAAATAGAAATAAAAATTGGATTGATATATTTTTTCTTTGAGGAAATATTAAAATTAGTCAATATTTTATATTGTTCAAATATATGATATGTTATATTATGATTGATGTTTTTACGATTTTATTTTTTAGCGGGGTGTTCCATCAAATTGCAAAATATTTAAATCATTACAAGAACGAGTTGAAAAATAAATTAGCCAATTTCGATTATAAATTTTCTAAAAATAAATTTGCACGAGTTCAATATATATATATATATAAATTTGTAATTTCAGTTGATAGGTTTAAAATTTAATAAAATATAAAATTCTTCAATATTTTTATTATTCAGATATTTGATCCGTAAAATTATGGTTCATATTTGAATGCAGTTTTTAACGGGTTGTTTCATCAAATTTGCAAATTATATATACCACTATAACTATTGTTAAAATAGATTAGCCAATTTCGATTATAAAATACTGAAATCGAACTTTGAGGACTAAAAAATGTTAAAAATGAATTAACTAATTTTAGTTATATTAATATTAAAATAAATTAAATAAATAAAAAATATAAACAGATTTTTTGTTTTTATTTTCGTAAATATTTAATTCTAAATATTAAAAATCATTATAAATTATATATATAAATAAATGTTGTTTTATAAAAGAATATTATAGATAAATACAGTAAATATTAAATTTATATCACATAACTTTTTACAATGATTGTTTTCATAAAAAAAAAATAATAATTATTTTCAAATCATGATCTTACGATATAAAAGACAGTTTAAAAATTATAATGTGAAATCGTTATTTTATTCTCTTTATCTTTACGATATACCTCATTTCAAATAACACACAGTTCATTTAAAAAAAACATAAATTATCAAACCACTTTTCATAAAATAGATTAAACAATTATAATTAAAATTAGATTACATAGTAAACAAATATAAATTGCTAATAACAAAATACATAAAATTTTAAATTTGTAAAGAAAAATAAATCCGGACTTTCTAAGCTAAGGTCAAAATATAGTTTTAAGTTTAACTATCTAATTAACGGAGAACTGACGTAATGAGACTTTATTGAATGAATGATTTTGAGGAAAACTTTAACTAAATTGTTAGAAGAATGATATTATTTTCGAACATTAGTTAGCGAGCACGGGTATAAAACTTAATCCGGTCCCCTTGCATTTGAATCTCATTCTGATGATTTCTATAGCGAATAGAATGTTAGAGATTATATTCGCAGAAATAATGTTATTGGAGTCTTCTGCAATGATAATAACTAAGCAAAAAAAAAAGGAGTGCAGATCAAAATAACTGAGAATTCATCAATAGGATATTAGGATTATATGGTCATCAAAGAATCCAAGCCAAGTGTGTTTTAATTACACTGACCGTAAACCACCAGCTTGCAACGATTCTTGAAGAGACGTGACAGCGCCTTGGTAGTTTAAGAAACCCATGAACCAGAACTCATGATTGTCTACCGAAATTACCTGTATGTACTTTTCTGCAGGATTCACTATGCTTGTTGATGGATTCACTGCTTTCAGTTGATGTATTGGTATAACTACCTGTTTAACAAACAAGACACACATCTGTTAATATTCATAATCAACGTAGAAAGTTTTTAATTCTCTTACGCACTGAGTAGATTAAGAGATGACGCATATTTAGTGATCACAGAGGTGAGATGGTGTCTTTAATTCTGATTAGACAAGATGTATGGCATTTATTACCTTGTAGTAGCTCCATTCGGTTTGACCATCATTTTTGTAAGAGAGAGGGTTGTCACTAGAGTAAGCAAGTTTTTCAGTGGAAATATATACAACTCCCATAACTGGGCCAGCTGAGGTCGACAAGTAACATGCAAAAGAATTTAGCAGCTGTTCTTCGGGAACGGTCTCAAAGGTTTGGCGGAAAATCTTCTCGTATCCTCCTTCTGCAAATACCTTAGTACTTTGTGCAATTCTTCCCATAGCAGCATCCGCAAAACTCGGAGAAGTTCTCACTGGTTGAAATAAGAGAGATACGAACAAGCAAAACACATCCAATCAAGGAAGAGGTGAGTTACCACCATGATCATTGCATTGCTCGATCGGAGTGGTAATTCTTCAATTCGAAAATACTAGTATTATGATTTCACAACTACGAGCTAATTCCCTATCCATTTCACGAATGACCATGTCCCAATCTCAACAACTTTTAGCTCATAATTAACCAAAGGGTGTTTTTGTTTCTTGATATCTAATCCAAAGCATCAAATTTCAAACTTACGATGCTGCCATGTGTTCCCGGCAAGGCTCTCCGTCTTCTTTGCAGCTTCTGCAACCTTCCTTCCCCATCTCCCAAGCGCTCCTTTCACAGAATCCATCGTATCTGATCCAATTATAATACAAAGAATTCAACAAAGGTCTCCCATACGAATCACAACACACTCTTACCTTTCAACGAAGCCTCGGACGTCTCTACCGGAGAACGAGCAATATACGGATTAGATCCGGCCGGGTAAGAGGAAGCGGCTTTCTGATCCGGTTCCTGAGACCCAGAAACCAATTCGGGGCTCCAATGGACGTTTTTCTTCGATCCAGACGAAGTTCGAATCGGGGGCTGTGTTTGCGCTTGCGCCGCTGTTGGATCGCTTCCTTTCGTCTCGATTTCAACCTGAGATAAAGTTTCATCGGACAAGGCTATCTCGGTGCTCGCATCCTCGCCTCCCTTCTTCGGTTCCTGATCCGCAGCTTTCGGATCGACGCTCGGCGACGGATTTGGATTCTGATCCTTGACCGGAACCCCAATCTTCACTTCGGTATCTGCCTTAGGCGGCTCCATCGTTCAAAAATGGCTCCCCACGGACGGGTCGTGGCGCGTACGGAGGCGGGTGAGATAATCGGCCTGTGTCACTGAGACGGAGTTTGAATTTTGTGCAAGGATGGTATCGTTGGCTTTTTCCCCTTTTTTTTCTCTCTGGGTGAAAATAAATAAATTAATAAATAATATAATATTATTTTATTTTATTATGGGAATATGAAATAGAGGATGGGATTACCGGGAAGATAGGTGACGAAGAAGTGACTACCATTTTTAAGCGGCAAAAAGAGATGACTGGCCGGCTTTAACCGGTGGTGGATTGTCATTTCTCTACGTTTAATATGACCATAATTATGATGGTAGTGGTACGTTGATTTTGTCACATAAGTAAAAGGTAATGCCGTGATCAACAATTAGACATGTGAGTTTGGTTACATGGTTAATTCGGATTGGGTAATTCAGTTTTCACAAATTCAACCAATTTTTATTTTACTTTTTATATTTACCTAATAGAATAGCCAAGTTTTGTCCGGTTAAAATATTTCGCGAAGATTCTCTAATTGGTACCATCTATCTTATGTGGAAAAAGATGCGTCTTTCGCCCACACCGTCTTTGCAAGAGAGTGGAATTTGCCATAAACTAAAAGCTTTCAATGATTGTTTAAGAAGGTTAACGCTATTAATTTCTGATGAGAAAGCCAACCAATCATCTGGATTTTCTATCATATCGATCAAGTCTGAACAGTCAGTTTGAGTGGAATGTGTTCCAAAAAGCTCAAAACCCTCACCGTCCTTTAGTACCACTCAAGTCCATTGAACAATCCATGATCGATCTATGAGGCATCGATTTGGCACAATAAAACTTCATCAACCAAAAGCGGAGGGGGGGGGGGGGCTGATCTATATATGTTCCAAGTCTTCGTCCACCTCTTCCTCTCACTCAAGAGTATTAGCGTGTCTCCAACTCTCCGCTTCTAGAGAAGCTAGTTGTAATGTCTCAGTTGATAAAATTTCTTTCCCGTTGAAGATTTTGTTATTTTCTCCCTTCCAAATGAACCAATGGATCCAAGGGAAGGTATCTTGTTGTGGTTTAGAAAGACCCACATCGTTTATCCTACATAGTAAGAAATCCATGTTCATGTAGATGGAGGTACTCATGAAGAAACCTGAAAGGGATGGGAAGTCCGATAAAACCCAAACTTGTAAAACTGTGTGACATTCGATAAGAAAATGGTTTATAGATTCCTATGGGAAACCACACCTAGGGCAACTCCTATCGGTGGGCAGATATTTATAAACCGGACATTCGCATGCCGCCACAAATCCTGAGATGATCTGCCACATGAAGTATTAATCTTCCTCGATGTGCGGACTTTCCACACTTGACCCTTTAAACATGTGATACTTGGTTTAACAATTTCCTCAAGATCTTGTTGGAGTGTATATTAGCAGATCAACTCATATCACGTCTTAACCGTATAAATACCCTTCTTGGCATGAATTCACGCGTACCCATCCGGTAAGAATGTGTGGCTTGGTCTCAGGCCCAAAATCAAAGTAATTTTGTTTGCATGGAAGTATTCCCTTAGGAGGAGCACACTCCACTCATTAGTCTCTCATATAATGAAGGAAAAGACCATAAGTCTCAAGTGATGAAAGGTGGTCTCCACATATGGTCTCGGTTGTTGAGCTGACACATCCGATATACAAGGTACACTCCAAACATTTGTGTTACCATCCAATAGTTTTTCGAATGCCCAGTTTCAAATAAGGTTTTGCTGCTATGATTAGGTATTGTTTGACTAGACATATAGTTCAAATATTTTTTTATAAAAATAAAAAGTTCATGTATTATTTAACATTTTTCCATTTAAAATGTAACATCTCAAACATAAAATATAAAATTTAAAATACAAAACAAACTCTGCACATGCAAATAATCTCTAGTATTATGAATCTGAACCCTTTTTAATTTTTTTTTGGTCGGAAACTGGTTAATATTATGGCCCAAATGGGCATAGTATAGGAAAACACAAGTGCAAAATGTAAAATGATATCAAGACTAAGGCCCAACAATGGTCCACTAGGATAAACCAAAAATTAAGCGGATGAAGATGAAGAGTCGAGAGCTGAGTTAAGCCCACATGTCGATTGAAGAAGCAGTGGCAACATGCACCTCGCACACAAGCTTTTCCGGTCACTGTTCGTCGTCACAACGCTGCGTCGCCTTCACTTGCCGATCCAGTCTACCTTACCACCATGGAGCACCGGATAAAGAAGAAATCCTTTACAATCTTTCACCTTTATCACCGCTAATGAATGCTTAGATTGGAATCAAGCCAAGACTGGTTGAAATCCGAGATCGATAAAGTCCATGTCGAACCCGTTCACCATGATCGGGTCAAAGAACCAACGACGGTAATCGTATGGTAACAAGGGTGAAGAGAGAAAGAGATCAAACAGCGTTGGGATGAATCATAAACTGGGGACAAGATCATGACTGAAAACTCCGGAATCCGTCCGGAATATACACCCGGAAAACATAAAAAAAATTAACGGACAAAAGTCTGGAGAATTAGAGCCGGAGACAAACATAAGACATAAAGTAAAACAAAGAAACCTAAGCAAAACCGGCAAAGATACCAGACTCAAAAGTTACCCGAGCGGCCGGAAACAAGATTTCGAACGGCAACTCTTTCGGTGAGATACGAGAGAAAAAAGAGGGAATAGAGAGAAAGTCTGAACCATCTCCACCCTTTTTAATAACACACGTCATGTCCATCATTCATTGGTAAAAAATCGTTCTACTTTTAAAGCTGGCATTATAACGCTGTTAAGCAAAAAAGAAGAAGCAAATTTAGGGTGTAAATGGTAACATATAGGTGGAATTAGTAGAATAAAATTAGTGGAATTGAATTTAGACCATCTCTAATGTATTTTTCTATTTTACCTCTAAAATAGAGGTTGGTTTTGCTCCAATGTATTTCTCTATATTTTCCTCTAAAAAGGAATATTTTCTCTAATATTCTTTTTTATTTTACTAATAATATTTTTTATTTATAAAAGTTACAATTTAGCCCATTTATTTTATTTTTACAATTATAAAATTATAATATTATTTAAATTATATATTAGTTATTAAAATATTATAATTTATAATTTATTAATTTTATATTATTAGTTATTAAAATATTAATATTTAAATATTTTGGTCATAAATAAATGTATTTGAAAGTTAATGGACTCATTTGTAAATTAAAAAGTTCACCTCTATTATAGAGGAAAAAATAGAGTTCCTCTATATATAGAGGAAAAAATAGAGATTTCTATTTTAGAGGTGAAAATAGAGGTGGGTTGGAGTAGATTTGCCTCTAAAATAGAGTTTAGAGGCAAATATAGAGGTGGGTTGGAGATGCCCTTAGTGGAATTGGGTTAGTTATGCTGATTTTTTCCTCTCATCTAGAGTAGAGGAACAAATTTCAGCGTAATCTCATATTTTTCTATCTAAAAAGTGGGTCCCATATTATTCCATTAAAAACTTAAAAAATTTACAAATGGATGTAGTTTAGAGGAATTCAGCATAATCCTCAATTCCACTAGTTTTTGGTCCTCTAAGAAGACAACCATTTGCACCCTTAGACATAGTCAAGATAGACCTAATAGGCAATATAAATGCAACACGTGCCCATATTCCAGACTTGTCTCGACAAAGATGAACACGTGGCAGAGCTCAGTGCATGCGTTTGGTGCTCCTCAATGTAGATGATTCTTCAAGGAAACTTCTGTAAGCTAAGCCATGTTGTAAATATTAAACCGCCATTGTCAAGCTAAGCCATGTTGTATTAATGTATGTGGTCTGCATGATTAGTGTCACAAGTCCCAAAATTAATTAATTAATTAATCTCTACCATCGCGTATATATAGAACCTCTCTTCTCTCATTTTTCCACACACTATCAAACAAAGAACAAGAGTTTTAAACATTAAACAGAGTTTCAAGTTTCAGAGAGAAAAAAAACACAGAGAATCAGTCTAAGATGAGTCCTAAGGCATTTCAAGTTGTGATCTTTCTTGGTTTCTTGGCCACTTCATGTTTCTCTCAAGCTCCGGCACCGGCACCAACCACCACCGTTCCTCCACCGTCGTCTCTTCCTCCCATGACAGCTGAAACACCTTCTCCGGTTGCTTCACCGCCAGTTCCAGTTAACGAGCCAACCACCGCTCCAACCACTTCTCCAACAACATCTCCGGTTGCTTCTCCTCCTCAAACCAATGTTCCATCTTCTGGTCCTTCCGCCGGATTAACCCCGACTTCAGCTCCGGCACCGGGACCAGACACCGTAAGCGCCGCATGGGCTAATCAAGCTTTCCTTGTGGGAACATTTGTTGCCGGAGCATTATACGCTGTCGCGTTGGCTTAGAGAGCTTTTGTGATCGGCGGATGCTTTGATACTCTGCTTTTCGATTACAGATTTATTAATTAGTTCTTTTGTATCTGTATTTTTATTATTTGTATAATTCTTGTTGAGGTAAGGATGAACATAGAGACGATATGAATATCCATTTTCTATAATTATTCTTTCAAATTACTTTCGATATGTTTTTAATAACAAAGCTCATAACAATATTCTAAAATATGCAGCACAATATAGTGTATAAAAGTATAACATGATTTTTTTTGGCAACACGTATATACATGATTACCCCATGTAGGGTAATCTGTATATCTATGTTTGATTTTTGTTTTCTATTTCTCAATTACACCGGAATTTTATCGGAGGAAAGCAACAATGTAATTTTTTTTTGCAACAACATTTTCATATATTAAATCAATATTGTTTAGATCGAGTTACTACTCTAAAAAAGTTAATCAATCTAATTTATTATGATTTACATGTAAAAAAATATAATCACATGTTTTCGTCCTTTTATATATTTAAATATTAAAACTAGGTCAAAACAAATGAAACCTTCTCTTGAAAATTGGAATAAATCCATCTCCGTCTTGAAAACCGGCCAATGTTAAAATTCTCCGTCATAATAATTAGGTCCAAGAAACCAATATCCATTACAATTGAGGATATTCCACTTTGTAAGAGAATGCCATTGCCCACTATACCATCTAGTTCTACATATTTTTTTTCAGACTTAGTTTTCAGTGTATCCTACTAAAATGTATTCTCAAACTCTTAGTTAATATATTAATCCATCAGATAAAAAAAATCAATAAATGTCATAATCTAACTAGTCTTATTGTTCAATTAAATATTGAAAATGGACATCACCTGTTTTTACTTATTCAGATATAAACCCATTTGTAATAGATTAATAGTCCATTATCTTTTAGTGAGTTTAAAAAGAATAGACATACATCTCTCTGTCTCAATAAATTGGATCATAAGTTTTTTTCAAAAATTTAAAGTAAAAAAGCGAAAAACATCTCAAAAGATCAAACATTATTATGAAGATTCATGTTTTTTTTTGTCTAAATATTAAATTTTATACCAATTTTCTAAGAATACATCGTTTGTCGTATCACAACTTACTACAAATGCTTATAAAAACAAAAAAGAGGAAGAGAAAAGCGATTTACCTAAACAGAAAAGAAGAGATTAGCTAATTGATCCTAGGAACCTGAAATACAATTGCAGAAAAGAAGGTGAACGAATAGAAGGAGGGAGAGATAGTAGCCGGTCCCGTAAAGCCCTGTCAACGGAGTAGAAGAATCTTGACGGAGAGAATGCAGTGTCCCTTCCCTAAAGTTGCGAGAATTCCGTTCTTTCCAAGTGTTTTAGATGATGACTTGGGGGATCAGCTTGAAGATGACGACAACCTGGCGTTGGCTGCTAAAATGAGGATCGTGGACAAGCGAGACAGAAGAGATGAGATATGTTGGAGCAACATGGAGGAGGCGACAAGAGAAACGAGACCAGACTTCTGAAACAAACGTGCACCCAAAGAAGAGGTGATCGTGGGTTTCAATACCACCTGTGCATAGAACACAAGTATCCGACACAGTAATACCCCATGATCTAAGACGGTCACGAGTAGGCAATCTTGATAGCATAGCTAGGCAAGAAATAAAAGAGCATCTTGGTATTTCTTCCTTAAACCACATAACATTACACCAATCAACCAAAGGAGAAAGACTACAAATTTGATTCCAAGTATCTTACTGATCAACTCCTTGAGTGCAAGCGGAAGGGTCGATTGTTGTCAAAACAATCTGGACATATTGAGCTTCCTCTGATCTTGCCTGAGGCAAATACCAATTACCCTCTCTCACGGCTGACCTGACAGGCGCATCAAGAGCAATTCGAAATTGGCGAGGACCAGATTCCCATACAAAATAGAACAGAGAACCATGATCGGTCCACGAGTCAAACCAAAAAGAAGACATCTTACCATCGCCAATACTTCAGTGAAGGAAGGAAGGTAGTCTCTCTTTTAATTGCAACATACTCCTAACCGTCTGAGAAAAACGCGGCGCATCGTTAACTCTTTCTTTGGAAGATATTATGCTTAAGCCATGCCACCCAAAGAGAGCCAAGGGAACTGAAGAAGTTCCAAAAACTCTTTAGATGGAATACAAGCTCAAACTCCTCAAACCGTGTTAGCCCGAGCCCTCCCTCATTTTTGGGGCGACATATATTTGCCTACGGGACCCTAGCACCAGTGGACGAATTCTTCTGATTTTTCCAGAGAAACGCAGAGAAAAGAGAGTCAACTTTGTTATAAAACCATTTTGGTAGAACAAAGACTGAGCTACAGAAATTAACCATGCCATAAATCACCGAAGAAATGAGCTGAATTTTTCCAGTAAAGAAGAGAAACTTGGCAGTCCAAGAGTGAAGCTTTGATTTGATTCTTTCAATAAATGGTTGAAGGATGGCATAAGAGTTCTGTTGGGACTTAGAGGCAAGCCCAAATATCGAGTTGGAAAGGACCCAACCGCGAAACCAGATAGCCCGCTCAACACCAAGACCTTGATATCTTTGAGACCCCCGAAGAAGATCTCAGTCTTAGTAGCATTCAAACCAAACCATTCATTTCCTTGTAGTGTTACATTACCTCTTTAATGCCGTAGATCGAGTGCCTAGTACCATCAGACAATATCAGAAGGTCATCGGCAAAGAGCAAGTGTGTGACCGATGGTGTGGTACAACTCGGGTGATGTATGAAATGAACATCATTCGCAGCTTTCTCCAAAAAATTTGAAAGTACTTCCATGACCATTATGACCAGGTATGGAGAGATCGAATCCCCTTGCCTCTAGCCTTTCTTTCCCGCAAAAAAACCCTGCAAGTTCGTCATTTATGTTAATGAAGAACCGAGGAGAGGATATACACTCCTTAACCTAATTTCGGAATAGAGGAGAGAAGTCTTGAGCCTCTAGCAGCTTTAACACAAAATCCCAACAGACTGTATCAAAAGCTTTCCTTATATCAACCTTGATCATGCAACTCTTTTGACAATATGATTTGTTATAATTTCAAATCAGCTCAGAAGCGAGTAGAACATTCTCACCCAAACTTCTTCCCTTTAAGAACGCAGACTGATTTGGTCTGATACAATCTTGCAAAATAGGTTTCACCCGGTTTGCAATGATTTGTTAGATGATTTTATAGACGATATTGAAGCAACTTATTGGCCGATAGTCCCCAAGCTTGCATGCTTCTGACTTCTTCGAAATTAATGTAATGGCGGTGTTTTTCATATCCTTCAAAAGTCTTCTATTTCTGAAAAATTTGCGGACAGCTTCCACCACATCTTTACCGACTGTATCCCAAGATGCGAAGCGGCATTTCGAACACCGTAGCCTTAACTTGCGCATCTGAGATATCTCGGGCCATGTAAGCTTTTGAATATCAGAGCAACAAAATGGAAGAACATTTGCAGTAGCTCAACAGTTGCAGGCGAGTGAGGAAGATTGGTTTTGCTCAATATGTCTTCAAAATAGGCTGAAGCGTGTTCTTTGATCTCATCCGTACTACTAAACAGCTTGTCCGAATCATCCTTGAGGAAGTGAATGTGGTTCCGTGTAACGCGCTAGGGAAATACTCTGTTATAAAAAGCTGTTTGTCAATCTCCATCTTTAGCCCAACGTATTCTCGATCTTTTTCGGAAATATTTCTCCTCCGCTTTTAGTAAACACTGCCATTTCCTCCTAACATGGTGCTCCTACGCAGCTATTGTGGGAGATGGGTTTGTAAGAAGAGAGCGTTGAGAAGCTCAAGCTTAGCCGCTTCATCTTTCACTCGTTGAGAAAACCCACTATAATGCCGCTTATTCAAGCTTTTCAAGTCTTTATTTAGAAGCTTGGGAGACCTAACCAGTTCAAGCTGAGCCGTGATAGCTATGTTATTCCTTTGCTAACTGATAGAGCAAGATTTAATCCCTATTCTACTGCAAGTGCACAGTTATGCTGTTGTAGTAATCAGGGGTATCGTATCCACAAGGACTCACGTTTCACACGATATACTATATGTTCTCAAGTTAAGCTAATCAAATAGAAGAAAGCAATAAACAAAAGCAAGTAAACAGAGGTGTGTTTTCAATAGGAAGAAAGGCGTCAGACTTAGGAAGTTCTCGGGAATCATACAATGCTAGACACTTAACTAACCGGATTCAGATTAAGCTCGAGTTCAAGAACTAGAAACACAATGCTAAACAATCCAACTCTCGCTGAGATTATTTCTATATCTAGCAACTTAGCGATCCAAATCTCTTTGTGATCCTAGAGTTCTAAACAAGCATTAAGACCAGGTTCTACAGTTCACAATTCTCCTAAACCAAATCTTTTTGTATCTAGTCAAATTGCTCACACTAAGTTTATTCAGATTATAACTCACACTCTCGTGCTAAGTTAATTATCTCAGATCTAAATCCTAGGTGATCAATCCAGAATTCAGTATTAAGCACAACTTAGGCGATGAAAAAATAGTTTTAGAATCCAATCAATCAGTTATCTAAACATGCATCAAACCCTATGAGAATTCCTAAATCTAACTAGGTTACTACTTAGACATATTATCAGAATAACAATACATCATTGAATAGGAAACCAAAAGACTGAATAGATAAGTAAAAGGGTTCGAAATCCTTCTCTCAAAGGTTACAAGTAGCAAGAACAACCCCTTGGCACAAATCTCTCAATCTCCAAGCAAGAACAAAAGTAAGAACAAAGATAAGTGATAATGAGTCTGAAAACCTAATTAAAATTCCTAAACTCGTTTTGGGGCTAGATTAGAATTAGGGGTAACTTTTGGGCAATTATGCAATTCTTCAAAACTTGTCTTCAACTCGCGTATAAGGCTCTGTCGCGCTCAGTGTCGACCGACACCAAGGTCAGTGTCGGTCGACATCCAGTCGTGGTCGAGACACCAACTTCAGCTCGTTGCACTAATCACCAGAAATGTCCTATAATCCCACTCTTTGCTCCAAACGCAAGCCTACCTGTAGAAGACTCAATAGACTCGAAAAATCAGGTTAAAGACTCAATATACACAACTATATCATGGTTGAAAACCTAGAAAAACCATGATATATCAACTCCCCCACACTTAGCTCTTGCTTTCCCTCAAGCAAGTATAAGAACTAAAGCATAAGAAAGAGGTTTGAAAACTCAGAAACTCATTTCGTTCTAGGAACTTTCGCATTCACATTCACTTAGTAAACCACTGAAAACTTTCCTGCAGATGTCAAGACCACAATATACTTCCCCCACACTTAGCAACTGTCCCAAGTAAACTCCACAATCAGATTAGGATATTCAATTTCACCTCACTAACTTCTGAATATAATTAGGTGTGGTCTTACAGAGGGAGTATCAATAAGAGGACACATGGACTCAACTCAGTCAGTACTGACCACCAAACTGTCGGTTTCTGGTTCCTTTCTTTTCTCTTTCTCCCTTAGCAACTGATTTTTCCCACTGGGTATCATTTTATTTTTTCTATCAATGCTCTTCCCTTTTCACTTGGGGTTTAACTTTGGATATTTCCATGGATACATAGGAGGTAATAGGGGTCTCTACCACTCACATGACCACTTCAAAGCTACTAGCTTATCCTCGGTTTTAATCTTTTTATTTTTATTTTTTTACTTTCAAGGGAGGGGAAAATCAGGAACCCTACTCAAACAGGATCACAGGCTGTGTCAAGTACATCAGATGAATCCGATCCAGAGATCTCAAGCCCCTAAGTAAGAAAATAAAGTCAGGATTAGAGGTGAAGTTAGTGATGGATCCTCTGAATACCTGGTTAGATATGGGTGTCCTTGGTAAGTTGATCCGTTTGAGGTTTTCTAATAGTCATAGAACTACTGCAAGTCTGTCCAATGGTCACTTAGTTCCTGTTCCAGCGAAAAATTTCCTCGAAAAATCATAGTTTCATACACATTTTGACTCAATTAAAACAATTTGAAAACAAGTAAAAACAAGGGACTGACTCTAAGAAAACAAAACACAATGTCAGTAGCCACCTCCCCCACACTTAGACTGCACTATCTCCAGTGCAATCGCAGCATGAGTTCGGGAGAAATCAAGGTATAAGTAACCGAGAACTTGAGGAAACAAAAACCTTAGCTGTGGTCGCAACTGATGTCGACCGACGCACAGCTAATGTCGGGCGACATTAGGCTCTAGTCGACATCGATTTGCTCATAATCGAGCATGATCAATTTCCATCCGTGTTCTCGAGTTTGGTGTCGACCGACACTATGGTAATGTCGACCGACACAGATATCTGTAAACCTGTCCTACACGACCCTAACACATAAGAACCAGAAAAATCAAAAGACTCAAGTATCAAGACTCAAAAGAAACGAAACCTAACCTACAGTGGGTTGCCTCCCACTCAGCGCTCATTTAACATCAATAGCTTGACCGTAATGCGATCAGGCGTTGGGTGGATTATTCAGATGGACAATGTTGCCTTCTGGGATCTCAGCTTTCGCCCAGTAATGTTTCACCCTTTTCCCATTGACTGTGAACTCCTCGCCTTTGGAATTCATCAAGATAACAGATCCGTGCGGTCTAGCTTCCTTAACGGTAAATGGACCTGACCAACGAGAACGCAACTTCCCAGGAAACAATTTTAGACGAGAGTTGTAGAGAAGTACCTGATCATTGGGTTCGAAATTGCGTGAGATGATCTTCTTATGATGATATGCCTTTGTACGCTCCTTGTACAGCTTTGAGTTCTCATAGGCATGGTGGCGAATCTCATCTAACTCATTAAGCTGTATCAAACGTCTCTCAACTGCAGGCTTGATGTCATAGTTCATTTGTTTGACAGCCCATCTAGCCTTATGCTCAAGCTCAACTGGAAGGTGACAGGCTTTCCCATAGAGGAGATGGAATGGTGTAGTCCCTAGTGGCGTCTTAAACGCAGTTCTGTAGGCCCACAACGCATCATCCAGCTTAGCAGACCAGTCCTTCCTAGTCTTTCCCACTGTCTTCTCCAGAATCTCCTTGATCTGTCGGTTTGAAACCTCAACATGTCCATTAGTCTGAGGGTGGTAAGGAGTAGCCACACGATGATTAACACCATACTTCTTGAGCAACTTCTCGAAAACCTTGTTGATGAAGTGAGAGCCACCATCACTTATCACAATCCTAGGTACTCCAAATCTGAGGAAGATGATAGTCATAAACAGCTTAAGAACTACCGAAGAGTCATTAGTCGGACTAGCAAGCGCTTCAACCCACTTAGAGACGTAGTCCACAACAACCAGAATGTACCTGTTCCCATAAGAAGATGGAAACGGACCCATGAAGTCGATGCCCCAGCAGTCAAAGACTTCAACCTCGAGGATGAAGTTTTGTGGCATCTCGTGTCTCTTACTTGTCTTCCCTCTCCTCTGACAGACATCACACTGAGAGATAAATAACTGAGCATCTTTGAACATTGTAGGCCACCGGAAGTCTGCTTGAAGAACCTTAGACACTGTCTTGAATGTAGCAAAGTGTCCAGCATACTCAGAACCATGGCAGTGGTACCACACATAATCAACTTCACACTCGGAAATACAACGTCTGTAGATGCCATCAGAGCAGTGCTTGTACAAGTAGGGTTCATCCCAATAATAGTGCCTGACTTCCCTAAGGAACATCTTCTTAGCATATCCTTTAAATACTTCAGGCTCATCATCTGCAGCAAGGTATTTGCTATGTCGGCGTACCAAGGTCTCGTAGAGAGAGAACCTTGGGCTACTGCAGCTATGAACATGTCAGCTTCATTATCCAGAATAGCTGCCTGCATCTGCATCGGGTGTCGACCGACATCAGTGTTGATGTCGACCGACATCGTACCTAATCGGCCAAACGGTGTCTGATAGGTTGTATAGTTTTCCCTATTCTACTGCAAGTGCACAGTTAATGCAATCGTAGTATATAAGGTATCGAATCCCACGAGGACTCTCAGTCACACAATAGATTTATAGCAGTTCAGATTTAATTAAGCGAAGCAGATGTGAAAACAGTAAACGAAATAGCAAAGTAAATCAAGTGAGTTTGCGAGCAAGAAGGCGAAGCGTTAGGTTTCAGGAGTTCTCAGGAAATCAGGAACGCAAGCAATCAATCTATCTAGATCCAATCAATAACTATTCTAGAACTCAAACACTGATATAGAATTAACCAAATTCCTTTGCGATAATTCTCTAAGTCTAAGTGCAGCAAACCAAACTTCCGTTTGCGAGAACTAACAGATTAAACTAGCATTAATTCCAAGTTTGATATGTTCACAATTAACCTGAACCAAACTTTCGTTTGCGAACAGTTTAATTGCTTATCTAAATTCTTTCTAGTTAAATTAACCAACTTCCGCTGCTTTAATCAACCTAACATCATAATTCTGATTAGCTACTTCAAATTAGGCATTAAGAACAACTTAGATAAAGAACTAGCAGATATGGATCTCTACAGATTAATTAAACTATAATTATCTGAAATCCCTAATGAGAATCCTTCAACCTAACAGGTGATCTACTCAGACATATTCATCGAGACAGAAGATATCATAAGTAGAAAACCAAATATCATATAATCAAATAAGAACTGGGGTTCAAAATCAAGTCTCTTTCGAGAACAAAACCAGCCCCTCAACTCCCTCTGAGTAAAACTTAGCGTAAGAAAAGCTTGTTAAAAGCCTCGCCTAAACATTGGCTTAAAAACTCTATTTATAACCTAAGACACGTTTTGGGGCTTCTTTGTAAATATCAGGAACTTCTGGGCAGGACTGCAGTTTCATCATTCTTTATTAAACCGTCTTTTGGCCCATCTCGCTGGTGCATCGATCGACGCCATAAATGTGACGATCGTTGCATCTCGGAAATATCAACAATGAACTTTATCTCTCGGCCAAATACTCCAATTAGCTCCAGAAAGTGCCTAAATCACCAAATATGCTCCAAATGTGCTTGTACCTAATAAACACCTGAAAAGACTCTAAAACATAGTAAAAGATTCGATAAATAACACATATACCATGGTTAAAATCCCTAAAATCCATGGTATATCAACTCCCCCACACTTAGCTCTTGCTTGTCCTCAAGCAAGACAAAGAACTAAATGTAGATAAGAGGTTTGAAAACTCTTCAGAAACTCATTTCATCCTAGAAGCTACAATACTCAGATTCCCCTTAGTAAACCACTTGAAAGAATCAATCACAGGATATCAAGACCAAAATGTACTTCCCCCACACTTAGCAACTGTCCTAGATAAACTCCACAATCACATTCAAGCATTCAAATTCTCCCTACTGACTTCTGCAAGTATTTAAGTGCGGTCTCACCTAAGGGGTATCGATCAAAGGGCACATGGATTCTTACCTTATCAGCTCTAGACCACCATACTACCTTTCTCTAGTCCCTTTCTTCTCTTTCCCTTCTTTAACAACTGATTTTTCCCCACTGGGTATCATTTTTTTTTTTTATCAGTGTTCTTCCCATTATGGGGTGTACTTTGGACACATTCCATGGATACACGGGATATGAGAGTTTTAGCTACCATTCCCATGACCACTTCGGAGTTACTAACTCATCCTCAGTTTATTATATATATTTTTTTTTTTTACTTTACAGAAGGGGAGAAGGGAACTAAATAGGATAGGTTGACAGGCTGTGTCAGAACTGACAAGGGAATCCGACACAAAGTATACCAAGCCCTTAGGTGAGAAATCTAAGTCAGTATTAGGGGTGAAGTCAGTAAAAGGATCCTCTGATACCTGAAGTGATGTGGGTGTTCCCAGTAGGTTGATATGTGATGGGGTTTTCTAATAGTCATAGATAGATCCTGCAACTTCATCCCAATGGTTACTTAAGTTCCTGCAAGTCTTGTAAATCTTCTCAGAAAATCATAGTTTCTTACTTAAACAATTTTGACTCAATAAAACAAAATTTTTTGAAAAACGGACTGACTCTTAAGAAAACAGAAAACAAAAGTCAGTAACACCTCCCCCACACTTAAGACACACTGTCCCCAGTAGTGTCCAGCGAAGGATCGGTAAAAAGAAAGAAAAATTGTTAATGGATGTTTTAGTTCTGTTGGGTTTTACCTCTGTCTCACAGCATCGATCGTTGCACTAAGTGCATCGACCGTTGCTGTGCGATTCTATCGTATTGTGACGATCGACACAATGGTGTGTCGATCGACGCACTGCGCTTTCACGAACAGTCAGCAAGTTACCAGGTTAGTCCGTCTGTTTTTGTCAATTTTGATCCCTGCAGGCTGAAATCACTAGAAACAGAATAAAACCGAAGCAAAAGATGTACCAAATAAAGTACACATCATCCAAACAAAGTAGAATCCCAAAAATCAAAAGAAGAAAAGTGCAAAAGAAAAGAAAAAGTCAGAATACAGAACCGAAAGTATGGAGACTACTCTCACTCGCTCTCATCGTCTATCCCACCATACAGTGCATCGTCATCGGCTGCCTCGGGTGCGGGATCAGTATCAGTCGTGGGAGGAGGAGTCGGGGATCGTCGCCTGCGTCGAGAAGCGGGTACGGGCTGATGAACTGGCGGCTCTCTCCTGCAAGTGCAGCCGCGCAGGAAATCCCAAATGGTCTTGAACATACCCTCCTGACGCTCTCTCCAATCACCCTCAGACATCTCACGCACAGGCATAGACGGGGCTGGATATGGACCAATGTCCTGTGGAGCAGGTGCAGCAGCAGGTGTAGAAGAAGATGACGCTCTCGTAGAAGGCTCTCCCAGCGGATGAGCCATAGTAGGCACTGCACGTCGAGCGCTAGCGGGAGGGTGGAAACTCAAAGCATCAATGGTATTGATCCGAGTATACCTGGCAGTAGGAAGATCGATGCCGTACTGTGTATCCTCAGGGTCGTGGTAGACCCACACTCGCCCCTCCTTCAGCCACGTAGCGCTCTGCAAGTGACTGAGATCCAAGAGCTCGCGCTCAGTAACGCACTCTGTATCCCTCATAGGGATCCCGCAGTGTCTGAAAATAGGAGTGAGAAGACTCCCTACTGTCTCCTTGCGCGCGCCTTCATAAGGCTTCTTCTGCAGCTCGCAAAGATGATGAGCAAATACGGCTCCCAGGTTGACTTTCCTAGCCGAGTTCCGCACATCCGTACTCCTGAACTGCTCTGTCAGTCCTCTAAATAGAAACTCCAACTCGTTCTTGCGCATCTTGTTGGCCTCATGCTTGCACAATAGATTGCGTCCCAAGATACGCAAGACATACCTGAGAACCGGATGCCTAACCTGAATAACAGGCGTAGTCCGTGAGTGATACCGTCCACCACCAATGTACTGCCAGAACTGCACTGCCTCTGCTGGTGTCCATGCAAGGGTCATGTCGGTGTGTGGCTGCTCAATGCTGAACCCATAAATCCTACAGATATCGAGAAGGGGTACTCGATACCTGGCGCCGAGACACATGAAGGTGAAAGTGCCTCCTCGAGCATCCATGCTGTCCGGGTTTGGGTAGACAACCCTGCATGTGGCCAGCAACTGTCTCACCAGCTCTGGGTATAAATCTTAAGGCTGCATCGGCATTGTCCCTAGACCAATGCCTCTGCACAGCTCCATAACCTGTGTGTCTATGCCGAGACTCTTGCAGGTTGAGTAATCAGCGAACTTGGTTGGCGCTATCTCCATACCGCACCAACCGTTATACAGCAACGTGTCGTATTCGTCCCAGTACTCGTGCAGTGGCCTCTCTATGAAATCGTCCGTACCGAGCATCCTCTTAATAGAACCGCTCCAGTTGCGATCAGACTGAATCAGAAGTTTCTCTGGCCTTTGCCATGGTTGTCCTATGGTCGCATGAACCAAATGATACGGCTGTGGAGGATCAGAATCCCTGTGCAACCATTCTGGTGGTGGAATGTATTGTCGTGAGGCGCTTGCGGCTGTTGCTCGTTTCTTTCGGGGTTGATTCTGGGTTGCCATCTGCAAAACAGAAAATTTGAACAAATTAGTCTCGGAAACTCTCTGTTGAATCGTCGTGCAACGACCGTTGCTCTAAGGCATCGATCGTTGCAAGGCGATTTTGCGTGATCGAACATTTCCCAAAATCGCAATGCAACGACCGCTGCTCTAGAGCAACGACCGTTGCAGGGCGATTTTGCCGCAACAAATCATCAAAATTCAGTCAAATCCAAGCCACATTGTCTCAAATCAGTCCATAATCATCATCCATCACCCTAAATCGTTCTAATTACTCATGCATCATCAATTTTTGGTCCAAAAATCAACAACCCTAAAACCCTAAAAATCCATTCCGAAAATTCGAAAATTGAAGAACATTACCTTGATTTCTTGAGATATGGGTTGGGGAAATGGATTGGGAGCGTATAAATAAGTAAAATAGTGCTTAGAAACAAGAAATTTGACAAAGAAATGTAGATTTTGGGTGGAGGCTCTCGGTGTGTCGACCAACAGAAATGGGGAAGAAGAAGAGAAAATAGGGTTTAAGGTGACTTACCTGGTCGTGGGTGCATCGATCGTTGCTTTAGGGGCAACGATCGATGCTGGTTGAACCAGATTGATTCCGGTTTAGCTCAACGTACCTTAATTTTTGATTTAAACCAATTGCAACGACCGTTGCACATGAGAGCAACGATCGTCACACATTTCCAGACTTGTGTTCTGTATCTAATAACTAACAAAAACAACTAAAAACGTGAAATCCTAAGAAAAACACCAAAAATGAGAAAGAAAAATAATTAAACCTAACAGTGGGTTGCCTCCCACTCAGCGCTTGTTTTAAGTCATTAGCTTGACTTTTGGAAAGAGGTCAGACTCATGGAGGTTTCAACAGAGACTTTGAGTGTCTCTGTGAATGCCTTATCATCCATGGTGGTGTGTAAGCAGTAGCAGCATGATGTCGTCCAAGGAACGTCGGGATGAATGTAGGGTGAGATTGACACTTGGGTGTTTTAACGCTCTTTCCTGCATTCAAAATAGCGGAGTCAGAAGGTTTAAACTTAGAGGATTTATGCTTTACCTTTGGCAAAGTTTTGATGTTCGGAGCTTTTTGTTTATGAGTAGTTTTAGGCCTTGAAGATGCTAGAATAGGCTCTTGTGGAACCACCATCTTCTTGTTAACCACTACTGTGCACTGAACCTCATTTTTAGACTTAACGGGAGCTTTCGGGAATGGCAGTGGAGGTTTATAGGTTCTTTCTTTAGCAGGTCCTTGAGACATGAGTGAAACTGGTTCCCTTCGGGGTGCAACGATCGGTGCGTGTGAAGCATCGATCGATGCTGTCATCTCAGCTCGTGTTTCAACTATGGTCTCGGGTTTATCCGCTTCTTGATCCATTCCAGCCATCTCAGACTCAAATTTCTCTTCTTGGCTTGGCCCCACTTCAATCTGAACTATCCAAGTCAAGAGATCCATGTCAATCTCTGTTGAGTCAGGTGCATTGAAGCTTTCAAACTCAGGCAATTCAACATCAAATTCCCCTCTGTCTTCCACAAATTCCACACCCTTAACTGCTAGACATGATCCATGATCCATCTGTGTGTCATCCTGAATGGGAACGTTGCTGGCATGAGCTTCTTGAGAATCCTTCCTTGGAGTATAACTTGAAACTTGATCCATCTGTGTGTCCAGCTGCTTCATGCGATTACTCAAGGATTCAAATTTCTCATTCAGATTAGTGTACAGGTTCTCCAGCTTCGAGCTGAAAGAAGCTGTGTTCTGCTGTTGCTTTTCAATTGATTGTTCTATCATCATCTCTAGTCTGCTCCTTTGTGTAGGAGGTGCTAGATAGGAAGTGTAGTTATGGTCTCTTGATCCTTGAGCATGCCTAGAACCTTGTCTGTGCTGATGTCCCAATGTATGTCCATAAGAGTCGGTTCCAGCCATATAATGTACCTCTGCAAATTTATCAGTTTTTGCCTCTGCTCGGAACTGTCTCTCCCTAAGTAAGATGTCGTGGATGTCATCTATCTTACTCTGCATCTCAGCTACTTGCCCAACCAATACATGGTAATCTGGTAAGATGGGATTTCCTTCCCCATCTATTTTCTGACCTTTTGCGTTGCATATGTGACCCTCTTGGTCTCGTAGAACGCCGTTTTCACCGCGAATCAAAATAACAGGTTCCATGGTGCGGAACCCATTGAACGTCTCGGATCTCACCATCGCTGTTCTCGCCTTGTGTCGATCGATGCAAGGTGAGCAACGATCGATGCAGTGCGAATCCCTGCGAATCCAAAAATCAAAAACGTGAGTAAACAAGAAAATTAAAAGGATGCTTAGTCTAAATCCTAATACTAAATCTATTGGTGAACTCAAAGAGTCCCCGACAACGGCGCCAAAAACTTGATAGGTTGTATAGTTTTCCCTATTCTACTGCAAGTGCACAGTTAATGCAATCGTAGTATATAAGGTATCGAATCCCACGAGGACTCTCAGTCACACAATAGATTTATAGCAGTTCAGATTTAATTAAGCGAAGCAGATGTGAAAACAGTAAACGAAATAGCAAAGTAAATCAAGTGAGTTTGCGAGCAAGAAGGCGAAGCGTTAGGTTTCAGGAGTTCTCAGGAAATCAGGAACGCAAGCAATCAATCTATCTAGATCCAATCAATAACTATTCTAGAACTCAAACACTGATATAGAATTAACCAAATTCCTTTGCGATAATTCTCTAAGTCTAAGTGCAGCAAACCAAACTTCCGTTTGCGAGAACTAACAGATTAAACTAGCATTAATTCCAAGTTTGATATGTTCACAATTAACCTGAACCAAACTTTCGTTTGCGAACAGTTTAATTGCTTATCTAAATTCTTTCTAGTTAAATTAACCAACTTCCGCTGCTTTAATCAACCTAACATCATAATTCTGATTAGCTACTTCAGATTAGGCATTAAGAACAACTTAGATAAAGAACTAGCAGATATGGATCTCTACAGATTAATTAAACTATAATTCTCTGAAATCCCTAATGAGAATCCTTCAACCTAACAGGTGATCTACTCAGACATATTCATCGAGACAGAAGATATCATAAGTAGAAAACCAAATATCATATAATCAAATAAGAACTGGGGTTCAAAATCAAGTCTCTTTCGAGAACAAAACCAGCCCCTCAACTCCCTCTGAGTAAAACTTAGCGTAAGAAAAGCTTGTTAAAAGCCTCGCCTAAACATTGGCTTAAAAACTCTATTTATAACCTAAGACACGTTTTGGGGCTTCTTTGTAAATATCAGGAACTTCTGGGCAGGACTGCAGTTTCACCATTCTTTATTAAACCGTCTTTTGGCCCATCTCGCTGGTGCATCGATCGACGCCATAAATGTGACGATCGTTGCATCTCGGAAATATCAACAGTGAACTTTATCTCTCGGCCAAATACTCCAATTAGCTCCAGAAAGTGCCTAAATCACCAAATATGCTCCAAATGTGCTTGTACCTAATAAACACCTGAAAAGACTCTAAAACATAGTAAAAGATTCGATAAATAACACATATACCATGGTTAAAATCCCTAAAATCCATGGTATATCAGTGTCGAGGTCGATCGATTATCGTCCGCTTTTTCGAGTCGGGTGTCGACCGACATGAACTGAGTGTCGACCGACACCTGCTCTGCAACCCGTGTAGAAGGCAGTGAACTCGCATAAACTGTCTGAAATCCTGTCTCAACCTTGTAGATGTTCTCCTCTGGTAGAAAATCATCTATAGGAACATCCTCATCGATCCTAATCCGTGATAAGTGATCAACAACACCATTCTCTACTCCTTTCTTGTCTCTCACCTCTATGTCAAACTCTTGGAGCAACAAAATCCATCTCAGCAACCTTGGCTTAGCATCTTTCTTCTGCATCAGATACTTAAGCGCAGAATGGTCAGTATGCACAACTACCTTGGAGCCAATCAGATATGGTTGGAACTTCTCGAATGCAAACACAACTGCCAACAACTCCTTCTCAGTGGTTGCATAATTCCTTTGAGCATCATCGAGAGTTCTACTGGCGTAATAAATAGCATGGAGCTTCATGTCCTTCTTCTGCCCAAGCACAGCTCCCACCGCATAATCACTGGCATCACACATTACGTCAAAAGGCAGAGTCCAATCTGGTGGTTGCACAATTGGAGCCGAGATCAAGGCCTGTTTCAGCTCCTTGAATGCAACATGACACTCATCTGTGAACTCAAACTTCACATCCTTGCAGAGAAATGCAGTAAGTGGTCTAGCTATCTTGCTGAAGTCTTTAATAAATCTCCTGTAAAAACCAGCATGCCCAAGAAAACTTCTAATTCCTTTAACTTAATCCGGTGCTTGCAGTCCTGTCATCACCTCAATCTTATCTCTGTCCACCTCAATTCCTGCCTCAGAAACTCTATGCCCAAGTACAATGCCATTCCTGACCATAAAATGACATTTCTCCCAGTCCAAAACCAGGTGCTTTTCCTCACATCGAGCTAGCACCTTGCATAGATTGTCCAGACTAGCATGGTAAGATGGTCCGTAGACAGAGAAATCATCCATGAAGACCTCCATAAAATCCTCTATCATGTCTGTGAAGATAGAGATCATGTATCTCTGAAATGTCGCAGGAGAATTACATAGTCCGAAAGGCATTCTGCGGTATGCAATGGTGCCATAGGGACAGATAAATGTAGTCTTCTCCTGCTCCTATGGGTGGATAGGGATCTGAAAGAAACCAGAATAACCATCCAAGAAGCAGTAGTAAGGATGATTCGCCAACCTTTCCAACATCTGATCAATGAAAGGGAGTGGAAAGTGGTCTTTTCTGGTTGCTGCATTCAACTTCCTGTAGTCTATGCACATCCGGTGACCAGTGATTGTCCTCGTAGGAATCAGCTCATTCTTTTCATTCTTCACCACTGTGACTCCTCCCTTCTTAGGAACCACATGAACTGGGCCTACCCAATCAATGTCTGAGATAGGATAGATAATCCCAGCTTGCAGCAGCTTTATGATCTCCTTCTTTACAACCTCTTTCAGGTTAGAATTCAAACGCCTCTGGTTCTCAATTGACGACATGCTCTCATCCTCAAGGTGTATCTTATGCATGCACAAGTCCGGAGAGATACCTGAAATATCATCAAGAGAATAGCCAAGAGCTTTGCGATGCTTGCGCAGCTTGCTTAGCAGTAAAGTGAGTTCTGCGTTATTCAAATCAGCATTGACAATGACAGGATAAGTGGAATTTTTACCTTAGAACGCATATTTGAGGCCTGCAGGTAGCTGATTCAACTCAATCTTTGGAGCTTTCTCCTCGCTCCAATCTCTCGCAGCTGGTGTCGACCGATTCGCTTGTGGTGTCGGTCGACACTGAATGTCATCGGCCACTTCCAAGTTCATCACTTGCTCAGTAGCGTCCATCAGCCTCAAATATCCAGTAGCAGCTTCATCCTCCAGCTCCAACTCATGCTCGGAACTCATTAAGGCTCTCTCTAAAGGGTCGACATGATGCATCTGATTGAAGAATTCTACAGCCAGATTCTCAATCGTATCAACATAGAAGGTCTATCCATCAATGGTGGGGTGTCTCATCAACTTGTCCATGTCAAAATTCATCACCAGATCACCCACATTTAGTCCAATCTTTCTTCTTTTCACATCAATGATGGAACCAGCTGTAGCCAAGAATAGTCTTCCCAGTATCAAAGGATCATTCGGCTCACTATCATACTTCAGCACCACAAAGTCAGTTGGGACCAAGTAGTTCCCAACTCTAACTGGGACATCCTCAAGAACTCCTTCTGGAATCCTTCTTGACTGATCAGCTAGGGTTAGAGAGATCCTAGTGGGTGCAAAATCCGTCATCCCCAATCTCTCTGCCACAGAGTACGGCATGAGATTTCCAGAAGCTCCTAAATCACACAAGGAACGCTTGAAGCCATCCTCGAAGATAGAACAATCCAGCACAAATACACCAGGATCTGGTAGCTTCTTGGGGACTTGATTAAGCAACACGTCACTGACTCGTTTAGGAAGCACTACTATCCATTCTTTCAAGTCCTCGTCCATGGGTACCATCTTTTCCAAGTATCTCTGTATACAAGGATGATAGGGCAAAACATCAGCTTGTGGATCCTCTTTCAACTTCTTATCCATCGCTTTCAGGTCTCTGGCTTCATCAAGCTCTTGTTTAGACTTCACAAACACCTTAGGAAAAGGCACAGGGGGCTTGTAGGTCGTCTCTTCAGCAATACCATAAGATGTTGGTGAAGTTGGCTTCTCACGCCCTTGGTGTCGACCGACGTTGGATTGATGTCGGCCGACATCAGCCAATTCACCATCAACGTCGACTCCATAATCGGTCATACTCGATTTTCGTTCATCATGAGAACTCGAAATCTCTTTTGAAAGTGGATGTCGACCGACATCAAAGGCAGTGTCGGTCGATATTGGGGTTACAGTCTCGGGTTTTTGACAATCTTCAACGATTTAAGCAGTCTTAATCTCAAATTCTTCTCCTTGATCCAACCCATCCTCAATCTGAACTGACCAAGCATTGATGTGGGTGTCCATAACATTCTTTCCCTTGACTGAGCTTGAAATCTGGTGCACTTGTGTATCCAGCTGCTTCATATGTGTGCTCAAAGTCTCAAACTTCCCATTCAGCTCAGTGTAGACAGCATCTAACTTCTTGTTGAAATCCACAGCAGTCTTTGTCTGACCTTCCAACAACTGCCCCATCATAGCTTCCAGCTTACTCTCATGAGCATTGGTAGCCGGAGGTGTCTGATAGGAAGATGATCCATATGTCCTCTGATAGGAGTTGTTCTGCTGAAAAGGCTTCTGGTAACCAGCACTCTGACCATATCCAGAAGAGTTTTGATTGCTCTTCTGTCCACCATTGAAGAACTTGTTGTTCTGCTGATTCCCAAACCTGTTTCCTTGAAATCCAGAACCACTAATATAGTTCACATCTTCCTCTGTGCAGCCTTCTTCAGGTCCAAAATCTTCAACATCTTGAGCAAAATGGACATGCTTCTTGCTAGTCAACAAGCTGTGAACAGTATCCAACTTGTTCTTCATCTCAGCTATCTGCAGATGATCAACCTTTCCACCAGACTCTTTCCTTCTCTGATCTGCAGTCTTAGTACTATTGCTACTCACCAAGTTCTCAATCAACACTCTAGCTTGTTCAGGAATCTTTGTGTTGAAGTTACCATTGCTGGCAGCATCTAACGCGGACTGGTACCAGTGATCCACACCTCTGAAGAAAATGGCCAACAGCTGAACTTCAGAGAATCCATGATAGGGACAGTCTCGTTGGTACATCTTAAACGTTACCCAAGCAGACTTAAGTAGCTCTGTAGGTCCCTGAGTGAATGTCAGAAGATCCTGTCTGAGCTGATTGGAGCGAGCATCATCATAGAAGTGTCACAGGAACTCTCTATGAAGGAATTTCTAGCAGATCCTAATCCAATTAGGCAATCCTGGTCTGAATTCCAAGCCTAGGATCTAGGGTTCATGTAATCGAATCATTGGGATCTCAGAATTACCTGGTGATTAGCAGCGGAAGTATTAGCAGATAATCGAGATCACGAAGCGCCTCAAATGCTGCGCCTCTACTGGTATCCACACGCACACAAACTGAACCACAGGGATGCTAGTGCCTTACAGAGATCTAATCTCCAGAGAGGTTTCTTTCTATGTTCTGGTGGCTGTCAATTAGGTTAGGGCCGAGTTTAGGTCGACCATATATCTTATATATGTCGGCTTAAACCACAACGGAATTAACCAACGATTAAACCGAATTAATCTGATTAATCCGCGAGTGCATCGATCGATGCACTCTCTGCAACGATCGATGCTGTCCCAGAACATTGATATCGAATGCATATCACATATGCATTCACTAGATCATTACATTAATGATCAACCTCGTCTTTAACGTCCAGTTTGCTTAGGTGTGTGACCCTGTAGGATCATATAACACTAGCAATGAGTTCTAAACTCATTGATCATAAGTGGCTTCTAGCAAAGCATTATGACTACCTAGTATTATATGATTGTCTCATCTCGACAATACAACTATTACTTAGAGCAAGTACAATAGATTTCAGGACATTCCCAACAATCTCCCACTTGTACTGGAATCATCTATTCCCATAATCCCTTCGTCACTATATCTCGATCTAGCATAAGGCAAGAACTGTGTCATCCTTATTGAGCCAAGATCATGTTCATCGAACTCCGATTTATACTGACAAGACAAACGACTGACAATCACCTCGTTTGAGTGTGGCCACACATTTCTCAGTATCAAATCTTCGATGGGCCCTGAGATATTTATCTCCTGTTATATAGGAGGGACAAATCCCATCTTGTTCCATTCCTGTTTCTTCACACACTTCATGATACGCCCAATCAATGCCTTTATAGTCACCAGTTACGGCTGACGTTTGACAAGGTTAAAGCGGACCAATTCATATGTAAGAAAACATGATGAACTCAGGTCTAAGGACTATACTCTATAGTCGTAATGAAAACTCTCATGACACTTATATAACTATCCCGTAGAGTTCTCATCAGTGGGTCATGTCCGATCCTGTGTTCTCCAACACATATCTATGTGATTGACTTTAATACTCTTATTAATGACTCCATGAAACTTAGTCATCAGTCACCTCACATACTAGTCTCATGTGGTTGTTAATGTCCCACTTTAACAACCTCGACCAGGGACCAACATAATTTATGTCATTTATTATTTATAGGGTTTCATGATCAAGTCACATACTTGATGACCTATAAAATGTCATAAATTACTTTGGAACTATTATTTAATAACCATTATTAAATAATACAGATGTCAGATTTCAATAACATAATCGAATTATGTTTATACAAACATCATATCATAACTAAAATTAATAACAATGACTCCCACTAAAATTAAGATCACATCTTAAGACATCTAATGCCTTTAGCAGTAGCCTGACCCTCATTCGCCCTTGCTCAGCGTGTGTCGAAAGACACTGCGTCTTGCTAAGAGTAATACCAAGAGTCATTTGCACGAAGCCCTTCTTGGAATCCTGCATTTTGGACATGTGCAAGGCCTTATCACTATAAGTATCTCGACACAATCCAATTAGCTATCCAATCTATCTCTATAGATTCTTATTCCAAGAATGTATACGGTTTCTCCCATAATTTTATCAAAAAACAACTTTCGAATCAAGTCTTAACAGACTGAAACAATGGAACTTCATTTCCGAGAAGTGGTATGTTATCAACATACAATACCAAAAATGCAACTGCGCTCCCACTAGTCATCTTGTAAACATTCGGTTCCTCTTCATTTCTGATAAAATCAAACCTTTTGATTTCTTCATCAAAACGAAGATTCCAACTCCGAGTTGATTGCTTCAATCCATAAATGGATCGATGAAGCTTGCATATCTTCCTAGCTTCATTAGGATCAATGAAAACTTCAGATTATGTCATGTACACATTCTTTTCCAGAATTCCATTAAGGAAAACTGTTTTCACATCCATCTGCCAGATCTCATAACCATTATGAGTGGCGGTTGCTAGGAGAATCCGAATGGACATAAGCATGATGTCTGGGAATAGGTTTCTTCATAGTCAATACCATGAATTTGCTTGAAACCTTTTGCCACCAACCTAGCTTTGTATATCTGAATATAACCATTTTCGGATTCAGCGGCTTTCAGCCATTTTCGGAGTCAAGGCCCATCATTGCTTCCTCAAAATTCGCAGGCCCGTCACTTTCAATGATCAGTAGATCACGGCAATTGGTTACGAGAAATCCATATTTCTCGGGTTCGTGACGGATCCTTTCGGATCTGCGAGCTTCAGTTTTCTGTAAGAGTCGCGCACACATATCTCATATGTATACTTTTACCACGACCTAATTAACCAAGATTTAAACCGTAGTTAATTAAGTCATAAACCAAAATCAATATTTGGTTCGCGACCTGTGTCGATCGATGCAACTTTTGTGTCGATCGACACTTCTTCAGAAACTCGCCATTTAAATGTATATCGAATATACATTCACCAGATCTTTTATAAACTCTAGGCACCACAGGTGCAGGTTCTACAACTCTTTGTAGATCCAACCGCTGCTCTTCCTCATCAGGTTGAGCAGTCTCCTGTGATTTTCGAATTTCTTCGAGTTGTACTTTTACTCCCACTGTTCTTCTTGGAAAGAAAGTCTTTCTCAAGAAAACATAGTTCCGAGCAACAAACAATTTGTTCTCGAACTAGTCGTAAAAGTAACATGCCTTGGTTTTTTTAGGACAACCAATGAAGTAGCACTTATCAGATTTGGGTGTGAGCTTATCAGAGATTAGACGTTTTATATAAGTCTCGCAACTCCAAATCTCCATGATGGATAAATCAGAAACATTTCCATTCCACATCTCATGTGGTATCTTTGTAACTGATTTTGATGGAACTCTATTTAAAGTAAACTCAGACATTTCTAGAGCGTATTCTTAGAAGGATAATGGAAGATCTAAGTGACTCATCATTGATCGAACCATGTCTAATAAAGTCCGATACAGGAGGAGTGAATTGTGAAACACTTTCACAATCTCTCAGATGATCACTAAATTCTTGACCTAAGCATTCACCTCCATGATCTCATCGTAGAGGTTTAATACCTTTGCCAAATTGATTCTGTACTTCATTTTGGAACTCTTTGAACTTTTCAAAGATTCTGACTTATGCCTTATAAATAAGGCATAACCGTACCTTCTGAAAATATCAGTAAAGGTAATGAAGTACTGAAAATTTCCTCTAGCATTTGCGCTTATCGGGCCATGTACATCCGTATGTATAAAGCCCAATAATCCTCTGGCCCATTCATTTTATCCGTTCGTTCGCAACCTGTATCGATCGTTGCATACATGCATCGATCGACACTACCTTTGTTGAAAAGGGCCTCTGTCGTTTTCCAATAAACAAGATTCACTTTACTCATTATGATTCATAATCAAATGAGCCCAAAAGCCCATCACTATGGAGCTTCTGAATCTGTTTCTCATTTATTTGGCCCAAAACGACAATGCTAGAAAGAAGTTTGATTCGTATCATTTGACTTGAATCTCTTGGTATTAATGTTATAGTTAGGCACATTCTGGTTTAGAACATAAATTCCATTCTCTAATGGATTGCTACTATAAAATATATCACTGTAATCAAATGAATAACACTTATTCTTGATTTGAGAACTGATATCCTTCCATATCCAAACAAGGATTAGAAATAATCTATCTGCTCATAGCAGTTACATAGTAGCAGTTTCAAGTTCAAAACATGCCATAAAAGGAAAAACAAATGAAATACTCCTACGGTTAATGCAGCAACTCTTGCTCCATTCCCAATCATAGGTCCACTTGTCCTTTCTCCATAGTCCTACTTTAGCTCAGGCCCTGCACATTTTCACAAAATATGAGTACCACAGCTGGTATCCAATACCCAATAAGTAGGACTATAAGAAGTAACATTTACTTCTATAACATAATACCTGAAGAAGAAGTCTCGTACGTCTTCTTCAGCTTCTCATAATCTTCCAAGAATTTATTGCAGTTTCTTTTCAAATGCCCATAACCATTACAATAACGACACTTAACATCTTCAGAAGGACTGGTTTTAACCTTAGGAACATGGCCAGACTCGCTTGGATTCACAATCGAGCTTGTCTTGCCATCACCTTTGTTCTCACCAAGTTTCTTAAACTTTTTACCCTTTTGTACCATAAGGACATTTGGGGTGTCCTTCTTGATGTTAGGTTCAGCAGTCTTAAGCATCCCATGCAATTCAGTCAACATCTTTGTCAAGTTGTTCATGTTATAGTTCATAACAAATTGATCATAGCTTGACGGCAGTGACTGTAGAATGATGTCAGTAGTCAACTCTTGGCTAATGGGACAATCCAGTTTCCCCAGGTTATCAATATAACCCATCATCTTAATGACATGAGGACTAACTGGTTCGCCCTTTGGTAGCTTGCACTCAATCAGAGACCTTACCGTCTGGTATCTCTGAGTTCGTGCCTGCTCCTGAAACATACTTTTCAGGCCAGTGATCATCTCTTTTGGCGACTCCACGTACTCATATTGCTTCTGCAATTCCGAGTTCATGGTAGCCAACATGAGACAACTCACATCCACCGCATCATTAGAATGCTTATCCCAAGCATCCTTATCTGACTGCCAGGCATTGGCTCGGTACTTCTTGGGGAGAACTTTCTCAAGGACATAGTCCTTTTTCTCCTGTTTGAGAACAATTCTCAAGTTCCGATACCATTCAAGAAAGTTGGATCCATTTAACTTGTCCTTCTCAAGGACGGATCGCAGGGAGAAATTGTTACGATGGTTTGTGCTAGACATAGCTGAAAAACAAGGGAGGTTTTAGTTATGATGTTCAAGAAATGAGAAGTCTTAACAATTAAGAAAACTCGCATTATATTCAAATAATGTTTCCTCAGATGAATATAATGATCCAAGACCCATACTTCACTAAACTTGAGTGAGCCACTGGCTATCACCCAAATTTTAGCTATCTAGGTAAGCAACAACTTTGCTAGTTATATCCAATATAACTCTTGGTTGTGGATTGACATCTCATGCCCAATCCACCTGATGTCTCTAGGCCCAAAACGATTTTGATAGCCCAGTCAAGTAAACCAATCTCTTTAGTCATGTAATTGTTGACGCCTTGCACTGCAAGCCCATCAACACGATTACTTTCTGCCTTACTCATGTAATTGTGGATACCTTGCACTGCAAGCCTATCACTCAATGAAACGAGTCTTGACAGTTGACAAGATTGGAAAGACATCAAGTATCACTTGATATTTGATTGAGGAACAGAACTATTTAAAACGTTCAGTTTTATCATGTTTTAATTCTTCAAATTAATTGATTTATCTTGCTTTGGTTCTGTGATTTCAGGTTCCATAACCTAAACCATCAAATCTGATGTCGACCGACACTACTATAGTGTCGATCGATGCAGAATAACCAAAAGCAATCCGCGATAACCGATCAATCCAATTGATCCGGTTTTGAATACCGGTCAGTGTCGATCGATGCTACATTAGCATCGGTCGATACCAACCTAATCAAACCAATCGCAATTAAACCATTCACAGTTTTCAACCATCATTAGCCAAGCTCGATAACCGGTCCAATCCAATTGATCCGATTCATCAATCTCGCGAGGTTTGTGTCGATCGATGCAACGCTTGTGTCGATCGACACTAGGCGAAAACTAAGGTTTATTCGGGTTTTCGCCCTGCATCGATCGATGCCGGATTGGCATCGATCGACACCATGCGAAAAACCCTAAATTTCATTCGGGTTTTCGCCCTGTGTCGATCGATGCCGGATTGGCAACGATCGACACCATGCGAAAAACCCTAAGACGTTTTTTCGAACAAACCCTAAACTAGGTTTTTCATGAAAACGAATTTTAGCAAGTTTGTATCAACCATACACAGATTCAGATTCAACTAATCTAATCAACATGCTACAGATTCAATGGAACCCTAAAGCTCTGATACCACTGAAGGAATTTCTAGCAGATCCTAATCCAATTAGGCAATCCTGGTCTAAATTCCAAGCCTAGGATCTAGGGTTCATGTAATCGAATCATTGGAATCTCAGAATTACCTGGTGATTAGCAGCGGAAGTATTAGCAGATAATCGAGATCACGAAGCGCCTCAAATGCTGCGCCTCTACTGGTATCCACACGCACACAAACTGGACCACAGGGATGCTAGTGCCTTACAGAGATCTAATCTCCAGAGAGGTTTCTTTCTATGTTCTGGTGGCTGTCAATTAGGTTAGGGCCGAGTTTAGGTCGACCATATATCTTATATATGTCGGCTTAAACCACAACGGAATTAACCAACGATTAAACCGAATTAATCTGATTAATCCGCGAGTGCATCGATCGATGCACTCTCTGCAACGATCGATGTTGTCCCAGAACATTGATATCGAATGCATATCACATATGCATTCACTAGATCATTACATTAATGATCAACCTCGTCTTTAACGTCCAGTTTGCTTAGGTGTGTGACCCTGTAGGATCATATAACACTAGCAATGAGTTCTAAACTCATTGATCATAAGTGGCTTCTAGCAAAGCATTATGACTACCTAGTATTATATGATTGTCTCATCTCGACAATACAACTATCACTTAGAGCAAGTACAATAGATTTCAGGACATTCCCAACACTCTATTCACTGCATCCCAAGTGGTTAACTTCCCAGGTGGAAGTTGCTTAAGCCAAGCTGCAGCTTCTCCAGCAAGAGAGTATGGAAAAAGCTTTAGGAATAGGAAGTCATAACCCACTCCATTATGCTTCATCCCAGTGACGAAAGCTTCAAAATCCTCAATGTGGTCCATGGGTTGTTCATGTGGAAGACCATGGAAAGGATGCTGCCTCAGAAGCGTATAGTACACAGTCTTGAGCTCAAACTCATTCCTTTCAAAAGGAGGAGGTACAATTGCTGACCGGTTAGCATAAAACTCATCTGGTCGGTTGTAATAAGCAAGAGTCTTCTCAGCAGCAGCAGGATTAGGTGGATGTCCATTACCTCCAGCATTGACCATCTGCCTCTCACCTTGAGGCTGCTCAGGTTCAGGGATCACCTGTCCTTGGGCATCAATTCTTTGCCCCTGATCATTGTACGGGAGCATCTGGTCTCAAAATCAAACGATTGTTCATCATTCTTGAAATTATCTGACCCTTTCTGTTTGTTCTCTCAAGTTTAGTAAGCTCCTCAAGCCTGAGGTTCAAAAGTTCTTCGCTCTGGTTGCTTCGGGTGTGTCGATTAGGCATACACTGAACTCAAAACACTAGTCTCGAGCTCGATGTCGGGGGACATTAGAGAGGTGTCGGTCGACACTGAATGCTGATATCGATTCCTGCAGCAACAAAACAAGCCAAACCGAGAAAAATCAGTAATAAAGAAATAAAAAACGACTTAGACTTAACTTTAAAACAAAATCTATCGGCGAACTCAGTTGAGTCCGGAACCAGCGCCAAAAACTTGATAGAGCAAGATTTAATCCCTATTTTACTGCAAGTGCACAGTTATGCTGTTGTAGTATTCAGGGGTATCGTATCCACAAGGAATCACGTTTCACACGATAGACTATATGTTCTCAAGTTAAGCTAAATCAAACAGAAGAAAGCAATAAACGAAAGCAAGTAAATAGAGGTGTGTTTTCAATAGGAAGAAAGGCGTCAGACTTAGGAAGTTCTCGGGAATCATACAATGCTAGACACTTAACTAAACGGATTCAGATTAAGCTCGAGTTCAAGAACTAGAAACACAATGCTAAACAATCCAACTCTCGCTGAGATTATTTCTATATCTAGCAACCTAGCGTTCCAAATCTCTTTGTGATCCTAGAGTTCTAAACAAGCATTAAGAACAGGTTCTTCAGTTCACAATTCTCCTAAACCAAATCTCTTTGTATCTAGTCAAATTGCTCACACTAAGTTTATTCAGATTATAACTCACACTCTCGTGATAAGTTAATTATCTCAGATCTAAATCCTAGGTGATCAATCCAGAATTCAGTATTAAGCACAACTTAGGCGATGAACAAATAGTTTTAGAATCCAATCAATCAGTTATCTAAACATGCATCAAACCCTATGAGAATTCCTAAATATAACTAGGTTACTAATCAGACATATTATCAGAATAACAATACATCATTGAATAGGAAACCAAAAGACTGAATAGATAAGTAAAAGGGTTCGAAATCCTTCTCTCAAAGGTTACAAGTAGCAAGAACAGCCCCTTGGCACAAATCTCTCAATCTCCAAGCAAGAACAAAAGTAAGAACAAAGATAAGTGATAATGAGTCTGAAAACCTAATTAAAATTCCTAAACTCGTTTTGGGGCTAGATTAGAATTAGGAGTAACTTTTGGGCAATTATGCAATTCTTCAAAACTTGTCTTCAACTCGCGTATAAGGCTCTGTCGCGCTCAGTGTCGACCGACACCAAGGTCAGTGTCGGTCGACATCCAGTCGTGGTCGAGACACCAACTTCAGCTCGTTGCACTAATCACCAGAAATGTCCTATAATCACACTCTTTGCTCCAAACGCAAGCCTACCTGTAGAAGACTCAATAGACTCGAAAAATCAGGTTAAAGACTCAATATACACAACTATATCATGGTTGAAAACCTAGAAAAACCATGATATATCACTAACCTAAACTACCGTGTCATTGTAGGTAGGGTGCTCAATAACATGGCTGAAAATTTTGAAGGTTTTGGTAACCCTTCTCTGGAGAGCCGGGATGCGGAATAAGCAAGGCGAATGATTTGACTGTTTTGGATCCAAGAATTCTGCGTACGATTCAGGGAAAGTAGAAGACCAAGATTGGATGATGAAAGCATGGTCAATTTTCTTGGAATCGGGTTATACTTTTGGTTTTTCAACCAAGTATATGGAAAGCCTTGTGCTTGAGCTTCAAATATCTCCACATCCTGAAGTGCTAGGTTGAAATCGTCCATGCCTGAGATCTCCACGAATGACGAAGCATGATTCGAGTGATGATCTAGACGTAAGATCTGATTGAAATCGCCGACAACAGTCCAAGTGAACCTTTTTGCGGGAGTAGTAGCATTCAAAAGGGATAGTTCATCTCATAATCCCGCGCACAAGATTGTGGACGTAGGCGAAGGTAACAGTAAGACTCACATTCTGCACGAATGAAGATTCCGTAAGTCACTGCCTGCTCCGAAACCTAACAAAGAAAAACAGAAGCTGACGGATCCCAAACAACCACGATCCTAGCCGTATCATGGTTCCCAAAAAGTTTCCATTTTGGAGGGATTGCCCTCATTATTCTTTACGAATTTCCTTGTTAAAGGTTAGTCTCAAGAAAAGCTTTTAAAAGAGGCCTATGGATATTAATCCAATCTTTGGTCATGGTGTGGCGTCTATCACTATTTATACCTCTAATATTCCTCGCAAAAAACATATTTACATATTTTTATTGATGGGTCGTGAACTTGCATCCACCCTACCTTCTTGTTATAAGGAAGAAATCATCATCCGCCGAAGCGGTTTTTGCAGAAGGGGGTGTATCCAAAACAATATGAACTTCCTCTATTTCCTTATCTGATCCGTTCCCACTCGAGTCAGCACCATCTGATTGTTGTTTCTCTCCAACAAAACCATCCGATCCAATCTTTCCAAGTGATACACCCTTATCTGAAACCTCTGAATCCCATGACTGATAGCAGATTCTGATCCAAGAGTTGCCTTATCCAAAACCACATTAATCGTCACAGTATTTGTCTCAACTGAAGTCTCTTCAACTGCGGTAACTCTCTCAACCCAACCCACATCAACGATTGAATCAGCAACAACGGTAACCTGAGCATGACTGGAGATCCTCTTATCACGAGTCCTGCCTATCATGGAGTGGGATCGAGTACATTCATCATCCGCAGAGGGAGATCTCTTCAAAGACATATGCATCAGCTAAATCTGTATGGCAGAATGAGAGCGACACCAATGTTGTTCATGCCCATATTTTCCGCATAAAGAGCATTTAATCGGAAGCCAAGGGTAGGAGAATGATATCTGGAATTCACGCCCGCTTGTGAAACCAGAGATTATCTTAGTCGGGAGCCTTTTAGTTAAGTCGACTCGCACATAGAGTTTTGCCACTTAAATTTCTCTTTCCGATATGTCTCATGCGCTAAGGAAATTGGTTTTCCGACAGCTGTGGCAATGCAACTCAAGCTTTCTTTATTAAACATGAGATATAGGATGTCACGTAGCTCAACCGAAACCACATAAGAGGTGAGAGAAGCCTCTTCTGGGTCAAAATCCGGCGACCATGGGGCAACATACATGTGGAAGCCTGCAACATTCCAACAAGTTTGAGAAAGAAGGAGATTTCTGGTTCGAACATTTACCACCCGAAGCAGGAAAGTCCCTTGACCAATCAAGTGAATGAATATCTTTGGTCCAATTTTAGCCCAAATGGCGTTGACCACACCAATGATTCGTCCCACCAAAGGAGATTCACCATGAAAATGAGCATATATGAAGTCTTTAAACTCTTCTTTAGCCCCTGTGATGTTCTCGTCCGGGATTAACACAAACAGGACGCCAGCAATGAGTTCTGTTGGAGATTCAAATTCCTCTAACTGAGCCGAGTCTTTCAACAGGCTTGCATAGTTTTTGGATGGAGATGGCGAGGTGGGAGTAGCCGCCGCAGCTAATAAATCATCTTCTGGAGGAGAACCAAAAGGAGGGAGCAAGGTATCCTCACCCTGAAGATGAGTAGTAAGAGCTGGCGAATGAATTTCTTTCACCGTAGATGGTGGATCTTAAACCGCTTGAACAATCTCAGAGCCCGGATCTGAAACAACCGGAGGACTGATAGTGGAGAGGTTCAACTCATGAACCGAGAATGTTGAAGCGATATCTGTAGATCCGTAACTTCCGGTAGTAGATTTCGAGGCCTTCTTTGGCTTAGAAGCGGAAGGAGGAGGAGCAACCGAGAGAGCTTTGAAGAGCCCGCAAGGGTAGGACGGTGTTTTTTTCGCGATTCATCAGTGCCCGATTCATGAGTGCATAAGAGAAGAAGGGGGAAGTGAGAAATTTTCGACGGACAGACGAGAGGCCGGCAGCGGCCGTGATTACGTTAGAGAAGGTCTTTTATCGTCTTTAAATTCGCCCATTAGAAAGAGCTTTTAACTATTTCTCTCTTCATGAGCTTTTTCTGGCGACTCTATTATTTGTTGATAGAAAATTAATTTGTTAGTTTAAAATTTTTTTAATAATTTTTTACTAAAAAACAAGTTCTATATATGTCTAATTGTGTAGTTTGATGTCTTTTCTTCTAATTAAATCACTTACTTTGACCTGCAAACTTGATAACTATTGTATATAGCCGTCACAAAAGTCTCCAAACTTGAATATCATAAATATTGCGTAAGTTATGGTGTGTTATTTTATGTTGACTTAAATCTTAATATATTGTTAAGGGGCTGTTTTCATACGATAGCTGGAAAGTAGTGGACCGACAAAGTTATGAATTAATTTTGTAGAATGGGGTCTTAAGGAATTCTAATAATCTATTTAGTGTTATAATAATTATAACTAGGTGGTTGCCCTGCACCTTGTGCAGAATGCTAATTAATATTTAAATTATGTTCATAAATTTAATAGTTTTTAATTTTAAAGTTGATATGATTATTTAAAGTTTTAATTAAATTTTTTTTTGGGTTGACTTGTTTGTTTTTCACTTTTATTTATGCTCAATAAAATAATATTATTATTTTTTGTTTATAATTCATAATTCATAAAAAAAGTTGAAAGGGAAGACTCATTTATTTCAGTGGATAATGAAAAGAGACAATTGACTTCGTTAATGCCCTATATTTATTTATTTTAACATAGTCCATATCCTTTTATGTTCTTTCCTTTTTTGGTAATTTTTTATGATCTTTTTTTTTCCTTTGCAAAGTTAGTAACGTTTTGACGTCAAAGAAATGCACGATAATTGTCATGTTCTTCTGAAATCTCTCTCCTATACATTTCCAATCCACAAGGTGGTTTTGTTCGATGCGAATTGAATTCACAAGTAGATACATTTTGTATTTGTTGAACCTAAAAGATCACATCTCATTGTTCTAGCTAAAATTATAACTATCGATGTTGGGCAATCACCAATTGCATGAGAAGCGTTCGATGTTCTTTGGTTCTGTATATGTATTTGAAAATCAATCGTAAGTGAGTAATTTTTGCCCAAATTTGCATTTTTGATTTTTGTATTTCCTCTATAGAAGTCTCAAGACCTTAAACTCATAACAAACAAATATCGCTTTCTGTGTTTGATAATTAATATCAAATGACAATCACTGTCGCAAACTTTTAAAAGATTTTTATGTGGGAAACCAAAATTTAACATTATGTATTGTATAGAGATAGAACACAACATAAAGACCTTTTAAAGGTTAAAACAAATAGAAAGTAAACTATAAAAATAAAACTAATCACTTGATCAACTAAAACCATCAGTTGAATTAATTTAATAGCTTCTGATTCCATTCCATAACTTTACACTTTGTACTTTTATTTTATATCTATCATGAATATGATTGATTTCGCTAATGAGAACAATAGTAATTATTCTCTTCTAAGATAAGTCATGGCTTTGAAGTAAAACGAAATCTCCTTAGAATAACAATTAAAGAACATGAATGGGAATATGAGAGATAAAGTAGTTCTACTAATTTATATATATATATATAATGTTGTAGTCGGTTGAATATTTAAGTATTTATATTGTTTAAAATAATAATAAATATAATAAGATATTGTCAAATTTCCATATAATATACTTCCATGTCGATTATGTATGGGTTAGTTGTTATATTTAGTTACATGGTATTGATATGTCGATTATGTATGAGTTAGTTGTTATATTTAGTTGCATGGTATTGATATGTGTTATATTTAGTCGCATGGTGTTACAATTTTGTTGTTGTTGTTGTCGTCATGTTACAAATTTCCATATAATATTTGTTAAACAAGTGGTATAACAATAATATTATAATTTATCTTTATATTTATAAATTTACTTAATAAAAAATTTTAAACTAAAACTTCCTTATTTAAAATTAAAAAAAAAAAATATATATATATTCATATATGTTCAATTATATATATATATATATATATATATATATATATATATATATAAAGTCAATTTATCCCTAAATAGGTAAATTAACTAAAAATGTATTATATAAGACAAATACATCTACTTTTTATTTAAATTATTAACATAATAGATATATTTCTTAGAGTGAAATATTCATTCGTATATATCCACCTATATAAATCCAATTAAAACTAAATTAATATAAACGGTTTTTATGTGTGTAATTCTAGATTTTATTTTATTAATATAATATGAATGATACCGACATTCCTTTAAACCTTAATTATTACCAACATAACAAAATTTTATATATTTAATAATAAAAAACTCAATGAGTTTTTGAAAGTTTGTTACTAAAGTTACGTGATATTATATGGTCACACAATATAAGGTGTATAACGTTCCTAAATTTTTTGAATTTTGATTATTTGACAAAAATCAAAAACTATAATAGTTACGAAATATCATAATTTAAAATATAGGACTTAATCTCTGTTTTTGGTTTATATTAATAGCTTAATAGAGTTTAATTTAAGATATAAAATTAAACCTTTACAAACATATCAAGTCTTATGTGATTTCATTAATATTATAAAAAGGAGAAAAAATGATTTCATCTTAATCCAAATAAAAAATCTGTTATCAGCTTTTTTTTTTAAAAATAAATTTATTAAGGATAATTAAGATATTTTAATTTTAGAGTGAATGAGAAAGCTCTATTCCTTCAAAATCATTTTCCAAATAATAGTATAGATTTATCATGTCAATAAATATAAATAAAAACAAAAAATTATATCTGTGTGAAGGGATGAATACTGAATATAAAAAGAGAGAGATAAAATAAGATGTTTTTTAAATGTATTTATGATATTCTAAATTACAATCGATCGATCGTTTATACAAAATTTAAACAATTGAATTTACTATGCATCAATAAAGACAATAGGCTCCACATCAAAATCAACCCACATTTTTCATTTTTTTCCTCCTTTCGTTTAATTTTGTAACAACTTCTATACCACTCCCTTTGGAAGACCAATGTGGCTATCATACTTCATTTAAGATCTTTGTTGTCTCGTTAAAAATCTTTCTAGGAAAATCCAACAGAAAAAATCATAATAAGGTGAAAGGAGTACAATTCTACCAGCTTCCCTTCAAATGATCATGAGAATATCTTATTGGTCTCACTGACGATGCATTTTAATGTTATGAACATGCTTCCTAAAGATAGTGGTAGGTAGTGACACTACAAGAAATGTGGGTATTAATAGCATTGAAAGATAGCGTTTATTACAATTCTGCTATTATATTATGGCACATGTTTTTTTCACAGCGTTTGTTTTTAGAAAACGCTATAGTTTCTATCGCGGAAAATTATAATTTTTAGCCGCGTAAATTTGCTAATTTTTCGCGCCTTACCATTGCAGATCCAAAATTAAACGCTATCGTTTCTCTTAACTTTTAGTCAAACTGACTTAAATGAATATTTTATTCACACGCAACATAACTTTCTTCATTTTTTTCTCAGTTAAACCCGAATTCTCTCTTTCTTCCTTTGTCGATTCTTTCCCATCGAATCGAAGCTTCTTTGTTTGATCAAAAAGGTTTGTTCCCCTTCAATCGATTATTTCCTATAATATATAGCTTAATTCTTATGATTTGGAGGTTTGGACACATCGATTTTGAGGTTTTGATGCATGTTGGGTTCTGTCGATTTTGGTGTTCGATTTTGAAACACGATTTTTATTTTGGGTTTTGATTCAGAGTTTCTGTGAACAAGCATGTGAAAGTTTTTGAGTTTTCATTAATATTGAGTTTGAGTTATGAAATGCTAACATGCATGTGGGATTTTTTGTTTTTCTTACTAAGATTGATTTTAAGTATTGAAACACGATTTCACTATGCTGATTTTTTCGTATAATCATCAGTTTCAGAAATGGCAAAGACAAGTGTAGGACGACCAGGTGGGATCCGTCGTAGTAAACGTAATCAAGGCTTGGAGGCTACACCTGCAACAACACTAAATGCGAAAAAGAAAAAAAACTGATAGAAAAAGAAGGTGGCTTCTCAAGCGGATGTGGTAGAATTTTCTGTGGATGTAGATGCTGTGGAAGAAGTTGTTGAGGCTGAAGGTAATGAAGATGATGATGATGAGGCCGAAAAAGTAATGGCTGAAGAAGAAGTTGCTGCACCTGCAACAACACTAAAGGCCAAAAAGAGAAAAATTGGTATAAAAAAGAAGGTGTCTTCTCAAGCGGATGTGGTAGAAGCTGCTGTGGATGTAGATGATGTGGAAGAAGTTGTTGAGGCTGAAGGTAATGAAGATGATGATGACGAGGCCGAGAAAGTAATGGCTGAAGAAGAAGTTGATGCGAAAGAAATTTCTGAGAAAACAATTTCTGGGAAAAAAGTTAATGCGAAACGAATGTCTCAGCAAGAAGCTCATGAGGTAGAAGTTTATGAGAAAGAAGCAGAAGGTGGTTTGACTGGACATGAACAAAGTGAGGATGAAGAAGAAGCTAACAATATGGAGAAAGTGGTGGACAGGAACGTAAAGAGAGTGAAGGAGAAGATGTCAATATGGAACAAGATGGAGTTAGCAATGCTAACACTGATGATGTAGTGAAAGTAAAAAGGAAAAGAGGACCAACAAAGATGCATAAAGTGGCTGAAAATCCTCATGAAAAGGTTGCAATTACAATCACTGACTACGGTGATCATGTTGGACCTGGTTCAGTAATACAATCATCTTTTCTTGGTCCTCTTGTGAGGGAACACGTTCCGGTAACACTTACTGATTGGAGAAAACTCGATGCAGTGACGAAAGACACAATGTGGGAGGAAATTCAAGTATATATACAACTAAGTTTTTTAATAACTTTGTAATTATAAACATGTTTGACCCTTTGTGTATTTTGATGCAGGGGAGGTTTAATGTTAATTTAGAGTGGCAGAAAGCAATTATCTTGAAGCAGTTGGGATGTTTGTGGAGGGATGAGAAGTCAAGGCTAGTGACACAAGTATGAGCTGCGAAGAATGTTGTTGAGAGATTAGCTTTAAAACCTAGCAACATCCCATCCATTCAAATATGGAACTCTTGGATTAGGAGAAAGACTACAACAGCTTTCAAGGTTAAATATCCATGTTTAGTAATTTACTTTCTTGTTTACAAGTAATGTCTTATCAATTTGATAACACTCGGATTTATATTGTAGGAAGTAAGTCACAAGTACAGAGAGTTGTGAAGAAATCAGATTCCTCACACCACCAGCCGCAAAGGGATGCTTCGATTAGCTCATGAAATGGTAAGAAGTGTACTCAATAATCTATAATGTATGTTAGAATAAAATGGTACTCAAAATGTGTCTTTATTTTATATAGAGACAAAATAGTAAAAAACCAAGTAAGATATGGATTGCGGGACACACTCATGCTGATGGTAGACCTGTGAAGCCTCAACATGATGAGACTATTGTAAGAATTCTGAAACTTGCTAGTCGTAATGTATAATTATCTTGTAATGGATTGTTATCAATGAGTTATCTTGTGTTCAAATGTTTGTATCAGGAACAAATACAGTCACTTGATAGTCAAATAGACTCTACATCAGCTGCTCATAATATAAGGGAAGATGCTGTGAGCAAGATTTTGGGAAAAGACAAACCTGGCCGAGTAAGGGGGTTTGGCAGAGGAATTACGGCTACTAAGCTAGCATTTCTCCACTCAAGAGACGCAAAGATTGCTGATATGCGGAGTGAGATTGAAGATTTAAAGGGAATTGTCCAAGACTTAGCTGGAAAGAAGGTAAGTATTTTCATATGACACTTGGTCAAATAGTCTTATGACATTTATTAATTCGTTTTCCTTATGTCAGAAAATAAGGGTGATCCTGAAACATCTGATATTAGTGTTGACTTGAAAGAAGGAATGAGAGTACAAATACTGGATTGGTTTGAGTCAGGAGATGTTGTTATTGTGAAGGAGAACTCATCTCTGCTGAACCGTTGTACAAAATTGGTCGTATACGAATTGGTCCTAATGCAGTGGCTATTCTTGTTAAGTATGTATTAACTTCGGAAGCTTATCTCTGGAGGCCTACGACAGATGTGTTATTCATTCAACAAGGTGTGGGATGCAAAATAGCTTGGCCAGTAGATAAAGTGATTGTATACAGGGTTTCAACCTCTTCTTCAGATGTATCCAGGGTAATTTATTTCGTTATAGTATTGTTTCTTTTTCATATCTCTAACCATTAGCTTTTATACATTGTAGCAAACCAATGAAGATGAAACTCGAAGATGCAAAATATATGATTGGACTAATGATGACGAGGAGGTTATTGTTGAAGGAATCATGTGCTCATCTAGTTCAAAGGAGATGGTTAACAATATACCTCTAGGTCCAAATGTTGGTAGTATTAGAGTTGTTAAGGTGTTTAATACTGATGCTCATTTATGGAGGCCGACAACCGATATGTTTATGATTGGTGATGCAATTAACGAGAAAATCTCATGGCCAGTGCTGAAGGTTGAGCTCATGCCTATAATCACTGCAGATTCTGCTTCTATGAAAGCAGCTAAGAACAACAGTGGTATGTAATTGATATGAAGTTGTTTCATTTGCTTGATCTGAACTATTACTGTTTGAAGTTGCTTCTATAATCTTGTTTGAATTATAGAGTCTAGGCACCAGCACTAGTTCCACCAAAAATGCAAAGAAGAATTGTATTCTTTTAGAATGCAACAACTCTGGACGCAAGGTAGCTGAAGGGAGAGTAACTTCAACGGATCCTAAAGATGTGTGCCACTTTGTAGAACTATGTCCAAATGCAAGCAAGGTTTGGGTTGAAGTGGCTAAGATTGGTAATGCAAGGGCCTGGAGACCAAATTCAGAGATTACATACATTTCTGATGCAATTGGTTCACCTGTGGCATGGCCAAATGATAAGCTATTGTTCATTTGAAACTTAAGACATGGTTTGGTAGTGTAATATATATGTATTTCCGGTTACGCTTTATGTTAAAAACAGACTTGATGTATTTTGGTACTAATGTAATATTATGTTTTATTTAAACCCTAAAGTATAGACCTTAAAACAGAATATATTTAAACTTACAACTAAAGAACTAAGCATATTAATTTTTTTTTAAGATAGATAATAATACTTATCAATATTTATACAATTTCTTAGAGTTTACAAATTGGGGTTTAGGGTTTAGGAAATATGGTTTAGGGTTTAAGGTTTAGGGTTTAGTTTTTAGGTCTATAAGTTTTGGGATTAGTGTTTAGTTTACATATTAGAGTTTATGGTATATTGTTTTAGGTTTCTAAATTAAGGTTTAAGGTTGAGAGTATAGGGTTTAGGGTTGCGGAAGAAAAAGATTAGGGTATATGTTTTATTTTAAAAAATTAAAACTTAGGAGTTTAGGGATTAGAGTCTATATATTTTTTTTGAATTACACTTATGTGTTTAGGGAATGGGATTTATTATATGCTCATCCCTAAACCCTAAAATTATTTTATATTTTTTTAGGGTTTAAAACGTATTTCATGTGGTAAAAAAAAAAAAAGAAAAATTGGCCAGTGAGCAATATAGCCCGAGATTGCAGACGTGGTGTATCCTACACCACTGGATATTTCTTGCTAGATTTGCATTTTTAATCTGAGTCATTCTTCCTTATTCAATGAGATTAACCGGGAAAAAGAAAATTTCCAAAAAATTTCAGAATATCCAAAATCTCTCACGCCTCATTCTTCGTAGCTCGAATCATTCTTCGTAGCACGAATCTAAACTTAACATCCAATTCCATCTTCTTGATATCACACGAACTCAAATCTCTCGAGCTCAATCACTTTCAAATGGATAAGGCATGGATTTGGTTACCAAGGTATAATCTTTTACCTTTCATTCCTAACTTGTATTCGCCGATTAAATTTGTTAGGCTAATTGTGTTTTCCGATTTAACATTTAGGACTAGTCTGGAGTACTCTGAAGGAGCATCTAATTTCGTGAATTCATCAACAAGAAGATTGGGTAATCTGTCTGAAATGCTATGCCCCTGTAGAGATTGCCGCAATTTATGCCATCAGTTATTAGATAAAATAGTTAAGCATCTAATGATTAGGGGTATGGATAAAAAGTACAATAGTTCATGTTGGAATATTCATGGTGAAAAAGAGATTATACGAAAGATAGTGCTCTTGACCATCAAACTGAGGCATATGATTTGCTGAAGACATCAATTTGTATGGATGAAGGTAATCCAAGAAAGACATATGACAATGGGGGAAAAATTGGTGTTGACGAAACAGTAGAGGAAACTGAGCTAAAAAAAAGTTAAGAGAAGCTGAAACACCATTGTACTCAACTTGTATCAAATACACAAAAGTTGCAGCAATCATGGGACTTTACAGATTCAAAGTTAATAGTGGTGTGTCTGAGAACTAATTTGACCACCTGTTGGTTTTAATTCAAGATATGCTACCTGAAGACCATGTCCTTCCGAAGAGTACATAAGCAATCAAAAAATTTCTGAAGATTTTTGGTTTCGGCTACAACAACATTCATGCCTGCAAGAATGATTGCATACTATATAGGAAGGAGTTTGAAAATCTAGAAAGCTGTCCAAGATGCAAAGTTTCAAGATGGAAAAAGGATAAGCACAATAGTGAGATAAAGGGAATGATTCCAGCAAAGATCCTTAGATATTTTCCAATCAAGGACAGATTTAGGAGAATGTTTAGATCAAAAAGGATGGCTGAAGATTTGCGTTGGCATTCTACCAATTCCACTGAAGATGGTACAATGCGACATCCTGTTGATTCTATAAGTTGGACACAAGTGAATGATAAATGGCCAGACTTTGCTGCTGAACCAAGGAATCTAAGACTTTGAATTTGTACAGATGGGATGAACCCTTTCTCCATTCAAAACACCAATTACAGCACATGGCCAGTGCTGTTAGTGAACTACAACACACCTCCAACAATGTGTATGAAAGCTGAGAATATAATGTTGACTTTTATGATCCCTGGTCCAACAGCTCCTAGTAATAACATAGATGTTTACTTAGCACCATTGATAGACGATTTACAAGATTTGTGGGTTGAGGGTATTGAAGTATCAGTGACTATCCGACCTTAGGGACATTGTCTGGTTGTAAGGTGAAGGGGAAACAAGCTTAAAATGTATGTGGAAGGGATACACCTTGTAGGTGGCTTAAGTTTAGCCGTAAGTATGTTTACATGGGAAATAGAAAGAGACTACCGTCTGGCCATGCTTACAGATATAAAAAGGTTGGTTTGGCAACACTGTTGAGGATGGGAGTGCCAATAGGATACAAACTGGTGCTGAAATATATGATACACCCACTACAAAAATTATGCATATTGATAGCACAATATAATAGCACGGTTTTCCAAACTGCTATTGAAAATAATTTTCAGATTATTTTTACTTTTAATAGCATTATTATAATGCTAAGATAGTATTTTAATAAGCGGGAAACAAAATTAGCCCAATCCGCCAACACTTACACGGATTTTTGTTAGCCCGCGAAATTTCCCTCTTATGTTTTCACAAAAAATTTAAGTTTGGCGGGATGAGTATTCTTTTTAACTCTAGATATGTTATATGTTAAAAACAAAAAAAAATTCTATCCAGATCTCATTTTCTCTCCTTTGATACTTCTTTTCCTCTCTCTCTCTCTCTCGGATGTAGCCATCACCACCACGATGGTGTTGATTTCACCGCCTCTCCCAGTCCCTCCTCCTCCACCTCCAGTTCTCTCCGACCTAGCTCACCTAACCCTTACTCCATCTCCGCCTGCGTCTCCTCGTCTTCGCATAATCACATCTTCTCCGAAGCAAAAGCAAAATTCTTCGATCGTCCTTGTTTGCCCAAAAAGTATGTTTTGTTAATCTAAACTCTAGTTACTCTCTTTCAATTGTTACAAAATTTACCCAGATTGATTATGCCGGATAAAATCGCTTAGATTAGAGATCGAGATTTGTTTGGTGATGCTATGAAGTTTCGTTCATTCATCGATTAGAAACCCTAATATGTGTAAATAGGGATAGTTATACATTATATGATGTGTTGTTGTATTTTTCTGTAGGATAATGGCTAAAGCTACGAATCTACCTCCTCCCCGTGTTACACTTGATTCATATTAAGGTTGAGGTTCTGTTAAACGGCTACTGAAAGGTGGGAGTGAAGTTGATAATATGTTGATAGAAGTTATCGTCTCTCGGTTATGGTTTTGTGCATGCTCAAGCAATTCATGTGTGTTTTTCTTGTCTTTGAACCATTTTGTAAGTGTCCCTGACTAATGTTTACCAGGTTTACACCAAATGCAGGATGCGCTACGACATGTCTTTGCTAATAGAATCGCAGAGATAAAGGATTCACCACAGTGGAATAAGTTGTCTTTCGTTTCATGCGCTTGTAACTGTCTCTTGCTCATGGATGAGTCGTTGCAACTTCTCCCAGCTGTTGAGTCGCTTGATCTCAGTCGGAACAAGCTTGCAAAGGTAGATAACCTTTGGAGATGTTCCAACTTGAAACACCTTGATCTTTATTCCTGAATCTCCTCGGTGGCTGGTAAGTCTTTAGATCTGTATGGCTTATATTGTTGAGTTTGCTGTTTTACTGATCATTATCTCTTTTCTTGGTGTCATAAACGTAGGCAAAGATGGGTTTTACAGATGATTTTGAAACTTCGTTGCAAGTTCTTCGTGGATTTGATACTGACATTTCCGTTGAGGTTAATGAAATCAAGGTAAAGTAATGAAACATGATACTTGTTTCAATATGCAACGAGTTCTCATGATTACTGAACGGTTTATTATTCCAATATTACAGAGATCTGTGGCCTCATCTGGCAAACGTTCTGCAATTCGGTTTGTGGACCTCAAGCGTAGGAGATACTATTTCCCATTGATGGTACAGTTACTATTACCTCTGGAAGCTAACTTTGTTTCACAGTGAGAGAAACTCGCATGTTTCCTGTAATATATGTGTGTTACAGGTTGGTATAGGACTGCTTGTACTTCAACAACTTGGTGGAATTAATGGCGTCTTGTTCTATTCGAGTACAATTTTTAAATCTGCAGGTAGAGTCAAATGTTTGTGTTGATTTTTTTGGAATGGTTCTTTAGAGAGAATAAACAGATCTCTTATTATGCTTCTTTGTTCCATTGTATTCACTCAGGGGTCTCATCGAGTAATGTGGCAACATTTGGAGTTGGTGCTGTCCAGGTATTATAACTTCAATCTAGGAGACATTTGATTTGGTTTTTAACCGTTTTGTTCATTCTAAACCAGGTAGTGGCGACTGCAGTAGCTACATGGTTGGTGGATAAATCAGGTCGCCGACTTCTGCTCATGGTAAGGATTTATTTGTCTCATAGATACTTCTTAAAAGTTATGAAGAGTTGATTATGTATGCAAACAAGATATTAGTTGTTCCTCTTAAAATGCAGATCTCTTCTATTGGGATGACGATTAGCCTGGTGATTGTAGCAGTAGCGTTTTACCTTAAGGTACTTACTAAACTTTTGATATAAACTATTCCTGTAAAAGGATCAAGTTTTTGCATTATTATTTTATTACTACCGTTGTTTACCTTTGTTCGACTAAGTCACTCTGCTTTGTAAACAATGTAGGCCACTCCTCAAGCTAACTTTTCAGGTGACGTACTCACCGCCCTCGCCAAGCGTACTCAAGATGGAGGCACAGAAGTTGTGGAGGCTAAAGCAGGAAAAGGTTCAGCTACATTGTCAAGGAGGAGGTACACCATGTGCAGCGTTGGTGATTCAATCTCTGGCTGCAAATCTTGTTGTTGTCACAGGTTTAAACCTTAATCCAAACAAAGTTATTCTTCATTTTGAGTCTTTATATACACATTAGTTTTCTTATAGTATAATGGATGAATGCATATTCTGTAACTTTTTCAACAGATGCAAAGAAGAACAAGGAGATTTACCTGCAGGAGTTGGAAGGATGAAAGAAGAGAAAGGAAGAAGAAGCAATGAAGAAAGACTTGGATAGTTTTTAATGTTAACTTAGATAGTTTTGTTAATAATTTTTGTGTAAACAATGTTTTGGTTTATTAATAAAATCATTTTAAATATAATTTTTATATAAATTCGATATAAAAAAATATAATAATAATTTAATACGGCTCCGGCTCAGCTATCAAAAGCTATTATAGATAGATTCAACTATAGCAAGAAAAACTATCGCTATCATAGATGCAAGATATTATAGCACGGAAAAAACGCTATCATATATGGTCGACCTATTATAGCTGGGGCAGACATAGCAATTTCAAAAACGCTATTATAGTGAACAATATTATAGCACAGACAAAAAACGCTATCATATATGGCCGACCTATTATAGCTGGGGCAGAAATAGCATTATCACAAACGCTATCATATACATACGATGGCGTTTTTCGTGTGCTAAGAATAGAGATTTTTCTTGTAGTGACTAAAAGGGTTTATGAATGATTTTGGAAGACCTCTAGATAAGGAAAGTAAAAGAAAAAGAATAGATTTGGAAGAAGATGAAATGGTTCAGGAAGAAGAGTGTGAAGAATCAAATGATCTATGGCGATGGAAGAAGAGATCTATATTCTTTGAACTACCTTACTGGAAGGTAAAGTAGAATAGCTGAACTTTATTCTCAGGTTATTGTATACAAACATGCCTAACAGTTTTTGTTTCATGTGTTAGGATATGCCTGTTCGTCACAATATTGACGTGATGCGCGTTGAGAAGAATATGCCGGATGCTATATTGTCTCTCTTGATGCAAAGTTCCAAGTCGAAAGATGGGTTGAAAGCAAGAAAAGACTTAGAAGATATTGGAATCAGAAAACACTTGCACATAGAGGTTAGAGGAAAGAAAACATACTTACCTCCAGCAGCCTATTGGTTATCCAAGAAAGAGAAGACAATTTTTTGCCAAAGGTTATCTAAGTTTAGAGGTCCAAATGGTTATTGTGGTAATATTGCTAATTGTGTTTCAGTTAACCCTCCTAATATAGGTAGTTTGAAGTCGCATGATCATCATGTGCTGGTACAGAACTTATTACCAGCTGCGTTAAGAGGATTGTTACATAGAGGACCTAGGATTGCCATAAACAGATTATGCGATTTCTTCAACAAATTGTGTCAGCGTATCATTGACCCGGAGAGACTTATATCAATGGAGACTGAGCTTGAAACAATGTGTCAACTGGAGCTGTTCTTCCCTCCATCCCTTTTTGATATCATTTTCCACCTTCCAATACATCTATCAAAAGAGGCACATTTGGGAGGACCAGTACACTTCCGATGGATTTATCCCTTCGAAAGGTTTGATGTACTCATTTGCTTCAGTAGATGTATTTCCTGCAATGATGTTTGACTAAGAATTTTATTTCTTGACTGAGTTGTAGGTACATGAAAAAACTAAAGGCTTATGTTAAGAATCATGCAAGGCCAGAAGCATGTATGGTTGAGGGGTATTTATCTGGAAAATGCATTGCATTTTGTTTAGTTCCTTCAAGATTCATTACCAGTTCAAGAAACGATTAATCGTAATGAAGATGTTGACGGTGATGGAATGGTGGTTCAAGGTCGACCTCTGCAGAAGGGTAAAGAGTTTATCCTTTCCGATAAAGATAGAGACATTGCACATTGCTATGTGCTAATGAACATGTCATCTATGGATGCTTATGTTGAGTATGTTACCCTTTTAGTTTGAACTCTTTGTAATTATAATTTCATTTTCATAAATGTTGTTTATTGTTAAATCAGGATGCAGTTGGAAGAATTACAAGCTAATGATGCTCGATGTGCTAGAAATAAAACTTTGTTGTGGAAAAACCATACTGAGCAGTTTGCACAATAATTAAAAAAGGATTACATCTTGACTGGTTTTCTTGATTATTATTTTAGTAAATGTAGAGCTTGTTATCATGATGATCATGTTCTGAGTTTAGTTTAGTAAATTAATTGCTTGTTTGCTTGGTGATCATGTTCATCTTTTTAGAATAGTAAATACACAGATTGTTTGATTGCTTATTGTACTGAAACATGTGTATTTCCTGCATCAGATTCATTCAGACTCAACAGAACGTCATTCTAAGGAGATAAGGTGGTTGGCATTTGGACCAATAAATGTTGCTTTACCACATAGAGGTTTTATCATTAATGGGCAGCGATTTCATACAGATGCGGTTAAGCGGAAGACACAAAACAGTGGAGTAACTTATGAAGCATTTAGCATGTGTAGATCAAGTGCTCGAGATATAAGACAAGTTGCTGATATGCTTACATATTATGGATTGATAAAGGAGATTCTACTAATGGACTACCACATGTTCAAAGTACTACTGTTTAGATGCAATTGAGCCAACACAAGGAACATTGTGAAGGAAGAAGATGGCTTCACTCTTGTGAACCTTCATATGAACCAAATAGCATATCTGAAAGATCCATTCATTTTACCTTCTCAAGCGAACATGTTTTTTACTCTAGGGAAGATGATTCTTCAAATTGGTATGTTGTTCTGAGAGCACCACCTCTAGGCTATCATGAGTTGGAAACATAAATGGATTTAGGTGGTGCACCTTTGCCTGTCAAGGAAGTGGATGATGATCTGGATGTTCAAGCTTCTGATGATGATATTGTTTATGTTAGGGATGATTGTGAAGGGTTGTTAGTGGCAGATTGATATGTTTGATAGTTTGAGAGTTTTTTTGCTTTTTTTTTTTTTTTGTAAACATGGAAATGTTTTATGGTGAAATTATTATGAACTAATTGTTTTTAATATTATTATTACAAATATTCCAGAAATATATTCAAATTAACAAAAAAGATTCAATTTTTAATTTATTTTGATTAATTTTTGGGTAATTAAAAAATAATTAATAACACAAATAATTTGTTATCTTTGTAAAACAAAATGTTATTATTAATGATTTTAATAACAATTATAACACGCTATTATAAATAATAACAATTGCGAAGAGATGAACGCTGTCGTCGTTTAATTAACTATAGCATACATTAAGTCCGCTATCTAAAGTGTCTGACCTACAATGACGGGGGCTGTCAGAACGTTGTCCGACCGTTTTAGTAAACGCTATGGTAGTTGAAACATAGCATTTATCAGCCGCTATTAATACCCACATTTCTTGTAGTGTGACTTTGTGAAGAAGTACTCATACTGTTACATGATTGGACATGTCTCACTTCAATCTCTTTGTTTTTATGAAGTTCTTGGGTGTATGGAAAAAACTTCGGAGGGATATGTTTGGTTATATCGGTCTTGATATATCCTTCCTTGGTGTGGGCAATACACGCAACATTATCTTCATATAAAATAGTTGGTTCTGTATTTACGCAGATTCCACTGCTTGATTAGATGTGTTGACTTATTGATCTTAGCCACACACATTCTCTCATAGATTCATGGAGTGCTAAGATTTCGGCATGGTTCAAAGAAGTGACCACACTTGTTTGCTTCGGAGAACGCCATGAGAGCATTACCACTGATTGTGAAAACATACTTTGTTTGTGATCGAGATTTGTGTGGGTCTACTAAATATCCTGCATCTGCAAAACCAATCATTTGACCATTTGAATTCTTAGGATAAAATAGGGGAATTCGGCCAGAAAATCCTCAACTTTACACTTATTGCCATAATGAGCCCAAACTTAGGTCTAGCAAAAAAAAACACGGACTTTTAGTTGACTTTTACATATAATATCAAAGTTCTCGTTGACTTGCCAATTTAGACACGCCGTTAAAAAAACTTAACAGACCGTTAAAAAATTAACGGACCGTTTAAAAAAAATAACGAACCGTTAGTTAGTTAAACGACGTCGTTTCAACTCTTGTCAAAACGACGTCGTTTTACGTGTCTTCAAAAATGAAAACATGTCATTTCCTAGATTCGAACTCGCGAACTCAAGGTAGCATAAAAGGTCTTGTTGCCACTGAGCTACTAACACTTTCATTGGATAATGTAACAAACTTTATTTTATTGTATATTGACTAAATATCCAAAAAATCTCTAAAAAATTACAAAATTCAAGAAAATTATGTAAAGTTTAAATTAAACTTATATTTTTTTGTTAAAAATAAACTAAAAATTCAAAAAATTCCAATTTTTTTTTAAAAATTCCAAAAATCTAAAAATTACAATTAATTGTACCCAAAAATTTAAAATTGAAATTAAATACCCAAAATTAAAATTAATTATACCCATGAAATTACAAATTTAAAATTTCCAAAAATTAAAATAAAATCTGAAATTATCAAATTTATATGGTGTCGACGTGTCGCCTTCTTATAGCGTAGTCGTATTCTTATAGTTTCTGAGGAAGGCCCAACTAGATCGTATTATAGCGTAGCCGTGTTCGATTTTGTGGTCGACAATTTCGTATAACAAATACTAAATATAAGTTCAATGCATTATAATTTTCATCACAATGATGAATATAATTTGCAATTATCAAAGTGTAGATAAAATAATTTAAATAAAATAAAAATTAAAACTACTTTATGTGTGTACAATTGATAATTTAATTTTTAAAATTTTCTTAATTTTTTGGAATTTTTAAAATTTTCTTAATTTTTTGAATTTAATTTTATTTTTAACGAAAAATATAAGTTTAATTTGAACTTTACATAATTTTTTTGACTTTTTGTAATTTTTTGAAAAATTTTAGAGATTTTTTGGATATTCAGTCAATATACAATAAAAGAAAGTATGTTACATAATCTAATGAAAGTGTTAGTAGCTCAGTGGCAACAAGACCTTTTATGCGACCTTGAGTTCACGAGTTCGAATCCAGGGAATGACATGTTTTTATTTTCGAAGACACGTAAAACGACGTCGTTTTGACTCTTATCAAAATGACGCCGTTTAACTAACTGACGGTCAGTTAAGTTTTCTTAACGGCGTGTCTAAATTGGCAAGTCAACGAGAATTTTAGGTTTTAATTGGCAAGTCAACGAAAATATTGAACGTTAATAGTTAAAATCAAATAAATTTAGTGTTTTTTTGGCGATGTCCAAAATTAAGGATCGTTTTGGCAATTCATGTAAAGTTGAGGATAAAATAGTCTAAAATGAGGAGTCCCTTGAAGGTAACAATATGTGTTTGATCCCTTTCCAATGTCTATGCATAGGCGATGAATTAAATCTTGCCAATAGATTAACGTCAAATGATATATCGGATCAAGTACAATTTGTAAGATACATAAGAGCTTCAGTTGCACTTAGATATAACACATCAAGACCAATTATTTACTCATTTTCTTCATGCGGCCGAATTGGACCATTTTCAATATGTGATCTAACGACCATTGGAGTACTCAATAGAGTTGTCTTATTAATGTTATAAAGTTTTAACATTCTTTTGGTATAAATGCATTGGTGCACAAATATAACCTCAAGATAATGCTCAATTTGTAGGCAAAGACAATACTTTGTTTGCCCAATATCTTTTATCTCAAATTCTCCTTTTAAATAATTTGATGCAACAAAATCTTATCACGGGTTCTGATTATGTTTAGATCATCAACATATATTGTGGTTATCATAAAACATGTTGTGTTTACTACATGAAAATACATGGGCATATTGGATTATTTAGATATCCTTCTTTTGCTAAGTACTTATTGTACCATATGCATCAAGACTGTTTTAAACCATATAATGATTTTTACAATTTTATTGCATATAACTTTTTTGGTTTGGAACTCAATAGTTCTGAAATCTTAAACCCATCAGGTATTCTCATCTTAAACCCATCACGTTTTCTCATATAGACCTTTCGCTGCGATGTTCCCTTAACCCAAGGTGAAAAACACACAACAAACCTTCTTATAATTTGATAAATAGCTCGACATTGAACCATTGATTCAGATTGCATGAGACTTAGGCACAAGGATATTGTGTATAACTCGAAATGCAAGGGTAGCAGACATTGTGGAAGATGGCTTTTGGAAACTCCGAAGGAGTCGAGGTGGTTATCTCCATGACACAATTACTTCAACTCGACAAGCCGCCCCATCTACGCCTGAAATGGGAGCTGACATTATTCTGTGGAAACAAGAGCCTGAGACGTTTATGAACAAATTCTCGGCAAAGAATACTTGGGATCATGTTCATGTGTCAAAACCTTTGGTTCCTTGGCATCGAGTGATCTACTTTCCACAATGTATTCCTCATCATGCTGTCATCGTATTGCTAGATTTCGAAAACCGACTCAGCACATGTGGTTGGATGAGACAATTAGGACAGACCCAAGGATGCATGCTTTGCGGCGAGATAAATAAAACGCGAGATCATCTCATCCTCGCGTGCCCTTTTTCGTTCACAATGTTGCACATGCTCATTTACATATTAATAAGTTTTTCTTTTAAACTTATTAATAAAAAGTTTACATAATAATAAAAAGAATTCTTAGGCTAGTATTTGCTTCAAAAAGTTATATTTAAACTTCATATTTTTCTTTGTTTTTTTCTGTTCTCTCTCGGGATTACACAATACGGAAGTCTTGGTTCAATGGTAAAAGTTTCAACAAATATGACTCATATATAATATTAAAACTTAAGTGTTATACATGGGTTTAGCTTCCATCCAATTAGCTCGGTCCATATTTGTTCTCTTGACAAAGGATCGGCCCAACATAAGCAAATTCGGCCCATAAACGAGAATGGCTCGATCATCACGATCGTTCATACCGAACTCGTCATGCTCTGCTCGGCTCGGTTCGTAAAGACTATCCCAGCTCGGCTTGGCTTGCAACCACGGATCAGCTCGGCTCTACTAACATACAAAGGAGAGTTCGGCTTGGCCCATCTCGTCATCTGAAGTACGGCCCATCCGCACGAGCTCGACAAGGAGTCAACGGCCCGTACAAAGTACGACTGTATTTTACCATAAATAGGACTGATCACTGTACATTAATGTAACTTTTAGGGATTGGTGAACTTACTACTTTCTCTCTCTCTAGAATTAACACGATGCAGGCTACTGCCAGCTATTCGTCGAGCATCTGACCGGATCCGCCTTGGATAGGTTCTCTCGCTTAGAACCGAACTCGATCGACGGATACCAAGATCTAACCTTAGCATTTCTCAAAAACTACTCGATGTACGTCCATGAAGAAGTGTCTAACGCCGAGCTTTGGGCCATTACGCAAGGACAAAAGGAAAGTCTCCGATCATACATTACCTATTTCAAGAGCAATCTCGCGAAGATATCAATTGCCGACAGTGAAGGCCTGCCGCACTAAGGAACGACCTATGGTACGAATCCAGTTTCCGCGAAGAGTTAAAGAAAAACAAGCCGAGCTCGCTCGAAGACGCTCTTCACCGAGCAACGATCTTCATCGACCTCGAAGAAGAAAAGGAAACCCTGGCGAAGAAGTTCGGACCAAAAAGCTCTAAATCAAAAGAAAGGCAGAGAAAACCGCCGATCAACACGAACCACGCCAACACTACGATCAAGATTACAAAAGGACGAAGGAGGAAGATATCGCAAGAAAGGGGAAATCGGCATACTACGTCAGCGATCAATCGCAGGACTACCGACAAGAAGAAGAATGACCCACCCAAAACTAGCGCCAAGATCGTCCGCCCCAGGGCTATCAACAAGACCGTACGCCCCAAGGCTATCAACAAGACCAAAACCAGGGCAAACCCTGGACCAATAAGTACGTTCTGGGTGGTGATAAGAGCAAGCTCTACTGCGATTATCACCAACAAGCAGGTCAAATCACGACCTACTGCAGAAACTTACAAGCTCTCCTTTACGCTGATTATCAAAAGGATGGCAAAAAGTTGGTGGCAACCCACAACCAACCTCCCACGAAGCAAGTCAACCAGGAGACACAACCAAAGAACGTAGCCGAACGTTTCAAACTCGTCCAGGAAGAGAAGAAGAAACAAGTGGCCTTCACAGAAGAATTCGAACGGATACATGCAAACACAGAAGCAGCACGTAAACGAGCTCGTGACGAAGAAGACGTAACGCCTCCACCGAGAAGGCGCATCAATATGATAATGGGAGGTCTACCGCTAACTAACGACTCAGTACGATCGATCAAGGATTATGAGCGCCGAGCGTCCGTTCAACAACAGTGGAACAGAAACAACGACGATCTCAAAATTGGCAGCAACATAACCTTCACCGAGCAAGACGGAAAAGAGTTAGACCGACTATACAACGATCCGCTTGTCATCGCACTTTGAATAGGCGACTGCGAAGTCTCCAAGATTTTAGTAGACACCGGAGGCTCGTCGACTTAATCTTCAAGGAAACTTAGCAACACATGGAGCTCAGTAATTACCGAGTAAAGCCATCCGCGAAGCCCCTATCAGGCTTCTCCGGGGATTCAAACACCACGATCGGAACAATCAAGCTCTCTGTCTACGTCGGCAGGATATCAAAACTCATCAAGTTCGTGGTCATCGACCGACCAACCATCTATAACGTCATCCTGGGCACACCGTGGATACACGAGATGAAAGCAGTCCCATCCACATATCACCAATGCGTCAAGTTCCCTACGCTATTCGGCATCTTTACTCTCCGAGGAGATCAACGAATCTACCGAACATGCTTCCGAATCATCACAAACTCCGCCATAAGTCACAAGCTTATCTGGTCACCGAGCCTCGGATCGAGCTGCCACCACCCGACTGACCACAAAAAGATGTTGTCGTTCAAGTCAACATCGATATCAGCGATCCCGAGCGATGTGTAGGATTAGGCGCTGATCTTCGTGAAGATCTGCGAGATGAGCTCGTCGAGTTCCTCAACCAAAACGCCACAACCTTTGCCTAGACCACCAGCGACATGACCGGAGTCGACCCATCAATCGCATGCCAGGAGCTGCACGTCGATCCAATGTTCAAACCAATCAAGCAAAAGAGAAGAAAGCTCGGCCCCGAGCAAGCCAAAACAGTAAATGACGAGGTGGAAAGACTTTCCATAGCAGGGTCGATCAACGAAGTCAAGTACCAGACTGGCAGGAAAATCCTGTAGTCGTGAAGAAGAAGAACGGTAAATGGCGAGTCTGCGTTGATTTCACCGATCTCAACAAAGCATGCCCCAAAGACAGTTTCCCTTTGCCACATATCGATCGGCTAGTCGAAGCAACCACCAGACACGACCTACTATCGTTAATGGATGCCTTCACCGGGTATAACCAAATCATGATGCATCCCAATGATCGCGAGAATACTTCATTCATCACCGATCGCGGCACCTACTGTTACAAAGTGATAACGTTCGGACTCAAGAACGCAGAAGCAACATACCAACGATTGGTCAACCGCATGTTCGCTGACTAGCTCGACAAAACACAGAAGTCTATATCGATGACATGCTCGTAAAATCCACCTCGGAAGACAATCACGTCATTCACCTGCAACATGTTTTGTAAGCTTAAAGAAGTACGAGATGAAGTAAAACCCGACCAAATGCACGTTCGCAGTCACATCAGTAGAGTTCCTCGATTACATTGTCATGAGAAGAGGAATCGAGGCCAACCCAAAAAAGATAACAGCGATCACCAAGCTCCCTTCACCAAAGAACACTCTGGAAGTTCAGCGTCTAACCGGACGAGTTGGAGCGCTAAACAGATTCATCTCTCAGTCAACCGAAAAATGTTTCCCTTTCTACAACCTGCTCTGAGCAAACAAAAAGTTTGGGTGGGACGCAAAGTGCGAGGACGCATTCCAACAACTGAAAGCCTACTTTTTCACCACACCAATCCTGGCCAAGCCCGAGGAGGGAGAGACTCTTTATCTATACATCTTAGTATCAAGCTCAGCCATCAGAAGTGTCCTTGTTAGAGATGACCGAGGCGACCAAAAACCCATCTTATACACAAGAAAATTTTCGACAATGCTGAGACTCGCTACAACACGTTCGAGAAACTCGCGCTAGCCGTCGTCGTCTTGGCAAGGAAGCTTCGACCATACTTTAAATCGCACTCAGTGGTAGACTTACAAACCAGCCGATCAAGACAATCCTGCACAGCCCAAGTCAGTCCAGCAGGATCGCCAAATGGGCGGTCGAATTAAGCGAGTATGATATCGAGTAAAACCAAGAACCAGTGCCAAGTCTCAAGTCCTAGCTGGCTTCCTAATCCAGTTGCCTTCCGAGCTCACAATCAGCGACAAACAAGTTATGAGGGAGAAGTGGATCCTCTTCGTTTATGGCTCTTCATCAAAAAATGGTTCGGGGGTAGGAGTCAAGCTGACATCCCCAACAGGAAAAAAAATCGAGCAGTCATTCCGCCTCACCTTCCCAGCTTCCATTAACGAAGCCGAGTACGAGGCGCTAATTGCAGGTCTGCAACTAGCCAAAGTGGTCGGCGCAAAACAAGTAGATGTATTCGCAGATTCCCAGCTCATCGTTAACCAGTACAACGGAGAGTACGAGGCAAATAACGAACGCATGGATGCATATCTGAAGCTTGTCAAGCAAATCATCGCCAGGATCGGCACGGTAACGCTGACCAAAATCCCCCGAAGCGACAGTTCATCCGTAGATGCCTTGGCCGTATTAGCATCGACATCAGACTCCGATCTCTGAAGAATTATACCAGTCAAATGCATAGCCCGACTAAGCACCTCCCATAACGAATAAGTGCTCGTCGGTACCGAAGAGGAAGAAGGAATGGACGATGCTTACAAAAGCAACAAAGAAATCACCAAGGTCCCAACACCCGAAACAGGCGAAGCTATCGATTCGAGGGATGAGATAAAACAGTACATCCTTAACGGAAAGGTCCCCAAAGATTTATGGGCGGCTCGCCGACTAAAATCCCGATGCGCGTAGTAAGTGAAGATAAAGGATGAGTTGTTTCGATGGAGTGCATCCAAAGCCCTTCTGCGATGCGTGCACGTACAAGAAATCAAGTGGATTACCGAAGAGACCCACAAAGGAGCAGGCATGAATCACACAAGCGGCTGAGCTCTCGCTGCAAAAATCAAGCGGCAAGGGCACTTTTGGCTGACCATGATCGCCGAATGTGAAAAGTACGTATTAAGGTGCGAGAAATGCCAAAGGCATGCACCAAGCATTCATCATCCAACTTAACTTCTCACAACCGCGGCCACATCCTACCCATTCATGCGATGGGCAATGGATATCGTTGGACCCCTCCTGGCCTCGCATACAAAATGGGTCGAAGCAGAATCTTATGCTGAAATCCACGACCTCGATGTCCATAAATTTGTGTGGAAGTACATCATTTACCGCCACAGCCTCCCGTACGAGTTCGTCACCGACAACGGATCTCAGTTCATATCCAACCTGTTCGAAGGATTCTGTGCGAAATGGAAGATCCGCATGAGACCACCCCGAGGTACCTACAAGGAAACAAGCAGGACGAAGCAACAAACAAGACCATAATCAATAGACTAAAAAAAACGAATGGAGAGCAAGAAAGGCCTCTGGGCCGACGAGCTTGATGGCATTATGGTCCCACCGAAAAACGCCAAGAAACTCAACCGGCCAGACACCTTTCTCCCTCTCTCACAGGATGGAGGCAATGTCCCCCGCAGAAGTAAGCGTACCGACAATCCGATTAAGAGTTTCACCCGAGCACGAAGAGCTGAACAACAACATGATCGTCGATCGCCTCAACCAAGTGGAAGAACTCCGCGACCAAGCAATGCTACGTCTCAAAAACTACCAATAGCAAATCACTCGCCATTACAACAAAAAGGTCAAAGGGCGACACTTCGTCGAAGGCGACCTCGTACTCTGCAAGGTATTCGAAAACACTCGCGAATACCAAGTAGGCAAGCTCGGCGCTAACTGGTAAGGGCCCTACATCATCTCCAAAGTGGTTAAACTAGGCGTATACAAGCTCGTTACAATGAAGGGAGAAGCCATTCCAGGCTCGTGGAACGCGAACAAAATCAAGTGGTACTACTACTAGGCCAAACAGACGATGCAGAAGACTGAAGACATCGAGCATGCTCCAAAAAAAGAAACCGAGCTCGCTATACACGAGCTCGGAGTACTCCAATATGTAATGTGAACTACGATCAGCTTGATACCCTTTTCGGGGTACGTAGGCAACCTCTCACGAGGCTCAACCCCTGTTCGAAAACTCGCCGCGGAGCTCCGGTTAATCGCCGGCGAAACGCTCTTCGGTGAGCAGCCGCGGCGAGTTGGTTGAACTCGGACAAAAAATCGGGACTTGAACAAAATCTCACGTTTTTTTATAATTCGAGTTAGAAATCAAGTTTTAAGTTACAGATCTATCATATCTAAGTGAGATTCATGAGAAAAACAAGTTAAATGACATCTGTTTTGTAAAAAAAAAAAAAAATCGGCGGAAACTAGGGTAAAAAAAATCGCAGAGACTGAAGGTTGAAGACAGGGGCAGTTCGGTAATTTGCTTGTCATTAAAAAAACAAAAAATCTGCGAATTTGGGGTTCGAACCCACGTTTACGGGAAGGAAAGCGAGCAACACCACCACTAGACCATCACATTCACTTGTTTTTACTACGTCTAGTATAATATATATACTAATATATATAAAAATATTAAAAATTCCGCCCCGCGTAAATCCCGTATACTCTCCGATTTATTCGTTAGGCGCTAGGCCCAACCCCACCGCCCGACTAGCACCTAACGAGTTTTCGACCGGAGGGCTCAACTATATCAATAAATAATTTTTATCAAGTACTTTATCGTCTACTTTATTTGTTAAGTACTTTATCGTCTACATAATACCAATTACCCGAACAATCGACTTTCTGGCAAAATGCTCGATACAGCGTGTCTAAAACACGCAAGCCGGGCCCAGTTCCCCACAAGCCTGATCGGCAGGAAATAAGCCGAACCTAGTTTTCAAATAATTATCCCGATCAGACCTTAAGGATAAGCCGAGCACTTACTCGCACATGACCTTTGGGATAACGAGCGAAGCCTCAATTCCATGAAAATAAGTAAGCCGGGCCCAGTCTCCGCACAAGGACGATTGACAGAAAAGATATGCCGAACCCAGTTTTGCACAACTGTCCTGGTCGAGCCTACAGGATAAGCCGAGCACTCCACTCGCCCCTTCTCCCTAACACCTAACTTGATCCAAGCATACAACTCTTAACCGAACATGCGAATATTGTAGGACTACGCAGAAAGGCAAAGCCCAGTACGTGGAAAATCCAGAACAAATTCCATAAAACGAACAAAAGGAGATAACGAAGAAGTCAGAACTTATATTATAAAAAAACAAACATGCATAACGCACGAGTCCGAGCATACAAGGAAGATTACAAAAAGAGAGCTACAAAAATAAGACTGTGGGGCTTCGTAAGAACGGTTCTTGACTTGACCATCCATTGAACCCTCGGGCTGATCAGGAGCACGATCCTTGGTTCGATCTCCAGTCTCTTCAACCAACCCTACTGGTCGGAGACCACCCGCCATCTCGGAAGTCATGACGTCCCGATTAGAGACATAAGGATCTGAGACGGGCACAGACAAACTCATCCCATGACCATGATCTCCAGGCGGAGTCATGACGAAATCCTTCTCGGTCAAGTCCGTAAACTGGATCTCAAGAAGCTTTCGCTTAAGGTTGACAACGTCGTAATTTGCTTTCTCTATCTTGGACTCCGGGATGTGAAATTCATCCTTGACTAGCGCCTTCAGCATCAAATCAACATCAGCGGCCTGGTTCATCTTGATCTGTTGTTTCCTCCCAAGAGTCTCCTCTTCCCTTGCCTGCTTAATCTTCGAAAGACGAGCTTGAGCTTTCCCGAACATTCGCTTCCTCTCATTGAGAAATTCATGATCGCGAGACGCCTTCAAGAGAGTACACTCGGCTTTCAGCTTGTCCTCCAAATCTGCTACACGCTTGGTTAAGTCATCAGCCTCCGCCTGAGCATTGGAGCAGTTCGCAAGACATTCTCTGTTCTCGGCTTCCTGCCGAGCGTTCTCAGCGACAAGCTCTCCCACCTTCTTCTCCAGCACGACAACCTTGTCCTCCTCAGCCTTAATAGAGGAACGGAGCTCATCCACGATCTTCACCTGCTCGCGAAAACCCTCGAGCTCAGTAACAGCCCTCTGAACCTTGATAAGATCCCACCTCAGCAACCTGATCTGATTCCTACGATCAACCAGATCCTTCTCATAATGCTCGAAGAGCATGTTATAGTTGCAGAAACCCTATATAAAAAACAAGCAAGTTTAAAAGAAACAAAACCACTACAGACAAGCGCATACGCTAGAAGAAGACATACCCGAGCGAAATTAGCTGCAGCCTGCTTATGGAACTCCGGCATAAAAAGAGTATCAACCAAATGATGCTCCCTCGGGGGACTGTCCCTAAGCATGCGGAACATACCCGCACAAGCCGTCCCATTCTGCACGATCGGCTTCCCCCCGTCATAATCGAAGGCGAAAGCATAATCAGGCTCGCCCGCCTCGGGTTGAGATCCATCAACCTCTTTTTCAGCATCACTTCAATCAACCAAGGCATCCCCGCCCTTGTTCCGATCAACTGAATCTCCGACCTCTCCGGTGTTAGCTTTCTCGGTGGTCTCGATCTCTACTCGACCAGCCGAAATGTCACCAGTAACTCCTTGACCCTCGGTCTCCGCAGCAGCATCCGACACCGTCTTCTGCTTCTTCTTCCTCTTCTTAAGAGGTACCTCAGAAGCATCCTCGGCCTCTATCTGAGTCCCTACCACTTCGGCAGTCGACGCATCATCGGGCTGCGCTCTCTTCTTCTTCTTTTTTTTTTTTTATATTTTATTTTGAGAATTGGCCTTGTCCACCGCCTCGCTCACTATGCAATAGATCTGACGCAGGCGTTCATCTTGATGAACCATCCCCGAAGGAAGTGGACCGAGCGAGTCCTCACTGTCAGTATCTCGACTAGTGGCTTTGATTTGTTCCTCGCCAAGGTTCTCCCCGACGTAGTCCACGATCTCCAGCTCCATCCGACTCATATCTTTCTTAGATCTACTTCTCTTTTGATACTGGCGAGCTGGCTCATTGTTCAATGCAATCAAAGACTCGACAGAACGAAGACGACAACCTGTAAAACAGAATCCCGATCAATAAAATGACCATACCAAAAGCATTCACCAGGAAAAGTGAGAAATACTTTCATCAAGACGCTCAAGGGCTATTTTCACTCGCTCGGGGTAAACTTCCGGCCACTTCTAAATTCCGCGTCCAACAAGCTTCTTCAAGTCCTCGAATAATCCCTCTGGTTCTGAAAGAGTAAGAGGATGATGATCTGCAAAAAAAGAAACGAGCATGAGTTAGCCAATAAAATGGAACGAGCAAAGCAAAAACGGATTACCATGAAGGTGATTCCACTTCGTCTTGTACGGCCTCTCCGGACCAGAAACTGAGGCCGAATTAACCCAGACATAGAAATATCAGTCTTGCCAGTCATCGACCTTTGACGGTTTTTCGATGACAATCTTAAGACCATTTCGGGCTCTCATACTGACATAACGAGTCCCTGCAGTCATACTGTTCGTTGATATGACGAAATTTCTTTGAAGAATCGAAGACTCATATTAACACCACACTCGGCGGCCAAGACCATGGAGACGACCAGGTTCTGAATCGTCACGGGACAAAGCTGAGAGAACACAATCATTCTCTCCTCGCAATAGGCGATAATCAATTTCAGGAAGGGAAATCTCATATGAATATCCCTGAACCAGAAATCGTACAAGCATATCCACCCCTTCGAGCAATGCCAGGGCCTTTCGTTCGGCTCGGGTGTACGAAGCTCAAGCCAACCAGCACTACCGGAGGAACAATTGATTGCAATCCACTTCAGGTCGTCATCAGTACACTTCGTCTGGAGAACTGGATGCAGAGGCCGAGGCTTTGTCATCTTCTCAGAATCACCCGAGGCATGTTGTCCTTTCTTCTTCCGAGCCCTTTTTGGCTTGCTTGGGACTAACGGAAGGGAAGCAACCATAGCCTGATCATGAAGATAAACTTCCGCCTCTTTCACCAGAATAGATGTCCAAAAAACCACCTCGTCGTCGTCCGAATCTATGAGGTACGGGATCCGGACGAGTTGGAGCGCTAAACAGATTCATCTCTCAGTCAACCGAAAAATGTTTCCCTTTCTACAACCTGCTCTGAGCAAACAAAAAGTTTGGGTGGGACGCAAAGTGCGAGGACGCATTCCAACAACTGAAAGCCTTCTTTTTCACCCCACCAATCCTGGCCAAGCCCGATGAGGGAGAGACTCTTTATCTATACATCTTAGTATCAAGCTCAGCCATCAGAAGTGTCCTTGTTAGAGATGACCGAGGCGACCAAAAACCCATCTTATACACAAGAAAATTTTCGACAATGCTGAGACTCGCTACAACACGTTCGAGAAACTCGCGCTAGCCGTCGTCGTCTTGGCAAGGAAGCTTCGACCATACTTTAAATCGCACTCAGTGGTAGACTTACAAACCAGCCGATCAAGACAATCCTGCACAGCCCAAGTCAGTCCAGCAGGATCGCCAAATGGGCGGTCGAATTAAGCGAGTATGATATCGAGTAAAACCAAGAACCAGTGCCAAGTCTCAAGTCCTAGCTGGCTTCCTAATCCAGTTGCCTTCCGAGCTCACAATCAGCGACAAACAAGTTATGAGGGAGAAGTGGATCCTCTTCGTTTATGGCTCTTCATCAAAAAATGGTTCGGGGGTAGGAGTCAAGCTGACATCCCCAACAGGAAAAAAAATCGAGCAGTCATTCCGCCTCACCTTCCCAGCTTCCATTAACGAAGCCGAGTACGAGGCGCTAATTGCAGGTCTGCAACTAGCCAAAGTGGTCGGCGCAAAACAAGTAGATGTATTCGCAGATTCCCAGCTCATCGTTAACCAGTACAACGGAGAGTACGAGGCAAATAACGAACGCATGGACGCATATCTGAAGCTTGTCAAGCAAATCATCGCCAGGATCGGCACGGTAACGCTGACCAATATCCCCCGAAGCGACAATTCATCCGCAGATGCCTTGGCCGTATTAGCATCGACATCAGACTCCGATCTCTGAAGAATTATACCAGTCAAATGCATAGCCCGACTAAGCACCTCCCATAACGAATAAGTGCTCGTCGGTACCGAAGAGGAAGAAGGAATGGACGATGCTTACAAAAGCAACAAAGAAATCACCAAGGTCCCAACACCCGAAACAGGCGAAGCTATCGATTCGAGGGACGAGATAAAACAGTACATCCTTAACGGAAAGGTCCCCAAATATTTATGGGCGGCTCGCCGACTAAAATCCCGATGCGCGTAGTAAGTGAAGATAAAGGATGAGTTGTTTCGATGGAGTGCATCCAAAGCCCTTCTGCGATGCGTGCACGTACAAGAAATCAAGTGGATTACCGAAGAGACCCACAAAGGAGCAGGCAGGAATCACACAAGCGGCTGAGCTCTCGCTGCAAAAATCAAGCGGCAAGGGCACTTTTGGCTGTCCATGATCGCCGAATGTGAAAAGTACGTATTAAGGTGCGAGAAATGCCAAAGGCATGCACCAAGCATTCATTATCCAACTTAACTTCTCACAACCGCGGCCACATCCTACCCATTCATGCGATGGGCAATGGATATCGTTGGACCCCTCCTGGCCTCGCATACAAAATGGGTCGAAGCAGAATCTTATGCTGAAATCCATGACCTCGATGTCCATAAATTTGTGTGGAAGTACATCATTTACCGCCACAGCCTCCCGTACGAGATCTTCACCGACAACGGATCTCAGTTCATATCCAACCTGTTCGAAAGATTCTGTGCGAAATGGAAGATCCGCATGAGACCACCCCGAGGTACCTACAAGGAAACAGGCAGGACGAAGCAACAAACAAGACCATAATCAATAGACTAAAAAAACGAATGGAGAGCAAGAAAGGCCTCTGGGCCGACGAGCTTGATGGCATTATGGTCCCACCGAACAACGCCAAGAAACTCAACCGGCCAGACACCTTTCTCCCTCTCTCACAGGATGGAGGCAATGTCCCCCGCAGAAGTAAGCGTACCGACAATCCGATTAAGAGTTTCACCCGAGCACGAAGAGCTGAACAACAACATGATCGTCGATCGCCTCAACCAAGTGGAAGAACTCCGCGACCAAGCAATGCTACGTCTCAAAAACTACCAATAGCAAATCACTCGCCATTACAACAAAAAGGTCAAAGGGCGACACTTCGTCGAAGGCGACCTCGTACTCTGCAAGGTATTCGAAAACACTCGCGAATACCAAGTAGGCAAGCTCGGCGCTAACTGGTAAGGGCCCTACATCATCTCCAAAGTGGTTAAACTAGGCGTATACAAGCTCGTTACAATGAAGGGAGAAGCCATTCCAGGCTCGTGGAACGCGAACAAAATCAAGTGGTACTACTACTAGGCCAAACAGACGATGCAGAAGACTAAAGACATCGAGCATGCTCCAAAAAAAGAAACCGAGCTCGCTATACACGAGCTCGGAGTACTCCAATATGTAATGTGATCTACGATCAGCTTGATACCCTTTTCAGGGTACGTAGGCAACCTCTCACGAGGCTCAACTATTTCAATAAATAATTTTTATCAAGTACGTCTACTTTATTCGTTAAGTACTTTATCGTCTACATAATACCAATTACCCGAACAATCGACTTTCTGGCCAAATGCTCGATACAGCGTGTCTAAAACACGCAAGCCGGGCCCAGTTCCCCACAAGCCTGATCGGCAGGAAATAAGCCGAACCTAGTTTTCAAATAATTATCCCGATCAGACCTTAAGGATAAGCCGAGCACTTACTCGCACATGACCTTTGGGATAACGAGCGAAGCCTCAATTCCATGAATATAAGTAAGCCGGGCCCAGTCTCCGCACAAGGACGATTGACAGAAAAGATATGCCGAACACAGTTTCGCACAACTGTCCTGGTCGAGCCTACAGGATAAGCCGAGCACTCCACTCGCCCCTTCTCCCTAACACCTCACTTGATCCAAGCATACAACTCTTTGTTGGGAATGTCCTGAAATCTACCGTACTATCTCTAGAAAGTATGATAAGTGTCGAGATCAGACATAAGTCATAAATACTGGGTGATCATGATGGCTTGCTAGAGTCCGCTCTTGATCTATAAGTTTAGGACTTATTACCAGTATTGTATGATCACAAAGGGTCACACACCATAGCTAACGGGAAAGTTGAGATGGAATAAATACGGTAAGATGCAGTGGCATTTACTGTATTGGATCAGAGAATTGGGCCAGACAAAATGCAGGCTTTTGCCTGATTTGTGTCTTGGGCCCAAATGATTAATGAGCCATTAGTCAAATGACTTGGGCCCATTAATGAGAGAAAAAGGATTTGAAAAACCTAAGGGATTAATGATCCCTGCGATTTTTTTTTTCTTCTCCCAGGCAGCCGCATTTTCATCTCTCTCTCTAACTCTCTTTCTGATCTGATCCATCTCTTTGGTCTAGCAGCCGTCCCTTGCTTGTAAGCGTGTGGATAACTGAGGAGGAATAGGTGATTCATCTGTTCTAGAACTGATCTCGACATTACAATCATTCCGCTGCAAAAGGTAATGTCCAGGTTTGTTTTATGATTCGTTTTGCAAGAACCTAGATCTGTTTAAGGATTTGTGTTAGGTTGTAATACGAGAATTAAACCTTGGAAACACCCATAATCCTTCAGTGGTATCAGAGCCAGGCATTAGGTTTCTTGTGAAATTGGATCATATGAATGATTAATTGATTAATTGATTTTGATTGAAAATTGATTAATGAAAACCTTGAATTTTGGTCTCGGCCATGTTGTTAATAATTGAATGGATCATGCGCCGAATATTATTGTTAACAATTTTAAAACCCTAATCGCTTTGTTGCTGAGATAATCAATCGCATGTGTTAAAGCGACACTCGATCGCGTGTGTTGACCGAGAACGATCGATCCGATCGTGAGGCCGGCTGGATCGTGTGCGATGCTGTGTTGATTAATTAATGGCTTCGTGATTGTGTGTCACGATTTTTTGTGTTGTGTGCGTGTGTTTCACAATTAATTATCGAAGGTTGTTATGATCGCATGATAATTTGAAATGTTATGGTTTGTTTTTTTGTTGTGTTAATTAATTGGATCATGTGATATGATCACATGATCGTAACATTATATATATTATTATATTATATATATTATATATTGGAATATATGATATATAATGGTATATTATATAAATCATTAATTATTTAATTAATGTATGGTTAAGGCGTTAACCCAAAATCGCGGTTTGCTGGAAATTATTTAATACATGGTATTATTTAATTTCTGGTTAAACCGGATTTAAATTCAAAAAATTGAATTTTAACCTAAACCGAAGGCTGGTCTAAGTTTGATTTGGTTGGACCAAATAATTTAGAGCTGGTCTGGTTTAGTAAATAACCGATGGTTTTGATAGTTAATTTGGTCTTGGACCAGAATTAATAAACTGGATCGGTTATGTCAAATTATTGGGCCAGCTGGAATTCTATGGTCTTGGGCCAAGAATTGGGCCTATAATTTGTGACCCAACCCAAAATATTTATAAAATATTAAATTAGAAATTTCTATTTTTAGTAAGTTACTAAATTTAGAAAGTTTCTAAAATAAGAAAGTTTCCCAAAATAGTAATCTTCTATTTTTGGAAATAAAACTTAAAAATCCTCAAAAACAATATCAAGCTTGGATGTCTTTCCAATCTTGTCAGCTACTTAACGCTTATTTGATTACAGATATGGCTTACAGTGTGAGGTGTCTGTTTTCGCGTAAGTAAAGTAGTATATAGTCACTAATTTCATTGGGAGTCCCAGATTTTAGTGATTATTTGGCTGTAAGAGATTGGTTTCCTTGACTGGGCCATCGGGAGTCCCGGGCCTTGAGACATCTGGTGTATTGGGCCTTGGGCCCAATTCACAACCGAGAGTTATTGGTTATAACTAGCTGTGTGTATGCTTACCAAGTAAAGTTAATTCTGGGTGACGGCCAGTGGCCCACTTTTGATTTAGCTGAACATGGGTCTCGGAATCATTGTATTCTTATGAGGTTAAACAAAGAAATTTTGAATACAATGCGAGTTTTCTTATAAGTTGTTAAGATTGCTCTTTTATGAACTTAATAACTAAAACTCTATTTATCTCTAAATTTCAGCTATGTCAAGCACAAACAATCAAAACACTTTCTCGATCCGGTATGTCCTTGAGATGGACAAACTGAACGGATCAAATTTCTTGACTTGGTCGCGGAACCTGAGACTAGTTCTCAGGCATGAGAGAAAGGACTATGTCCTTGAGAAAGCTCTCCCCGTGAGGATCGGGTCCAATGCCTCTCATGCAGTATATGATGCTTGGAATAAGCATTATATTGATGCGGTAGATGTGCGTGGTCTGATATTGGCTACCATGGACTCAGATTTGCGGAAGCAATATGAGAACATGGAGTCGCCAATAGAGATGATCAGCAGCCTGAAATTGAAATTTCAGGAGCATGTAAGAGTGGAGAGATACCAGTTGGTTAAATCTCTCACTAGCTGCAAGCTACCTAATGATCATCCAGTAAGTCCTCATGTCAGTAAAATGATGGGTTACGTTGATAACCTGAGGAAACTGGATTATCCAGTTAGCCAAGAATTGGCAACTGATATCATTCTGCAGTCACTGCCGTCAAGCTATGATAAGTTCGTAAGGGACTATATCAAGAAAGGCTTAACGAAGACGTTGACTGAACTGCATGACATGCTCAAGACAGTTGAGCCAAACGTGAAGAGTACCCTGTACAATCTCATGAATGAGAAGGGTAGGTTTACTAAACCTAAAGCTGACAAGGGTGAAGACAAAGTTGTCCAGATTTTGTATCATGGCAAGCGTGTGTCTTCTGAGCCCGAGTCAGATACCTCTTACGTTGGTAAGTGCTGCTACTGTAAAGAGACTGGGCATTGGAAGAGAGATTGCATTAAATTCATGGAAGATTATGAGGAGTTGAAGTTGATGTATGAGACTACTTCCTCAGGTATTCATGTTATTACTTCAAGTTATACCTTATAGGTATTGGATACTGGTTGCGGCACTGATATTTGTTATAATATGCAGTGCCTGAGCAACAGTAGAACATTGAAGGAAAGGCAAGTGGAACTGCGTGTCTGGAAGGAGCTTGGGATGCTGCCTCAGTCGTAGGGTTTTCACTTGTAAATGCATTTGAGGCATGGTTTTATTGAGTAATTGCTACAATGTACCTGCTTTAAGCAGAGTTGTTTTTCATTTTCTTGTGAAGAATTTGAATGTTTTTCATTTTGATAAAGACAAGTTTTGTTCTTTTGATCTTAATGAAATGTTAATTGTAGCACCCTATTCAAGGAATGAGTTTTATATCTTAAACCAAAGAGTGCCTAATTGTAACATAAATACCGAATTGGTTTAAATCTGATGAATTAAACCTGATTTTTCTTGGCGTAAATGTTTTGGTCACATAGAGTAAGTCGGATTCAGAAACCCCATAGTTATGGACTTTTGGGCTCATTTGAATGGATATCTTATGAGACTTGAATTCTGCTTACTGGACCAAAAGACAAAGGGCCCATCTTAGCCGAGCTAGAGAAAGGCCCAAAGACTTATTGGAGATTGAACATACTCATGTATGTTGGTCCGATGAGCAGTAATGCCAGAGAAAATTTCCTGTACTTCATTGTCTCTACTGATTACTTCAGTGAGTGTGACTGTGTTCATTCAGATGAGACACAAGTCGGAATTCTTTGACATGGTCGAAAGAGTTCCAGAATGAAGTATAGAATCTAAATGACAGAAGTATTAAGACTCTGGATTAGATCACGAGTGAGAATACTTAAGTCATTGATTGTGTGATCATCTGAATGAGTGTGAAGTCGTTTCACAGCTCATTTCTCCTGAAAACCTAGAGGTGTTTCTGTGAGAATGAATCAGATCTTATAAGATATGATTAAAGATGAGTCACACGAATCTTCCATGATATTCTCTAAGAATAACGCTCTAGAAATATCTAAGTTTACGCTGAAATAGTTCCACCAATATCAGTTGAAAGACACCACGTAAATGTGGATTGGAATCGATCCAAATTCGTCTTTACTGAGTATTTGTAGTTGTGCTACTTCGCTGGTTGTCCTAGGGAAACCAAGGCTTGTCACTTTTACGTCCATTCTGTTTTCTAAGAAGGGAAGTTACTTTCAAGAAGAACAGTGGGAGTAAAAGTGTAACTCGAAGAAATTCGAGAAATAATACAGGAGGCTGCTCAACCTGTTGAGGGAGAGCAGCGGATGGATTTACAGATTTCTGTAGAATCTACACTTGTATAGCCTGAAGTTCGCAGATCTGAATGAATTAGTCACTAATCCGAGAGCGATTTCTCGTCATTAGTTGAACCTGATGGTCATTGATAGTTCGCATGATCTGATGATCATTGAAAGCGACGAACCTGCGAAATTCAAAGAAGCGAATGTGAGCCCGGACTCCGAAAATTTACACTATGTGTAAGTTAGCTTCATCGATCCATTCATGGATGGAAGCAAACATATCGGAGTTGGAATCTTCGTTCTTTTAAAGTAGTCAAAGTTTTGACTTGAACAGGAACAAAGTGGAACTGTGCGTTTACTAAAAGATTAGTGGGAGTAATATTGCATTTCTCATATTGTATGTCAATGACATACTGATTCTCGGAAATAACGTCCCAATACTGCAGTCGGTAAAGGACTGATTTGGGAGTTGGTTTTATGAATGACATGGGTAAAGCCACGGAGTTCTTGGATTTTGGATCTAAAGATAGAGATCCAAAAGAGCTGGTAGGACAAAGTCAGGATTCTTATATTGACAAAGTCCTACACGTTTTCAGCAATCCAAGAAGGGATTTATGCCAATGTCACATGGCAATTCATTAAGCAAGATACAGTGTCCTGCGATATCTGCTGAGCTTGAATGCATGGATAGGATTCCATATGCGACGGCAATTGGATCTATCATGTATGCCATGAGACGTACTTGTTTTGATGTTGCTTTAATGTTAAGCAAGACAAGTAAAGACCAGTCAAATCCAGCAAAGAATCACTGGATTGCCGTAAAGAATATTCTGAAGTATTTGAGGAATACTTAGGATAAGTTCTTGATTTACGGAGAAAGTGAGGTGCTACAAGTCGATAGAGTCTGAAAGGCAATTTTCCAATAGACAAAGATAATTCCTGGTCACAGTCCGGCTATATCTTGTGTCTATCTGGCGGTGCAAGGCACTGTAGCTGACTCCATGACTTAAGCTGAACATTTCGCAGCTTGAGAAGCGGCGAAAGAGGTTGTTTGGATAGAAGAGTTCATCACTGAACTTGATGTGATTCACAGCATAGATGAGATTAGCTGCACATCAGAGGTCCAAACACCTTGAGGATAGGTATAACCTATTCCGTGAGATAAATGACAGAGGTGTTAAGTAGATAAGCAAGTTTCATCGAATGAGAACGTTGCTAATCTATTAACGAAGCCACTCCTTATGCCTAAGCACGAGTCGCGGACTGTAGCTGTAGGATGAGTGAAATTAAGATGTAGTCTTAATTTCAGTGGGAGTTTGTAAAGGGCTTTACTTAGTTGTTTTGAAAGGTTCATGTAAACATAATATTTTATGTTTATGAAATCTAATGATTTCTGGATTATTTTAACTGTGATATAAATAATCGTTCCAAAATGATTCATGTCATCATATATGGGCCATCGAAGTACATGAGTAGACTTGATCCTGAAACCCCATATTTAACGAAGTGACATAAATCATAGTGTCCATAGTCGAAGGTTGTTGAAATTGGAACACCAACAACCTGTTGAGACTAGATTGTGTTGAAACTTATGACCAAGTTTCGAGGGGTCATAGATGCGCGGCATCAAAGTCGACACATAGGTATATGTAGGGGAGCATATGACCGGACATGGCCCGCTGATGAGAACTCTGCAAGATATTAATATCTGTGTCATAAGAAGTTCTCATATACGACTATAGAGTATAGTCCTTAGACCTGAGTTCGCATGCATGTGACTGCACATGGAGTAATGCGCTTTGATCATTGTCTAACGCTGTTTCGTAACTGGGAGCTATACGGACCTTGGTTGGGTGTATTATGAATTGTGTAGTTCATAGTGATGGAACAAGATGGGATTTGTCCCTGCCGTTTAACGGAGGTAATATCTCTAGGCCAATCGGAGATTTGATAGCTGGTAAGAGAATGGCCATTCCCAAACGGACTTGCCCAAGTCGTTTGCATTGTCAGTATCAAATCTGGTCCGATAAACATGGTCTGGCTATATAAGGATGACACGCATCTTGCCTTATGCCAGATCGAGATATTGAGACAAAAGGATTAGGGAATGTAGGATTCCAGTACAATCGGGAGATTGTTGGGAATGTCCTTTGTAGGATTCCAGTACAAGTGGGAGATTGTTGGGAATGTCCTGAAATCTACCGTACTATCTCTAGAAAGTATGATAAGTGTCGAGATCAGACATAAGTCATAAATACTGGGTGATCATGATGGCTTGCTAGAGTCCGCTCTTGATCTATAAGTTTAGGACTTATTACGAGTATTGTATGATCCCAAAGGGTCACACACCATAGCTAACGGGAAAGTTGAGATGGAATAAATACGGTAAGATGCAGTGGCATTTACTGTATTGGATCAGAGAATTGGGCCAGACAAAATGCAGGCTTTTGCCTGATTTGTGTCTTGGGCCCAAATGATTAATGAGCCATTAGTCAAATGACTTGGGCCCATTAATGAGAGAAAAAGGATTTGAAAAACCTAAGGGATTAATGATCCCTGCGATTTTTTTTTTCTTCTCCCAGGCAGCCGCATTTTCATCTCTCTCTCTAACTCTCTTTCTGATCTGATCCATCTCTTTGGTCTAGCAGCCGTCCCTTGCTTGTAAGCGTGTGGATAACTGAGGAGGAATAGGTGATTCATCTGTTCTAGAACTGATCTCGACATTACAATCATTCCGCTGCAAAAGGTAATGTCCAGGTTTGTTTTATGATTCGTTTTGCAAGAACCTAGATCTGTTTAAGGATTTGTGTTAGGTTGTAATACGAGAATTAAACCTTGGAAACACCCATAATCCTTCACTCTTAACCGAACATGCGAATATTGTAGGAATACGCAGAAAGGCAAAGCCCAATACGTGGAAAATCCAGAACAAATTCCATAAAACGAACACAAGGAGATAACGAAGAAGTCAGAACTTATATTATAAAAAAACAAACATGCATAACGCACGAGTCCGAGCATACAAAGAAGATTACAAAAAGAGAGCTACAAAAATAAGACTGTGGGGCTTCGTAAGAACGGTTCTTGACTTGACCATCCATTGAACCCTCGGGCTGATCAGGAGCACGATCCTTGGTTCGATCTCCAGTCTCTTCAACCAACCCTACTGGTCGGAGACCACCCGCCATCTCGGAAGTCATGACGTCCCGATTAGAGACATAAGGATCTGAGACGGGCGCAGACAAACTCATCCCATGACCATGATCTCCAGGCGGAGTCATGACGAAATCCTTCTCGGTCAAGTCCGTAAACTGGATCTCAAGAAGCTTTCGCTTAAGGTTGACGACGTCATAATTTGCTTTCTCTATCTTGGACTCCGGGATCTGAAATTCATCCTTGACTAGCGCCTTCAGCATCGAATCAACATCAGCGGCCTGGTTCATCTTGATCTATTGTTTCCTCCCAAGAGTCTCCTCTTCCCTTGCCTGCTTAATCTTCGAAAGACGAGCTTGAGCTTTCCCGAACATTCGCTTCCTCTCATTGAGAAATTCATGATCGCGAGACGCCTTCAAGAGAGTACACTCGGCTTTCAGCTTGTCCTCCAAATCTGCTACACGCTTGGTTAAGTCATCAGCCTCCGCCTGAGCATTGGAGCAGTTCGCAAGACATTCTCTGTTCTCGGCTTCCTGCCGAGCGTTCTCAGCGACAAGCTCTCCCACCTTCTTCTCCAGAACGACAACCTTGTCCTCCTCAGCCTTAATAGAGGAACGGAGCTCATCCACGATCTTCACCTGCTCGCGAAAACCCTCGAGCTCAGTAACAGCCCTCTGAACCTTGATAAGATCCCACCTCAGCAACCTGATCTGATTCCTACGATCAACCAGATCCTTCTCATAATGCTCGAAGAGCATGTTATAGTTGCAGAAACCCTATATAAAAAACAAGCAAGTTTAAAAGAAACAAAACCACTACAGACAAGCGCATACGCTAGAAGAAGACATACCCGAGCGAAATTAGCTGCAGCCTGCTTATGGAACTCCGGCATAAAAAGAGTATCAACCAAATGATGCTCCCTCGGGGGACTGTCCCTAAGCATGCGGAACATACCCGCACAAGCCGTCCCATTCTGCACGATCGGCTTCCCCCCGTCATAATCGAAGGCGAAAGCATAATCAGGCTCGCCCGCCTCGGGTTGAGATCCATCAACCTCTTTTTCAGCATCACTTCAATCAACCAAGGCATCCCCGCCCTTGTTCCGATCAACTGAATCTCCGACCTCTCCGGTGTTAGCTTTCTCGGTGGTCTCGATCTCTACTCGACCAGCCGAAATCTCACCAGTAACTCCTTGACCCTCGGTCTCCGCAGCAGCATCCGACACCGTCTTCTGCTTCTTCTTCCTCTTCTTAAGAGGTACCTCAGAAGCATCCTCGGCCTCTATCTGAGTCCCTACCACTTCGGCAGTCGACGCATCATCGGGCTGCGCTCTCTTCTTCTTCTTCTTCTTCTTTTTTTATATTTTATTTTGAGAATTAGCCTTGTCCACCGCCTCGCTCACTATGCGATAGATCTGACGCTGGCGTTCATCTTGATGAACAATCCCCGAAGGAAGTGGACCGAGCGAGTCCTCACTGTCAGTATCTCGACTAGTGGCTTTGATTTGTTCCTCGCCAAGGTTCTCCCCGACGTAGTCCACGATCTCCAGCTCCATCCGACTCATATCTTTCTTAGATCTACTTCTCTTTTGATACTGGCGAGCTGGCTCATTGTTCATGTTGGGAATGTCCTGAAATCTACTGTACTATCTCTAGAAAGTATGATAAGTGTCGAGATCAGACATAAGTCATAAATACTGGGTGATCATGATGACTTGCTAGAGCCCGCTCTTGATCTATAAGTTTAGGACTTATTACCAGTATTGTATGATCCCAAAGGGTCACACACCATAGCTAACGGGAAAGTTAAATGGAATTAATATGGTAAGATGCAAGGCATTTACTGTATTTGTACAGAGAATTGGGCCAGACAAAAGACAGTCTTTTGTCTGATTTGGGTCTTGGGCCCAAAAGCCTAATAGGCCATTAGTTTAATTACTTGGGCCCATATAAGCAAGAGAGAGGCGCCATTAAGCCATTAAGCCTAAGTGTCTGCGATTTTTCTAGGTCTGGCCGTCCTCTCTCTCTCTGTTGTTCCAGCTTGGTCTAGCAGCCTGATCTAGTAGCTTGTAAGAGTGTGGATACCTAGGAGGAGCCGGTTATCATCAGCTCTTACAGATCTCGATATTCCTTTGATCAATCCGCTGCAATCACAAGGTAATGATCCTGATCTGTTTATGATTCAACTGCAAATCACCTAGATCCTAGTTGATTATGTTAGGTTGTAATCTGATAATTACACCAATGAACACACATAATCCTTCAGTGGTATCAGAGCCTAGGTCATTAGGTTTTTGCTGTTTGGATCATATTTAGGTTGTTTTAATGTTTAGAATCGAATTTGGCTTAAGAAATTTGATTAAAAACTTAAAAACCTAAGTATATGAATCGCATAATCCGATTGAAACCCATCGGTATGCGATGTGATCGCCCGTGTCGATCGACGAGGGAGCGAGATATCGATCGATATGAATCGGATCGATTGCTTCTCGCTGTCCCGATGATCCGATCGCAACGAGCTGATGCACGCCGGTATCGATCGACGCAGGAGCGTGATATCGATCGATACACTGGCGAGAGATACGGTCCGCGAGTAGCCAATCGGTTCAACCGAGCTTCGCGGTTCGTTCTTTCCAAACCCGCGACAATGAACCGATCAAACCGATTGTGGTTCATTGTCAGCTTTAGCTTAAACCGCAGGTTAGGTCAAAATTGGCTAAAACACAAGGTGTTTCTTCCTGACTTTGGACTTAACCGAACCGATCCAATTTAATTGGTGGTTCAAGCGGTTAACCCAAATCGCGGTTTGCTGGAAATTATTTAATACAATTGGTATTATTTAATTTCTGGTTAAACCGGATTTAAATTCAAAATTGAATTTTAACCTAAACCGAAGGCTGGTCTAAGTTTGATTTGGTTGGACCAAATAATTTAGAGCTGGTCTGGTTTAGTAAATAACCAGTTGGATTTAGTAGTTAATTTGGTCTTGGACCAGAATTAATGAACCGACTCGGTTATGTCAAATTATTGGGCCAATTGGAATTCTGTGGTCTTGGGCCAAGAATTGGGCCTATAATTTGTGACCCAACCGAAAACTTTAATAAAACATTAAATTAGAAAGTTTCTTTGATTAGAAGTTTCTAATTTTGGCATGTTAAGAAATTTCTAAATATAGTAAGTTTCTGAATTTAGAAAGTTTCTAAAATAAGTAGGTTTCCTAAAATAGAAAGTTTCCATATTTAGTAAGTTACCTGAATTGGAAAGTTTCCCAAAATAGTAATCTTCTATTTTTGGAAAGAAAACCTAAAATCCTCAAAACCAATATCAAGCTTGGATGTCTTGCCCAATCTTGTCAGCTACTTAACGCTTATTCAATTACAGATATGGCTTACAGTGTGAGGTGTCTGTTTTTGCGTAAGTAAAGTAGTATATAGTCACTAATTTCATTGGGAGTCCCAGACTTTAGTGATTATTTGGCTGTAAAGAGATTGGTTTCCTTGAATGGGCCATCGGGAGTCCCGGGCCTTGAGACATCTGGTGAATTGGGCCTTGGGCCCAATCCACAACCGAGAGTTATATAGATATAACTAGCTGTGTGAATGCTTACCAAGTAAAGCTAATTCCGGGTGACGGCCAGTGGCCCACTTTGGTTTTAGTTTAACATGGGTCTCGGAATCATTGCATTCATATGAGGTTAAACAAAGAAATTTTGAATGCAATGCGAGTTTTCTTATAAGTTTTAAGATTACTCTTTTATGAACTAAATAACTAAAACTCTATTGTCTCATAATTTCAGCTATGTCAAGCACAACAACACAAAACACTTTCTCGATCCGGTCTGTCCTTGAGATGGACAAACTGAACAGATCAAATTTCTGTACTTGGTACCGGAACTTGAGAAATATTCTCAAGCATGAGAGCAAGGACTATGTCCTTGAAATTGCTCTCCCCGAGAAATTGAGATCAAGTGCCACACATGCAGAGTGTGATGCTTGGAACAAGCATTATACTGATGCGGTTGATGTGCGAAATCTTATGTTGACTACCATGAGTTCTGAGTTGAAGCATCAATATGAGAACTTGGAGTCACCCATGGAGATTGTCGCAGGCCTCAAGGCAAAGTACAAGGGACTTACACGAGTTGAGAGATGCCAGACTTTGAGGTGTCTCGTTGAATGTAACCTCCCTGAGGGAAGTCCAGTTAGTTTTCATGTCAGTAAAATGACTAGTTACTTGGAAAACTTGGAAAGACTAGACTGTCCCATAAGTGCTGAACAAGCCGTTTACCTCATCTTTCAGTCTTTGCCGCCGAGCTATAAACAGTTCATTACGAACTACAATATGAGCGGGATGTCTAAGACATTGACTGAGCTGCATGAAATGCTTAAAACAGCTGAGCTGAACATGAGAAAGGGTTCCCGAAAGGCACTTAGGGTGCAGAAGGATAAGGGTTTTAAGATTAAGGCCATGAAGATCTCGGATCAGAATGGGCCCAAGTCTTATTGGAAGCCCAAGTCCGACCCACTTGTGACATGTAGCTGCTGTAAGGAGCAAGGGCACTTGACAAATGAGTGCAACAAATTCTTGGAAGATTTTGAAAGGTTGAAGATGGATTACAAGCCTTCATCTTCAGGTATTTATGATGTTTCATTCATCTCTACATTGAGGTATTCAATACCGAATTCAATGCTGACATTTGTATAAATGTGCAAGTCGTTGATGGTAGATGAAGAATGAAGAAGGAACAAGTGGAAGTTCAAGTCGTGAATGGAGCTGATGTCTCTGCATTCCGAGTGGAATTTTATTTGATTGTTGCCTTCAAATTTGGTTTTCTTTTGGGAATTACTATTTGTGTAACTGCTTTGAGCAGATCTACATTATTCATTTCAGTTATGGATTTGGATATTTGTCATTTTGATTAAAACATATTTTGAGTTTTTGAATCTTAATGATTGTTTAATAGTAGCATTCCATTAAAGAATTGGTTTTATGAAATTAAACTAAACGAATAAACCAATAACATAAATATCAAATCAACTTTCTTTGGCAATATTGTTTGGGCCGCATTGCTGAGAAACAAATTCGGAAACTCCATCCTAAAGGATTTTCTCAGAAGGCCTACTTTAATAGGCTTTTGAGATCAGTTGACTAAAGTCAAGTGATGAGTATGAATTTTGTTTGAATGGGCCAAATGATTGTTCTCACCTTGACGTTTTAAACAGGAAAGGGGCTTATTGGGCCTAATTCATTTGAATTATGAAAGCCCAATGAGCATAATTGCTGCAAAGAAAAGTGGTCAGTACTTCACAATCTGGCTGATTCGAATCAGTAGATGATGGTTATGTCATGAAGACATGAACTGGAATTCTTGATGAAATTAAAAGAAGTTCCAAAATGAAGTACAAGGACTAGTTGAAATATGGCTTTTCGAATGGTCGAATAAGCAGATCACTTGAGTCAAGTAAAATGTGATTATCTTTATGAGTGCGAAGTAAATTCGCGACTCAAATCTCCTGGAAACTCCATTGGAATGGTTTTTGTGACTGGAGAGATCAAATATGTAAGACATAGTTTGATTAAAAGATGAATCACAGTAAGATCTTCCAATAATACCCTGAAAATAAACGTTCTAATAGTCTCAGTGAAACAATAAATTAAGTTCCACCAAAATCAGATAAAATACATCACATTAAATGTGAACTGGCATTGAGCCAACTAGTCTTTTCTGGATGTTTGGGAATTGTGTCATGTAATTGACACTGATAAGATTTCAGCCAATTAAAACACAAGTGCTAATTCATTGGTTGTCCAAGGGAAACCAAGACTCACTACTGTTACAACCATTCTGAGGACAGTATCAGTGTCGCTTGGAATTATGTTTTCTGTAGAGAGATATACTTTCTAAGAAAATAGTGGGAGTAAAGTAGAACTCGAAGAAATTCGAGAGACACAAAAGTCTGCTCAATCTTTTGAAAGAGCAGAAGTTAGATCTACAAGAAACTGTAGAGTCTGACACTTGTGGAGTCTGTTTTTCGCAAGATCCGAAAGGATTTGTCACAAACCCTTAAGATATGGGTCTATCATAAATGAAAGTCATGATCTGTTGATCAATGATTGTGACAAAGATGCGAATAAATGAAAAAGCAGTGTTTGGGCTCCAACTCTGAAAGTAGTTTTAAGAAACTACCAGGAATGAATGCTGGTTTAACAGATCCATGAATGGTTTTGTGCAATCATCTGGGAGTTGGAATCTTGGTTTTGACGAAGAAATCAAGGATTTGATTTTGTCAGAAACAGAAGGAACTGTAAGTTGTAAGAGAATAGTGGGAGCGTATTTGCAAGTCTTGTAGTGTGCATAGATGACATACAAGATCTCGGAAATAACGCTCTGTTGTTGCAGTCTATAATGACTTGAACATGGAGGTTACTTTAAGAATAAAAGATTTGGAGAAAAGACCTGATAATTCTTGGAGCAATAATCTATAGAGATTATATGTGCTGAGTGGATTGTGTGAAATTACACGAATCCAGAGAGTGCAATTCCAAGAATGGCTTTATACCAAAGTCTTATGGTATGTGTCTCATAAGATGATGTGTCATGGACACATGCTGAGTGAGATCACATGGATGAGAAAGTGAGGTGCTAAAAGTCGGTAGAGTCTGAAAGGCAAGTTTCCAACAGACAAAGATGATTTCTGGTCACAGTCCGGTTATATCTTGTGTCTGTGTGGCGGTGCAAGGCACTGTTGCTGACTCCATGGCTTAAGCTGAACATTTCGCAGCTTGGGAAGCGGCAAAAGAGGTTGTTTGGATAGAAAAGTTCATCACTGAACTTGATGTGGCTAGCTGCACATCTGAGATCCAAACACATTGAGGGTAGGTATTACCTATTCCGAGAGATAAATGATAGAGGTGTTAAGTAGATCAGCAAGTTTCAACAAATGAGAACGTTGCTAATCTATTAACAAAGCCACTCCTTAGGCCTAAGCACGAGTCGCGGACGGTAGCTGTAGGATAAGTGAAATTAAGATGTAGTCTTAATTTCAGTGGGAGTTAGTAAAGGGCTTTATTTAGTCATTTTGATTGGTTCATGTAAACATTTTAATGTTAATGAAATTTTATTTCTGGATTATTTTTAACTGTGATATAAAATAATCGTTCCAAAATGATTCATGTCATTATATATGGGCCATCGAAGTACATGAGTAGACTTGATCCTGAAACCCCATGTTTAACGAAATGACATAAATCATAGTGTCCATAGTCGAAGGTTGTTGAAATTGGAACACCAACAACCATTTGAGACTAGAGTGTGTTGAGACTTATGACCAAGTTTCGAGGGGTCATAGATGCGCGGCATCAAAGTCGACACATAGGTATATGTAGGGGAGCATATGACCGGACATGGCCCGCTGATGAGAACTCTACAAGATATTAATATATGTGTCATGAGAGGTTCTCATTTACGACTATAGAGTATAGTCCTTAGACCTGAGTTCGCATGCATGTGGCTGCACATGGATTGATGCGCTTTGATCATTGTCTAACGCTGTTTCGTAACTGGGAGCTATAAGGACCTTGGTTGGGTGTATTATGAAGTGTGTAGTTCATAGTGATGGAACAAGATGGGATTTGTCCCTGCCGTTTAACGGAGGTAATATCTCTAGGCCAATCGGAGACTTGATAGCTGGTAAGAGAGTGGCCACTCCCAAACGGACTTGCCCAAGTCGTTTGAATTGTCAGTATCAAATCTGGTCCGATGAACATGGTCTGGCTATATAAGGATGACACGCTTCTTGCCTTATGCCAGATCGAGATATTGAGACAAAAGGATTAGGGAATGTAGGATTCCAGTACAAGTGGGAGATTGTTGGGAATGTCCTGAAATCTACTGTACTATCTCTAGAAAGTATGATAAGTGTCGAGATCAGACATAAGTCATAAATACTGGGTGATCATGATGACTTGCTAGAGCCCGCTCTTGATCTATAAGTTTAGGACTTATTACCAGTATTGTATGATCCCAAAGGGTCACACACCATAGCTAACAGGAAAGTTAAATGGAATTAATACGGTAAGATGCAAGGCATTTACTGTATTTGTACAGAGAATTGGGCCAGACAAAAGACAGTCTTTTGTCTGATTTGGGTCTTGGGCCCAAAAGCCTAATAGGCCATTAGTTTAATTACTTGGGCCCATATAAGCAAGAGAGAGGCGCCATTAAGCCATTAAGCCTAAGTGTCTGCGATTTTTCTAGGTCTGGCCGTCCTCTCTCTCTCTGTTGTTCCAGCTTGGTCTAGCAGCCTGATCCAGTAGCTTGTAAGAGTGTGGATACCTAGGAGGAGCCGGTTATCATCAGCTCTTACAGATCTCGATATTCCTTTGATCAATCCGCTGCAATCACAAGGTAATGATCCTGATCTGTTTATGATTCAACTGCAAATCACCTAGATCCTAGTTGATTATGTTAGGTTGTAATCTGATAATTACACCAATGAACACACATAATCCTTCAGTTCAATGCAATCAAAGACTCGACAGAACGAAGACGACAACCTGTAAAACAGAATCCCGATCAATAAAATGACCATACCAAAAGCATACACCAGGAAAAGTGAGAAATACCTTCATCAAGACGCTCAAGGGCTATTTTCACTCGCTCGGGGTAAACTTCTGGCCACTTCTAAATTCCGCGTCCAACAAGCTTCTTCAAGTCCTCGAATAATCCCTCTGGTTCTGAAAGAGTAAGAGGATGATGATCTGCAAAAAAAGAAACGAGCATGAGTTAGCCAATAAAAAGGAACGAGCAAAGCAAAAACGGATTACCATGAAGGTGATTCCACTTCGTCTTGTACGGCCTCTCCGGACCAGAAACTGAGGCCGAATTAACCCAGACATAGAAATATCAGTCTTGCCAGTCATCGACCTTTGACGGTTTTTCGATGACAATCTTAAGACCATTTCGGGCTCTCATACTGACATAACGAGTCCCTGCAGTCATACTGTTCGTTGATATGACGAAATTTCTTTGAAGAATCGAAGACTCATATTAACACCACACTCGGCGGCCAAGACCATGGAGACGACCAGGTTCTGAATCGTCACGGGACAAAGCTGAGAGAACACAATCATTCTCTCCTCGCAATAGGCGATAATCAATTTCAGGAAGGGAAATCTCATATGAATATCCCTGAACCAGAAATAGTACAAGCATATCCACCCCTTCGAGCAATGCCAGGGCCTTTCGTTCGGCTCGGGTGTACGAAGCTCAAGCCAACCAGCACTACCGGAGGAACAATTGATTGCAATCCACTTCAGGTCGTCATCAGTACACTTCGTCTGGAGAACTGGATGCAGAGGCCGTGGCTTTGTCATCTTCTCAGAATCACCCGAGGCATGTTATCCTTTCTTCTCCCGAGCCCTTTTTGGCTTGCTTGGGACTAACGGAAGGGAAGCAACCATAGCCTGATCATGAAGATAAACTTCCGCCTCTTTCACCAGAATAGATGTCCGAAAAACCACCTCGTCGTCGTCCGAATCTATGAGGTACGGGATCCGGATTCTCGGGGAACGATCCAAAACCGGAGATGAACGATCTCGATCGCTTCGCAAGCTTGGACCAATTATTTAGGTCCGTTCTGATCCAACTGACGAATCTGTCTCCCCGCTAAATATACAACAAACAGGAGTCTAGAGAGAGAGAAAGGAATTCTAGAGAGAAGGGAGAGCGAAATACATGCGGAAGGAGTGAAATGAAGAACGGAGAGTAGCGATAGTGTATTTATAAGCAAAGCGGAAGTTCTCCGAGGAAGGTTGCATCATTACATCTAGACGACTCTTCAGTATCCGGCGGTTATAGGCGTCATCATTACATCTAGGCGGCCTTTCGACTTCCAATATCTTTCCCAAGAAACCGTTGATATTCCCGAGGATAGAAACAACAAATAAAAAGACACAGAAATGAACAAGCCGACCGAAGATCCACCAAACAAGTATCAACCCAACTAATAAATTGGCAATCCGCCGACTTCAGTGGCCTCAAAGATCGACAAACTGGGGGGGGGGGGTGGGGGGCTTACTGTTATACATGGGTTTAGCATCCATCCAATTAGCTCGGGCTATATATGTTTTCTGGACAAAAGGTCGGCCCAACATAAGCAAATTCGGCCCATAAACAAGAATGACTCGATGATCACGATCGTTCATGCCGATCTTGTAATGCTCGGCTCGGCTTGGCTCGGCTCGGCTCGTACAAACTATCCCAGATCGGCCTGGCTCGCAACCACGGACCAGCTCTGCTCTACTAACAGACAAAGGAGAGTTCGGCTTGGCCCATCTCGTCATCAGAAGTAGGGCCCATCCGCATGAGCTCGACAAGGAGTCAACGGCCCATACAAAGTACGACCGTATTTTTACTATAAACATGACTGATCACTGTACATTAATGTAACTTTTTGGGATTGGTGCAGTTACTACTTTCTCTCTCTAGAATTAACACGTCCCGAATTGTAACCCGAGCTCGTCTCTCGACCTACTCGGACCCCTTTTCATTTCAGTACAAACACGTTCGTCCCGAACGACCTTCACACTTTCCTGTCTGTCTCCGACCTTAGTCAGTTCCTCTTAAGACAAACTTAGATCCACGGATTCCCCGAGCACGTCAACTCTCACCGAACAAGACGAACATCTGGCTTTTGTGACGAACTCGGTTATCACATTAAGATGTCAAAAAAATAAGTAAAATATGTAAAACATGGAATATTATTGTTACAAAAGCCTTGATGATTAACGAGTAAAAAGGCATGAAACAAGAACAGCTAAGTTTGTCCATAGAATTATCGACCAAAAGGTTCAGGTAATGGGATGTTATTATATCTCTTCGGACGTATCTAGAGAAAAAGAAACAACTAATAAACCCAATACTGCAAATGTGTATCAAAAGTGTCTCAAACAAACTAAGATTATCACTCTATATAAAATTTTGAATTTTACTTTTAAAATTAACCTCTTTTGGATTTTTTTCTCTGTGATACACACTAAATGCAGACTGAAAAATGCCACCGTTATAGTTGTAGTAATATTCTCTCTTAGAATCTACTCGAACCGATTCAATCTGATTGACGATTTCTTCTAGGAATCTATTTGAGATTAACTATGAACTTGAATTGAAAGCAAGAAGTAAAGACACAAGCAACTTAACGTGTCAACCTCCACTATCAGTGTGATTTCAACCAACTCACGCCGGAATCCAACTCCCAGTAAATCTACTACACTTTGAAAAAGAAGAGATTATAAGATAGCTCTCGATATCACTCTCTCTAGATTGCAATCACACTTCTGTCTCTCAGTTGTGATGCTTAACAAAATATAATCTAGCTATCTAAAATTGAGTCATCTCGCACTTCACACAATCACTCCAATGTGATCTATGTAACAGTTTTTAGTGGCAAGAATATAGCCTCTATAACTCGAAGACGATGATGCTATGTTTTTCTGAGACGTCATCGCTTCTAGTCGTGTAATTACTTGGGATCAACAAGTTTCAAGCCCAACTACAATATGGTATGGCCCAACAGACTTGATTCATTAAGTATCCACAAATCTCCACTTAACGAACACTCCTTATTCTCAGCTCACTCTTTTTCTCCGTTTGTAGCTTCTCCGTGATCCCGAACCCTGAATCCTCTTATTGAGAGTGAAGTTAAAGTATCTTCAATGCTTCGGTCTCCTTATGAACTAGAAGAGCTTTCGTTAACATGTTTGATGGGTTTATCAAAGTATAGATATTTGTAATTCTTATGAGCTTATCTTCTAACTTTTCTCCTAGATAGCTCATATTAACTACCATGTGTTTTGTCCGTTCATTATGAATTGTATCTTTACAAGGCTAAGGCACTATCTGAATCACAAAACAACTCCACCTGACCCTGGCCATAACCAGAATCTTCCAATAAGTTTCCAAGTCATATTGCTTCCTTTGACGCCTTTGGTAATGCAATATACTCTCATATGTTGTTGATAGTGCCACTACATTCTGAAAACCTGATTTCGAGCTTATAACATTACCTCCAAGAGTGAAAATGTAGTCAATGATTGATCTCCTTTGTTCGAGATCAACTGCATAGTCAACAACTGCATAACCTTTTAAAACCACCTCTTTACTTCTCTGAAAAACCTTCTTCAAGCTGGAAGAGCCTCTTAGGTACTTTACAATCAATTTCACTGCTAACCAGTGATCTTTAATTGGACAGCCATGAATCTACTAACCACACCAACTGGGTAAGTTATGTCTGGTCGTGTACCTATCATAGTGTACATGATACTGCCAACTGCATTTGCATAAGGCACATAACTTGTCTCATTAGCCTGCTCATCTAACTCTGCTTTTGTTGCAGACTTGAGCTTGATGTGAGTACCAAGTAGTGTTTTACTGGTTTAGCTTCATCTAGCTGAAATAACTTTAACACCTTGTCATTGTACAAATCTGGAGATAACTCTAGCATGTATTCAAACATTTTCCTCTTAATTTCCATGCCAAGAATCTTATTAGCACTACCAAGGTCTTTCATCTCAAAGGTCTCATTAAAATGCTTCTTCAGCTTGCTTATCTCTTGCTTATCTTTAGCCGCAACAAGCATGCCGTTCACATAGAGAAGAAAACAAATGTAAGAACCTTTCCAAGCTTTGCTTCTCTTGAACTAAACCCTCATCATAAACTAATCAAAATTTTGATTCCATTGTCTTGAAATTTGTTTTAACCCATAAAGCGATTTCTTAAGAAAGCAAACCCAAACTTCTTTACCTTTGACTGTAAAACCTTGAGGTTTTCTCATGTAGATTGTCTCTTCTAAATCACTTTGAAGAAAGGAAGACTTAACATTCAATTTCTCTTGTTTCATGTTCTCATGAGAAACAATTTGTAACAAGACTCTGATTAATACATGTTTAACCACCGGTGCAAAGATTTCATTGTAATATATGTGATGAGGCCATAGAACCAGAAGCCAAAGATCCAATGCCCATCATAAGGAAAGGTCCATTGACAAGGTCAGCAACAAAGGCTTTGAGGAACCAAGTCAATGAAGCTGTGCAAAGTCTATTGAGTCAAGCTACTGACCAAGAGCAGGAACAAGTCTTCATCAGGATGGATAGCTCAACACTATTCAGCTCAGCTCAAAAAGGACTGACAATCTATAGCATCACGACTAGCTCAGGAAGTAGCATCGGCACTAGCTCAGGAAGTAGCATCGACACTAGCTCAAGCTTCCGAGGCCAGAATGCTACGATTGAAGAATGCTTCTGATCAACGGCCAAGGACATACCAAACATAAGCTAAGGTATGAGTTTCATTTATACACATTATATGACCGTTGTCTCTTTGTTTTGCAGGATCAAATCTTTGTTTCCCTTAGTAGTTTCAATCATAAAAGTAGCCGTTGTAGTCTTTATTTCATTAGGTCCGAATTGAGTCAGTACTTTCCTTTTATGTTTTATTTGCTTCAAGTCCCCTAGAAGGGCATAGCTGTTTGGACTGTTTATAAAGTCCCCTCTCACAGCCGTGTATCATGGACCCTAGATCAATAAAGTACACCGAGTGTTTTCTTCAAGCAAAGAAACCGCAACTTGTTTTCTCTATTGTTTTGTGTGATTCAAACGAAGAGAAGGCTTTTGTCTTATCAAGATTCAGACTCATAGGATCTTGTGGCGACCTCAATCCATTCCATCCACTGATTATTTCTGAGAGAGCTTTTAAGCCAGCAGGAACAATCCCATATCTACTCACCATCCATCCAAGTCGATCAAACCAAGAGAGCTCTTAAGCCCGTGGTTCGATCTCCATCAACCCATCACTCAAGCTTCTGCTCCGGGGCTACATCATCTGGTATCAGAGCCGAAAGGCTCCTAAACAGGTGTTTTCTATCCATAAACCTTTTTACTTTCATTAGTTTTCATTTGCATCTTTAAATCAAAAAAAAAAAAAAGTGTGTTCATCTTCATCTTTTTTTATTTTGAGTCTTGTTTGATTCAGATTCCTTGCATAAAAACCAAAAAAATCTGTTTGTTTTTATTAGTTACCTCTTTTGTTTCAATAGTTTTCGAAATCATAATCAAAAAATCAAAAAAAAATATACCTATTTCCATTTTTGTTTTCATCGGTTTCTCCAAAAAGGAAATTCTATATTGTCTCATTAATCTTGCATCCTTAGGTTCAAATTTCGAAATTTCCCTTTTTATTTACACAAAAACAAAAAAAAAAAAAGAAATTTTTCATTGTTACCATTTGAGTTTTACCATTTATCTCTCGTTAAACTTCTTTGTTAGACTTTGATACTCGCTTGTGTCAGTTTCAGGTACTAATGGGAGAAGAAGTTGGACAAGATCAACTCACCATGAATCAATTGCTTGAAACCATGAGAGACATCAGTGGCAGGCTCACTCAGCTGGAACAAAGGCCTATTCATCGAGAACCAATCCGCAACTTGAATAGAAATCATAGGCAGCAAGAAGAAGAAACAACCGATGAAGAGATGCCTGAGTTAGAGGAGGATGAGTTACCTCCTGATCCAAATCAGGGAGGAAGGGGATTTAACATCCATGGCAGGGGTAGAGGAAGGAGAAACTATCACCAGCCTAGGCGTGGAGATAGAGGCAGAGGCAATGAGGATGATGATCAGAGGCGTGGAGGCAAAGACTTGAAGCTCACGGCTCCTACTTTTGCTGGAAAGGTGAATCCGGAAGCTTATCTGGATTGGGAAAGAAGAATGGAGTACATATATGAGTACTACCAATACTCTGAAGCAAGAAAAGTCTCCTTAGCTGCAGCTCAACTCACTGATAATGCATTGGCATGGTGGGACAGAGAAGTATCTGAGAGAAGGAGGTTAAGGCATGGTCAGTTAAGCAATTGGGATGACATGAAGTATGCTCTAAGGAAGAGATATGTACCAGCTTACTACCATAGAGATCTTCAGAAGAAGTTCAGAAAACTCTCTCAAGGAAACAAATCAGTTGAAGATTATTTTGAGGAGTTTGAAACCATGAAGAACCGGCTGGAGGTAGATGATTCAGAAGAAACTTTGATGGCTCAGTTTCTAGATGGTCTTCAGGACAGGATTGCACGCAAGGTAGAGCGACAGCCTTATGAGGATCTTGAAGGATTGTTGCATTTAGCTGTCCAAGCTGAGCAACACATCAAGAGGAAGGTTGCTGCAACCAGTCGAAGCAGGACAACTTGGAATCAGCCTCAACGGAACCAAGACAAAGACAAAGCGACAGAAGCTGACTCAAAGATCAAGAAATCTAACTATGAGCAGCCCAAGGGTAACAAACCCGACACCAGCAAGGCTCCACCCCAAAGGTCCAGAGACATTACATGTTTCAAGTGCCAAGGGAAAGGTCATTATGCCCGAGATTGCCCAAACCAGCGAGTGATGGTGTTAAGGGACAATGGAGACATTGAGTCACAAGATGAGGCAGATCTTGAGCTAGTGGAATCCGAAGAAGAGGTGACGGATTATCCAGAAGTGGGAGAGATACTTGTGACCAGGAGAGCCCTTAGTGCATTGTTTGAGCCAGAAACAATCCAAAGAGAGAATATCTTTCATTCCAGATGCACCATTGACACCAAGGTATGTAGTCTGATCATTGATGGAGGATCTTGTACTAACGTTGCTAGTGCTTACCTAGTAGACAAACTGAAGCTGCAAAAGACCAAGCATCCAAGACCATACAAATTAAGGTGGCTCAATGATGAGACTGAGATGAGGATAGCTGAGCAAGTCATGGTACCATTCAGCATAGGTAAGTACCATGATCAAGTGAAATGTGATGTTGTGCCAATGCAAGCAGGTCATCTACTCTTAGGGAGGCCTTGGCAATTTGATAAAGAAACTGTGCACCATGGAAGGACCAACATCTACAGTTTCACACATCAGAACAAGAAGCACAACCTAGCTCCATTGACACCACAAGAGGTGTATGAAATGCAGAAAGCAATGGACAAAGGTTCCAAGGTAAGTAAGACCAATCTTTTTGTTTCACCTTCTAATGTTCTGAAATCTTTGGAGCATAAAGAGCATGTACTACTCATGATCTTTAGAGAAGGGTATCTTTCAGGTTCGGAAGAGCAGGAGCATCCCTTAGCCGTGACTGAGCTATTGGACAGATTCAAGGATGTCTTTCCAGAGGACATACCAGCTGGACTTCCACCACTAAGAGGCATTGAACACCAAATTGATTTGGTACCAGGAGCTCCATTGCCCAACCGGCCAGCTTATAGAGTGAATCCAGAAGAGGCTAAGGAGCTGGAAAAGCAAGTTCAAGAGCTGATGTCAAAGGGATATATCCGGGAAAGCTTGAGTCCATGTGCTGTACCAGTTCTACTCGTCCCAAAGAAGGATGGTACATGGAGAATGTGTGTTGATTGCAGGGCCATAAACAACATCACAATCAAGTACAGACATCCTATCCCAAGACTTGATGACATGCTTGATGAGCTAAGTGGAGCAACCATCTTCTCAAAGATAGACTTGAAGAGTGGATATCACCAAGTCAGGATGAAAGAAGGAGATGAGTGGAAAACAGCTTTCAAAACCAAGCAAGGGCTGTATGAATGGCTTGTCATGCCATTTGGTCTCACCAATGCTCCTAGCACATTCATGAGACTAATGAACCAGGTTCTAAGAGCTTTTATTTGCAAGTTTGTGGTAGTATATTTTGATGACATACTGATTTATAGCCACTGCTTGGATGATCATGTTAAGCATCTAGAACAGGTTATGCAAACACTTAGATCAGAAGGTCTTTATGCAAACTTAAAGAAATGCATCTTTTGCACTGATCAATTGGTTTTCCTAGGATTTGTTGTAAGTTCACAGGGACTTAAGGTGGATGATGAGAAGATCAAGGCAATACAAGATTGGCCAACACCTACAACAATAGGACATATCCGAAGCTTCCATGGCCTAGCAAGCTTCTACAGGAGGTTTTTCAAGGACTTCAGCACCATAGCAGCACCTCTTACCTCGGTGATCAAGAAGGACAAAGCATTTGAATGGGGAGAGGCTTAGGAGCAAGCATTCACACTGCTCAAAACCAGTCTCACCAATGCACCAGTATTGGTACTTCCTAACTTTGATAAAATGTTTGAGATTGAGTGTGATGCTTCTGGTACAAGAATAGGTGCAGTACTGATACAAGGAGGCAGACCCGTAGCTTACTTTAGTGAGAAGCTGAGTGGTGCAACACTCAACTACCCAACATATGACAAAGAGTTGTATGCTCTGGTGAGGTCACTGGAAACTTGGCAACATTACTTGCTTTCTAAAGAGTTTGTGATACATACAGATCATGAGACTCTAAAGCACTTAAGAGGGCAGACTACTCTTAAGAAAAGGCATGCAAAGTGGTTGGAGTTCATAGAAACTTTTCCCTATGTGATCAAGTACAAGAAGGGGAAAGAAAACATTGTAGCAGATGCACTATCAAGGCGCCATGCTCTCATAACCACCATGGAGTCTAAGATCATGGGATTTGAGCACATCAAAGACATGTATGCTGATGATCCAGACTTCAAGGAAGTGTACCAGGAGACATCTAAGGCAGCATTTGGGGTGTTCTATCAACAAGATGGTTTTCTGTTCAAGGAGAAAAGGCTGTGCATTCCACAAGGTTCCATGAGGGAGTTGATCACTAGAGAGGCTCATGGAGGAGGTTTGATGGGACATTTTGGCAGAGACAAGACTTATAGTGTCTTGAAGGAGCACTTCTTTTGGCCACACTTGAAGAGAGATGTGGAAAGGTTCTGTGCCAAATGCATCACATGCCTAAAGGCCAAGTCCAGGTTACATCCACATGGTTTATATATGCCTTTACCAATTCCTAACACACCATGGGTGGACATTTCAATGGATTTTGTTTTAGGATTGCCCAAGATCAACAACAAGGACTCCATCTTTGTAGTTGTTGATAGGTTTTCTAAAATGGCTCATTTTATTGCTTGCAACAAGACTAACGATGCTGTGCAGATAGCTGATCTATTCTTTAAGGAAGTGGTCAAGTTGCATGGAATTCCAAGAACTATTGTTTCGGACAGGGACACAAAGTTCTTGAGCCACTTTTGGAGGGTACTTTGGAGGAAGTTGGGCACCAATCTGCTCTATTCCACCACTTGTCATCCCCAAACAGATGGACAAACTGAGGTAGTAAACCGGACTCTCTCAACACTCCTAAGAGCCACGGTTGGTAAGAATATAAACAACTGGTTATCTTGCTTGCCATTCATTGAGTTTGCTTATAATCACGCTAAGCATTCGATTACTAACCACTCTCCTTTTGAAGTTGTGTACGGGTTTAATCCTTTAGCTCCTTTAGACCTTGCCCCTTTGCCTCAAGCTATCTATACAAGTACAGAAGGAGAAGCAAAAGCAAGCTTTGTCAAGAAGCTACACCAAAGAGTTAAGGAGAATGTAGAGAAGAAAACCGAGAAGCATAGGCTGAAAGCTAACCAAGGAAGAAAGGAGGTGATATTTGAACCAGGAGATTGGGTCTGGCTACACATGAGGCAAGAAAGGTTTCCCAATCAGAGGAAGTCAAAGCTAACACCAAGAGGAGATGGGCCATTCCGAGTCTTGGAGAAGATCAATGACAACGCATACAAGCTTGAGCTGCCAGGTGAGTTAAACATTTCTCCAACGTTCAATGTTTCTGATTTAGCTCCTTATGATGCAGGTCAATCATTTCTGAGGACAGAACCTTTTCAAGGGGGAGGGTATGATGAGGCCATAGAACCAGAAGCCAAAGATCCAATGCCCATCATAAGGAAAGGTCCATTGACAAGGTCAGCAACAAAGGCTTTGAGGAACCAAGTCAATGAAGCTGTGCAAAGTCTATTGAGTCAAGCTACTGACCAAGAGCAGGAACAAGTCTTCATCAGGATGGATAGCTCAACACTATTCAGATCAGCTCAAAAAGGACTGACAATCTATAGCATCACGACTAGCTCAGGAAGTAGCATCGGCACTAGCTCAGGAAGTAGCATCGACACTAGCTCAAGCTTCCGAGGCCAGAATGCTACGATTGAAGAATGCTTCTGATCAACGGCCAAGGACATACCAAACATAAGCTAAGGTATGAGTTTCATTTATACACATTATATGACCGTTGTCTCTTTGTTTTGCAGGATCAAATCTTTGTTTCCCTTAGTAGTTTCAATCATAAAAGTAGCCGTTGTAGTCTTTATTTCATTAGGTCCGAATTGAGTCAGTACTTTCCTTTTATGTTTTATTTGCTTCAAGTCCCCTAGAAGGGCATAGCTGTTTGGACTGTTTATAAAGTCCCCTCTCACAGCCGTGTATCATGGACCCTAGATCAATAAAGTACACCGAGTGTTTTCTTCAAGCAAAGAAACCGCAACTTGTTTTCTCTATTGTTTTGTGTGATTCAAACGAAGAGAAGGCTTTTGTCTTATCAAGATTCAGACTCATAGGATCTTGTGGCGACCTCAATCCATTCCATCCACTGATTATTTCTGAGAGAGCTTTTAAGCCAGCAGGAACAATCCCATCTCTACTCACCATCCATCCAAGTCGATCAAACCAAGAGAGCTCTTAAGCCCGTGGTTCGATCTCCATCAACCCATCACTCAAGCTTCTGCTCCGGGGCTACATCAATATGGCATGCAAGACTTTGGATACCAATATTTCGTTAAACTTTGGATTCTATACCCCAAGATACACTCCTTTCTCTTGTAGACCCACTTGCATTCAATAACCTTAGCCTTTTCAGGAGGCTCTACCAGAATACAAGTACCATTCTTGTCTAGTGACACTATTTCTTCTTTCATAGCTCTTTTCCATTTTAACCAGTTCACTATCTTTGGTATCTTCTAAATATCCATATGGCTCAATCATGTCACCATCAACCATAGTTAAGAACACATAAATCCCATGGTCATCATCCCTGAATCTATGTGTAAGTTGAATCTCTCTTGTTGTCATGTCTCTAGCCAGAACATAATTATGTAGGTTTGCAGAACTGGCTATGCCATCATCCTCCTCTGTATCTGTTTCAATTTCACTTTCAGTCTCTGTACATTCACGGTGTTGCACCTCCTGTCTAGAAGACCATGCAAACATGCCTTCCTCGAGGTTTAAATCTAACTCCACTGCTCCAGAACTCTCCTTTTCAGTGTTTTCTTGTGAACCATTCACATATGTATCTTTGAACATTTGGTTTTTACTGAAGATTACATTCCTACTTATCATGCACTTCTTATCATCAATCAACCATACTATGTATCCCTTAGTACAGTGGGATAACCAAAGATACTGCCTTATTTGCTCTCGGGTTGAGCTTGCCATTATTAGAGTGAACATGCACAATGCAACCAAAATGTTTTAGGTAACTGTAATCTATAGTAAATTTGTGCCACATCTCATCTGGTATTATACACAATAGCTGTAGAAGGTAACTTGTTGATAAGATGAACTGCAGATGAATCAGCTTCAGCCCAAAAAACCATTAGCAATCTGGATTCACTGAACATACTTCTAACTTTATCTATAATAGTCATATTCATTCTCTATGCAACCCCATTCTATTTTTGGAGTATAAGTTAATGTCTTATGTCTCACTATTCCATTGATTTTACACATTGAATCAAATTTTTGGTTGCAGAATTTAAGGCCATTATTTGTCCTGAGTTCTTGATCTTTCTGTCCATCTGATTCTTAACCATTACTATCCAATAATTGAATTTAGAAAATGCTTCATCTTTGCTTATGAGAAACTGAATCCACACTTTCATGCTATAGTCTTTTATGATACTTAGCAAGTTTTAACAATTTCCAAGTAACTTTGGAACGTAAGATGAACCCCAAAGATATGAATGGATGCAATCCAAAGGACCTTTAGACGTATGCTGCCCAATACCAAGTTTCAGATGATGTGTTATCAAACACAAAATCATCACAAAAGTTTAGTTTAGATACCTTCTTCATGTCCTGTAGAACCCTCTTAACCAGAATGTCTATGTCCTTCTGACACATATGACCAATCTTAATGTGCCAAAGTTGAGTATCATCTACCTTCATCGCACTGACACAAGCTTCTGTTTTATCCAGTAATTTCTTTTCACAAAAAATAATACAAAGACTAGGACCTTTTTGCCTGCAAAACAACTTTCCCATTCTCTTTTATTCTAATAACTCCACATGAAGAATCATAATTTCAGCCCTGTTCTTCAAGAGTACCAGATGAAATGAGATTCCTCTTTATGACAAGTATGTATCTGACATTTGTTAATATGACTTCTGAATCATCCTCATTAACAGTCCTCGCAGAGCATACACCTTTCACTTTAGAAAGCGTATCATTAGCCATCCTTACTGAAACTGACATGTTTTCATCAAGATTAGTAAACCAATCATGTTCCAAATCATATGAAACAAGCAACCTGAATCGACTACCCACTTATATTCCAAATCTGCATCTTTGTTATTCATTTCTTCATCTATGAACAGTTATTCACTAATGATGATTGTAACATCCCGATCCCCAATAGGATCGTTGGGATGCACCACGAGTTAGAGGAAGAAATCATGAAGCAAAATAATAGAAACTCATCCATAGTGAAAAACCTTATTTTCTAAATTAGTTTAAGTTAGTTCAGCAAATAATAGGGATTTTAGACATATCAATGTCTGTTGGTGCCAAGTTAAAAATGGCATTTTGGCTATCTAAGGGGGTGGGTATCCTTGAGTGACCGAGCAACCAAGGAACTTGACCACATATGGACCGTTGTCTGGTTATACTCACCCAAACTAGGATATACCGAGTATAACAAGGTTAGAAGGATCAAAAAACGGATTAAGATCAGATCAAGGGAAGAATTCGACTGGAAAGGGAATTCATATGTTAAAGTTCGTGGTGGAATTGAGTGATCGATTCATCCGGTTAAGATCAAATGCGAGACTTAGCCAAAATCAATGGAAGAAGATTAAGTTGCCGAGATAATCAGCTTGAATTAGCCGAAACATCAAGCTAAACCAGCTGGATCAGCTCGATAGGAAGTCATGTAGCTCAGATTAGTACCGGGAAGTGTGGTGAGCAGTATAGTCAGCTGGATCATCAGTAAAGGCAGTTAGTCGGACTATGTGACCGATTAGTTGAACGGTTGGGCAGTTACACCTGAACCGGTGCGAGTGACAAATCACGAAGGTTTTGCCTAGAATCTGATTGGTCAACGAAAGTCGTGTCTGTTCGCAGAAAATATGACCATCTGCCTTATAAATTCCAAAGAACGGGCAAAAAATGGCCATCACACACACAAAGGGAGAATTCCCAGAAATTATCAAGTCTGAGAACACAGAGAAGGAAAGAACGATTTAAGGGAAATCATATAGAGAAGGCTAGTCGGAAGGCGAGGCTTGGTCGAGGCGATAGTCAGATCGATGAGAAACGTCCTAAGTTCAGCTGTTTCTTATCACCAAATCATCAGGCAACGGAAAGGATTGTGATCGGGGTAAGGATCATGCCTAAGCGATTGATTGGCGGGCCAATGAAGATGGGTGGTGTGAAGACTTGGTAGTGCTAGAATCAATTTAAACTATTTAAGCCTAAGAGCAAACCTACACATGTTGTCGAATCCTAAAGTTAGTTAAATAAAGATCAGTACTTTTATTATGCATAACGACTCTAAGTATTTCCGACAGAATAAGCATGCAAAAATGACTAAGTAAGGAATTCAGACATAAAAACTGAACTGATTGCCCGAAACACTAAGTGGATTGGAAATAGATAACCCGTCCGGACTTAGGATCCAGGATAGGGCGTTTCAAGTTGGTATCAGAGCGAAGGTGTTTCTAGGACAATGTAGTTATTGGGTTGGGTCACACCACTCATCGGGCGCCAAGTCTCGCATGCTAAGAAATTATTTGATGATTAATGGAATTGTTAGTTAAGACTAACATTCGATTTTTCAGATGGGTAAGAGGGATGATGCTGTAGGCATGAGCACCAAGAAAACCGTTGATCCAAAGCATACAAAGGATCCAAATGCGAAAGACAAGACTACGAATTCGTCTAGTCGCAGAAAGGCACAAGAGAAAGCGGGGGGAAATCTAATACGAACCAGACTCTTGGAGCGACACCCAGTGACGGGGTTTCCTATGACCCTTGTCATAACTGCAATCCCGATTCCTGATTTAAACAGAGGAACATGTAGGAACAATGAGGGAAACCTAGTGGAAAAGGATGTGAAATGACCAAAAAACCAAGATTCTCCTCTAAGGGAAATGGCAAGGGATCACGAACAAGACATTGACCCGCCTATGCGTCCTACTAACCTGGAGATCTTGAACGCAGTCAAAACAATGATGGGACAAATGACCGTACTAACATAATCCCTTCCGAAGGCTCCGGTTATTGATGAGAAAGAGAAGGAACCAGATGTCATGATTATTAACGAATCACCAAAAACTCCCAAGAAGAAGGTTGGATACTTGAGTGTCATGGAGCACATGGTTAATTTGAAAACGGGAAGATTTTATAGGGGCTTCGACCCAGTAAAAGTGGATGAGTGGAAGAGAGTTCTAATGAGAAACTTTCGGTTCACTAGGTGTCCACAAGATTACCAGAAGGATATCGCAGCCCACTTGTGGAAGGGGATGCATCAAATTGGTGGGAGTCCATGGATAAGAGGATGGGTGGAAAGATCCAGACATATGAGGACTTTTAAGTCCAGTTCAACAAGAAGTTCTTTTCACCAGAGGCGTGGGACAAACAAAACTGCACCTATTTGGAACTAAGGCAGGGAAAGCGCACCGTCCGAGGATATGAAGAGGAATTCAACCATTTAAGACGTTATGTGGGGACGGATCAGGAAGACGAACACATGCAAGTTTGTCGGTTCATGTGTGGACTCCTGGACGGATATCCGTAACCACTGCTTGGCTCAAAATTTTGGGACTGTCACTGAACTTGTTGAACTGGCTGCCCTGATTGAAGAAGAGATTAAAGAAGAGGACATAATCACATAGTAGTTCAGGCGACAGAAAGAGGAAATGTGACAATATGGATGAGTCCGTTAAACCTACAGGACGGCTTCCCGAGTGTAGGTCGTATGGAAGGAGACACGTCGGGAATGATGGAAGATGATTGGTGCATGCACTTGATGCATAAGCAAGGACCATGAAGCTTAAAATTTCCCAAGACCAGAGAAAGGGCAACCGAGGTGATCCAGAAAAAACTTTGGAAGTTGCTATCAAGGGAAATCTGGGCATATCCGGCCAAACTGCCCAAAACCGCAAGTGAAAATTTAAGCCCGACCAAAGGATAACCGTGGGGAGCATGAAACAGATAATATGAGACAAGCTGTTACCCCACGAGTTTATAAGCTATCAAAGGATGTTGATGAGTCCGGCTAGTACAACTCGATCACTGATACATAATTGTAACGAGTTGGAATAAATAGCATAGCATGGCATGTATACATGTAGGGTTCCTAGAATTCTAGGGGAATGTTGTAGGGACCTTGTTGCATGGACCTTGATTGTTGGTGGTGTAGAAACACATGTCTTGTTTGACACCGGGGCATCACATTATTTTGTGACACCGGAAGGTTTTGAGAAGAGTGTGTTATTGCGGGATCCTAACTCGAGAGTAGATAAAGTAAAAGCGGCTGGTGGGCAAATGATGCATTCACTGGGAAGTGTGTGAAACATTCTCGTGTTGTTTGAGGACGTCAATGTTCCAGCCGAATTTATTGTGGTCCAGCTCAAAAAGTTTGAAGTAATTATGGGCATGGACAGGTTGGACGCGAACAAAGCGACACTTGATTGCCACTGGGACGGCTTTGATTAGAAAATGATAGGGGAAAGTTGGAACTCTGTGGGATCCAGCGTACCTCAAGCAGTTTAGTGATCTCAGAAATCCAATCATAGACAATGCTAGAGAAGGGGTGTGAGGCGTACATAGCTACGATAAAAACAGAGAGTAAAGGGGCTAGTGTATAATTGAGAGATATACCAATGGTGAACAAATTCGAGGATGTGTTCAAGACCTTAACATGATCTACACCTGATAGGTCTGATCCATTCACGATAGAGTTAGAACCAAGGACTACTCCAATATCCAGAACACCCTATCAGATGGATCCAACTGAAATGTCGGAGTTGAAGAAAAAATTAGAGGAACCGCTAGAAAAGGGGTTCATTAGGACAAGTGGTTCCCCGTCGGCTACACCGATACTATTCATGAAAAATAAGGATGAAAGCTTTAGGCTTTGCATCAATTACAGGGTATTAAATATGGTGACCGTGAAGAATATGTACCGCTACCCCGGATTGACGAGTTGTTGGATCAACTCTTAAGGGCAACCTGGTTCTCCAAAATCGATTTGACTCAAGGCTAACATCAGATTATGATCGATCCAAGAAATATTCGAAAAATGGCTTTCAGGATGATATTTGGCCACTTTGAGTTTTTCGTCATGTCGTTTGGATTAACCAATGCACCGGCCGCGTTCATGAAGATGATGAACGACGTGTTACAGGATTTGTTGGACGTTTGTGTTATCATCTTCATCGATGATATCCTTGTCTATTTGAAGGATCATAGATCATACCAAGATAACTTAAGGATGGTGATGGAACGATTAAGTGAGTAGAAACTCTATGCGAAGCTAAGTAAGTGTAGCTTTTAGCAAAGAAGTATCAGATTCCTTGGGCATATAGTGTCGGAGGAAGGAGTTTATGTTGAACCTGAGAAATCAAAGCCATAAAGGAATCGCCAAGACCGAAGAACATGAGTGAGAATAGAAGTTTCCTCGGGTAAGCTGGTTATTACATAAGATTTGGGAACGGGTTTGCGAACATGGCTCAGTCCATGATGAGGCTAACTCGGAATAACGTGAAGTATGAATGGAAACAGTCGTGTAAGGATAGCTTCTAACGGTAGAAGGAAATGTTGACGACTGCCCCCAATGTTGGCATTACCTGAACCTAATGAACCTTATGTGGTGTACACCGATGTATGCATAACGTGATTAGGATGTGTCTTGATGCAAATAGGTAAGATGATTGCTTATGCATCAAGGCAACTGAGGAATCATGAAGGGAACTATCCCACTCATGATTTGTAAATGGCGGGAATGATCTTTGCTCTGAAAATTTGAGATCATATTTATATGGTGCCAAGGTGCAAATCTTCACCGACCACAAGGGCCTGAAGTAAATTTTCACGCAGCCTGAACTGAACCTAAAGCAAAGAAGGTGGATGGATTTGGTTGCAGATTATGACCTTGAAATAACCTATCATCCATGAAAGGCTAATACAGTGGATGCCTTGAGTAGAAAGCGATATGAGATGCATTCTGAGAAAGACGCGGAGGATCTGGTTTGACTGATCTGGGAGTTGCATCTCAACACGTTAACAAGCAACCACGAACCATTGGTCCTGGGTGCAGCAGATCAAGCAGAATTGTTGAGTTGGATCCGTGTTTCCCAAGACACCGATGATGACTTAAAGAAGGTGTCCCTAAAAGATCAGACAGAGTACAAGACATCAAAAATGGAACTATTGTGGTGAATTAATTGGTTTATGTAGCAGACGTCCCAGAACTTAAGGAGGAGATTTTAAAGTATGCACATCAATCCAAGTTAACAATCCACCCATGTATGAATAAGATATACCAGGACCTGAAGAGGTACTACCACTGGGTCGGAATGAAGCAAGATGTGGCTGAGTGGATGGCAAAGTGTCCGACTTGAACACAAAATGCCTAGTGGGTTACTAAAGAACCTACCCATCCCAGAGTGGAAGTGGGATCACATCACAATAGATTTTGTGAGTGGTTTGCCAATGACCAAGTCTAAGAGGGATACAATTTGGGTGGTTGTGGATAGATTGAGAAATACGACATTAATTGTAACTATCAAGAAGACCGATGGGACATAAAGAATTTCCAAGCGGTACATTGATGAGATTGTCTGATTACATGGGGTACCGACTAGCATAGTCTCAGACCGTGATTCTAGATTCACAGCTCATTTCTGGAAATCTTTTCAAGACACCCTGGGGACGAGGGTAACCATGAGCACGACTTATCGCCCTCAAACCAATTTGCAATTAGAACGGATAATCCGGACACTAGAAGATATACTGCGAGCATTTGTCTTGTATTGGGGTGGATCTTGGGAAGATCATCTATCTTTGGCCGAGTTTGCATATAAGAGCTTCCAAGCGAGCATTGGAATGTCACCTTATGAGGCACTATATAGCCGACCATGTCGAACAACCTTGTGCTGGATCCAAGTGGGAGAGGGAAGTGTGTTTGGACCGGACATTGTGGACGAGACTTCATAGAAGATTTAGTTCCTTAAGATCAAAATGAAGGAGTTCAGAACCTACAGAAGAGTTATGCGAATAAACGGATGAAAGACTTGACATTCGAAGTGAATGATTAGGTATACTTAAAGATGATTAGATACAAGGGAAGAGCGCACACAAGGAATGGTAAACTGGATCCGAGGTACTTGGGACCTTTTAAGATTCTGAAAAGGGTGGGGGCATCCGCATAGAAACTAAACTTACCCCAGAGATGGCCCAATTCCATAATGTATTTCACGTGTCTTAACTTCAGAAGTGCCTTTCAGATCATGATGTCATCATTCCAGAGCTGCCGGCAGAATTAAGGGAAAACTTGACCATTGAAACTATTCCAGTTTGGAATATGGACCAAATGGAAAAGAGTACCAGGAGGAAGGTGATTCGGATGGTCAAAATCCTTTGGGATTATAATGGGACTAAGGAAACGACTTCAGAAACAGAGAATCAAATCAAAGATGAATTTCCTTAGTGGTTCAAGAGAATGACGGAAGAACTTGACTTGGATTCGAAGAAGAAGAAATCATGAAGGAGAAACATAGAAACTCGTCCATGGTGAAGAAACATTATTTTCTGAATTAAATTAAATTAATTCAGAAAATAAAAGGGATTTTAGACATATCAATGTCTGTTGGTGCCAAGTCAAAAAATGGCATTTTGGCTATATAAGGAGGTGGGTATCCTTGAGTGACCGAGCAGCCTAGGAACTTGACCACGGATGAACCGTGGGCTGGTTATACTCACCAAAACTTGGACAGACCGAGTATAACAAGGTTGGAAGGATCAATGGAAGAATTCGGCTGGAAAGGGAATCCTCATGTAAAAGTTCGTGGTGGAATCGAGGGATCAATCCATGCGGTTAAGATCAAATGCAAGACTTAGTCAAAATATATTGAAGAAGGTTAATTTGCCGAGATAATCAGCTTGAATCAACTGAAACATTGAGCTAAACAAACTAGATCAGCTCGATAGGCAGTCGAGTAGCTCATCTTAGTACTGGGAAGTTTGGTGAGCAGTATAGTCAGTTGGATCGTTAGTAAAGGCAGCTAGTCGGACTGTGTTACCGATTAGCTGAACGGTTGGGCAGTTACACCCGAACCAATGCGAGTGACGAATCGCGATGGTTCGGCCTGGAATCCGATTGGTCAAGAAAAGTCGTGTTTGTTCGCAGAAAATCTGACCAACTGCCTTATAAATGCCAAAGGTTGGGCCAGACTTGGCTATCACGCACACAAAGGGAGAATTCCCAGAAAATTATCGAGTCTGAGAACACATAGAAGGAAAGAACGAGTAAATGGAAATCATCGAGAGAAGGCTAGTCGGAAGGCTAGGCTTGATCGAGGTGATAGTCGGATCGACGAAACATCCCTAAGTTTAGCGTTTGGTTATCACCAAACCTCCATGCAAGGGAAATGATGGTGATTGGGGTAAGGATCATGCCTAAGCGATGGATTGGCGGCCCAGTGAAGATGGGTGATGTGAAGACTGGGTAGTTTTAGGATCGGTTTAAACTATTTAAGCCTACGAGCAAACCTATATATATATGTTGTCGAATCCTAATGTTAGTTAAATAAAGATCAGTACTTTTATTATGCATAACGACTCTAAGTATTTCCGCATATTGACTCTAGAATGTTGAATCACAGAATTATCATGAAAAATGACTAAGTAAGGAATTCATACATAAAAACTGAACTGATTGCCTGAAATACTAAGTGGATCGGGAATAGACAACCCCTCCGGACTTAGGATCCGTGATAGGGCATTTCAATGATTCTCCATGTTGATTGCTTCCACTTTGAGTTTCATTTATTCTCTTTCTACATTAAATTATGACATGTCCATCTTCTTCACAGAGCCAACACGTCTTCTTTCTTTTAGACTTCTCTTTTCCTTTCTTATTCTTCAAATATGGCGTTGGCTTCTTTCCATTATACTTCGACCATTTGAAAGTTGTTTTATTTTTGACATATAAGCTCTATGCAATAAACTTGTTTTCCTTACCATGCGAGCTTGACTGGTATTTTTATATTCAATTATCGAGATAACATCGTTCAAGGTCAAACAATCTCTGCTTAAGATGAATCCTAGTAGTCAATATCTTAGGACTGTAAAGTTCATCAAGAAGATTTAACATTCCTATTGCAGTTCTTTCCTTTATTAATTTTTGCAGAACATTATCAGATTTTAAGATAATAATACCTCTAGATTTCATATATCTTTCTGTGTGTTCTTTGACTTTGACCTTTTCATCTGTATCCTTCGAATCGCCTATTGTTTCTCTAGACTGATCAGGCTCGAGCACGCTTCCAAGATTGAGAAGATTAAGATGCGCAAGCATCTATTCTTTTCACATGATCTAATCTCCGTTCTCGTTGAACTTGTCAACCTCAACTTCGTCGTCGACGACATCACGATGAATCTCCTAAGCCGCTAGCTAACGTGGCTCTCATACCACTTGTAGAAATATTCTCTCTTAGAATCTACTGCAACAAATTCAATTTGATTGACGATTTCTTCTACGAATCTATTCGAGATTAACTATGAATTTGAATTGAAAGCAAGAATAAAAACACAAGAAATTTAACGTGTTTAACCTCCATGATCGGTGTGATGGCAGTCTACTCACGCCGAGATCCTTCTCCCGAAAAATCCACTATACCTTGAAAAAGAAGTTTACAAGATAGCTCTCGATCTCATTTTCTCTATCGATTACATTCAAACTTCTCTCTCTAACTTTATGATGCATAAAAAAAAAATCTATCTATCTATTTATACAGTCATTTCAGGCGTAGCAGAATCACACCCCCAAAATCTCTGTAACAACTTTTGTTGCTAAGTAAAGTAAAACAGAGATCGAATATAAGAACTGCTCTTCTTATTAACTTAGAAAACTTACACAAAAACTAAATCTCTCAATCTCGGTTGTTTGAGACATCTCCTCATAAACCCTTTATATAGGAATTAGGTCTACTCCCTATTTCCTGTTTCTAATGGGATTTTCTTTTTCCTTAATCCCTATCTCTAAATAAACTTCCCTTTATTTAGATATATCCTTTTTCATATTTGGAATTATCCAACATTTTCCCCCTTAATTCCAACATGAATCTTGGGAATGTTGATTTCTTGTACACCAATCAAGCTCCTCATTTCTCTGAACTTGATCTTGCCTAGCGGCTTCGTTAGGATATCTGCCTTCTGCTCAAATCCTGGAACGTGCTCGCTCCTCCCGTGAAACACCGGGTTCTTGGTGAGGGCAATGGCTGATTTGTTGTCTATCCTTAGCGTGACCTTCCTGTCTTCTTTGCCTAAGATTTCTCTCAACAACTCTCTTAGTTCCCACGTTTTGTTCTTCACGATAGACTCTATCTCAGCTATCATGGCATTTATCCATTCCTTCATTGTTGCTGCTTCAAGATAATTTTCTGTTTCACCATTGATCATGAATAGCAACAACTCTTCATTGTATTCCGCAAACAACACGTAATCATTGAAGTGTTGCGGTTGAGGAACAGTCCGACCTGATCTCGTTGTGACTTGCTGAGTATTTTGTGGAGGTGGACCCTGATTCTCGATCTCCTCCTCAGGGTTCGACTCTACTTCCTCGTCGTCACCCTCTTGATCGCTATGAACATCATTGTTTTGATGATCATCTTCAGCTCCGTCTGCGTCAAGTTCTGTACGAAACGTCTTCATCTCTGTCTTAGCTTGATTCTCAACATATGCCTTAAAACCTTTAAACCGCTCAAATGCTTCACTTTTCTCTTTGAGTAGCATCGTCCACATATACCTTGAGAAATCATCAATTAGCACAAAGACATACTTGTTATTTGAGGGTGTTGGAGGTGATATTAGTCCACACAAGTCTCCATGAACCAGCTCCAACGTCCGAGTGGCACGAAAACTTGCTTGACTCGGGAATGAACCTCTTACTTGCTTCCCAACTTGACATGTGCTACACACATCTTTCTCTTGTGTTACGCACGGCATACCAATTACCATCTCTTTGTCAACCATGGTCTTCATCACACCAAAGCTTACATGACATGGCCGTGCATGCCAAGGCCATGAAGAATCCTCACACTCGATTCTAAGGCACTCGGGAACGTATGTCATCGTTGGTGTTTTGTACAATCTGTTCGCTGATCTTGTAACTTCCACTAGAACCCTCCCTTGAGAATCCTTTAACACCAAGATACTTCCCTTCATATTTACCTCACAGCCATGTTCTGTTGCTTGACCTAGGCTGATGATGTTATGCTTGAGATTCGGTATGAAGTAGACGTCTTTAACCAGCTTTCGTTCTCCAGCTTTATTTACAAAGGTGATCGCCCCTTTGCCTTCTATTTTCACTTTTGAACCGTCTCCGAATCTCACTAGACCTTTAATGTTTACATCAAGGGTGGTGAAGAATGTTCTGTTTCCCGTCATATGTGTTGGAATTGTGTCCAGTAATCTCGGTACTGTCTCTAGAAAGTAAGAGTATGTCGAGATCAGACATAAGTCATATAATACTGGGGATCATGATGGCTTGCTAGAGTCCGCTCATGATCTATAAGTCTTGGACTTATTGCCTTTATTATATGATCCCATATGGGTCACACGCCTAAGCTAACAGGAAAATGTGTTGGAACGGCTTAGCAGAAGTACGACAAAAGTGCTAGGCATTTGTCGTACTAAGAGAGAAAGATTAATGGGTCTGATTAAATGGGATTTAATCAGATTGGGCCCAAAAGCCCAAAAGGGAAAGAGAAGGCTTTTAATGACTAAAAGCCAAGTCTTTTCTCCCCAACCCTAATACCCAGCCGCGGCTACTCCTCTCTCTCTGCGCCTCTGTTCCTCGTGGTCTAGCAGCCATTTCCTTGTGAAGCGTGTGTGAACCTTTGGAGGATTCATCCCTCGGTGCATCTATCTGATCTCTGACCTGTTCTAATCCTTCCGCTGCAACAAACAGGTAAAAGGTGAGATCATGTTATGATTCTAAATAAGAACACCTAGATCTGATGCATGTTTAGGTTGATATCAATATGAGAATTGAATCAGGATCAACTGAACTATCCAACAGTGGTATCAGAGCCATTGGTTCTTAGGATTTCTTGTTTAGATTCATTGTTTAGGTTGTTTAATCTGTTTAGAAGTGTTTTTGAATCAATTACTGATAAGATAATTCACTTAAGAAACATAAATTAAACCCTAAACACATTAATCAAATCACAAAACATGCTATATGACATGTTCTTGTGATCGGCCGAAAGGAAGCTCGGGTGGACGGCGGACGGTCGACCGTGAGGCGTCCCGATCGCATGGATCGTGCGATAGCCGATCGCATGGATCGCGTCTCGTCCCGCGTTCGTCGTCCCGATCGTCTCGTCCGGAAGCTGTCCCGATCGCGTGAGGTTTTTACCGTCCGGATCGCGTCACGCTCTCGGACGTCCCGATCTCTCGACCCGACTGTCCCGTAGCGTCTCGGCGATCGTCCCGGCTGAACCGTAGCTGAATCGCCTCGATCTCGGATCGGTTGGCTCGCGGCTGAGCGGCTGGACGATGGTTCCTTGGGCAGGAAACTAGGTCACGACCAACTCGGTTTGGTTCGTGACCAAATCGGTTCGGTTCAAGGCTCGGTTCAAAACTTGATTAAAATCTTCGTTCTGGTTTAATAAACAGATTTAATAATTTTATTAAATCTGGTTAAACCGGAATAAGAAATCCAATGTCGAAAAAAATATTGGATTTAGTGCCTAAACCAGGAATTTCTAATTTGATTTGGTTGGACCAAATAAATTGAGAAATTCCGGTTTAGTAAATAACCGGTTGACAATTGTGGTCATCGTAGTAATTAAAACTTGGTTAGACCAGTTTTAATGAACCAGACCGGTTATGTCAATTAATTGGACAATTGGGTCATGTCTTGGACATGGACCAATTCTTGGGCCTCGGGCCAAGAAGTTAAAACAATTGGGCCAGTTAATTGAGTCTTTCTTCAGATTAATTTAAAATCTATTTTATAAAATTATAAAGTCGTTTTTAAATTAAAATTTCCGAAATTTTGAAATTAGAAAGTTTCTTAAAATAGAATTTTCTGAATTTGCGGGTTTTGGATTTTAAAGAAAATTCTAAAGTTAGAAAGTTTCCGGTTTTAGAAAGTTTCCAAAAATAGTAGGTTTCCATAAATAGAAAGTTTCCCGAAATAGTAATCTTCTATTTTGGGAATGATTTTAATAAACCTACGAACCTCAAATAATATCAAGCGTTGGATGTCTTGTCCAGGCTATGTCAGCTGTCAAAGCCCATTCAATTGCATTCATGGCCTTACAGTGTGAGGATGTCTGCTTTTGCGTGGGTAAGACGGTTTGTGATTCATAAATGTCATTGGGAGTCCCAGACATTAATGATTACATGACTGTATAGTCCGGTTTTCTTGACTAGGCCATCGGGAGTCCCGGGCCTTGAGACATCAGTGTGGATTGGGCCTCGGGCCCAGATTCACAACCAAGAGTTATATCACGGATATAATTAGCCGATATAGGGCTTACCGATATAAGCTAAGGTTGGGTGACGGCCAGTGGCCCACTTTAATCTTAGTTATATGTGGATCTTGGAATCATTATATTCTATTGAGGGTAACTTAGGTTATTGAATATAATGCGTGATTAATCATATTAAATTTTAATACGAGATTAGTCATTTTAATACTCCATTCGAATGGACTTCTTGGCTCATTTGACTTTGAGTCATGTGAGAAATGCGAATCCTGCATGATGGGCAAGATGACACGGGCCCCCTTTAATAAACCTAACGAGAGGGCCAGTGACTTATTGGGCCTGATACACACTGATGTGTGTGGCCCAATGTCCACCAATGCAAGAGGAAACTATCAGTACTTCATTACCTTCACTGATGATTTCAGTAGGTATGGATATGTTTATTTAATGAAACATAAGTCTGAATCTTTTGAGAAGTTCAGAGAATTCCAAAATGAAGTACAGAACCAACTTGGCAAAAGCATTAAGGCTCTTCGGTCCGACCGAGGAGGAGAATACTTAAGCCAAGAATTCAGTGATCATCTGAGAGAGTGTGGGATCGTATCCCAACTCACTCCTCCTGGAACACCTCAATGGAATGGTGTGTCTGAGAGGAGAAATCGGACCTTATTGGATATGGTTCGATCTATGATGAGTCACACAGACCTTCCAATATCCCTTTGGGGATATGCTCTGCTAACAGCAGTGTTCACACTAAACAGAGCGCCATCAAAAGCAGTAGCAAAGACACCATATGAATTATGGACTGGAGAAGCTCCAGTGCTGTCTTATCTAAGAATTTGGGGTTGTGAAGCCTATGTTAAGAGATTAATCTCAGATAAGCTTACACCAAAATCTGATAAATGCTACTTCATTGGTTATCCACAGGAAACCAAGGCTTATTACTTCTATCTACGTTCCGAGAACAAGATCTTTGTTGCCCGGGATTGTAACTTTCTTGAGAGGGAGTTTCTCTCTAAGAAAGACAGTGGGAGTAAGGTACTGCTTGAAGAAATTCAAGATGAACAGGATACTGCTCAACCTAATGAGGAAGAGCAGCAGGAGGATCTACAAGAAATTGTAGAGCCTGAACCTGTAGTACCTGAAGTTCGAAGATCCGGGAGGATCCGTCACGAACCCGAGAGATATCAGGGATTCCTCGTGACTGACTGTCATGATCTTTTGATCATTGATGGTGATGAACCATCGAACTTCAATCAAGCCATGATGGGCCCAGATTCCTCTAAGTGGCGCAAGGCCACTGATTCCGAAATGGACTCCATGTCAGTCAACCAAGTGTTTTCGTTGGTTGACTTACCCGTTGGTGTAAAAGCCATCGAGTGCAAATGGATCTTCAAGAAGAAGATTGACGTGGATGGAAATGTCCAGATTTACAAAGCCAGGTTGGTGGCAAAAGGTTTCAGACAAGTTCACGGTGTGGACTACGATGAAACCTATTCACCAGTGGCTATGATGAAATCTATTCGGATTCTACTAGCAACTGCAGCTTTTCATGATTATGAAATTTGGCAGATGGACGTGAAAACCGCCTTCCTGAATGGTATTCTGGAAGAGGATGTGTATATGACACAACCTGACGGTTACATAGATCCGAAGAATGCTGGGAAAGTATGCAAGCTTCATAAATCCATTTATGGATTGAAGCAAGCATCGAGGAGCTGGAATCTTCGTTTTGATGAAGCGATCAAGCAATTTGACTTCATCAGAAACGAAGAAGAACAATGCGTGTATAAGAAATCTAGTGGGAGCAAGATTGTATTTCTTATTCTGTATGTCGATGACATACTACTTCTCGGAAACGACGTTCCAATGCTGAAGTCTGTAAAGGACTGGCTTGGAAGTTGTTTTTCCATGAAAGACATGGGTGAAGCCGCATACGTTCTTGGAATCAGGATCTATCGGGATAGACCTAAGAGGCTGATAGGCTTGTGTCAAGACTCATACATTGACAAAGTCCTACAAAGATTCAGCATGAAAGATTCCAAGAAGGGCTTCACGCCAATGGTACATGGCACAACGCTGAGCAAGAAGCAGAGCCCTACGTCGGCTGCTGAGCTTGAGCGCATGAAGAACATTCCTTATGCATCTGCAATAGGATCTGTCATGTATGCCATGATCTGTACTCGTCCTGATGTTGCTTATGCATTGAGCATGACGAGTAGATACCAGTCAAATCCAGGTGAAAACCATTGGATTGCCGTAAAGAATATCTTGAAGTATCTAAGACATACTAAGGATAAGTTCTTGGTGTACGGTGGAAGTGATGTGCTTAAAGTCAGTGGATTCACGGACGCAAGTTTCCAGACAGACACAGATGATTTCCGGTCACAGTCCGGTTATGTCTTTTGTCTGAATGGCGGTGCAGTAAGTTGGAGAAGCTCCAAGCAGGACACCGTTGCTGATTCCACTACAGAAGCTGAATATATCGCCGCCTCGGAAGCAGCGAAGGAAGCTGTTTGGATACGAAAGTTCATTATGGAACTAGGTGTGATACCAGATGCGGCTGAGCCTCTGGCACTGTTTTGTGACAACAATGGTGCTATAGCTCAGGCAAAGGAACCAAGATCACACCAGAAATCCAAGCATGTTCAAAGAAGATATCACTTGATACGTGACATCATTAATAGAAAGGAAGTCAAGATCAGCCGAGTTCCGACAGATGATAATGTCGCTGATCCGTTGACAAAGCCACTCCCAAGGCCTAAGCTCGAGTTCCTAACTGAAGCTGTAGGCATTAGAAACATTGAAATGTAATCTAAATTTGAGTGGGAGTTTTGTGAGCTTTATTTTAGTTATTTGATATGTTCTTATAAAACATTATTTTATGTTTTAATGAAATTATTATTTCAAGATTATTTTAACTGTGATGAAATAATCGTTCCAAAATGATATGAAGCATTTTATAGGTCATCGAAGTAAGTGACTTGATCTTGAGTCATCAAAGTCATTTAGCTTGATCATGAGACCCTATATTTGATAGATGTTTATATCATCCCGTCCCCAGTCGAAGGTTGTTGAAATTGGAACATCAACAACCGTGTGAGACTGGATTGGTACGTGACTTATGACAAAGTCTCAGTGTGTCATAGATGCGCGGCATCAAAGTCAGTACATAGGTGTATGTTGGGAACATACGACCGGACAAGACCCGCTTATAAGAACTCTTCAGGATATTTATATCTGTGTCATAAGAGATTCTTACTACGACTATAGAGTATAGTCCTTGGACCTGAGTTCACATGCATGTGACTGCACATGGACTGATGTACTTTGATCATTGTCTAACGCTATCGTTCTGTGATAGCTATAAGGACCTTGTTTGGGTACATCATGAAATGAATAGTTTACAGTGATGGAACAAGATGGGATTTGTCCCTCCAATATAAATGGAGTGAATATCTCTAGGCCAATCGGAGATTTGAATACTGGAAAACGCATGGCCATGCTCAAACGGACTTTCCCGAGTCGTTTGGATTGTCAGTATCAAATCAGAGTCCGATGAACAAGATTAGGCTTTATAAGGATGACACCAATCTTGCCTTATGACTAATCGAGATATTGTGACAAAAGGATTATGAATACAGAGATTCCAGTACAAGTGGGAGATTGTTGGAATTGTGTCCAGTAATCTCGGTACTGTCTCTAGAAAGTAAGAGTATGTCGAGATCAGACATAAGTCATATAATACTGGGGATCATGATGGCTTGCTAGAGTCCGCTCATGATCTATAAGTCTTGGACTTATTGCCTTTATTATATGATCCCATATGGGTCACACGCCTAAGCTAACAGGAAAATGTGTTGGAACGGCTTAGCAGAAGTACGACAAAAGTGCTAGGCATTTGTCGTACTAAGAGAGAAAGATTAATGGGTCTGATTAAATGGGATTTAATCAGATTGGGCCCAAAAGCCCAAAAGGGAAAGAGAAGGCTTTTAATGACTAAAAGCCAAGTCTTTTCTCCCCAACCCTAATACCCAGCCGCGGCTACTCCTCTCTCTCTGCGCCTCTGTTCCTCGTGGTCTAGCAGCCATTTCCTTGTGAAGCGTGTGTGAACCTTTGGAGGATTCATCCCTCGGTGCATCTATCTGATCTCTGACCTGTTCTAATCCTTCCGCTGCAACAAACAGGTAAAAGGTGAGATCATGTTATGATTCTAAATAAGAACACCTAGATCTGATGCATGTTTAGGTTGATATCAATATGAGAATTGAATCAGGATCAACTGAACTATCCAACAATATGGTTGCTGGCTCCATTGTCTAAATACCAAATTTAATCTTCTTTGGCATTGTTTTCAAGTTCCTTTGGGAACAGCTTGTCTTCATCCAAGAACACCACCTCGTGTAAATATAACGCATCTGCTTCCTGCGTATCTGCAAGGTTTGCCTCGTCTTCTTGCGGTCTTGATGGACAATGATTCACGTAGTGTCCATATTTATCACATCTCCAACACCGTATATGAGAGAGATCCCTCTTAGATTTATCTTGATTATTTTCTTTCTCCTTTTCACGGTATTGACCATTAGACCTACCACGTCCCCTGCCTCTATAGCCTCCTCTACTTTGTCCGCCTGAGTTGCTATCTCCGTTGTTAGCTGATCTCCCCTCATAACCGGAACCGGATCCTTCTCGGTTTGTCTTGTTATTGCTCGCGTACATGAGCTTCTCTTGGTCGGGTTCTTTCTTACTAACCTTGACTCGTTCTTCATAAGCTTTTAGTCTCCCCACAATGTCTTCAAAACCTGTTGTGTTTAGGTCCAAACTTGTTCCAAGGATGCCACAATCTGAATGTACTTTTCCGTAGGGAGTCCGCTTAAGAATTTCTTCACAACCTTTGGCTCTTCGATTATGGTTCCTAGTGATGCCGACTTTGAGGCTAGTCCAGATATCTTTCCAGCAAAGTCATCTATTGTTTCGTCATCACCCATCTTCAATTTTTCGAATTCTGCCATTAGGGTTTGGAGCCTTGCTTCTCGCACACGGTCAGCTCCCAAGTGACGAGATTTGATCGCATCCCAGACCTTCTTCGATGTATCCTGATCTCCTACTTGCAGGATCAACGCCTCTGGAATCGATTGAAATAGTAAGGCTATTGCGATGTCGTTCTTCTTCAAATCTGTGGATCCTGGCTCGATCGTTTCCCAGACTTGATGGACACGCAATATCACTTTCATCCTTATCGCCCAAACTGTGTAATTGGTCGACGTGAGCATCGGACATTGAAGGTCCTTCTTGATCGGAGCTTCCGCGCCTCTCGCCCGTGCTTCTCCATCATTCGCCATGGTTGAGCTTCCTCCTCAAGATGAACGAATAACTAGTTCACGATCTCTCTCCTCGATCACGTGCGAATCTTCCTCTGGCTTCCTTCGAGATCGTCTTCTTCTTAAGATGATTTCGAAAGCTCTCTACACAACAACTCCTCTGTTGTGTTACACAACAACTCCTTTGTTGTGTTCACCAAGATGAATCAAATCCTCCTCGATTGATTATCCTAGGCTTTAGCGAGGTTTCCCTTGGATCGAAAACGCTCTGATACCAAATAAAGTAAAACAGAGATCGAATATAAGAACTGCTCTTCTTATTGACTTAGAAAACTTACACAAAAACTAAATCTCTCAATCTCGGTTGTTTGAGACATCTCCTCATAAACCCTTTATATAGGAATTAGGTCTACTCCCTATTTCCTGTTTCTAATGGGATTTCCTTTTTCCTTAATCCCTATCTCTAAATAAACTTCCCTTTATTTAGATATATCCTTTTTCATATTTGGAATTATCCAACACTAAGAACATAGCCATTATTACTCGAACACGATGATGCTATGTTTCTCTGAATCATCGTCGCTTATAGTCATCTCATTATTTGGGCTCAACTAGTTTCAGACCCAATTGCAAAGATATGTTCTGGTCAAGCAGACATGATTCATAAGTATCTACAATTATGATCATCAAAACAACATTAAAAGGTTGATGTAGACCTAATTTTGTTAGTTAATAACTTAATACACGTGAATGTGTTGGTAAGTTTTAAGTGAAAATTATGTGTTACAACTTTCAACAAACCCGTTAATGATAAATCTTCCATTTTCAAAGATTTAGTGGTTACATTCATGAGTGGTTTGGGTGCAAAAAATCATTGTATAATTAATCCTAATGTTTTTTTTCCAAATATTGATAGGTGGTAAACTAAGGTGTGCTTTAATATTAAGTGATATGATTTAACGAGTGTTAGCAAAACTTTCAATCGTCGCTGATCACAGTGTATATTTTAAATTGCAAAAAAAACTAAGATTTTCTAATAGATGAATCTGCACTTTGATCTAAGATTTTCTAATTATATACAAAAGAAATAATGTTTTGTGGTTTGGAAAACATGAAGTCGAGCAGAACTTGGTGTTTTTAAACTCTTCGCTTTCGTAATGTTTTTATGTAGAGCATAGTTTTCGTGTGGTGAATTGTTACCAGTATATATATAACCTATATTACACGAACTAGGGTGGCATATATATATATATATATATATATATATATATATATATATTAAATTTAAAAGGTTTAGTATAAGCATAACATGGAGCAAAAAGACATGAGTGGGAAAACCAGGCTCGACACCACAATAAACTAGTTTCCCTTTTTGTTAGATTTTGGACCCGAATGCACTTTTTCGGTTGTTGTTTCATATAAAAAGGTCATTGCTTTGCTTTTCTTCTTTTGTTTTTGCTACAAATCTATAAACATAAAAATAAAACCAAGAGAGCCAAAGGAAAAATCTAGGAATCTTAGCTCTTGCTTTGTTTTGTTTCTTCTATATCTTCCTTTTATTTTAAAATCAACAACCTTCATAAATGATGGCCGAGTAATTGAAATTGAAAAACCAGTTATAAATCTTTAATCAATTATAATACAGAACATACTTTTTCTTCCCACATAGATAGTTGCTATACACCTTTTTTAGATTGATGTTTGTATATATATATATATATATATATATATATAATTTTCATATTAAATTTTTTGTTTTTTTATACAAAGAGCTTGAAGGAAAAAAGAAAGAAATAAAATAAAAAAACATAAAACCTACCCAAATCCAATAACCCCTAATTAGCCCGATAATCCCAAAACCTGAAAACTGGCAAACCCAAAATACAACAAGGGAATGAACGAAAACCCTAGTTAAGAACAACAATGTTGCCACATAGGAAAGCCAACTCGACTTGCCGTGAAACCAGACACTTGCAGAAACGCCACCACTGAGAAAGACGAAGATTCAAGCCGCCGCAACCACCAGAAACAAGGAGGAGTCAGGGGAAAAAGAAGGAGAGGAGAAGCAGAAGCACATGACGCACGAAATCCAATGTCTAAGAGAGAGACAGAGGGTGCGATCCTCCACCGCTATTCTCGATCCATTCCCAGAAGCGATGTCTAAACAAACAGATAAGACACCAACGCCTTGCGGACCATAATCGGTCCACGACCCCCACTGCGAACACAATACCCTTAAATCGCCGCCATGCTCAAGCGCGCAAGAGAGAGGTATGATAAACCCAATGACACATAGCACACCCAAAACAACAGTGAACCACCACACCACCACCAAAACCTGACGAGACCAAGAACCGCCGACACAACAATCTCCACCATTGCAGAGAGCACTAACGAAAGATCACCGGAAGACAACACTGGAGGGACGCCATGACCAGATCTACTCCCCATAGATCTGGCATCGCACTTGAGCGCGCCGCCGAGCCACCGCAACAAAATCGAGGAGTCTAGCACCGCCATCAAACCAGAAAGAGGTGAGGGAGAACCGCGGAAGAATAGCAAGTCTGGTAAGAGAGAAAAGACGGAGCTCTCCTTGGCGAAGCAAAAGCCGGAGAGGAAAAACAATTTCCAACGAGATCTAGTGAGAGAAAAAAGTTGAGGAGAGAGAAAGGCCAATTAAAAGCTATATGCTTCTTTATATATTAAAATGCATTATATATATAACTACTATTGTTTAGATAGAAAAACTAGAGCGAATTTGGTGGGTACCGATGAGAATGTTGCTATATATATATATTTAAATGATTACTATTGTTTAATATTGTGAAAGTTCTGAAACATGATAGAAGAAATACCAAAGAAAAACTGAACAAAAATCCATCACCTTTAAAGAATACAAAGACATGGATTAAGAAAATAGTGATTATATATATATATATATATCTATTTATATGAACTCTGTTATATTTTCTTTTCAAACTCTTGAATTTGATAATGGTTGTTATTGTTAATTTATTATACAAGAGATGGATCGTTTCCATTTGAGTTATAAATACGATATTTGAACATTTGAATAAAAATGTTAGTGAAAGAAAGGAGAATGTTTCTTTGAAAACGGCTTGATTGAAAGCCCAAATTATAAACGCGTTGAGAAAAAGGTTTATAGGGCCGATAATTACAATACAGAAGTTAGGTTAAACAACACGCCCATTAAATCAAGATTAGGTTAAATAGACAATTTTGTTGTCACGCGGAAGAACACGTACGTATAATGTTTATGCCGAGCATGAACTGACCACTTCCACGCTTCACCATCGCAAGTAACTCACCATGCACAATGATAGACAAAACTTCCGGCCATCACAAATCTTCCATCGCTGCACCCCATCCAAACATGCCGATCAAGAAGCCAACCTTATTTGTTCAAAAAAACAAAAAAAAGAAGCCAACCTAATACGGCATGGAGACTAACTAGATCTTTAGTATTTTGTTCTTCACATCCGCATCAGACAATGCCAAGTTCGGGAACTTTTATAGCACTGACTACCCAATATTTCACGGTTAGTCCCTTGAGAGGCTACTCTGAGTCTGGTTCAACTCGATCGGGATTAATACATAACCGGAGAGCTACTCGAAACCAAGATTGACGATGGGATGGAAGAGGAAGAGAAAAAATCGGTGTCTCTGATGGGTATGAAGCTCTGTGGCTCAAGATTGAAACTATTCCACAAACGGAATCAGAAAGACAAATCTAAAAATTGATTAAAAGATGAATAGAGAACATAATCGATTTTAAGATTGGAAAGGGGTCCAGAGTAACCAGAAGCTAAAGAGTATGATCAGGATTCAGAAGCCAAAAGTCACCATGTCCAGCGAATCCGAGAACAAAACATAAAAATACATACAACCGGACCATCAACGTGGCTGTGAAAGCCCATGACCGACACCTGGTGAAAAGTCGAGAGTTTAGTTGTCGGAGCTTGTAGAGAGAAAGTAGAGAGAAAAGAGAAACCGGGTTTACACCTAAACCACTAAGCGCGGATGACTTTAAAGGAGAATTATTTTTTGACATCTACCCATTGGATCTAAGTCAAGTTTAATCCGCTGAAAGAGCGCTCCAGAGAGATTCCTTCATTGGGGACATTCTGACTTATATGAGCTTAAAGCGTTCTCCGGCGACGACCATCTTTTGCTAAGTAGTCCGCTCGGAGGTTCTGGGTGCGGGGAATATGCCGTAAGCTGAAATCTTTGAAACCATGTGCTAGGGAGTGTAAATCATCTAATTATGATGCAAAGTTGGCCAGTCTCCTGGATCTTCGAACATTTTAACCAAGGAAGAGCAACATGTCTCAAATTGAACTCTTAAGGCATTCTCTCTCATGGAGGCAAGAGGCTGCCTAGAGAAGGCTTTCAAGTTCGGCGTTCAGTTCTAATAGGCTTCTACGACACCCTTTTAACCCACTGGTCTCCCATCCCATGGAGTCCTTAAAACACCACCCAAGACCACTTATAGAGTCATGGTCAATCAATGAATCCTCAACTTGACATATATGGGTTTGAGTGTTAATAAGGGAGATGGTAAGGTCAAGATTATCTTGTAGCTCTACATCTTCGTCTTTTCATCATCTTCTCGCGCCAAACTCCAACTCCTAGCCTCGAGGACTGCTATCTGAAGAGTTGTCTTTGGCGAGATTTCTTTCCCGTTAAATTTTTTGTCATTTCTTGCTTTCCAAATGAACCATAGGATCAATGGGTATATGGAACGGTACGGCTCTAAGAGACCCAACTCTTTAGTTATCAAAATAGGTAATCCATATTTCGATAAATAGAAGTACTGGGGAAGTTCCCTGGATTGGATGGAAAGTCTGATAGAGCCCAAACTTGTAAAGCTGATGGGCATTCAAAGAGCAAGTGATTTATAGATTCATCTGTGCTACCACATATAGGACAAGTCCTATCAGTGGCCAGATGCCTATAAGTAAGTCTCTCGCAAGTCGAAACACAACCCGAGAGGGCCTGCCACATAAAGTGTTTAAGCTTTGGGGCTGTCCGGATCTTCCAAGCCTAATGTTTTAAGGCAGTAATACTCGGTTCCACAATTTCTTCGATTTTTGGTTTAGTATTGTGCTCCCGGATTAGATCATGCCCTAATTTGACCTATAAACTCCGTTTTTAGTATGGTTCCAAGTAAATCCGTCGGGGATGGAATTTTTTATTACTAGGTCTCAGGCCTAAAATAAGGGATATATCTTCTAGATTGAAATATTCCCCGAGGAGGGGGATATTCCATTCTTTAGTATCTTGGAGAATGAAGTCATGGACCCTCAACTAGGGTGCACTGACCACGACATGGGACGATGGTCGGGCCGGTCTCGCAATCTTGTCCAGTATACAAGGATTACTTCAGACAAGGGTATCAAGACCTGATCCAATAGTTACAATAGGGATTTAGCAGCCAGTATACTACACCATCCATAAGATGGGGAGTACACTCTCAGCTCCTACAAAGGGTCCGATTTGTTATAATATTGGCCTCTCAAAAAACGTGCAAGAAGTGAAGATGGAAACTGAATTAATCTCCAAAGTTATTTTGCTAGCAGAGCAAAATTCACATCATGCCACTCGCGGAAACCCAGTCCGCCTGATTCTTGGGATAAACATAATTTATCTCAAGCAATCCAATGGATGGCATCATTCTTCCGACTAGAACTCCACTAATATCTCGCAACAGAGCCCCGTAATTTATCGGTCAATCCTTTTGGGAGAAGGAAACACGACATGACATATGTTGGAACAGCTTGCGCTACCGACTTTATCTGCACTTCCTTACCCCCCCCCCCCCCCCTTAGAGAGTAGGCAAGCTGACCAAGTAGTGACATGATTATTAAGTCAATCATGTACAAAGGAAAATACTTTCATCCTAGAGCCACACATCTGTTCCGGGAGTCCCAAATACATCCCCATTCCTCCCTCCATAGTTATGCCCATTATAGTTTTGATGTCATGCTTCCTTCCCAGCTCTATTTTATTTCCAAACATACTGGAAGATTTATTTGGGTTTAGTAGTTGTCCAAAAGCTCTTCCATAAGAATCTATAATTTTTAGTATTTCCGGGCATTGGTTAATTTATTCTTTACAAAAGAACAAACTATCGTCTGCGAACAACATGTGTGATACTCTGGGACTTTCCCTAGCAATGCGAAGCCCCATAATGCGTTGTTCCTCCTCTACTCCCTTGAGGAGGGAAATCAAAGCCTCTATACAAAGAATACATAAGAACGGGGAAAGAGGGTCTCCTTGTATAATGCCTCTTGATGGGGTAATCTTTCCCTTCGGTTCCCCATTGATCAGGACCTGATATGAAGCTGATGTCACAAAGGACATTATTAGATGGACCCAACGAGGATCAAAACCCATATTAAGCATGAGAATTTCGAGGAAAATCCATTAGACATTGTCATATGCTTTGCTCATATCCGTCTTTAACGCCACAAAGTCCTTTCTAAAGCTTGGGTTGGTCCTATGAGCATGGAAATTTTCCTGGGCTACTAGAATATTATCAGTAATAAGTTTTTTGCCATAAACGCCGATTGGGTCTCAGAAATAAGGAGGGGGGGGGGGGGGTGGACATTCTTTAAACGCTTGCACATAAGCTTAGAAATAATCTTATAGCTTACGTTACAGAGACTGATGGGTCTGAATTCAAACATTTCTCTCGGCCTTTCCTTTTTAGGTATTAGACAGATGTTGGTCTGGTTTAGTTTAGGGTCGAGCTGTCCTGATACGAAGAAGTTTCGTACAAGTTTAATAATGTCTTGACTGAGATGTTGCCAAAACCGTTGATAGAACCTACTTGTCATTCCGTCTAGACCCGGTGCCTTATCCGGGTTTATATCAAATAATGCCTTCTTAATTTATGAAATAGTCGGAGTATTTAGTAGGTCTCTGTTCGTGGCCTCTGTTATTTTTATGGTAATATATCGTAGGGAGTTATCTAACTCTGTAGGGAACGTAGTAGATAAAAGGACTTTGAAATAGTGGGTAGAAACCCGTTCTATTCCAAGTGCACTTTCTACTAAATTACCATTTTGATCTTTAAGGCTAGCTATGCGGTTTCTTACTCGTCTGTACTTTGTCAATCCATGGTGAAATTTAGTATTCCTATCCCCATCCTTGTGTCGGAGATTTCTACTCTTTTGTTGCCAAAAAGCCTTCATCCATGAAAGCTGCAATTAGTTGTCTCCTCAGTTCCTCCAGTTCTTCCAATGAGGAGAATGTTTCTAATCAGTATTATTTTAAAGTGCTAAATGATTAATATTCCAATAGAAAAAACTAAAAAGAGAGATTTAACTAATATATAAACTTTTTTTGCCAACAACAAACGAACATAATATATTCCTCGTTAATCCATGTTGGCGGCTCAGGTCCAACGTGAACCGTATTTGATGGCCTGAGATGAATACTCCGTGTTAGCCTATTAATATACTCAGAGTTTAATTCCCTAAGTTACACTGCCAGTGCACAGGCAAATGTAGTATATAGGGGTCGAACCACAGAGACTCAAGAATATTACGATAGACTATCAAGTCTCGAGTTAAGCTAAGCAGCAGCAATCAATAAGCAAATAAATAAAAGCAGTAAATAGATCAGCAGACGAGTTTGTTTATCAAATACTAAATGCGCTAGGTCAAGGGAGTTCTAAGGAAATTAGGTCACACAGATTAACAATTAGCCATGATCGAATTAAGTACTGTTCTAAAATTCAAACACAGATGTAAAACTAACCAACTTTCGTTGCGAGAATTTACTAAGTCTAAAACCCTAAAAATCCAAATTTCTTTGCAATTCCTAACGAAATTAACTAGCATTAAGTGCAGGTTCAATTAGTTCACAGATTAGCTAAACCAAATTTCTTTCCAGATAACTAATTTGCTCAACCTAATTAAATCATATTATAAATTACACTTTCGTGTTAATTTAAAAACCTATGATCAAGATTCTAATTGATAAGGTTAGAAACTAGCTTTAAGAGAATTTTAGGTTGAAGAACTAACAAGTCATGAATCCTTAACTGATTAAATCGATCTAACATGCCATTAAAACCCTATACGAATCCCTAAACCTAACAATGAATCTACTCAGATATATTGAATGAAACAGACAACATAATTTGAATAGATTTCATTAAAGAAGAGTAGAGAATAGAAAATGGGTTCATAATCTTCTCCAAAAGCTGTAAAAGGTTCGGATCAGCCCCAAAGATCCTAAAATATCTCTAGCCAAAAGTATGAATGTCTAACAAGAATGAAACAACAAAAAAAAGCATAATATAAAGTATATAACACGTACTGGGTCTCCTTTGTAAATACTGGAACTTATGGGTCAAAACTGTGAATCCTCATATCTTCATTAATTCGCTGGCAGTTTGCAACTTGGAGGCTGCTTCGATTGATGCATGAGTGCATCGGTCGATGCTCAGGTCGATCTCACATGGTGATATATGTTCATAATGGCTCCAACTACATTCTTTGCCCAAAAAGCTCCACAATCCTCCAAAGTCCTCTAAATGTGTGTAAACCTATAAAACACCTGAAAAGACTAGAAAGACACTACAAAAGACTCGAATATGTACTTATATCATGGCTTAAAACACCTAAAAACCATGATATATCAAGTCCCCACACTTAGCCTTTGCTTGCCCTCAAGCAAAACATAAAACTAGATAAGAAGAAGAAGTTTGAAAACTTTAGAAATTCGTTTCATCGTTGAAGTACTACACTCATATTCGCCTTAGTAATCCACTGAAAAATGAACCTGCAGACATCAAGACCAACATATACTTCCCTCCACACTTAGCAACTGTTCTAAGTAAACTCCACAATCAGATTCAAAGCATTCAAATTCACCATACTGATTTATGTAATCTAATAAGTGCGGTCTCACCTAGGGAGTATCGATCAAAAAACACATAGACTCTTACTCTGTTAGAATCTAACCACCATACTATCATTTTTGGGTAATTTTTCCCCCTTTTCCTTCCTTAGCATCTAATTTTTCCCATTTGGGTATCATATTATTTTTTTTATCAGTGCTCTTCCCGCATTGGGATGTACTTTGGACATATTTCATTAATGCACATGAGCTAATAGGGGTCCTACCACTCCCGTGATCACTTCGAAGCTAGTAGCTTATCCGCAGTTTATCTCTTTTTTTTTTACTATAAGGAAAAGGGAAGGGAACCATACTTAGACAAGTTTACAAGCTGTGTCAGAACTAATAGAGGAATCAAACTCAAACTATACCAAACCCCTAGGTGAGAAAAAATTAAGTTAAGTTAAAGGTGAAGTCAGTAATAGATTCGCTGAATACCTGAAGCGATATGGATGTCCTCAGTAGGCTGATCTGCGTTGGGTTTTCTAATAGTTAGAGATCATCTGCAAGCTCATCCAATGGTCATTTAAGTTCTTGCAAGTGTAGTGATCTCCTAAAAAAGTCATAGTTTCTTACTAAATGGTTTTGACTCAATAAAACAGACTTGAATGACTCTAAGAAAAGAAAAAGAATATGTTAGTACCACCTCCCCCACACTTGAAACACACTGTCCCCAGTGGAATCAAAGCTTAGGTTTGGTAAAAGATGAAAAAGGACTGAATGTACTTATATTCGGCGATTTTTACCTGTCTCGCAACTGCGTCAACCGACTCACATGTGCAATGGTCGACGCATGTTTTGGGAAGGGTGCATCGATCGGCGCACCGCATCGATCGATGCACAGCGTGTCTGTTCTGTGAATTTTTATAGACAACATATGTTCTGTGAATAATCACAAAAACTCAACCTGTAAGTTACATAAACCAAAGACAACACAAAATCAAAGCAACCAAATAGTCATATAGAGCAAAGTACATCAATTTCCAAAGTAGAAGGACTGACATAGACTCAAGAAAACATAAAAATGACTCAAGGAAAATAAAAAGAAAGAAAGAAAAAGTACAGAACCAAATGTCGTGGAAATCAGATCTCATCGGAGTCAGTCTCATCATCGATGCCTGCATAAATATAATAACCACTGGTCTCAGGAGTGGGAGATCGTCTGCGTCGAGGAGCAGGTGTAGGAACATGGACTCTCTGCTGACGCCTGTAAGAGAAGCTAGCTATCATCTCCCAAATTCCCTTCACTCTGTCATTCAGCATGGTATGGAAGGCTCCTGTAAACATCTCTGCGGGATCCATAGTTGGATTAAGATATGGTAAAGGCACGAACTCACCTGCTGCATTTGTAGGGGCAGGCGCAGGTGGAGGAGCAGCAAAGGTATAAGCTCTAGAAGAAGAAGCACCGAGAGGGTTAGCAGCTGTAGGTACTGAAGGAACTTGGAGCCAATTCTACCAGATTCAGAATTGCTGTCATGTTCCCGAAGCCTAGGATCTAGGGTCTAGTTAATTGAATCATAGATCTGACCTCGTGATTACCTGGAGATTGGCAGCAGAAGATAAGAAGGTAAACGAGATCTAGAGCGCCTCAATCGCTGCGCCTCTATCGTAGTCCACACGCACACAAGCTGGAATCCGCCGGGATGCTAGGGTCGGGAATCGGATCTCTTGGGATTTCTGTGTTTTCTAGAGAAAGATGTAGGATTGTTCGGTTGATCCTGATTCAATTCTCATATTGATATCAACCTAAACATGCATCAGATCTAGGTGTTCTTATTTAGAAACATTATGATCTCACCTTTTACCTGTTTGTTGCAGCGGAATTGATGAACAGGTCAGAGATCAGGGAGATACACCAAGGGATGAATCCTCCAAAGGCTCACACACGCAATCACCGGAAACTGGCTGCTAGACCACGAGGAGATGGGGCGCAGAAGAGAGAGAGAGGCGCGTCTGAGTGTTAGGGTTTGGGGAGAAAAGACTTGGCTTTTAGTCATTAAAAGCCTTCTCTTTCCCTTTTGGGCTTTTGGGCCCAATCTGATTAAATCCCATTTAATCAGACCCATTAATCTTTCTCTCTTAGTACGACAAATGCCTAGCACTTTTGTCGTACTTCTGCTATGCCGTTCCAACATTATTTCCTGCTAGCTTAAGCGTGTGACCCATATGGGATCATACAATAAAGGCAATAAGTCCAAGACTTATAGATCATGAGCGGACTCTAGCAAGCCATCATGACCCCCAGTATTGTATGACTTATGTCTGATCACTGACATACTCTTACGTTATAGAGACAATACAGAGATTGCTGGACACAATTCCAACAATCTCCCACTTGAACTGGAATCTCTGTATTCATAATCCCTTTCGTCTCAATATCTCGATTAGTCATAAGGCAAGATTAGTGTCATCCTTATAAAGCCTAATCTTGTTCATCGGACTCTGATTTGATACTGACAATCCAAACGACTCGGGAAAGTCCGTTTGAGCATGGCCATGCGTTTTCCAGTATTCAAATCTCCGATTGGCCTAGAGATATTCACTCCATTTATATTGGAGGGACAAATCCCATCTTGTTCCATCACTGTAAACTACTCATTTCATGATGTACCCAAACAAGGTCCTTATAGCTATCACAGAACGATAGCGTTAAACAATGATCAAAGTACATCAGTCCATGTGCAGTTACATGCATGTGAACTCAGGTCTAAGGACTATACTCTATAGTCGTAGTAAGAATCTCTTATGACACAGATATAAATATCCTGAAGAGTTCTTATAAGCGGGTCTTGTCCGGTCGTATGTTCCCAACATACACCTATGTACTGACTTTGATGCCGCGCATCTATGACACACTGAGACTTTGTCATAAGTCACGTACCAATCCAGTCTCACACGGTTGTTGATGTTCCAATTTCAACAACCTTCGACTAGGGACAGGATGATACAAAACATTTATCAAATATAGGATCTCATGATCAAGCTAAATGACTTTGATGACTCAAGATCAAGTCACTTACTTCGATGACCTATAAAATGTTTCATATCATTTTGGAACGATTATTTCATCACAGTTAAAATAATCTTGAAATAATAAATTTCATTAAACATAAAATAATGTTTTACAAGAACATATCAAATAACTAAAATAAAGCTCACAAAACTCCCACTCAAATTTAGATTACATTTCAATGTTTCTAATGCCTACAGCTTCAGTCAGTAACTCGAGCTTAGGCCTTGGGAGTGGCTTTGTCAATGGATCAGCGACATTATCATCTGTCGGAACTCGGCTGATCTTGACTTCCTTTCTATTAATGATGTCACGTATCAAGTGATATCTTCTTTGAACATGCTTGGATTTCTGGTGTGATCTTGGTTCCTTTGCCTGAGCTATAGCACCATTGTTGTCACAAAACAGTGCCAGAGGCTCAGCCGCATCTGGTATCACACCTAGTTCCATAATGAACTTTCGTATCCAAACAGCTTCCTTCGCTGCTTCCGAGGCGGCGATATATTCAGCTTCTGTAGTGGAATCAGCAACGGTGTCCTGCTTGGAGCTTCTCCAACTTACTGCACCGCCATTCAGACAAAAGACATAACCGGACTGTGACCGGAAATCATCAGTGTCTGTCTGGAAACTTGCGTCCGTGAATCCACTGACTTTAAGCACATCACTTCCACCGTACACCAAGAACTTATCCTTAGTATGTCTTAGATACTTCAAGATATTCTTTACGGCAATCCAATGGTTTTCACCTGGATTTGACTGGTATCTACTCGTCATGCTCAATGCGTAAGCAACATCAGGACGAGTACAGATCATGGCATACATGACAGATCCTATTGCAGATGCATAAGGAATATTCTTCATGCGCTCAAGCTCAGCAGCCGACGTAGGGCTCTGCTTCTTGCTTAGCGTTGTGCCATGTACCATTGGCGTGAAGCCCTTCTTGGAATCTTTCATGCTGAATCTTTGTAGGACTTTGTCAATGTATGAGTCTTGAACACAAGCCTATCAGCCTCTTAGGTCTATCCCGATAGATCCTAATTCCAAGAACGTATGCGGCTTCACCCATGTCTTTCATGGAAAAACAACTTCCAAGCCAGTCCTTTACAGACTTCAGCATTGGAACGTCGTTTCCGAGAAGCAGTATGTCATCAACATACAGAATAAGAAAAACGATTTTGCTCCCACTAGTTTTCTTATACACGCATTGTTCTTCTTCGTTTCTGATGAAGTCAAATTGCTTGATCGCTTCATCAAAACGAAGATTCCAGCTCCTCGATGCTTGCTTCAATCCATAAATGGATTTATGAAGCTTGCATACTTTCCCAGCATTCTTTGGATCTATGTAACCGTCAGGTTGCGTCATATACACATCCTCTTCCAGAATACCATTCAGGAAGGCGGTTTTCACGTCCATCTGCCAAATTTCATAATCATGAAAAGCTGCAGTTGCTAGTAGAATCCGAATAGATTTCATCATAGCCACCGGTGAATAGGTTTCATCGTAGTCCACACCGTGAACTTGTCTGAAACCTTTTGCCACCAACCTGGCTTTATAAATCTGGACATTTCCATCCACGTCAATCTTCTTCTTGAAGATCCATTTGCACTCGATGGCTTTTACACCAGCGGGTAAGTCAACCAACGAAAATACTTGGTTGACCGACATGGAGTCCATTTCGGAATCAGTGGCCTTGCGCCACTTAGAGGAATCTGGGCCCATCATGGCTTGATTGAAGTTCGATGGTTCATCACCATCAATGATCAAAAGATCATGACAGTCAGTCACGAGGAATCCCTGATATCTCTCGGGTTCGTGACGGATCCTCCCGGATCTTCGAACTTCAGGTACTACAGGTTCAGGCTCTACAATTTCTTGTAGGTCCTCCTGCTGCTCTTCCTCATTAGGTTGAGCAGTGTCCTGTTCATCTTGAATTTCTTCAAGCAGTACCTTACTCCCACTGTCTTTCTTAGAGAGAAACTCCCTCTCAAGAAAGTTACAATCCCGGGCAACAAAGATCTTGTTCTCGGAACGTAGATAGAAGTAATAAGCCTTGGTTTCCCGTGGATAACCAATGAAGTAGCATTTATCTGATTTTGGTGTAAGCTTATCTGAGATTAATCTCTTAACATAGGCTTCACAACCCCAAATTCTTAGATAAGACAGCACTGGAGCTTCTCCAGTCCATAATTCATATGGTGTCTTTGCTACTGCTTTTGATGGCGCTCTATTTAGAGTGAACACTGCTGTTAGCAGAGCATATCCCCAAAGGGATATTGGAAGGTCTGTGTGACTCATCATAGATCGAACCATATCCAATAAGGTCCGATTTCTCCTCTCAGACACACCATTCCATTGAGGTGTTCCAGGAGGAGTGAGTTGGGATACGATCCCACACTCTCTCAGATGATCACTGAATTCTTGACTTAAGTATTCTCCTCCTCGGTCGGACCGAAGAGCCTTAATGCTTTTGCCAAGTTGGTTCTGTACTTCATTTTGGAATTCTCTGAACTTCTCAAAAGATTCAGACTTATGTTTCATCAAATAAACATATCCATACCTACTGAAATCATCAGTAAAGGTAATGAAGTACTGATAGTTTCCTCTTGCATTTGTGGACATTGGGCCACACACATCAGTGTGTATCAGGCCCAATAAGTCACTGGCCCTCTCGTTAGGTTTATTAAAGGGGGCCCGTGTCATTTTGCCCATCATGCAGGATTCGCATTTCTCACATGACTCAAAGTCAAATGAGCCAAGAAGTCCATTCGAATGGAGCCTCTTGATGCGTTTCTCGCTGATGTGCCCTAAACGACAATGCCATAGAAACGTTCGGTTTTCCTCATTAGGTTTAAACCGTTTTGTATTAATGTTATAAATTGGCGCGGATTGATCGAGTATGTAAAGCCCATTCGTAAGAGGGGCAGAACCATAGAACAAATTGTTGCGATTGAAGGAACATAATTTATTCTTAACTGAAAAATCATAACCTTCCAAATCCAACAAAGAAATTGAAATAATATTTCTGCTTATAGCAGGTACAAAATAACAATTATTAAGTTCTAAAATCAATCCCGAAGGTAAAGACAACAAGTATGTTCCTACAGCTAGTGCTGAAACTTTCGCTCCATTCCCAACTCGTAGCTCTACTTGTCCTTGCTTCAGCCTTCTACTGTTGCTGAGTGCCTGCATATTAGTACAAATATGAGCCCCACAACCAGTATCCATGACCCATGAGGTATTATCAGAAGTAGTTGTATTCACTTCTATAACAAAAATACCTGATGAAGAAGTCTCGAAAGTCTTCTTCTTTAATTCCTTTAGACCTTCCTGGAATTTCTTGCAATCTCTTCTCCAATGCCCCAGTTCTTTGCAGAACCTGCACATGTCAGTAGGCCCAGCCTTGGACTTGGGCTTGGGCTTTGGCGTGTCCTTGTCCGCGACTTGGACACCCTTGGCCTTTCCCTTATCCTTAGCAGAAGACTTCTTGAACCCCTTGCCCTTTTGTACCATAAGCACATTGGGGTCCTTGGCGGTTTTCTTCAAGTTGGGCTCTGCAGTCTTGAGCATTCCGTGAAGCTCAGGCAGTGTCTTACTCAAGCCATGCATGTTAAAGTTCAGAATGAACTGATCATAGCTTGCAGGTAAAGACTGCAGAATGATGTCGCAGGCAAGTTCCTGGCTGATTGGGCAGTCGAGTTTGTGAAGATGATCGAGATAACCCATCATCTTCAACACATGAGGACTCACTGCCGCATTCACAGCCAACTTACAGTCCAAGAGGTTCTTAACTGTCTGGAACCTCTCGGTCCTAGCCTGCTCCTGAAAAAGCGATTTCAGGCTTGCCATGATCTCGATTGGAGACAATACACTTTCGAACTGTTTTTGCAGCTCAGGAGTCATTGTCACCAACATCAGGCAATAAACATCATTTTCATCTGACGAATGCTTTTCCCAAGCATTGTGCAGAGTCCTGGCAGCATTGGCAAGAGGCCTCTCGGGGAGGGGATCTCGAAGGACGTAATCCTTCTTCTCCTGCTTGAGGACCAGCCTCAAGTTCCTTGACCATGTCAGGAAGTTCGTTCCAGTCAGCTTCTCCTTCTCGAGAACAGACCGGATCGAGAATGTGTTTTGAGTGCTTGTAGTAGTCATATCTGAAATATATAAATAAAAAGGTTATTAGTTATATGTTCAAAATGATTAATCTCGTATTAAAGTATAATATGATTAATCATGCATTATATTCAATAACATAAGTTACCCTCAATAGAATATAATGATTCCAAGATCCACATATAACTAAGATCAAAGTGGGCCACTGGCCGTCACCCAACCTTAGCTTATATCGGTAAGCCCTATATCGGCTAATTATATCCGTGATATAACTCTTGGTTGTGAATCTGGGCCCGAGGCCCAATCCACTCTGATGTCTCAAGGCCCGGGACTCCCGATGGCCTAGTCAAGAAAACCGGACTATACAGTCATGTAATCATTAATGTCTGGGACTCCCAACGACATTTATGAATCACAAACCGTCTTATCCACGCAAAAGCAGACATCCTCACACTGTAAGGCCATGAATGCAATTGAATGGGCTTTGACAGCTGACATAGCCTGGACAAGACATCCAACGCTTGATATTATTTGAGGTTCGTAGGTTTATTAAAATCATTCCCAAAATAGAAGATTACTATTTCGGGAAACTTTCTATTTATGGAAACCTACTATTTTTGGAAACTTTCTAAAATTGGAAACTTTCTAAAAACGGAAACTTTCTAATTTTAGAAATTCCTTTAAAATCCAAAACCCGCAAATTCAGAAACTTCTGTTTTAAGAAACTTTCTAATTATAAAATTTCGGAAACTTTAATTTAAAATCGACTTTATAATATTATAAAATAAATTTTAAATTTATCTGAAGAAAGACTCAAATAATTGGCCCAATTGTTTTAACTTCTTGGCCCGAGGCCCAAGAATTGGTCCATGTCCAAGACATGACCCAATTGTCCAATTAATTGACATAACCGGTCTGGTTCATTAAAACTGGTCTAACCAAGTTTCAATTACTACGATGACCACAATTGTCAACCGGTTATTTACTAAACCGGAATTTCTCAATTTATTTGGTCCAACCAAATCAAATTAGAAATTCCTGGTTTAGGCACTAAATCCAATATTTCTTTCGACATTGGATTTCTTATTCCGGTTTAACCAGATTTAATAAAATTATTAAAATCTGTTTATTAAACCAGAATGAAAGATTTTAATCAAGTTTTAAACCGAACCCTGAACCGAACCGATTTGGTCACGAACCAAACCGAGTTGGTCGTGACCTAGCTTGCTTTCCAAGAAAACATCGGCCAGCCGCACAGCCGCGAACCAACCGATCCGAGATCGAGGCGATACGCAGCCGGGACGGGCCATCGGGACGGTGCAGCCGGGACGCGGACGAGTTGCTCGGACCGACGCTCCACGATCGCCGAGCGATCGGGACGCGACGCACGCGACCGGGACGCGACCGAGACGAGCTATCGGATGCGTCGCGACGATCGATCGTGATCGATCATACGATCCGATCCGATCCATTCGACCATCCCGACCGTCCGACCCGCGATCCCGTCCGTCCGGTCCAACTCATGGCCGTGATAATCAACCGGCCAAGCCGGTCGATCTCTTCCTTGGCCGATCGACAAAACCCGAGTCATATAGCTCGGTTTTGTGATCCAATCTATTTGTTTAGAGTTCAATTCTGATTCTTAACTGTTTTATCTTATCAGTAATTGATTCAAAACAATTCTAAACAGATTAAACAACCTAAACAATGAATCTAAAACAAGAAACCTAAGAACCAATGGCTCTGATACCACTGTAGGATTGTTCGGTTGATCCTGATTCAATTCTCATATTGATATCAACCTAAACATGCATCAGATCTAGGTGTTCTTATTTAGAAACATTATGATCTCACCTTTTACCTGTTTGTTGCAGCGGAATTGATGAACAGGTCAGAGATCAGGGAGATACACCAAGGGATGAATCCTCCAAAGGCTCACACACGCAATCACCGGAAACTGGCTGCTAGACCACGAGGAGATGGGGCGCAGAAGAGAGAGAGAGGCGCGGCTGAGTGTTAGGGTTTGGGGAGAAAAGACTTGGCTTTTAGTCATTAAAAGCCTTCTCTTTCCCTTTTGGGCTTTTGGGCCCAATCTGATTAAATCCCATTTAATCAGACCCATTAATCTTTCTCTCTTAGTACGACAAATGCCTAGCACTTTTGTCGTACTTCTGCTATGCCGTTCCAACATTATTTCCTGCTAGCTTAAGCGTGTGACCCATATGGGATCATACAATAAAGGCAATAAGTCCAAGACTTATAGATCATGAGCGGACTCTAGCAAGCCATCATGACCCCCAGTATTGTATGACTTATGTCTGATCACTGACATACTCTTACGTTATAGAGACAGTACAGAGATTGCTGGACACAATTCCAACAAAAGAGGATCAGTTTTTCTGTCAAGAAAAACTGTCTGCGACGGCACGCTTACCTAGGTCGAAATATAAAACTCGTTTATATATTGACCTCGAGGTAAACTGAAACATCAGTTTCGGTTTCGCCCTCGTGTCGACCGACACACCTATTGGTGTCGATCGACACACATCTTGTATCGATCGATGCACCAAGGGCATCGATCGACACATCTCTTAAAACACGATATCAATGTGTATCCAATACACATTGATAGGATCATATGCCAATGATCAATCCCATACCAAGTGTATCCAACTTGCTTAGGTGTGTGACTCTGTAGGTTCACACGATACCAGAAATGAGTTACAACTCATTTGTCATAAGCAGTTTCTAGCAAAACATTATGACTACCTAGTATCACATGAATTGTTCGATCTCGACAATACAACTATCTCTAGAGTAAGTACAATGTGATTTCAGGACATAATCCCAACAATCTCCCACTTGTACTGGAATCACCTATTCCTATAATCCCTTCGTCTCTATATCTCGATATGGCATAAGGCAAGAGACTGTGTCATCCTTATTATAGCCAATATCATGTTCATCGAACTCCTGATCTATACTGATATAACAAACGACTGACAATCACCTCGTTTGAGCACGGCCATGCATTTTCTCAGTATCAAATCTTCGATGGGCCCTGAGATATTTATCTCCCGTTATACAGGAGGGACAAATCCCATCTTGTTCCATCCCTGTTTCTACACATAGTTCATGATACGCATAAGCAATGCCGTTATAGCCGCCAGTTACGGAACAACGTTTGACAAGGTCAAAACGCACCAATTCATATGCTAGAAAGCATGATGAACTCAGGTCTAAGGACTATACTCTATAGTCGTAATGAGAACCTCCCATGACACTGATATAACCATCCTGTGGAGTTCTCATTAGCGGGTCAAATCCGATCATATGTTCACCAACATATATCTATGTGATTGACTGTGATAATCATATCGTTGACTCCATGAAACTTAGTCCAACAGTCACCTCACATGCTAGTCTCTCGCGGTTATTGGTGTCCCACTTCAACAACCTTGACTAGGGACAATCGTAATTTATGTCATCCTTTTCTTATAGGGTTTCATGATCAAGTCCTCAACTTGATGACCTATATGATGACCATAAAATACTTTGGGACCATTACTTAATTATCCAATAATTAAATAATACCGATGTCAGTTCTAACTTACACAAACTTTGCCATAGCATGTCTATGTAAAGATCATAACATAACTAAATAACTCCCACTAGAATCAAGATCATCTCTTCAGATATCTAATACCTACAGCAAGAGAATAAATCTCGTGCTTAAGTTGTGGGAGACTCTGCGGTGTTTTGCTTGAAACAATTTCAACAAACCACACCGCCATTCAGATAAAAGCACCATTCTACGGTCCACTGCTTGGAGTCTTTCCAACAGACAGCACCACAATTCAGACAAAGAGACATAACCAGGTGGGAACCGGGAATCGTCTTTGTCCGTCTAACTACTTTCAACTGGTTCGTCACTTCCTCAGTTCACCACGAAACTATCCTTAGAGTTCCTCAAACACTTGGGATATTTCTGGTAACTGTTCAGTGACTATTACCGGAACATATTGGTATTTTCTCATCATGCTCTATGCATAAGCTGCATCTAGACGAACGCAAAATATGGCATTTATGATGGATTCTATTGCAGCAGCATAAGCAATCACACTCATTAATACTAGTTCAGCCAGTGTTCAAAACACTTCATCTTGCTAATATTGTTACTAGCTCAGCCAGTGTCCAAGACACTTCATCTTGCTTAGATTATTGCCATAAGACCTTTGGTGTTAAGCCATTCTTGGAATTAAGCACATATGAACTGTCAATACCTTATCAACATAAGGATTTTGACATGATCCAATTAGCCTTTCTGATCCATTCCAATGGATCCTTATTCCAAGAACTTTACGGCCTTCTCCCATGTCCATCGTTAAATTTGACTTCCGACCCAAATATTGACAAGACTTTAGCGTCGGAACGTCGTTTATGAGATTAAGTACATTACGTACATACGGTCTGAGAATTGCAATTACGCTCCCACTAGTCTTCTTGTAAACGCATGGTTTCATTTCTATTCTGATCAAGTCAAAACTCTTGACCACATTATCAGAATGTTGATTCCAACTCCAAGATGTTTGCTTCAATCCAGAAATGGATCGGTGAAGCTAACATGCATACCCAGCCAATTTTTCGGAGTTGGGGCTCACCATCGCTTCTTTGAATTTCGCATGCTCGTCACTTTTCAATGATCAACAGATCACAACAATCGGCTACGAGAAATCACTCTCGAGTTAGTGACGGATCCTTTCGGATCTGCGAATTTCAGGCTCCACAGGTGTAGATCCTACATCACTTTGTAGATCTCACCGCTGCTCTCCCTCAACAGGTTGAGCAGCCTCCTGTGTTTATCGAATTTCTTCGATGTGTACTTTTACTCCCACTGTTCCTTTTGAAAGTACGATCTTTCTCAAAGACACAGTTCCGAACAACAAATCTTTGTTCTCGGATTGGTTATGAAAGTAGTAAGCCTCGGTTTCCTTGGGACAACCAGCGAGGTAGCACTTATCAGATTTGGGTTCAAGCTTATTAGCTATCATCCCCAAATCATCAGAAACAACTTACTTGAAAAACTTCCAGTCCACATCCAATGTGGTGTCTTTCAATTGATTCTGATTGAAACCCTTTTCTGCGCAAAGACAAACATTTTAGAACGTATTCTTAAATGATTATGGAAGATTCTTGTGACTCATAATTAATCGGAGCATATCTAATAAGATCCGATTCATTCTGTCAGATGATCACCAAATTCTTGACTCAAGTATTTTCCTCCGCGATCTAATCGAGAATCTCAATACTTCTGTCAAATCGGTTCTTCACTTCATCTTGGAACTCCTCAAGGGATTCCTGCTCGTGTCTCATCAAATGAACACAGCCATACTTATTGATGCCATCAATGAGGTAATGAAGTACAGAAGATTTCCTCTGGCACTAATGCTCATTGGTCCGCATACATCAGTATGTGTAAGGCCCAATAAGCCTCTGGCCCGTTTTCTTTTAGCTCTGCTAAAAAGCCTTAGTCATTTGGCCTAGTAAGCAGAATTCATGTCTCAAATGATTTATAATCAAATGAGCCCAAAAGCCCAAAGCTATGGAACTCTTGAATTCGCTTCACTCTATGTGGTCAAAATGACTGTGCCAAGGAAAAATCGACTTCAAGTCATCAGACTTAAAGTGTTTGGTATTCATGTTATATGTACAAGCGTACCTTGGTTTAAGATTTAAATCCCATTCTAAACGGGGTGCTACCATAGAATATTTCATTTAGATTTAAAGAACAAAACTTGTCTTTTGTCAAAATGAAAAACATCCAAATTCTTACAAGAATATGAAAGACATCTCTGCACAAGGCAGATACATAGTAGCAATTACATAATTTCTAAAACCAAGTATGAAAGGCTCCTACAAGTGGAGAATCTCTACGGCTCATGTAGCAACCATTGCTTCATACCAGACACGCAGTTCCACTTGTCCTCTCTTCAACGTTCTACTGTCGCTTGTGTCCTGCATATTTCAAAAATATCAGTACCACAACTAGTATCCAATACTAACGTAGAACTTGAAACAATAACACAATACCTGAAGAAGAAGTACCATACATCTTCTCCATCTCTTGTGAATCTTCCAAGAATTTAATGCAATTTCTCTTCCAATGCCCAAACTCTTTACAGTAGCAGCATTTATCAACATCGGATGGGCCAGACTTGGGCTTAAAAGATGACACATGCTTATCCCGATTCCAAATCTGAACGGCCTTGCCTTCACCCTTGTCTTTACAAGATTTCTCAAATCTTTTACCCCTTTTGATGTTTTGCTCTGCTGTCTTGAGCATGCCATGCAGCTCAGTCAACGTCTTCGTCAAGCCTTTCTTGATATAGTTCTTTATGAACTTATCATAACTTGACGGCAGTGACTGCAGAATAATGTCAGTAGCCAACTCCAAGCTGACAGGACAATCCAGTCTCCCTAGGTTATCAATGTAACCCATCATTTTAATGACATGAGGACTTACTGGAGCATCCTCTGGTAGCTTGCACCCAGTGAGAGACTTCACCATCTGGAATCTCTCAACTCGTGCCAGATCCTGAAACTTCAGTTTCAGGCTGGTGATCATCTCTATTGGCGACTCCATGTTCTCGTATTGACTCTTCAAGTCCGAGATCATGGTAGCCAACATCAGACCACGCACATCTACCACATCGATATAATGCTTATTCCAAGCATCATATACTACACTCGAGCGATTGGGCCCAAGCCTTTCTGGAAGAGCTTTCTCAAGGACATAGTCCTTGCTCTCCTGCTTGAGGATTAATCTCAAATTCTGATACCAATCCAAGAAGTTGGATCCATTTAACTTGTCCTTCTCAAGGACGGATCGCAACGAGAAAGTAGTCTTAGACAAAAGCTGAAATCCAAGAAAAGCCAAGATTTAGTTATGCATTCCTTCAGAAATCTTATCTAATAAGAAAACTCGCATTATATTCAAACAATGTTTCCTCAATGAATATAATGATCCAAGACCCATACTTCACCAAAATCTGAGTGGACGACTCGCCATCACCCAAAATTTAGTTATCTAGGTAAGCAAATCATTGCTAATTATACCCAGTACAACTCTTGGTCGCAGATAAGACAATCCATGTCTCATCTACTCTGACGTCTCTGGGCCCAGAACTTCTGATAGCCCAGTCAAGTAAACCAATCTCTTCTGTCTTGTGATCATTGACAGTCGCACTGCGAGTCTATCAATGATCATCTGCCTTGCTCAGGTCACTGTGGATACCAAGGACTCCAAGACTATCCAACAATGAACCGAGTCTTGACAGTAGACGAGATTGGGCAAGACATAAAGGTCACTTGATGTTTAGTTGAGGAAACTAAACTCTGAAAGGTTAGTAAATCAATCTATTAGGTCATGTAATTTTTTGATGTCAAGCACCGCAAGTCCATCAACATAATTACCTGTCTTACTCACCTAATTGTGGACACCAAGCTCTTGGCTAGACCATCACACAACGAAATATGTCTTGACAGTGACCATATTGAAGCCAAACTTTGATCAAGGTTTAAGTCTAGTTTGGTTTCTGAAAATTCAAGGTTCAATAACCAGAATTTCGAACTCTGTGTCGATCGACGCAGACTATGTCTGTCGATCGACAACACCAAACTTAACCGGACTTCAATAACCGATTAATCCAATTAACCCGGTTTATTGAACCGGTCATGTCGATCGACACAACCCATGTGTCGACATAGACCTAAACCGAAGACAGTTTTGATAATCGGTCCAATTCAATTGAACCGACTTATCAGATCAAACTGATCTTAACCAATCGGTTTATATAAATTGGGATAATTAGTTCAATCCAATTGAACCAATTCATCCAATTTAAACCGTTTTAACCAGTTTCAACTAATTGTGATAACCGGTTCAATTCAATTGAACCGACTTATCCAATCAAACTGATTTTAACCAAATTGGTTTATGCTAATTGAGATAATCAGTTCAATCCAATTGAACCAATTCATCCAATTTAAACCGATCTGTTCGGACTTAACCAAGCATGATAACCGGTCCAATCCAATTGAATCGATTAACCATTCGCTAGGTCTGTGTCGACCGACACTAACCTGTGTCGATCGACACTTGACCGAATCTGTTCTGTGTCGACCGACACTTAACCTGTGTCGATCGACACAACAGCTTTTCTGATTTTTCTTCGCGAAAAACCCTAGCCGCCGATTCTGTCGGATTCACATCTCTGTGTCGATCGACACTGTGCGAAAACACAGAATCGTTTTTCGATCAGATCGATCTCACCTGATCTTAATCAAACAACCTAGTTTGCGAATCTAAATCATCAAATTCAATTAAACAGGTTGATTCAATGGAAAACCCTAATGCTCTGATACCACTGAAGGAACTTGGAGCCAATTCTACCAGATTCAGAATTGTTGTCATGTTCCCGAAGCCTAGGATCTAGGGTCTAGTTAATTTAATCATAGATCTGACCTCGTGATTACCTGGAGATTGGCAGCGGAAGATAAGCAGGTAAACGAGATCTAGAGCGCCTCAATCGCTGCGCCTCTATCGTAGTCCACACGCACACAAGCTGGAATCCGCCGGGATGCTAGCGCCGGGAATCGGATCTCTTGGGATTTCTGTGTTTTCTAGAGAAAGAGGATCAGTTTTTCTGTCAAGAAAAACTGTCTGCGACGGCACGCTCACCTAGGTCGAAATATAAAACTCGTTTATATATTGACCTCGAGGTAAACCGAAACATCAGTTTCGGTTTCGCCCTCGTGTTGACCGACACACCTATTGGTGTCGATTGACACACATCTTGTATCGATCGATGCACCAAGGGCATCGATCGACACATCTCTTAAAACACGATATCAATGTGTATCCAATACACATTGATCGGATCATATGCCAATGATCAATCCCATATCAAGTGTATCCAACTTGCTTAGGTGTGTGACCTGTAGGTTCACACGATACCAGAAATGAGTTACAACTCATTTGTCATAAGCGGTTTCTAGCAAAACATTATGACTACCTAGTATCACATGAATTGTCCGATCTCGACAATACAACTATCTCTAGAGTAAGTATAATGTGATTTCAGGACATAATCCCAACAGGTACTCTGCGCAGATAGTTTCTGTGAGGCTCAAAGCTCATATCCAGCAATATATCAACCTTCGTGAGCTCCGGTAAGGGAAGCTGCACCCACCACTCACGTAAGTCTGCATCAGTTGAAACCCAAAGATTTCCATGCTTCATCCAAGTGGCACTCCTCAAGTGAGCATCATCCATCCATAGCCTCTTAGTGACACACTCTCTCCCATCTGTAGGAATCCTAAAGCGATGAAAGATATGAGTAAGCAGGCTGCCCACAGACTCAGTCTTCTTGCCTTTAAATGTCTTAGTCTTCAAACTGCAGAGATGATCAGTGATGACTGCTCCCATGTTGAGTCTAGGCGTAGGGTCAGTCATGGAAGTGCCTTAGAACAAGTGGCTTATCCCAGTTTGCATAACATCGTGTACTCCAAAACACGCACAACATACCTCAAGCCCGGATATCACTCATTACAAAATGAGACCAGAAGAACAGAGTGTTTGAATCCTCCCAGTCAGCAGTAAGGACGCAGCGAATAGGCTCCAAACTGAACCCATAGACGCGGAAGAGATCTAGAATCGAAATGCGGTACCTGACACCCATACACATGAAGGTAAAGGTCCCTTCAGCTGCCCTCTTGCGCCTCTCATCTGTGTAGTACACTCTGCAGGTAGACAACAGCTGTCTGATCAAATCCGGATATAGCTCATAACTCCTCATATGCATTGTTCCCAAGCCAATCTTATGTATCAACTTCTGCACATTCTCTGTAATCCCCATCATATGCAAGTCCTATAATGGGCAAAGCGTGTAGGCTTGATATCCATGTCAATCCAGGAATTGTAGAACAATGTGTCATAGTCATCCCATGCCCCGAGATCTCTCGCTCATTGCAAGCATCGCTCTCTGTCTCATTTTTAGGATCATTCTGTCATTGTCTCAGCATAGGGATCAGATCCTTCTCTCCCTTAGGCCAAGGATACTGCAATGCTCCAAGAACATGCTGATTAGGTGCAGGAGGCGATGAAGCGCGTGAGAGCCAATAAGCAGGCATATCTGTGTTATAAGGAACGTTCATGTGCTTTCGTGGAGGCATCTGCAATCAAAGACACAAGATAAGCAATCTTGCAAATTAAGCCAAAGCTCTAAGATCAACAAACGCATCAAAATCTATATTAATCAGCACATGCAACCTTCATCAATATCAACACCAGACTCAATTCCTCTAAATCCATCCTAATTCCGCCATAAATCACATAATCGCAAGTGTTCATCGTCAAATCGGAAATTTTCGGAAAACTCGCGAAATCTGTTTATGCAATCATAAGGGTAACTCGAATTCTTCACCACAAGCCTCAAACAAGCATCAATATACCATGAAACAACAAAAATCGTGAAGAATTTGGATTTTTTCACCTTAGAGCCGAAATTAAAAAACGAGTAGATTCGGAGCACATACCTTTGAAATAGATGAAATGGATGATAAATATGAGAATATGGGAAAAATCAAGTGGATTAGAGCTTTGAATCACCGAAAACGAGTCAGGATTGAGTGAAATCGAGTGTATGTCGATTTTAGGTTCGGGTTCACGAAAGGGAAAAATGAAAATGAGGAAAAAGAACAAGAAAGAAAGGATATTAGCTCATGGCAGTGCGTCGATCGACTCATGTATGCGTCGATCGATACATATCACGATTTAATGAACCAGGTCAGTTCAATTAAATCATCGGTTTAAGAATGTACCTTTCTATTTTGTGTTGATTGGACCGGGTGCGTCGATCGTCACACAAGACCGCAACGTCGACGCACTTTGTGTGCCTTTCTTCATCGCGGTTTGATTTCAACCGCTGCTCGAACCACAATTTTAACGGCATAAATTCATTATAAACTCGCAGTTACTATGCATCCGCTGGCCCAACCGCATCAGAAAGTGCATCGACTGACGCACAGGACCGCGTCGATCGGTGCACTTCGTGTTTCCAAACATCGGACTCGATTTGCCCGATTTTTTCACCCGAGAAACTTTTAGCTTTTTGGTAGGTAAATCCATTCGGTCTATTTCTCAGTCTTAAAATCACACAATGACCTCTCAAATCTATTTCTGTAGATAGAACAATCCAACAAAAAGCTCCCTGGATCTTTCAGTTTCTCAGGAATCCTACCTTGAATCACAGCACTGTATACCTCACAGCACTGTTGTTTAGACATCGTTTCATCACATGAGTAGTCTTAAGAGCATCAATCAAAGGCATTTCAATCAACCCCTTGCTCATGATCTCCTTACATTTGACCAACTATAACTCATACTTAAATTTCCTTGAATTCTTAGGGAAGGGAACCTTAAGCTTATGGACTCTTTCTCAACAGTTTTCATCAGCAGTTTGAAACTTCTTACATTAGTCTTTACTAGAATTACTAGCTTAATATCATTCACTAAAAGTTTACTAAGTTAATACTAAAAGCTTTGGTCGAAAACTCGCTAGGCGCTAGTCGGGCGGTGAGGTTGGGCCTAGCGCCTAGTAAAAAAATCGGAGACTACACGAGATTTACGCGGGACGGAATTTTGGATGATTATTGTATAACTATTAATTATTGTAACATATAATACAAAAATATGTGTTTTTTTTTTTTGTCGACTACAAAAATATGTGTTAGTCCAGTGGTTTGGGCTCTCTATTATTAGCTATAGGTCGCGGGTTCAAACCGAGATTAATGGGGTTTTGTGTGATTTTTCATTTTATCCTTTTAATGAAGGGTAAAATCGATTTTGTCTCTTCATCTTCTTCATGAGGCTCCTTCTGCAACCCTAGAATGCGGCCGCTCCATTTTTTTTTTCGTTTTTTCTCATCATTTTCTTTCGTTTGTGATTGTAAATATACTGAAAATGATCAAATCTACCAAAGAATCTTCGATTTCTCATGAAAGAACAAATGAAAACAGAGTTTATTGAAAAATCCGATTTTTCACTCCGATTTTTGCTACTCGCGACGTCTCTTGGCCGAGGAGCGCCTCGCCGGCGACTAAATGGTGATAATCGGCGCGTTTTCGAACAAGGACTAAAAGTAAGTAAAAAGACTAAATTGCCACTTCAATTAAGTTACTAATTAATGTTATTTTATTTTTAAAAATAAAAATTTAAAATAAAAAAAAAATAAAAAGAAAAAATAAAACGCGAAAATGATGATCAAAAAATAAAAATAAAAATAAAAATAGAATAAAACATTAAATTTAAAAAACAAAAAATAAATTAAAACTAAAAACTAAAATTTAAAATTTAAAACTAAAGCTGAAATTAAAAAATAAAATTAAAAATTAAGTTTTAAAACTAAAAATTAAGTTTTAAAACTAAAAACTAAAATTTAAAATTTAAAAGAAAAACCTAAAACTAAAATTGAAAATTTAAAATTTAAAATTAGAAAATTAAAAACTGAAATCTAAAAAAGTAAAAATTAAAAAATAAAATTAAAAACTAAAGTTAAAAATTAAATTAAAAATTTAAACTTAGACACCAAAAATTAAAAATTTAAAATTAAAATTTAAAAGTACAAACTAAAAAATTTAAAATTTAAAGTAAAAAACAAAAGGATTAAAATCAAAATTTCAAAACTAACAATTAAAAATTAAAATTTAGAATTAGAAAATGAAAAACTAAATTAAGAATCAAAAAAGAAAAAATAAAATTTGAAATTTAAAACTAAAACTAAATAAATAAAAAAACTAAAAAATATTAATTAAAAATTAAAAATTCTATTTATTTAAGTGAAAACAAATTTTTTTAATTTTTGGATAATTTTCTAAATCTCTACCCTAATTTTATGTTTGAAATTAAATCCGAATAATATCTTGGATTTAAAAAAAAAAATGAAACTAACATTCACTAGTAGTTAAGTTTTTAAATCTTTTAGAATAAATTGAACTAAAAAAAAAAATCTGCAAAATAATTTCTTTGTCACATCACATTTGTAGAAAAATTCCGTAGATATAAAAAATAAATTTGTTACAAATCGAATAAATCTCATTCACTAAAAGACTACATTGTAATTTTTCAAAGATTTTTTCTAGTGTTGCAGAGTTAAACAAATGTATAAAAAATACAATAACTCTTGGACACTAACTTATAAATCTGCAAATCAAATCCACAAATTATGAAAAACTGTAAAAAAATTTACAAAAATCTTCAACACTAGCAAATAAATTTTTAAATTAAAGCGGCAAATCAAAATAAATCTACAAAAAAAAAATTAAATATATTACACTAAAAACAAATCTGTTACGAAACGTAATTGTTTAGTAATTTTTAAAACATCTTTTCATTTTCTTGAAAATCCGCAACAGAGGAAAAAATCTACAATAAATAAATTTATATCTACAGTGAAAAATCTGTAAACAATTAAATCTGTAAAAAAGAAGACTGTAAAAAATAAATCTATTTTTCATATGAAATTATACATTTTATTATTAGACCAGGGTGGAATGCGTTTTTGTCATACAAAGCCGGCAGAAAACATAAATTTCTCCGGAAAATAAACCCACAAAGGTTAACAAAGCCGACGGAATACGAAGATATCCCCGGAAAAAAACCTACTAATAAAACAAGTAACAATCGATAAAATCCAAGGTCAAACAAAGGCAAACCGAGACTGCTTATCAGAATTCGTGCGGAGAAGCTTGAGCGAGACTTATCGAAGAAGCCCACGGCCCACCAACGATAACATTAGCTACACGAACAGTTGCTGAAAGACCCTCTCTCAGACTAAAAAAACAAGACTCTGTAACCCGACAAGAAAATCCCTAAGAAAGGATCACTAAGACTCATCCCATGGTCACTTAGGTTCCTGTGAGTGTAGTGGTCTCCTCAGAAAGTCATAGTTTCCTACTAAACTGTTTTGACTCAGTAAAACAGACTCAACTGACTGACTCTAAGAAAACAAAACACAATGTCCGCAACCACCTCCCCCAGACTTGAACAACACTGTCCCCAGTGTCATAGAGTCTAGAGTCGGTGAGGGAAAAGTCAAAACCTTGTAAGTTGAGAAAAACCGAGACCTACCTTCTGTCGCAAATGGTGTCGACCGACACAAAAGCTCGAATCGATCGATTCAGAGCTTAGGTCAACCCATATTTTGGTATGTACTAGATCGATCGACACAGAGTTCGGATTGTGTCGACCGACACAAGCATGGTGTCGATCGACACTCTGCACGTATTTTAGTACCAAATCCGTAGACTTGATCAGGATCTGAGTAAGTTGTGTTAGTTACACAATTTCTCCAAATGTTAGCACTGTCAGATCACTCACAAACAAGTCAAATGCAACAAGATAGATATAGCAAAGTTTCAAAAAGTTCAACTCAAAGGAAGCATGACAAACCGACTCAATAAAAATCAAAACTGACTCAATAGAAAGAAAAATGAAAAGTGAAAAGGAAATCGAACTCAGGGAGATACTAGGATCAAGGAGAAACTAGGAGTCAGAATCCTCGTCGTCTGCCTGCGGTGGTGTAGGTGATCTCCGACGTCTACGACCGTGAGATGGACAGACGCAAGTGCAGCATAATGCCCTAGCAAACTCACTCCACATCGTCCTGACAGTGTCTACCAAATACTTCCACTGTGGATCGTCATCGTAACCAGGAGGTGGAAAAGGAGCATCCATAGGAAGATCCCAATGCGTATGTGGACCCCAACCAGGGTCATAAGCTGGATCGTCCTCAGCAGGTGTAGGAACAGCTCGGGACGTAGGTCCTCTGCGGGAACAAGCAGGAGGTGCCTGTCTCTCATCTCTCTGATCAGGTCTGAAGCGTAAGGCTTCCTGTGTAGCTATTGATGTCAAGGCTGCAGACTTAAGTTGAAATGTGCGCTCCTCCATGCCATCTCTGTAACACCACATCAAGTCCGGCTTCAGCCAGCCTGCGCTCCACAAGTGTGGCTCATCAATCTCAGGATACACCTGCTCGCATGAATAGTCATCCAATGGTATCTGAAAGTGCTGAAAGATAGGCGTCAGATGACTATTCACTGACTTTGTCTTGCATGATCTTCTACCCTTAAATGGTACGCATGTAGGCTCACCAAATGATGCGCAAACAGTGCACCCAGGTTGGTCCTCTCGTAGGGACCGTTTTCTGTATACTCATGGGAGAAAAGATGCCCCACTGCTGGATGAAGTAGTACCAGCTCTTGCATCCTCATCTTGTTTGGTTCCATCTTGCACAAGAGAGTAGTAGCCAAAACTCGTACGACATACCTCAGGACCGAATGTCGTACATCTTTCATCTTCGCCTCCTTGGAGAAATAGGGTGTATAGCCGAAGTTACTCCAGAACTTCTCTAGATCAGAAATCCCTCTGGAAATGTCGCTCGTGTGTAACCCTTCTTGAACCCATAAATAGCACAAAGGTCACGCAGTGGCAGCTTGTATCTCCTGCCATGTATCATGAAGCATAAATAACCCTCCTGCGCATTCCTGGCGTTCTCATCTATGTATGTGACCCGCACTGTGGCCATAAACTGTCATACCAACTCCGGTTTCAGAGCGTAGCGGACGTAAGGCATGGTACCCAGACCCATCCTCCTCAAGATAGCACAACCTGATCTGTCATACCAGTCATCCTCAGAAAGTCAGGGCTCACCAACTGCGTAGGATTAATCGTAGCATCGCACCATCCATTATACAACAAGGTGTCATACTCATCCCAAGTGTCTACAACCTCTCTATCTTGACAATCAGACCCCGTTACAATCTTCCTGAGCGACCCATTCCATACTTTCTCTGTAAGTATCTTCTCCTTTTCCCCTATGGGCCATGGGTGTGTCGGAAACTTGATATATCATGGTTTTTCTAGGTTTTCAACCATGATATAATTGTATATATTGAGTCTTTAACCTGGTTTTTCGAGTCTATTGAGTCTTCTACAGGTAGGCTTACGTTTGGAGCAAAGAGTGGGATTATGGGACGTTTCTGGTGACTTGTGCAAGGAGCTGAAGTGAGAGTCTCGACCACGACTGGATGTCGACCGACACTCACCTTGGTGTCGGTCGACACTGAGGGTGACAGAGTCTTATGCGCCGGTTGAAGACATATTTTGAAGAATTGCAAAGTTGTCCCAGAAGTTTTCCTAATTCTAGTCTATCCCCAAAACGTGTTTAGCAGTTTAATTAGGTTTTTGAGACTCAGGATCATTATCTTGTTCTTGACTTTTGTTCTTGCTTTTGCTCTGGAGATTGAGAGATATTTCTTGGGGCTGTTCTTGCTACTTGTAACCTTTGAGAGAATGATTTCGAACCCCTGTTTTTATCTATTCAGTCTTTTCTATTCATTCATGTGTTATTCATTTGATATCATGTCTGAGTAGTCATTTAGTTAGATTTAAGGATTCTCAATATGATTTCATGCCTTGTTAGATCACCGATTGATTAGGATTCTAAATCTATATGTTCATCACCGAAGTTGAGACTAATACTGAATTCTGGATAGATCACCTAGGGTTTAGATCTGAGATTGTTAATTTGGCACGAGAATGTGAGTTATAATCTGAAAGAACTTAGTGTGAGAAATTTGATTAGATGCAAAGAGATTTGGTATAGGAAAATTGTGAACTTATGAACTTGCTAACAATGCTTGTCTAGAACTCTAATATTACAAAGAGATTTGAATCCTTAGATTTCTAGACATAGATAACAATTGCAGAGAGAATTGAATTGTTTTACATTGTGATTCTAGTTCTTGAACATGTGCTTAACCTGAATCCTGTTAGCTAAGTGTCTGGCATTGTATGATTTCCTGAAAATACCCTGAGTCTAGCGTCTTTCTCCCATCAAAAAACAACCTTTAAATTTATGTTTTGTTTACTGTTTTCTTATCTGATTGATTTAGCTAAGTTTGGAAGCATATAGTCTATCGCGTGAATCTTGAGTCTTTGTGGATACGATATCCTGAATACTACATTCGCATAACTGTGCACTTGCAGTAGAATAAGGAATAAACTTTGACCTATCAAGTTTTTGGCGCCGTTGCCGAGGTTTATTGATATATCATGGTTTTTCTAGGTTTTCAACCATGATATAGTTGTATATATTGAGTCTTTAACCTGGTTTTTCGAGTCTATTGAGTCTTCTACAGGTAGACTTGCGTTTGGAGCAAAGAGTGGGATTATGGGACGTTTCTGGTGACTTGTGCAAGGAGCTGAAGTGAGAGTCTCGACCACGACTAAATGTCGACCGACACTCACCTTGGTGTCGGTAGACACTGAGGGTGACAGAGTCTTATGCGCCGGTTGAAGACATATTTTGAAGAATTACAAAGTTGTCCCAAAAGTTTTCCTAATTCTAATCTAGCCCCAAAACGTATTTAGCAGTTTAACTAGGTTTTTGAGACTCAGGATCATTATCTTGTTCTTGACTTTTGTTCTTGCTTTTGCTCTGGAGATTGAGAGATATTGCTTGGGGCTGTTCTTGCTACTTTTAACCTTTGAGAGAAATATTTCGAACCCCTATTTTTATCTATTCAGTCTTTTCTATTCATTCATGTGTTATTCATTTGATATCATGACTGAGTAGTCATTTTAGTTAGGTTTAGGGATTCTCAATAGGATTTCATTCCTTATTAGATCACCGATTGATTAGGATTCTAAATCTATCTGTTCATCACCGAAGTTGAGACTAATACTGAATTCTGGATTGATCACCTAGGGTTTAGATCTTAAATTGTTAATTTGGCACGAGAGTGTGAGTTATAATCTGAAAGAACTTAGTGTGAGCAATTTGATAAGATGCAAAGAGATTTGGTCTAGGAAAATTGTGAACTTATGAACTTTCTAAAAATGCTTGTCTAGAACTCTAAGATTACAAAGAGATTTGAATCATTAGGTTGCTAGACATAGATAATAGTTGCAACGAGAGTTGAATTGTTTTATATTGTGATTCTAGTTCTTGAACCTGTGCTTAACCTGAATCCTGATAGCTAAGTGTCTGGCATTGTATGATTTACTGAGAATACCCTGAGTCTAGCGTCTTTCTCCCATCGCAAACAACCTTTACATTCCTGCTTTGTTTACTGTTTTCATATCTGATTGATTTACCTAAGTTTAAAAGCATATAGTCTATCGCGTGAATCTTGAGTCCTTGTGGATAAACTTTGACCTATCAAGTTTTTGGCGCCGTTGCCGGGGAAATACTTGATAGGTCCCAGAACTACTGCAAGTGCAAGTGCACATTTATGCGAATGTAGTATTCAGAGTATCGTATCCACAAGGACTCAAGATTCATGCGATAGACTATATGCTTTCAAACTTAGCTAAATCAATCAGATAAGAAAACAGTAAACAAAGCAGAAATGTAATGGTTGTTTTCGATGGGAGAAAGACGCTAGACTCAGGGTATTCTCAGGAAATCATACAATGCCAGACACTTAGCTATCAAGATTCAGGTTAAGCACAGGTTCAAGAACTAGAATCACAATGTAAAACAATTCAACTCTCGCTGCAACTGTTATCTATGTCTAGCAACCTAATGATTCAAATCTCTTTGTAATCTTAGAGTTCTAGATAAGCATTTTTAGCAAGTTCATAAGTTCACAATTTTCCTAGACCAAATCTCTTTGCATCTAATCAAATTGCTCACACTAAGTTCTTTCAGATTATAACTCACACTCTCGTGCCAAATTAACAATCTTATATCTAAACCCTAGGTGATCAATCCAAAATTCAGTATTAGTCTCAACTTCGGTGATGAACATATAGATTTAGAATCCTAATCAATCAATGATCTAGCAAGGTATGAAATCCTAATGAAAATCCCTAAATCTAACTAAAATGACTACTCAGACATGATATCAAGTGAATAACACATGAATGAATAGAAAAGACTAAATAGATAAAAACAGGGGTTCGAAATCCTTCTCTCAAAGGTTACAAGTAGCAAGAACAGCCCCAAGCAATATCTCTCAATCTCCAGAGAAAAAGCAAGAACAAAAGTCAAGAACAAGATAATGATCCTGAGTCTCAAAAACCTAATTAAACTGCTAAACACATTTTGGGGCTAGATTAGAATTAGGAAAACTTCTGGAACAACTTTGCAATTCTTCAAAATATGTCTTCAACCGGCGCATAAGACTCTTTCACCCTCAGTGTCAACCGACACCAAGGTGAGTGTCGGTCGACATCCAGTCGTGGTCGACACTCTCACTTCAGCTCCTTGCACAAGTCACCAGAAACGTCCCATAATCCCACTCTTTTCTCCAAACGCAAGCCTACCTGTAAAAGACTCAATAGACTCGAAAACAAGGTTAAAGACTCAATATATATAACTATATCATGGTTGAAAACCTAGAAAAACCATGATATATCAACTCCCCCACACTTACCTCTTGCTTGCCCTCAAGCAAGTAAAGAACCAAAGCATAAGAAAGAGGTTTGAAAACACCGAAACTCATTTCGTCCTAGGAACTTTCGCATTCACATTCACTTAGTAAACCACTGAAAACATTCCTACAGAGATCAAGACCACAATGTTCTTCCCCCACACTTAGAAACTGTCCCAAGTAAACTCCACAATTTAGACAGAGCATTCAAGTTCACCACACTAACCTCTGTATACAATTAGGTGCGGTCTCACAGAGGGAGTATCGATCAGAGGACACATGGGCTCAACTCAGTCAGTATCTGACTACCGAACTGTCGGTTTCTGGTTCCTTTCTTTTCCCTTCTCCCTTAGCACTGATTTTCCCCACTAGGTATCGTTTTATTTTTTCTATCAGTGCTCTTCTCTTTTTATTCGAGGTGTAACTTTGGACATGTTTCCATGGATGCACAGGAGGTAATAAGGGTCTCTACCACTCACGTGACCACTTCGAAGCTACTAGCTTATCCGCAGTTTTAATCTCTCTTTTTTTTTTACTTTCAATGGAGGTGAAAATCAGAAACCATACTTAGACATGATCATAGGCTGTGTCAAACACATCAGAGGAAACCGATCTAGAGATACCAAGCCCCTAAGTGAGAAAATTCAGTCAGGATTAGAGGTGAAGTTAGTGATAGATCCTCTGAATACCTTGTTAGATATGGGTGTCCTTGGTAAGTTGATCTGTGTGGGGTTTCTAATAGTCATAGAGCTACTGCAAGTCTGTCCAATGGTCACTTAGTTCCTGTTCCAACGAAAAATTTCCTCGAAAAATCATAGTTTCATACACATTTTGACTCAATAAAACCATTTTGAAAACAAGGGAAAACAATGGACTGACTCTAAGAAAACAAAACACAATGTCAGTAACTACCTCCCCCACACTTAGACTGCACTGTCCCCAGTGCAATCCCAGCTTGGGTTCGGGAGAAATCAATCTGGAACCATAAAGTTATTGAGTTGAAAAATTGAACCTAAACACGACCAATGTCAACCGACACTAAGGGCAGTGTCGCCCGACATCAGGGTCGTGTGATCATCATACGCAGGATGTAGAGTCTGCCGTGGTTAAGTTCATGGGTTAGCACTCAATTACTCACCTGTTAGCTGTATTAGATCACTCAAAATCACATCAGAAACAATAGGGGTGATGCATAAACTCAAATAGTCAAGGTTCGAAACAGACGGGACTGAGAGACTGACGCAAAAGAAACATCAAAATGACTCAAAAGAAAGAAAATAAAAAGAAACAAACACAGAATCAGCAGCAGCAAGTGTCTAGCAGACTGGAGAGTCCTCATCATCCATCTCCCCGGAGTCAGCTGCCTCCTCTATCTCCTCATCCTCTGAACTCACATTGACAGGTGCTGGCGCTGGTGAGCGACGTGGTGGCTGTGGGTGGTGAACGTGTTGTGTGCGCTGACAGGACATGCGATGTACCGCCTTCCAGATCCCCTTAAGTACACCTTATGCCCACTTCTGAAACTGTGTTGGTGGCATGTCTTCTGCTGGTACTGGAAGCTCGGGAAACCCATAGGTCTCATCAGGATCGTCAGCAGGAACTGCCTCCTGCTCAGCAGCAGAAGCTCCAGAAGTAGCTCCTCTAAGCATGGTAGAGAGACGCAGAACAGATCGGCAAAGCTCTACATTGGACTGGAAGGAGAGTGAAAGAGGCTCATCCGTGATGCTTGTAAGCTTGGTCTCAGGGAGAGGAAAAAGGCGCTCAACGCCAGATGCGTCAGTGAAACGCCACAAGAACTGCCTCCCACTGACATCTTCCTTGATCCATTGTATGCTCTTCAGATGTGTAAAGTCCATGATGGACTTCTTGGTGCATATGGTCATCTGACTCCTGTCGAACCCAAAGTGGTCAAAGATGGGAGTTAAAAGACTCCCGACCATCTCTGTCTTAGTCGCCTTCCCAGTGAATGGCTTAGTCTTCAAGGACTCCAAATGGTGAGCAAAGAGAGCCCCCATGTTGGCGTCTGCCACCAAATGAGCGTCCTCAAACTCACTGACATCAATACTGTTGCCAATCCCAAGATAGAGCAACAAAAGCTCAGCAATACTCATCATCCCAGGCTCCATCTTACACAAGATAGTGTTGGCGAACACTCATATAAGATACCACAGAACCGGATGTCGCACATCGGTCTGTCTGGTGGTCTGGGAATCGTACACTCCTGTGCCAAAGTATTGCCAGAAAACCTGCACATCGGGCCAGTGCTCAGGCAAACTGACTCACTCTCTCGTTCTGTCAAACTCGTATATGTCACATAGCTCCTGGATGCTGAGCCTGTACCTTTTGCCCTTGGCCATGAAGGTCAATGTCCCTTCAGAGGCCTTCCTCACCACATCATTGGAGTAGTAAACACGGACTGTGGCCATGAACTGTCGGACCAGCTCCTCGTGCAAATCATAGTACTTGGTACAGATCGTACCCAAGCCTATCGTCCGTATAACTCGCAAGACATCCGATCGTATCTTCAGCTTGTTCATAGTCGTGGTGCAAAGGATCCGTGTGGGCTGGACATCAATGCCACACCAACAATTGTAGAACAAGCTGTCATAATGATCCCAATGCTCTGAGATTGGCCTGTGGGTGCATGTACGCTTCTTTATCTCTACCGCAGGCTCGTCTACAAAGCATGTGACCTTGAACCTCTTCTCTTCCATTCTTGGCCAAGGTGCTTGGTTCTGAGCGTCACGGGCATGAGTGCCGGCAGTATCGCGTTGCTGTGACGAGGAGCCAGAAGCAGCAGTATCAGAAGCTCTTCGTGGGCGCTTTCCGCGGTTCAGTGAGGATTCCATCTTCACAGATCGATTAAACGGATACTAGAAATGGATAGAGCACCGAAAAGTGGAATGGAGCCTTGAATCGTCAAAATCGATCAAGAAACGAGAGAGATGGAGATTTTGGGAGGATTTTTGGCGAGAGGAAAAGTGCGGAAGAAGAAGTCGGGTCGCGGGTTTTAAGAAAACTTACCTCGATTTCATCGATGTCGACCGACACTCACCCTCAATGTCGGCCTACACTCGATTTCATTTCCCAAATCGACCTTAGAAATCGACCGAGGTCGATTTTTGTTTGTGCTCGAACTTCCTCGAAATCGATGTCGACCGACATCAATGGGACGTCGACCGACACTGACCTCTCAGTTCTACTGGTCCTGCGAGACTCGACACAAAAACACCAAAAACAAAAGAAATCAAAGTGCAAGACCAAAGATCCTAATATATACATCTTACAAGTGGGTTGCCTCCCACTCAACGCTTGTTTTTAGTCGTTAGCTTGACTTTGGTGGGAGATTAGACTCCCGGTGGTTTTGACAGAGGCTGTAAGTGCCTCTGCGAAAGTCTCTTAATCCATGGCGGTGTGTAAGCGGTATCATCATGAGATCGTCCAAGGGATGTGGGAATGGAATCTTCACCTGCATTCATAGCAATGAGGTTAGTAGAACTGAGTTGTGAAGATGCATACCTCTGCTTTTGTGGACCCCTTGCATTTGGAGCTTTCTGCTTATGAGCAGTTGCAAGCTTTGAAGATGTCAGAGTGGAATCGTTAGAAACCACCATCTTCCTTTCTACAATATACGAGACCGTAGCCTCGTTAGTCTGAGCATCTTTCTCCATATCAATGCTAAAGGTTTGACAGTCAATAGTAGACTTTCGCAGCTTATCCATCTTGAAGTGCAGAGGCTTATCTCCCAAGAGGAGATCAATTAGACCCTGCTTCACATCAATCATTGCTCCAGCTGTGGCTAAGAATGGTCTACCAAGTATCAGAGGATCATTCGGTTCCTTGTCATATTTCAGCACCACGAAGTCTGTTGGAATCAAGTAGTTTCCAACTCTGACAGGAACGTCCTCAAGAACTCCTTCTGGGATCCTCTTAGATTGGTCAGCCAGGATTAGAGTGATCCTAGTCTTCTTGAAGTCCGTCAAACCTAATCTCTCAGCCACAAAGTATGGCATGAGGTTACCAGCAGCTCCTAAATCACGTAAGGAGCGCTTGAAGCTATCGTTGAAGATTGAGCAATTTAACACAAAGACACCAAGATCATCTTGCTTCTCTGGAATCTTATTATGCAACACATCACTGATTTGTTTAGGCAGCACTACCACCCAGTCTCTTAAATCTTCATCCATGGGAACCATCTTCTCCACATATCTTTGAAGACAAGGGTGAATTGGCAAAACTTCAGCTTGTGGGTCCTCATTCAGCTTCTTATCCATTACTTCAAAGTATTCAGCCTCATCAAGCTCTTGTTTAGACTTCATTACCATCTTAGGGGAGGGTAATGGGTGTTTGTGGACCTCCTCTTCATTGTTAATACGAAATACTGACGAAATTGTGTCCTCCCGACCGTAATGTCGATCGACATTGAAGTGGTGTCGGTCGACATTCGACTTACACACTGAATCCTTCGACAAATTTTCAGCGATGTCGACCATCAAATCGGGTTTGACCGATATATGTTCGTCATGAGGACTCGAAACCGCTGTTGAAGTCGAGTGTCGACCAACATCAGAGTTAGTGTCGGCCGACATGGAGATTGTAGCTTCGGATTTTCGGCTGTTTTCCACAATTTCTGATGTCTTAACCTCAAATCCTTCTCCTTGATCCAGCCCATCCTCAATCTGAACTGTCCAAGCATTGATGTGTGTGTTTTGAACACTCTTTCCCTTGACTGAGCTTGAAATCTGGTTTACTTGTGTATCCTGCTGCTTCATATGTGTGCTCAAAGACTCAAACTTCCCATCAATATCAGTGTAGATAGCATCCATCTTCTTGTTGAAGTCCACAGTAGTCTTGGTCTGCCCCTCAAGTATCTGCTCCATCATAGCTTCCAACTTGCTCTCATGAGCATTAGCAACAGGAGGAGTCTGATAAGAAGATGATCCATAGGTCCTCTGATAAGAGTTGTTCCGCTGAAAAGGTTACTGGAAACCAGCATTCTGACCATACCCAAAAGAGTTTTGATTGGTTGTGAAAGCACTCTTCTGACCACCAGCGTAGAACTTGTTACCTTGCTGATTTCCAAACCTGTTTCCTTGAAATCCAGACACACCAATGTAGTTCACATCCTCTTCTTTGCAGCCATCTTCAAGTTCAATCTCCTCAACCTCTTGATCAAAGTGGACAACTTTCTTCCCAATCAGCAAGCTATGGACAATATCCAGCTTATTCTTCATCTCAGCAATCTGGAAGTTGTCAACTTTTCCACCAGACTCTTTCCTCTTCATGTCGGCATTCTTAGTGCTGTTGCTACTCACCAAGTTCTCTATCAACACTCTGGCCTGCTCAGAAGTCTTTGTGTTGAAGTTGACATTGCTAGCAGCATCCAACGCAGACTGGTACCAAAGATCCACACCTCTGAATAAAATGCCCAGCAGCTGAACTTAAGAGAACCCATGATGAGGACAATCTCGTTGGTACATCTTAAACCTCACCCAAGCAGCTTTAAGAGGCTCTGTAGGTCCCTGAGTGAATGTCAGAAGGTCCTATCTGAACTGATCGGAGCGAACATCATCATAGAAATTCCTTAAGAACTCTCTCTCTTCACTGCATCCCAAGTGGTTAACTTCCCAGGTGGAAGTTGCTTAAGCCAAGCTGCAGCCTCCCTAGCGAGAGAATATGGGAAAAGATTGAGATGCAGAAAATCATACCCAACTCCATTGTGCTTCATCCCAGTGACAAAGGCTTCAAAATCATCAATGTGATCCATTGGCTGCTCATGAGGAAGGCCATGGAAAGGATGCTGCCTCACCAATGCATAGTAAGCAGTCTTAAGCTCGAACTCGTTCCTTTCAAAAGAAGGAGGCACAATAGAAGACCTGTTGGCGTAGAACTTGTCATGCCTATTGTAATCAGCAAGAGTCCTTTCCTGTGGAGGATTAGGTTGCAGATTAGCTCCAGGATTAGCCACATGCCTCTCACCTTGAGGCTGCTCAGGTTCAGGGATCACATTCCCTTGGGCATCAATCCTTTGTCCCTGAGCATTGTAGGGATTGTTCTGCTGGTCTCTCGGAACTCCTTCAGCATCTGGTATCAAAATCAAACGGTTATTCACCATCCTTGAAGTTCTATGAGCCTTTCTGTTCGTCCTCTCAAGTCTAGCAAGCTCCTCAAGTCTGAGGTTCAAAAGTTCTTCGTTCGGGTTGCTTCGGGTGTGACGGTTTGGCATAAACTGAACTCAAAAACTGGTCTCGAGCTCAATGTCGGGAGACACTAGAAGGGTGTCAGTCGACACTAAATGTTTCTGTTGATTCCTGCAGCAACAATTAAGCAAGACCGAGAAAATTATCAGTAAACAAGAAAATAAAAACGACTTAGTCTAAATTCTACAGCAAAATCTATCGGCGAACTCAACAGCGGTTTCGAGTCCTCATGACGAACAGAAATCAGTCAAACCCGATTTGATGGTCGACATCGCTGAAAAGTTGTCGAAGGATTCAGTGTGTAAGCCGAATGTAGACCAACACCACTTCAATGTCGATCGACATTACGGTCGGGAGGACACAATTTCGTCAATATTTCGTATTAACAATGAAGAGGAGGTCCACAAACACCCATTACCCTCCCCTAAGGTGGTAATGAAGTCTAAACAAGAGCTTGATGAGGCTGAATGCTTGGAAGTAATGGATAAGAAGCTGAATGAAGACCCACAAGCTGAAGTTTTGCCAATTCACCCTTATCTTCAAAGATATGTGGAGAGGATGATCCCCATGGATGAGATTTAAGATACTGGGTGGTATTGCTACCTAAACAAATCAGTGATGTGTTGCATAATTAGATACCAGAGAAGCAAGATGATCCTGGTGTCTTTGTGTTAGATTGTTCAATCTTCAACAATAGCTTCAAGCGCTCCTTATGTGATTTAGGAGCTGATGGTAACCTCATGCCATACTCTGTGGCTGGGAGATTGGGTTTGACGGACTTCAAGAAGACTAGGATCTCTCTAATCCTGGCTGACCAATCTAAGAAGATCCCAGAAGGAGTTCTTGAGGACGTTCCTGTCAGAGTAGGAAACTACTTGATTCCAACAGACTTCGTGGTGCTGAAATATGACAAGGAACCGAATGATCCTCTGATACTTGGTAGACCTTTCTTAGCCACAGCTGGAGCAGTGATTGATGTGAAGCACGGTCTGAATTATATCCACCTGGGAGATAAGCCTCTACATTTCAAGATGGATAAGCTGCGAAAGTTTACTATTGACGGTCAAACCTTTAGCATTGAGATGGAGCAAGAGGCTCAGACTAATGACGTTGCGGTCTCTGATATTGGAGAAAGGAAGATGGTGGTTTCTAACGATTCCACTCTGACATCTTCAGTGCTTGCAACTGCTCATAAGCAGAAAGCTCCAAACGTCAGGGGTCCACCAAAGCAGAGGTATGCATCTTCACAACTCAGTTCTACTAACCTCATTGCTATGAATGCATGTGAAGATTACATTCCCACATTCCTTGGACGATCTCATACTGATACCGCTTACACACCGCCATGGATGAAGAGACTTTCGCAGAGGCACTCACAGCCTCTGTCGAAACCACCGGGAGTCTAATCTCCCACCAAAGTCAAGCTAACGACTAAAAACAAGCGCTGAGTGGGAGGCGACCCACTGGTAAGATGTATATATTAGGATCTTTGGTCCTGCACTTTGATTTCTTTTGTTTTTGGTGTTTTTGTGTCGAGTCTCGTAGGACCAGTAGCACTGAGAGGTCAGTGTCGGTCGACGTCCCAATGATGTCGGTCGACATCGATGTCGAGGAAGTTCGAGCAGGAACGAAAATCGACCTCGGTCGATTTCTAAGGTCGATTTGGGAAATGAAATCGAGTGTCGGCCGACAATGAGGGTGAGTGTCGGTCGACATCGATGAAATCGAGGTAAGTCTTCTTAAACCCCGCGATCCGACTTCTTCTTCCTCACTTTTCCTCTCGCCGAAAATCCTCCCAAAATCGCCATCTCTGTCGTTTCTTGATCGATTTTGACGATTCAAGGCTCCATTCCCCTTGTTTTTCCGTGCTCTATCTATTTCTAGTATCCGTTTAATCGATCTGCGAAGGTATGACTCTGAATCTCCATTTTTCAGTTCGTATTCAAGGGAAGAAAGCCTCGAATTTGGATCGATATATTGATGTCTAGGACGAGTTTGTAGTGGAATATATATGATTAGTTTTGATGCTGTGGATGATTATCTGGACTCAATTCGCGAGATTGTGATGCTGCAAAAATCGGATTTTTGAACGTTATGCTTGTATGTTTGTGTGTTCGTCTTGCAGATGGAACCCTCACTTAACCGCGGAAAGCACCCACGAAGAGCCTCTGATACCGCTGCTTCTGGCTCCTCGTCACAGCAACGCGATACTGTCGGCACTCATGCCCGTGACGCTCAGAACCAAGCACATTGGCCAAGAATGGAAGAGAAGAGGTTCAAGGTCACTTGCTTTGCAGACGAGCATGCGGTAGAGGTAAAGAAGCGTACATGCACCCACAGGCCAATCTCAGAGCATTGGGATGATTATGACAGCTTGTTCTACAATGGTTGGTGTGGCGTTGATATCCAGCCCACACGGCTCCCTTGCACCACGACTATGAACAAGCTGAAGATACGATCGGATGTCTTGCGAGTTATACGGACGATAGGCTTGGGTACGATCTGTACCAAGTACTATTATTTGCACGAGGAGCTGGTCCGACAGTTCATGGCCACAGTCCGTGTTTACTACTCCAATGATGTGGTGAGTGTTGGGATAGTGTCCTGAAATCACACTTGTACTCACTCCTGATGATAGTTGTGTGTCGAGATCAGACATTCGTATAATACTGGGCGGTTGCAATGTTTTGCTAGAAGCCTCTTGCAATCTGTAAGTTGTAGACTTACTGCCAGTATTATATGATCCTATAGGGTCACACACCTAAGCAAACTGGAAGCCAAAATATGGGGATGATCATTATGGTAATGATCGTATTAATGTGTATTGGATACACATCAATGTTGAGTTTCGAATAGTGTGTCGATCGACACGGTATGTGTGTCGATCGACACAGGGTCAGTTTCGGTTTTATGACTTAAAACGAATCTAATTAATCATGGTTCGGTTTAAGTCATTCCAGGTCATTATATAGTGATATATTTTCGACCTGGAACCATGGCCGTCAAGTTTTTCTCTGACAAAAAAAGCAGAAACACCAGAAACTCTCAGATCCCATAGATCCGGCACTAGCATCCCGTTTCCAGCTTGTGTGCGTGTGTATCTGGTAGAGGCGAGGCACCTGTGTCGCTACTGATCTCGTTCACCATTCATTCCGCTGCCAGTAACAAGGTAAGAACGAGGTTGATGATTCAATTTTTTAAAACCTTAGATCCTAGGAGTTCCAACAGTGGTATCAGAGCGTGTTAGGGTTTAGACTATTGAATCTGATGCAATTAATTCGAAAACTGAGTTTGTTGAATTGATTATTGCCTGCTAAAATCGTGTTTTCAAGTGTTAATCTCGGATTATGTGCTTATTGAAAAACGATGAATTGTTAAAAACGCACTGTGTCGATCGACACTAAGCGTGTGTCGGTCGACACGCCGCGAAATAACTCGTAAAAAATATTAGGGTTTGTCGCAGAGTGTCGATCAACACAAAGCGTGTATCGGTCAACACAGAGCGAAAACTCGTAAATAATTTTAAGGTTTAGATCTGAGATTGAGTACCCGTAATCCTGCTGTGTCGATCGATACACTGGGTGTGTCGGTCGACACAGGCAATGCGATTAGATAGATCGGTTCAATTGGATTGAACCGGTTATCTTGCTCGGTTAATTTTAATTAACCAATTGGTTCTGGTTTGGTAATGCCGATCGACACAGAGTTGTGTGACGATTGACATGGACCGTTAAACCGAACCGGTTCAATTAGATTGAATCGGTTAATGAAATTCGATCCGGTTTGGCCGGTTATCGAAGACCGGTTTAAATTATGTTGTGTCGACCGATGCCAATGGTTGGCGTCGATCGACACACCATTCGCAGAATTATTGGTTGGACCATAAATTTGCATATACCAGACCAAATTTAATCTTAAAGTTCTAGTTGAACCTAAAATTAATAAAACTGAATGTTTTAATTAAATTAATAACTTCTTGGATGTATATTGGATATACATCAAGATCAAATAGTTCTTTTCCTCAACTAAATATCAAGTGATCTTGATGTCTTGCCCGATCTTGTCTACTGTCAAGACTCGTGTCGTTTGTTGGATAGTCTTGGAGTCTTTGGTATCCACTGCAACATGAATAAGGCAGGTGGTCATTGACAGACTTGCAGTGCGACTGTCAGTGATCACAAGACAGAAGAGATTGGTTTTACTTGACTGGGCTATCAGAAGTTCTGAGCCCAGAGACATCAGAGTGGATTAAGCATAGTTTATCTCATCCACGACCAAGAGTTGTACTGGGTACAATTAGCAATGATTTGCTTACCTAGATAACTAAAGTTTGAGTAACGGCGAGTCGCCCACTCGAATTTTAGTGATCTGAGGATCTTGGTTCATTGTATTCATCTGAGGAAACATAGTTTTGAATACAATGCGAGTTTTTCTTATTATATAAGAATTCTCATTCCTTGAGCATTATAACTAAACATCTACCTCTTTTAATTACAGCTATGTCTGTCTCAACTCACATCAACACTTTCTCACTAAGATCCGTCCTTGAGAAGGACAAGTTAAATGGATCTAATTTCTTGGAATGGTATCGGAACCTGAGAATAGTTCTCAGGCAGGAGAACAAGGAATATGTCCTTGAAAGAGTTCTCACCGAGAGGCCACGTTCCAATGCCCCGCAGACAGAAAATAATGCTTGGGATAAGCATTAAGCTGATGTCAAAGATGTTAATTGTCTAATGCTGGTGACTATGAACTCTGAGCTGCAGAAGCAATATGAGAACGTGATGTCACCCATTGAGATGATTAACAGCCTGAAAGCTTTGTTTCAGGAGCAAGCTCGCACAGAGAGATACCAGACGGTTAAATCTCTCATGGATTGCAAGCTGGCTAAGGATAGTACAGTAAGTCCTCATGTCCTTAAAATGATGGGTTACATTGATAACCTGGGGAAACTGGATTGTGCCATTAGCAAGGAGCTAGCCACTGACATGATTCTGCAGTCTTTGCCGTTGTGTTTTGATCAGTTCATCATGAACTACAACATGCAAAACATGACTAAGACATTGACTGAGTTGCACGGCATGCTGAAGACAGCAGAGCCGAATCTCAAGAAGGCAACTCCCAGTGTACTGATGGTACAAGGGGGTAAAAGGTTTAAGAAACCTAAGAAGGATAAGGGAAAGGCCCAAGTTATCCAGACTGAGAGTTAGGACAAGCCCAAGCCGAAGCCCAAATCCGGGCCTTCTCCTGAGGATAAATGCAACTACTGCAAGCAGTTAGGGCATTGGAAGAGAGACTGCAAGAAGTTCATGAAAGATTACAAGAAGCTGAAGAAGACGTATGATGCGTCTGACTCAGGTATTTATGTTATCGAACTTAATGTTATGTCTTCTAGTTCTACTTCATGGGTATTGGATACCGGCTGTGGTGCTCATATTTGTACTGATGTGCAGGCACTAAGAAACAGTAGAACGCTGAAGAAAGGACAAGTGGAGCTACGGGTCGGGAATGGAGCTAAGGTTGCTGCACTGGCCGTAGGCACTTACGATTTGTCCTTACCTTCGGGCATGGTTTTAGCTTTGAATAATTGCTACTTTGTACCTGCGATTAGCAGAAACATAATTTCAGTTTCCGTTTTGGATTTGGAAGGTTTTGATTTTGCTGTTAAGAATAAAGTTTGTTCTTTTAATCGTGATGGTACGTATTATGCTGGCGCCCCATTAGATAATGGGTTATATTTTTTAAACCAAGAAATGTCTGTCTTTAACATAAATACAAAGCGGTTTAAGTCAAATGACGAAAACCCGACTTTCTTATGGCATTGTCGTTTGGGCCATATCAATGAGAAACACATCCAAAGGCTCCATCGAAATGGGCTTCTGGGCTCATTTGATTTTGAATCATGTGAGAAATGTGAATCTTGTTTGATGGGCAAAATGGCTAGAGCCCCTTTCAACAAACCAAATGAAAGGGCCAGTGATTTATTGGGCCTTGTTCATACTGATGTATGTGGGCCAATGAGTACTGTTGCCAGAGGAAATTACAAGTACTTCATTACCTTCACTGATGATTTCAGTAGGTATGGCTATGTCTATTTGATGAGACACAAGTCAGAATCCTTTGATAGATTCAAGGAATTCAAGAATGAAGTATAGAACCAACTTGGCAAAAGTATTAAAGCTCAGCGATCGGATCGCGGAGGAGAATACTTGAGTCAAGAGTTCAGCGACTATCTGAGCGAGTGTGGAATTATTTCACAACTCACTCCTCCTGGAACACCCCAATGGAATGGAGTGTCAGAGAGGAGGAATCGAACCTTATTGGATATGGTTCAGTCTATGATGAGTCATTCAAATCTTCCATTATCATTTTGGGGATACGCTCTAGAAACGTCTACGTTTACACTAAATAGGGTGCCATCTAAATCAGTGGAAAAGACACCACATGAATTGTGGACCGGGAACATTCCTAGTCTGTCTTTCCTGAAGATTTGAGGTTGTGAGGCTTATGTCAAACGATTAATCTCTGACAAGCTAGCACCCAAATCAGATAAATGCTACTTCGTTGGTTATCCTAGGGAAACCAAGGCATACTACTTTTACAACCAATCTGAGAACAAAGTATTTGTTGCTCGGGACTGTTCTTTTCTTGAGAGGGAGTTTCTCTCTAAGAAAAACAGTGGGAGTAAAGTACATCTTGAAGAAATTCGAGATGCACAGGAGACTGCTCAACCTGCTGAGGAAGAGCAGCAGTTGGATCCACAAAGTTCTGTGGAACCGGCGCCTGTGGAGACTAAAGTTCGCAGATCCGGAAGGATCCGTCACGAACCCGAGAGATACTATGGATTTCTCGTGACCAATTCCAATGATCTGATGATCATTGATAGTGACGAACCAGCGACCTTCGCGGAAGCAATGATGGGCCCGGACTCCGAAAAGTGGCTTGGAGCCTCTAAATCCGAAATGGGATCCATGTCAGAAAACCAAGTATGGTCCTTGGTCGATTTACCTAATGGTGCAAAAGCCATTGAGTGTAAATGGATCTTCAAGAAGAAGATTGACGTGGATGGAAATGTGCAAATTTACAAAGCGAGGTTGGTGGCTAAAGGTTTCAAGCAAATTCATGGGATTGACTATGATGAAACCTATTCCCTAGTCGCTATGCTTAAATCCATTCGGATTCTTCTAGCGATTGCAGCTCATTATGACTATGAGATTTGGCAGATGGAAGTCAAAACCACTTTCCTGAATGGTATTCTGGAAGAGGATGTGTATATGACACAACCTGAAGGTTTTGTTGATCCTAAGAACGCTGGAAAGGTATGCAAGCTTCATAAATCCATTTATGGATTGAAGCAAGTATCACGGAGTTGAAATCTTCGTTTTGATGAAGCAGTAAAACAATTTGGTTTCATCAAGAACGAAGAGGAACCATGTGTTTACAAGAAGACTAGTGGGAGCAAAATTGCGTTTCTTGTACTGTATGTCGATGACATACTCCTCTTCGGTAATGACGTTTCGTTGCTTCAGTCTGTTAAGACTTGGCTCGGAAGTTGTTTTTCCATGAAAGACAAGGGAGAAGCCGCGTACATTCTTGGAATCAGAATCTACAGAGATAGAGTGAATAGGCTGATTGGATTGTGCCAGGACACTTATATTGATAAGGTGTTGCACAGATTCAAGATGCAAGATTCCAAGAAGGGCTTCATACCGATGTCTCATGGCATTAGTCTCAGCAAGAAGCAGTGTCCGGTGACACATGCTGAGCGGGAGCGCATGAATAGGATTCCTTATGCTTCTGCAATAGGATCTATTATGTATGCCATGCTCTGCACTCGTCCAGATGTAGCTTACGCGTTAAGCATGACGAGTAGATACCAATCTGATCCAGGTGAAGTTCACTGGACAGCTGTCAAGAATATTCTCAAGTATTTGAGACATACTAAGGATAAATTCCTTGTGTATGGAGGAAGTGAAGAACTTGTGGTGAATGGATTCATTGATGCGAGTTTTCAGACGGACAGAGACAATTTCCGATCACAGTCTGGATATGTCTACTGTCTGAATGGCGGTGCAGTGAGCTGGAAGAGCTCTAAGCAGAATACCGTAGCTGATTCCACGACGGAAGCTGAATATGTTGCTGCTTCTGAAGCGGCAAAGGAAGCTGTTTGGATCAAGAAGTTCATGACTGAACTTGGTGTGGTTCCTAGTATCTTGGAGGCAGTGGCTTTGTTTTGTGATAACAACGGAGCCATTGCTCAGGCAAAGGAACCCAGGTCACACCAGAAGTCCAAACACGTAGAGAGGAGATATCACCTGATTCGTGATATCGCCAATAGAGGTGATGTGAAGATCAGCCGAGTTCCGACGGAAGAGAATGTCGCTGATCCTCTGACTAAGTCACTCCCAAGGCCTAAGCATGAGAGTCATACGACTGCTGTAGGTATTAGAGATCTTAAGATGTAATCTTGATTCTAGTGGGAGTTTTAGTTTTATTTTAGTTATAATAAGATGCTCTTGTAAAACATTCTTTTGGATATGTTTGATGAAATTTGATTTCAGCATTATTTATTGTGATCTAAATAATGGTCCCAAAATAAATTTATGTCATATTATAGGTCATCAAGTTGAGGACTTGATCATGAAACCCTATAAGTCATAGATGATATAAATTATGTTTTGTCCCTAGTCGAGGTTGTCAAAGTGGGACATTGGCAACCGCGAGAGACTAGATTGTGAGGTGACTGTTGGTTAAGTTTCGTGGAGCCAATGATATGATTATCGCAGTCAGTCACATAGATATATGTTGGTGAACATATGATCGGACATGACCCGCTGATGAGAAGTCTACAAGATAGTTATATCTGTGTCATAAGAGGTTCTCATTACGACTATAGAGTATAGTCCTCAGACCTGAGTTCATCATGCTTTCTTGCATATGAATTGGTACACTTTGACCTTGTCAAACGTCGACCCGTAACTGGCGACTATAACGGCACTGTTCAAGTATATCATGAAGTGTGTGTTGAAATAGGGATGGAACAAGATGGGATTTGTCCCTCCTGAATAACGGGAGATAAATATCTCAGGGCCTATCGAAGATTGAATACTGAGAAAATGTGTGGCCGCACTCAAACGAACTGTAGTTCAGTTGTTTGTAATGTTCAGTATAAGATCAGGAGTTCGATAAACACGATGTTGGCTTAATAAGGATGACACCAATCTTGCCTTATGCCAAATCGAGATATAGAGACAAAAGGATTATAGGAATTGATGATTCCAGTACAAGTGGGAGATTGTTGGGATAGTGTCCTGAAATCACACTTGTACTCACTCCTGATGATAGTTGTGTGCCGAGATCAGACATTCGTATAATACTGGGCAGTTGCAATGTTTTGCTAGAAGCCTCTTGCAATCTGTAAGTTGTAGACTTACTGCCAGTATTATATGATCCTATAGAGTCACACACCTAAGCAAACTGGAAGCCAAAATATGGGGATGATCATTATGGTAATGATCGTATTAATGTGTATTGGATACACATCAATGTTGAGTTTCGAATAGTGTGTCGATCGACATGGTATGTGTGTCAATCGACACAGGGTCGATTCCAAAACTGAGTTTCGGTTTTATGACTTAAAACTAATCTAATTAATCATGGTTCGGTTTAAGTCATTCCAGGTCATTATATACTGATATATTTTCGACCTGGAACCCTGGCCGTCAAGTTTTTCTCTGACAGAAAAGCAGAAACACCAGAAACTCTCAGATCCCATAGATCCGACACTAGCATCCCGTTTCCAGCTTGTGTGTGTGTGTATCTGGTAGAGGCGAGGCACCTGTGTCGCTACTGATCTCGTTCACCATTCATTTTGCTGCCAGTAACAAGGTAAGAACGAGGTTGGTGTTCAATATATCAAACCCTTAGATCCTAGGAGTTCCAACAGTGAGGAAGGCCTCTGAAGGGACATTGACCTTCATGGCCAAGGGCAAAAGGTACATGCTCAACATCCAGGAGCTATGTGACATATACGAGTTTGACAGGACGAGAGAGCGAGTCAGTTTGCCTGAGCACTGGCCCGATGTGAAGCTTTTCTGGCAAGACTTTGGCGCAGGAGTGTACGATTCCCAGACCACCAGACAGACCGCTATGCGATATCCGGTTATGCGGTATCTTATGCGAGTGTTCGCCAACACTATCTTGTGTAAGATGGAGCCTGGGATGATGAGGATTGCTGAGCTTTTGTTGCTCTATCTTGGGATTGACAGCAGTATTGATGTCAGTGAGTTTGAGGACGCTCATTTGGTAGCAGACGCCAACATGGGGCTCTCTTTGCTCACCATTTGGAGTCCTTGAATACTAAGCCATTCACTGGGAAGGCGACTAAGACAGAGACGGTCGAGAGTCTTTTAACTCCCATCTTTGACCACTTTGGGCTCGACAGGAGTCATATGACCATATGCACCAAGAAGTCCATCATGGACTTTACACATCTGAAGAGCATGCAATGGATCAAGGGAGATGTTAGTGGGAGGCAGTTCTTGTGGCGTTTCACTGACGCATATGGCGTTGAGCGCCTTTTTCCTCTCCCTGAGACCAAGCTTACAGGCATCACGGATGAGCCTCTTTCACTCTCCTTCCAGCCTAATGTAGAGCTTTGCCGAGCTGTTCCGCGTCGCTCTACCGTGCTTAGAGGAGCTACTTCTAGAGTTGTTACTTCTGCTACTGAGCATGAGGCATTTCCTGCTGACAATCCTGATAAGATCTATGGGTTTCCCGAGCTTCAAGTATCATCAGAAGAAATGCCACCAGCACAGTTTCAGAAGTGGGAATCAGGTGTACTTAAGGGGATCTGGAAGGCGGTTCATCGCATGTCCTATCAACGCACACATCACGTTCACCACCTGCAGCCACGACGTCGCGCACCAGCACCAACACCTGTCCATATGAGTTCAGAGGATGAGGAGATAGAGGAGGCAGCTGACTCCGAGGAGATGGATGATGAGGACTCTCCAGTCTTCTAGACACTTGCTGCTGCTGATTTTGTGTTTGTTTCTTTTTCTTTTCTTTCTTTTGAGTCATTTTGATGTTTCTTTTGCGTCTGTTTGTCAGTCCCGTCTGTTTGGAACCTTGACTATTTGAGTTTATGCATCACCCCTGTTGTTTCTGATGTGATTTTATGTGATCTAACGCAGCTAACAGGTGAGTGATTGAGTGCTAACCCATGAGCTCAACCACGGCAGACTCTACATCTTGCGTATGATCACATGACCATGATGTCGGGCGACACTGCCCTTAGTGTCGGTTGACATTGGTCGTGTTCAGGTTCGATTTTTCAACTCAATAACTCTATGGTTCCAGATTGATTTCTCCCGAACCCAAGCTGGGATTGCACTGGGGATAGTGCAGTTTAAGTGTGGGGGAGGTAGTTACTGACATTGTGTTTTGTTTTCTTAGAGTCAGTCCCTTGTTTTCCCTTGTTTTCAAAATGGTTTTATTGAGTCAAAATGTGTATGATACTATGATTTTTCGAGGAAATTTTTTTTGCTGGAACAGGAACTAAGTAACCATTGGACAGACTTGCAGTAGCTCTATGACTATTAGAAAACCCCACACAGATCAACTTACCAAGGACACCCATATCTAACCAGGTATTTAGAGGATCCATCACTAACTTCACCTCTAATCCTGACTGAATTTTCTCACTTAGGGGCTTGGTATCTCTGGATCGGATTCCTCTGATGTGTTTGACACAACCTATGATCCTGTCTAAGTATGGTTTCTGATTTTCCCCTCCCTTGAAAGTAAAAAAAGAGAGAGATTAAAACTGCGGATAGACTAGTAGCTTCAAAGTGGTCACAGGAGTGGTAGAGACCCCTATTACCTCCTGTGCATCCATGGAAACATGTCCAAAGTTACACCCCGAATAAAAAGGGAAGAGCACTCATAGAAAAATAAAATGATACCCAGTGGGGAAAAATCAGTGGTAAGGAGAAGGGAAAAGAAAGGAACCAGAAACCGACAGTTTGGTAGTCAGATACTGACTGAGTTGAGTCCATGTGTCCTCTGATCGATACTCCCTCTGTGAGACCACACCTAATTGTATACAGAGGTTAGTGTGGTGAACTTGAATGCTCTGTCTAGATTGTGGAGTTTACTTGGGATAGTTGCTAAGTGTAGGGTAAGTACATTGTGGTCTTGATCTCTGTAGGAATGTTTTCAGTGGTTTACTAAGTGAATGTGAATGCGAAATTTCCTAGGACGAAATGAGTTTCTGTGTTTTCACCTCTTTCTTATGATTTGGTTCTTTACTTGCTTGAGGGCAAGCAAGAGGTAAGTGTGGGGGAGTTGATATATCATGGTTTTTCTAGGTTTTCAACCACGATATAGTTGTATATATTGAGTCTTTAACCTTGTTTTTCGAGTCTATTGAGTCTTCTACAGGTAGGCTTGCGTTTGGAGCAAAGAGTGGGATTATGGGACGTTTCTGGTGACTTGTGCAAGGAGCTGAAGTGAGAGTCTCGACCACGACTGGATGTCGACCGACACTCACCTTGGTGTCGGTCGACACTGAGGGTGACAGAGTCTTATGCGCCGGTTGAAGACATATTTTGAAGAATTACAAAGTTGTCCCAAAAGTTTTCCTAATTCTAATCTAGCCCCAAAACGTATTTAGAAGTTTAACTAGGGTTTTGAGACTCAGGATCATTATCTTGTTCTTGACTTTTGTTCTTGCTTTTGCTCTGGAGATTGAGAGATATTGCTTGGGGCTGTTCTTGCTACTTGTAACCTTTGAGAGAAAGATTTCGAACCCCTATTTTTATCTATTCAGTCTTTTCTATTCATTCATGTGTTATTCATTTGATATCATGACTGAGTAGTCATTTTAGTTAGGTTTAGGGATTCTCAATAGGATTTCATTCCTTGTTAGATCACCGATTGATTAGGATTCTAAATCTATCTGTTCATCACCGAAGTTGAGACTAATACTGAATTCTGGATTGATCACCTAAGGTTTAGATCTGAGATTGTTAATTTGGCACGAGAGTGTGAGTTATAATCTGAAAAAACTTAGTGTGAGCAATTTGATTAGATGCAAAAAAAGATTTGGTCTAGGAAAATTGTGAACTTATGAACTTGCTAAAAATGCTTGTCTAGAACTCTAAGATTACAAAGAGATTTGAATCATTAGGTTGCTAGACATAGATAACAGTTGCAGCGAGAGTTGAATTGTTTTACATTATGATTGTAGTTCTTGAACCTGTGCTTAACCTGAATCATGATTGCTAAGTGTCTGGCATTGTATGATTTACTGAGAATACCCTGAGTCTTGCGTCTTTCTCCCATCGAAAACAACCTTTACATTTCTGCTTTGTTTACTGTTTTCTTATCTGATTGATTTAGCTAAGTTTGAAAGCGTATAGTCTATCGCGTAAAACTTGAGTCCTTGTGGATACGATATCCTGAATACTACATTCGCATAACTGTGCACTTGCGGTAGAATAGGGAATAAACTATCAAAACTCTGTAGGTAGCTGTGGAGAACCCGGAGAAGATTGAGGAGTCAAAGGCGGTGGAGGGGGTGGTTCTGCTGTCCCAGATATACTTGTCTCATCTGTACGGTTCCTTTTCTTTGGAGGCATTTGTGAGCAAAAATCAGCAAAAATTGGAATCAGATGAAGAATCAAGAACTAAAACTCATCAAATCCTCAACAACATCATAATTAGCGTAGAAACCAACATCAAACAGAGCAGTATAAGAATCCTATTCACGTTTTTATTTATGCCATTTTCGCACAAGATTACAATTTCTATCACAAAACCCAAATTTTCAAAAACTTGCAAAATCAAATGTAAAAACAACTTAGGCATCATCATTCCACTACCAAACGACCTAAATCAATGCTATATGATCCCAAAATCAAGAATCAAAGGTCAAAATCAAACCTTTTAACCTTAGAACCGAGTCTGAAAAATTGAGTTTTAGAGAGCATACCTTGGAATCGAGACAAACAGATTATCGATTTGGATAGAGGATAAAAATCCTCTAAGGATAGACTTTGGAATCGACGGATTTGGTCAAGAAACGAGGGAAATCTTATGGTTCAAACTTCTTCTCCTGATCTTGGTTTTATGTTTGCTTGAGGGCAAGCAAAGGCTAAGTGTGGGGGAGTTGATATATCATGGTTTTTAGGGTTTTTGACCATGGTATATGTCTTTGTTATCAAGTCTTTTAGTATGTTTTGGAGTTTTGGAAGAAATTGAAGAACAGCTCGGGAGAAAGAAGAGAAGTACTTACCTCGAGACACCTTGTGTCGATCGATCTGACCTCTTTGTATCGATCGACACGTGTTTTGGAAAGTGAACCGGTCAAAGTGGTCTAACCGAGGTCAAATCTCGATTTCATGAATTGTCGGTTTGATCGACCCACTGTGCTGGATCGACCCACTGTTCCTTTGTGTCGATCGACATACACCTTGTGTCGATCGACACAGTACTTTCCTGTCGCTAGATTTCCCTGTAAGGACTCAAGAAAATCAAAAACAAAAATTAGACTGAAAACTCATATATACAGACTCACCAGTGGGTTGCCTTCCACTCAGCGCTTGTTTTAAGTCACTAGCTTGACTATGGGAGATGGTCAGAATTTAGGTGGTTTTGCTAAAGGCAAAGCGTACCTTTGCGAAATTCTCCTCATCCATGGCGGTGTACATGCGTTGTGCGCATGAGACTGACCGAGAAACTTGGAAATCACAGCAAGGTCAAGTGGAGCATTTCGTTTCCTGACTCTATTCCCTGCAAAATCAGCATCAGAGTTAGTATACATAAGGTCAGAGAGTGCATACCTTTGCTTTGTCAGATGTGGTCTAGGTGTGATGTTTGGAGCTTTCTGCTTAAGAGCAGGATCAGGCTTTGAAGATGTTAGAGCAGGCTCAGCATGAACCGCCATCTTCTCCTCTCCCATCTCAGTCTCTGGCTCCACCTCAACACTGAAGCTCTGTCCATCAATGGTGGATCTCTGCAACCTATCCATCTTGAACTACAAAGGCTTATCTCCCAGGTGGAGATCAATCAGACTATGTCTCACATCAATCACAACTCCAACAGTAGCTAAGAAGGATCTACCATTCAGCAGAGGATCATCAGGCTCAATCTCATACTCCAACACCACAAAGTCCGTTGGAATCAAGTAGTTTCCAACTTTGAGCAGAATGTTCTCGAGAACTCCTTCTGGAATCTTCTTCGATCGATCAGCTAGGACAAGAGAGATCCTAGTGGGCTGGAAATCGATCAGTATTAATCTCACAGCAAGAGAGTATGGCATGAGATTCACACTTGAGCCAAGATCACACAATGATCTCTTAAACATGTCTCTGTAAATAGAACAATCCAGCACAAAACTCCATGGATCTTTTAGTTTCTCAAAATTTTGCCCTGAATCACAGCATTGCATACCTGAGTGATCATCAAGACACCTTCTTCATCAGTCATGTCACCAGAAAGCATGTCTGTCACACATCTCGTCACCAAAGGAGTGGTCTTAGTACCTTCAATCAATGGGACTTCAGTTAGCATCTCTCTCATTATTTCCTTGCACTTTTCCAACCTAACCTCATGCTTAGACTTCCTAGGGAAAGGAACCTTCGGTTTGTAGGCCTTGTCCTTAGCAACATTCGGCTTTTCTGAAGATATTGTTTGCTCATGCTCGTGGTGTCGATCGACGCTGAAATCATGTCGATCGACATTAACCCGATTTGAGTCGACCTTAGTGTCGAGGTGGGTCGATTTTGGTTCGTCGTGAAAATTCGAGGATGGTGTAGACCGACACAGATGTGTATCGATCGACACAGTGTCTGTAACCCGAGAACCACTCGAATTTTTCAGCTCTGAAGTCTCTAAATCAACTCTCTTCTCAGCTTCATCTTCCACCAAAATCGCCCTAACATATTCCTTCTGAGATTGAGTCATCCTCCCCTTAATGTTTGCCTCAGCTTGCGTCATCCGATTGTCCAGATTATCAACTCTGCTTGTCAAAGTCTCCAACTTCCCACTGAGATCTTGGTACATAGAGTCCATTTTTCCATTCTGATCTCCTGTCATCTTATTCTGACCAAGAAGCAGCTGCTCAAGCATGGATTTAATCTCAATCTGTTCATTAGGTGGAGAAGCTTGGTGAGATGAATAACCGTAATCCCTTGACCTTGGTGTGTAACCAGAAGTCTGTCTCTGCTGATTTCCATATCTCTGACTCTGATAACCAGTTCCAGCAATGAAATTGACATCCTCTGACTCATCAACTGGTCCATAAGTCTCTGTATCTGCAGCAAAATGGACATTCTTCTTCCCAAGTAGATGACTATGAACAGAGTCAATCTTGTTCCTCATCTATGCCATCTATGAGCTGTCCACTTTTCCATCAGATTTCTTCCTTTCTAAATCAGCATTCTTAGTGCTATTGCTAAACACCAAGTTTTCTATCAGCTCCTTAGCTTGCTCTAAAGATTTTGTGTTTAAGTTCCCATTACTAACAGCGTCCATAGCCATCTGATACCACAAATCCACACCTCTGAAAAAGATGCTCAGCAGCTGAACCTCAGAGAAACCATAATGTGGAAAATCTCTCTGGTACATCTTAAAGCGCACCCAAGCAGTCTTTAGTGCTTCTGTAGGACCCTGTTTGAAGCGTAGGATGTCTTCTCTTAGTTGATCAGATCTAGCATCATCATAAAAGTGTCTGAGGAACTTCCTCTTAATTGCATCCCAAGTAGTCAAAGATCTTGTTGGTAGCTATTTCAACCAGTGAGCTGCTTCTCCATTAAGAGAGAATGGGAAAAGCTTGCAGAATAGATAACCAGAAGAGACTCCATCAGACTTAATACTACTGGCCAATTCCTCAAAGGTCTCTATGTGATCCATATGATGCTCGCTAGAGAGACCATGAAACTGATGCTGCCCAACAAAAGCGTAGTACTCTAGCTTCAGCTCAAATTCAGCTTTCGTAAACAAAGGTGGTCGAATCGCAGACTGATTAGCATAGAACTGATCCGGTCTGTTATAGTCGACAAGAGTCTTCTCGAGACCAGCCTCTTGTTGTTGTTGTTGTGCCAGTTTCGCGCCCTCGGAAACATCTGGCACGATGGATTTTCCTTCCCCATCTAGTTTCTGACCCTTCGCGTTGCGTATATGACCCTCTTTGTCTCGTAAAATGCCGTCCTCACCGTGAATCGGAATTACAGGATCCATAGAAAAATCCTGGTAAGTGTTCAAGCTCTCGGTGTCTCTGGTCGCGACTGGTGTCGATCGATGCCCAAAGAGTGTCGATCGACACGGAGCGATTCCTGCAACACCAAAGAAACAAGAACGTGAGTTAAGAAAGAAAAGAAAAACACTTAGTCTAAATTCTAATACGAAATCTATCGGTCAACTCCAAGAGTCCCCGGCAACGGCGCCAAAAATATGATAGGTCAAATCTTAATCCATATTTTCTACAGCAAGTGCACATATGTGATTGTAGTACTTAGGGTATCGAATCCACAGAGACTCAAGTTTCACACGACAGATTATACGTAATCGGATTAAGCTAAGCGAAGCAAATTGTAAAGCAGTAAACAAAACAGCAAATTAAGCGAGTGAAGTAAAGCGAGTGTAAACAATTAGGGAAGGCGTCAGGTTTCGGGAAGTTCTCATGAAATCAGGAAATCAGATAACAAACAATCAAGATTCAATATATTAGCGTTCTTGAACTAGAATCACAGAAGTATAACTAACCAGCTCTCTCTCCGATAATTATCTATGTCTAACAACCTAGCAAACCAACTCTCGTTGCGAATTCTAGAGTTCTAAACATGCATTAATTCCAAGTTCGTTCGTTCACAATTTCTCTAGACCAAATCACTTTGCGAATAGATAAATTGCTCGCCGGAATTCTTTCTAGTTAATTAACCAATTGTCGTTGCGAAAATTAAACTAATATCAATAATCTAAATTGCCAGTTCAGATTAAGCGTTAAGAACAATTTAAATGAAGAACTAGATGATGAATCCAAATTAATAAATTATTTTAACATTCATTGAAATCCCTAATGAGAATCCCTAACCTAACAAGAGATCTACTCAGACATGGCAACCATCACAAACAACATAGTCAAAATAGATATCATATAAAAATCCAAAAGAGTAAGAACATGGGTTCGAAATCTCTTCTCTCTCGAGTACAAGACCAGCCCCAAATCTCCTAATCTCTGATAAAGTAAAAGCATAGCCTAAAAACAATGGCTTAAGAACCCTAATATAAAGTTAAAACACGATTTGGACATCTTTGTAATTATGAGAAACTTCTGGGCTTATTTGCAAATTCTTCAAAGTCTTCATTAATCGGTGAAAGTCTCCTTATTCACGATCTGTGTCAACCGACACAAAAGCTGTGTCGATCGACACAAACCTCTGTTTTGTCAGTGACTTATTCTTCTCGCACGAACTCTTCAGAATGCGCCATAATGTCCAAATACACTCCAAACATGCTAAAATCTGTAAAACACCTGAAATGATTCGAAAGACTCTATAAAAAACTCGATTATGTATATATATCATGACTCAAAACACCTAAAAATCATGATATATAAAAATCAACTTTGATCATAACTTGAAACTTGGCCTTGCTGGCTTCAATAATACCCACCTTCCCAAGGCGTGGGCCAAGAGAGTCAAATATTGGGTCCATCAAAAAAGTGAGTCTGGATACCCGTAATACGAACCCAAAACGTTATGATATTAGGAAATTATACACCCACGTGACGAGCCCACCTCTCGAGGTAAACCGACCACTTACTAAAATCGCAGGGGCATTTATTGATAACCTTTAGAAGATGATCTTCTGAATTAAAATCGAACCGAAAGCGGTGTTAAATACCACGGACTCGCCTCTTAACATCCCATAAATTAGCTCTTGGAAGTAAAGAAATAAGAGCATCCAGTCCTCCTCTTTTGCGATTAAATAGTCTCCCCACAAGACTTAAACTGAATTGAGAAATGAGAGCGGAGTTGTCCTCATTACGCAGAATAACCAGATCCTTGTCTTTGTCATCATACTCTTGCATTTTTCCTTTAGTTTTTGGTCCTTTGTGAAATTTTCCAATTTGAACACAAGCTTTCTACAACACCTTACCAGAGAATAAGAGGTTCAGCTGGATTAAGTACTAACACTTGCAAGCATAATGAAACAGAGCCTAGTCGGTGACGAAGTTCAAAACACCAAAAACAAAGATATCTGAACCGCAACCAGAGAAGACTAAATCGCCGGCAGGCTTTTACTTCCTCCACTCAGGATAGGAAGACAAAGTACTTATATGGTTTTAGTGTCGGAAATTTTCAGGCAAGACCATGGACTCCTTTGTATCTCCTTCCATACAAAGGAGAGAGATCCAAAAAGACCTTAAAGACCTTTGTTAGGAGGTGGGACCTAAGCAAATATTTATTACAGATCTATTAGGGCTTAAGTGAAACCCGTAAGCAGCATGGACCATCATCTTTCACCTTTTGTTAGCACAATAGACCCCATATGGTAAAAGCGAAATTTTTTTGGAGTTGAAGTAGAAAAGAGATGGCCGGAAATATGTTGATACGGTGGACAGGAGGTGAGGTATGCCGGCCGTACAAGGAGAGAGAGGAGGAGCACAAACTTCGAGTTAGGATTTGGGGTGGTGGCACAAAACTTGATTTAGGCATTATTTATATGGAATCGGGCATGGGAGCATTTTTAAACTAAACAAAAAAAATCTCAGTGTCAGAAGACACTTGTATCTTTGTTTATGGGATTGGAAATCAAAAAATGAATACAACAAATTTTCCGCATGTTTAAGAAGATGACCTGGAGCAACCAATAAAGGAGGAAATTACCCCACCTACTTCACCAACACCTAGTTATCAAGGAGATGAAAGATCAAGAGAAAGGACTCCATGTTTTAGAAGTCTACAAGATCATTATGAGGCAACTGGAAATCAAGACAATCTTACATTATTTTGTGTATTTGTGGATTGCGAGCCCATGGATTTTCAAGAAACTATAGAGAAGAAGACATGGAGAAATGCAGTGGATGAAGAGATAAAGGCAATACAAAAGAATTATACATGGGAGTTCACCTTCCAAATGGGCATAAGGCAATCAGGGTGAAGTGGGTATACGAAGAAAAGAATAACTCTAAAGCAGAAGTTGAAAAATATAAGGTGATGTTGGTGGCTAAAAGATACAGTTAAAGAGCCAGAACCGACTATGATGATATATTTTCTCTTATTGCTCGTTTAGAAACTGATAGATTAATCAATTCATTGGCAGCCCAAAAAAGATTTGGAGGATACATCATACGAATGTCAAATCAGCCTTCTTAAATAGAGACCTTAAAGAAGAAGTTTACATTGAGAAACCACAAGGATACATAGTAAAGGGAGGAGAAGACAAAGTCTTAAGGTTGAAGGAGGCTCTTTATGGTTAAAACAAGCACCAAGAGCATGGAACACACAGATTGATAAATACGTCAAGGAGAAGAACTTCATCAACTTTCTATATGAGTTTGCACTCTATATAAAAACTCAAAACAATGTTATATTGATTGTGTGCTTGTATGTAGATGACTTTATATTCACAGGAAACTATTTAAGTATGTTCGATGATTTCAAGATGTAGATGACAATTGAGTTCGATATGATTGATATTGGATTGATGTCTTACTACCTTGGAATTGAAGTGAAGCAAGAAGAAGATGGAATCTTCATTACTCAAGAAGGTTATGCTAAAGAGGTGCTTAAGAAGTTTAAGATGGATGACTCAAATCTAGTTTGCACATCAACGGAATGTGGAGCCAAGCTATCAAAACAAGATGAAGGATAGAGTGTGGATCCAACACTCTTTAAACACTTGGTTGGAAGTATACACTATCTAACTTTCACAAGGCATGGCACCCTACATGAAGTTGGAGTTGTGAGTACATATACGGAGCATCCAAACACAGCTCATTTCAAAGCCGACAAGAGGATCCTTTGCTATATCAAATGTACATAAAATTTGGCTTGTATTACACTATTTATTATGATTAGAAGTTTGATGGAAATAGCGATAACAACTGAATTGGAGGCATAGATGACCGAAAGAGCACAAGTGGATTTGTGTTTTTCATTGGAGAAACCGCCTTTACATGGATGTCAAAGAAGCAACAAATTTTCACCATCTATACTTTTGAAGCAGAGTATCTAGCAGCTACTTCATGTGTTTGTCATACTATTTGGCTACGGAACTTGTTGAAGGAGTTGAGTTTGCCATAAGAGGATCCAAAAAATATCTTTATGGACAACAAGTTTGCAATAGCATTGGCGAAGAATCCATCTTGCATGATCGAAGTAAGCACATCGACACTCGTTATCATTACATTAGAGAATGTCTTACTAAGATGGATATGCAATTGGAGTATGTGAAAAGAAATGATCAAGGAGCTGATATTTCACCAAGCCTCTCAAGTGCAAAGACTTTATCAAGATGAGGAGTTTACTTTGAGTGAGAAAATAGTTTAAGAGGGGTGTTTAAAAATAAAGTTGATTATGGATCAAGTTTTATTAAGCTAATGATCCAATACAAACCCAAAAACATGATCCAACTTCTAGAAATTCTCCAGAAAATCTTCATATCTCCATTTCCTTAAATCTTCTGAAGGATTATCCACCTCCTTAAAAATAAAAATATAAACTTTTTCATGAAAAGATCTTAATATTTGTAGTAAAATAATCTAGATGTTATTAAAGAATTATTTAAATTATAAATAAAATATTGGAATGTAATATGGAATCTATAAATACCTCCATCCCCTCCTATTTATATGCAAATTTCAAAGTTGTTTTCTAAGTAATAATAAAAAAATTTCTTCTTCATAAAATTTTCTTTTGTCTCGTAAATTCTTAAACACTTTTTCCAAGCTTCTTAATTTTCATTCCAATAGACATTTCCATTGGCCTGGCCCTACATACCCGTCGCCGGAAACAGAAACAACTATATAAAACCGCCACAACGCAAGAGATATCTTGGGAAGAAAGTGCCGAAATAGGATCCATCGCCAAACACTGTGGAACATGACAAACGCGACGGAAAAAGGGGAAATGACCGATCAGAGAAGAAGGTTGCCAGAAAAATCTTTAGAGCAAAGTAACCAGTGTCCCTAGCAATCCAACCCCTCGAAAAGACCTCCCACGAGAAACTCCCCTGACATCCCATTCATCGCCACATCATCTTCACTTCAAATCCACCATCAACTCAGCACACCGAGCCAAGACGAGAACCACCGCGAGGAAAGACCGGAAGAATGTAGAGAAAATCAAGATCGAGATCATGTCGTCACAGATCCCGAGAGAAGTAGCAATCCATAACCACCACTTCAACACCACCATCGGAAACTAAGGAGTACCACGTAGCCTTTAAGACCAACGTAATTTGCTGGATCATCGTTCTAACTCTAAGATCACTCAGAATCTGCATCAACCAACTTTTCTAATCTTTAATTTTTAACTTTGCAGATGTAAAAATCTGTACAAAGTGTAGTGATTTGCAGAATATTATATTTCATTAATGTGCAAACATCAATATATACACAAAGTGGTTACGAGAATCTCGACATGTGATCTCTAAGTATCAGCTAGTTAAAACAGTATATTCTAACTAAAAGATATTAACCGAAGATAAAAATCTTAGGCGAATATGCAAACACCCTCCCTCAAGATGGACAACCCGAGAAATTCCAATCTTGTTTGCCAAGAGACGAAACCGCGTTCATGGTAACGGTTTTGAAAGAGCATCAGCTAACTGAAACAGACAGACGAAGTGTACCATCCTGAATAAGTTCGCGGACAAAATGAAAGTCACGAGCGATGTGCTTCATCCGGACTGAAAAAAAGGATTGGCACAAAGTTGCGTCGCGCCAATGGTATCACAAAACATCGTTGGATTGGTCAATGATATATCATGGTTTTTCTAGGTTTTCAACCATGATATAATTGTATATATTGAGTCTTTAAACCTGGTTTTTCAAGTCTATCGAGTCCTTTACAGGTAAGCTTGCGTTTGGAGCGAAGAGCGGAGTTTTGGGACGTTTCTGGCGATTTGTGCAAGGAGCTGAAGTTGGTGTCTCGACCACGAGGTGATGTCGACCGACATCCATCTTGGTATCGGTCGACACTGATGGCGACATAGATTGGAAGACATCTTTTGAAGAATTGCAAAGTTTCCCCAGAAGTTTCCCTAATTCTAATTTAGCTCCAGAACGTGCTTAGTGGTTTTTAATTAGGTTTTTGAGAGCAATGACTCTTATCTTGTTCTTTGTTCTTGCTTTGTTCTGGAGATTGAGAGATATTGGCTTGGGGCTGTTCTTGCTACTTGTAACCTTTGAGAGAAGGATTTCGAACCCCTGTTATTTATCTATTCAGTCTTTTTTTCTATTCAAACATGTGTTGTTCATTTGATATCATGTCTGAGTAGTAACCCTTGTTAAATTTAAGGATTCTCATAGGGATTTCATGCTTTGTTAGATCACTGAATGATTAGGATTCTAAATCTATCTGTTCATCACCTAAGTTAAGATTAATACTGAATTCTGGACTGATCACCTAGGGTTTAGATCTTAGATTGTTAATTTGGCACGAGAGTGTGAGTTATAATCTGAAAGAACTTAGTGTGAGCAATTTGACTAGATACAAAGAGATTTGGTTTAGGAGAATTGTGAACTTAAGAACTTGCTATTAATGCTTGTTTAGAACTCTAAGATTGCAAAGAGATTTGAATCGTTAGGTTACTAGACATAGATAGTAATTGCAGCGAGTTGAATTATTATACATTGTGATTTTAGTTCTTGAACCTGTGCTTAACCTGAATCCTGGTTAGCTAAATGTCTACATTGCATGATTTCCTGAGAACACCCTGAGTCTAGCGCTTTTCTCCCATTGAAACAAACCCTTAATTTACTTGCATTGTCTTCTGTTTTCTCTTGATTAATTTAGCTAAGTTTGAAAGCATATAATCTATTGTGTGAAACTTGAGTCCTTGTGGATATGATACTCTTTATACTACAATCGCATAACTGTGCACTTGCAGTAGAATAGGGATATTTCTTGACCTATCAAGTTTTTGGCGCCGTTTCCGGGGACTCATTTGAGTTCACCAATAGATTTTGTTCTAGAATTTAGACTAAGTCGTTTTTATTTTCATTGTTACTAACATTTTCTCTTGTCTTGCTTGTTTTGTTGCTGCAGGAATCGACAGGTATACTCAGTGTCGACCGACATCAATCAGTGTCGCTCGACACCAAGCACGAATTTCGCCTTTGAGATCAGTGTATGCCTAACCGTCACACCAGAAGCAACCCGAACGAAGAGCTTTTGAACTTCAGAATTGAGGAGCTTGAAGGATTATGGGTGTTTTCCAAGGTTCAAATTCCCAAATTACAACCTAACACAAATCCTTAAACAGATCTAGGTTCTTGCAAAACGAATCATAAAACAAACCTGATCTTTTTACCTTTTGCAGCGGAATGATTGGTGGTAAAGATGAGATCAGATTAGAGCTGATGAGAATCGGCTCCTCCTCAAGTATCCACACTCTTACAAGCAAGGGACGGCTGCTAGACCAAAGAGATGGATCAGATCAGAAAGAGAGTTTTTGAGAGAGAGATGAAAAATGCGGCTGCCCGGAGAAGAAAAATCGCAGGGGGTTTTTAATCCCTTAGGTTTTTCAAATCCTTAATCTCTCATTAATGGACCCAAGTCATTTGACTAATGGCTCATTAATCATTTGGGCCCAAGACACAAATCAGGCAAAAACCTGCATTTTGTCTAGCCCAATTCTCTGATCCAATACAGTAAATGCCACTGCATCTTACCGTATTTATTCCATTTAACTTTCCCGTTAGCTATGGTGTGTGACCCTTAGGGATCATACAATACTGGTAACAAGTTCTAAACTTATAGATCATGAGCGGGCTCTAGCAAGTCATCATGATCACCCAGTATTTATGACTTATGTCTGATCTCGACACTTATCATACTTTCTAGAGATAGTACGGTAGATTTCAGGACATTCCCAACAATCTCCCACTTGTACTGGAATCCTACAAAGGACATTCCCAACAATCTTCTGATTGTACTGGAATCCTACATTCCCTAATCCTTTTGTCTTAATATCTCGATCTGGCATAAGGCAAGATGCGTGTCATCCTTATATAGCCAGACCATGTTTATCGGACCAGATTTGATACTGACAATTCAAACGACTTGGGCAAGTCCGTTTGGGAATGGCCATTCTCTTACCAGCTATCAAATCTCCGATTGGCCTAGAGATATTACCTCCGTTAAACGGCAGGGACAAATCCCATCTTGTTCCATCACTATGAACTACACACTTTATAATACACCCAACCAAGGTCCTTATAGCTCCCAGTTACGAAACAGCGTTAGACAATGATCAAAGCGCATTACTCCATGTGCAGCCACATACATGCGAACTCAGGTCTAAGGACTATACTCTATAGTCGTATATGAGAACTTCTTATGACACATATATTAATATCTTGCAGAGTTCTCATCAGCGGGCCATGTCCGGTCATATGCTCCCCTACATATACCTATGTGTCGACTTTGATGCCGCGCATCTATGACCCCTCGAAACTTGGTCATAAGTCTCAACACAATCTAGTCTCAACAGGTTGTTGGTGTTCCAATTTCAACAACCTTCGACTATGGACACTATGATTTATGTCACTTCGTTAAATATGGGGTTTCAGGATCAAGTCTACTCATGTACTTCGATGGCCCATATATAATGACATGAATCATTTTGGAACGATTATTTATATCACAGTTAAAATAATCCAGAAATCATCAGATTTCATAAACATAAAATATTATGTTTACATGAACCATTCAAAATAACTAAGTAAAGCCCTTTACAAACTCCCACTGAAATTAAGACTACATCTTAATTTCACTCATCCTACAGCTACAGTCCGCGACTCGTGCTTAGGCATAAGGAGTGGCTTCGTTAATAGATTAGCAACGTTCTCATTCGATGAAACTTGCTTATCTACTTAACACCTCTGTCATTTATCTCAAGGAATAGGTTATACCTATCCTCAAGGTGTTTGGACCTCTGATGTGCAGCTAGCCTTATCTATGCTGTGAATCACATCAAGTTCAGTGATGAACTCTTCTATCCAAACAACCTCTTTCGCCGCTTCTCAAGCTGCGAAATGTTCAGCTTAAGTCATGGAGTCAGCTACAGTGCCTTGCACCGCCAGATAGACACAAGATATAGCCGGACTGTGACCAGGAATTATCTTTGTCTATTGGAAACTTGCCTTTCAGACTCTATCGACTTGTAGCACCTCACTTTCTCCGTAAATCAAGAACTTATCCTAAGTATTCCTCAAATACTTCAGAATATTCTTTACGGCAATCCAGTGATTCTTTGCTGGATTTGACTGGTCTTTACTTGTCTTGCTTAACATTAAAGCAACATCAAAACAAGTACTTCTCATGGCATACATGATAGATCCAATTGCCGTCGCATATGGAATCCTATCCATGCATTCAAGCTCAGCAGATATCGTAGGATACTGTTTCTTGCTTAACATATTGCCATGTGACATTGGCATAAAACCCTTCTTGGATTGCTGATTACGTGTAGGACTTTGTCAATTTAAGAATCCTGACTTTGTCCTACCAGCTCTTTTGGATCTTTATCTTTAGATCCAAAATCCAAGAACTACGTGGCTTTATCCATGTCAATCATACAATAACTCCCAAGCCAGTCGTTTACCGACTGCAGCATTGGAACATTATTTCCGAGAATCAGTATGTCATCGACATACACTATGAGAAATGCAATATTGCTCCCACTTATCTTTTAGTAAACGCACAGTTCCATTTCGTTCCTGTTCAAGTCAAAACCTTGACTACTTCAACAGAACGAAAATTCCAACTCCGATATGTTTGCTTCCATCCATGAATGGATCAATGAAGCTAACTTACACATAGTGTAATTTTATGGAGTCCGGGCTGACTTTCGCTTCTTTGAATTTCGCAGGTTCGTCGCTTTCAATGATCATAAGATCATGCGACTTTCAATGATCATCAGGTTCAACTAATGACGAGAAATCACTCTCGGATTAGCAACTGATTCATTCAGATCTGCGAACTTCAGGCTCTACAGGTGTAGATTCTACAGAAATCTGTAAATCCATCCGCTGCTCTTCCTCAACAGGTTGAGCAGCCTCCTGTATTTCTCGAATTTCTTCGAGTTACACTTTTACTCCCACTGTTCTTCTTGGAAAGTAACTTCCCTTCTTAGAAAACAGAATGGACGTAAAAGTAACAAGCCTTGGTTTCCCTAGGACAACCAGCGAAGTAGCACAACTACAAATACTCAGTAAAGACGAATTTGGATCGATTCCAATCCACATTTACGTGGTGTCTTTCTACTGATATTGGTAGAACTATTTCAGCGTAAGCTTAGATATTTTAGAGCGTTATTCTTAGAGAATATCATGGAAGATTCGTGTGACTCATCTTTAATCATTTCTAATAAGATCTGATTCTTTCTCACAGAAAACACCTCCAGGTTTTCAGGAGAAATGAGCTGTGAAACGATTTCACACTCATTCAGATGATCACACAATCAATGACTTAAGTATTCTCACTCGTGATCTAATCCAGAGTCTTAATACTTCTGTCATTCAGATTCTATACTTCATTCTGGAACTCTTTCGACCATGTCAAAGAATCCCGACTTGTGTCTCATCAAATGAACACAGTCTTACTCACTGAAGTAATCAGTAGAGACAATGAAGTACAGGAAATTTTCTCTGGCATTAATGCTCATCGGACCACATACATGAGTATGTTCAATCTCCAATAAGCCTTTGGGCCGTTCTCTAGCTCGGCTAAGATGGGCCCTTTGTCTTTTGGTCCAGTAAGCAGAATTCAAGTCTCATAAGATATCCATTCAAATGAGCCCAAAAGTCCATAACTATGGGGTTTCTGAATCTGACTTACTCTATTTGACCAAAATATTTCTGCCAAGAAAAATCAGGTTTAATTCATCAGATTTAAACCAATTGCGGTATTTATGTTATATTTTAGGCACTCTATGGTTTAAGATATAAAACCCATTCCTTGAATAGGGTGCTACAATTAACATTTCATTAAGATCAAAAGAACAAAACTTGTCTTTTATCAAAACGAAAAACATTCAATTTCTTACAAGAAAATGAAAAACAACTCTGCTTAAAGCAGGTACATTGTAGCAATTACTTAATAAAACCAAGCCTCAAAGGCATCTACAAGTGAAAACCCTATGGCTGAGGCAGCATCCCAAGCTCCTTCCAGACACGCAGTTCCACTTGCCCTTCCTTCAATGTTCTATTGTTGCTCAGGCTCTGCATATTATAACAAATATCAGTGCCACAACCAGTATCCAATACCTATAAGGTATAACTTGAAGTAATAACATGAATACCTGAGGAAGTAGTTTCATACATCAACTTCAACTCCTCATAATCTTCCATGAATTTAATGCAATCTCTTTTCCAATGCCCAGTCTCATTACAGTAGCAGCACTTACCAACGTACGAGGTATCTGACTCGGGCTCAGAAGACACACGCTTGCCATGATTCAAAATCTGGACAACTTTGTCTTCACCCTTGTCAGCTTTAGGTTTAGTAAACCTACCCTTCTCCTTCATGAGATTGTACAGGGTACTCTTCACGTTTGGCTCAACTGTCTTGAGCATGTCATGCAGTTCAGTCAACGTCTTCGTTAAGCCTTTCTTGATATAGTCCCTTACGAACTTATCATAGCTTGACGGCAGTGACTACAGAATGATATCAGTTGCCAATTCTTGGCTAACTGGATAATTCAGTTTCCTCAGGTTATCAATGTAACCCATCATTTTACTGATATGAGGACTTACTGGATGATCCATCGGTAGCTTGCAGCTAGTGAGAGATTTAACCAACTGGTATCTCTCCACTCTTACCTGCTCCTGAAATTTCAATTTCAGGCTGCTGATCATCTCTATTGGCGACTCCATGTTCTCATATTGCTTCCGCAACTCTGAGTCCATGGTAGCCAATATCAGACCACGCACATCTACCGCATCATTATAATGCTTATTCCAAGCATTATATACTGCATGACTGGCTTTGGATCCGATCCTCTCGGGGAGAGCTTTCTCAAGGACATAGTCCTTTCTCTCATGCCTGAGAACTAGCCTCAGGTTCCGCGACCAAGTCAAGAAATTTGATCCGTTCAGTTTGTCCATCTCAAGAACATACCGGATCGAGAAAGTGTTTTGATTGTTTGTGCTTGTCATAGCTGAAATTTAGAGATAAATAGAGTTTTAGTTATTAAGTTCATAAAAGAGTAATCTTAACAACTTATAAGAAAACTCGCATTGTATTCAAAATTTCTTTGTTCAACCTCATAAGAATACAATGATTCCGAGACCCATGTTTAGCTAAATCCAAAGTGGGCCACTGGCCGTCACCCAGAATTAGCTTTACATGGTAAGCATACACACAGCTAGTTATAACCAATAACTCTCGGTTGTGAATTGGACCCGAGGCCCAAATTCACCAGATGTCTCAAGGCCCGGGACTCCCGATGGCCCAGTCAAGGAAACCAATCTCTTACAGCCAAATAATCACTAAAATCTGGGACTCCCAATGAAATTAGTGACTATATACTACTTTACTTACGCGAAAACAGACACCTCACACTGTAAGCCATATCTGTAATCAAATAAGCGTTAAGTAGCTGACAAGATTGGGCAAGACATCCAAGCTTGATATTGTTTTTGAGGATTTTCAAGTTTTATTTCCAAAAATAGAAGATTACTATTTTAGGAAACTTTCTTATTTTAGAAACTTTTTAAATTTAGTAACTTACTAAAAATAGAAATTTCTAATTTAAATATTTTATTAAATATTTTGGGTTGGGTCACAAATTATGGGCCCAATTCTTGGCCCAAGACCATAGAATTCCAGTTGGCCCAATAATTTGACATAACCGATCCGGTTTATTAATTCTGGTCCAAGACCAAATTAACTATCAAAACCATCGGTTATTTACTAAACCAGACCAGCTCTAAATTATTTGGTCCAACCAAATCAAACTTAGACCAGCCTTCGGTTTAGGTTAAATTCAATTTTGAATTTAAATCCGGTTTAACCAGAAATTAAATAATACCATGTATTAAATAATTTTCAGCAAACCGCGATTTTGGGTTAACGCCTTAACCATACATTAATTAAATAATTAATGATTTATATAATATACCATTATATATTATATATTCTTATAAATAATATACAAACATTATTTGGCAATGTGATCAAATTCACGAGTCACACTCGCACAACGTGATCCGATTGACCACGTGATCTCAAGCAATTAGGGTTTCAAATAATAGAATGTGCAATTCAATTATTAATGATTGACTCACTTTAACACACGCCCAAGACCAAAACGTTCGGTTAGGGTTTAATAATTAAAGATGGCCGCGTTTGATAATCACATTCAATTATAAACAATGGCTTTCACATGCGATAATGACAAAAACCCAAAAACAGCCGATTATCAAAATTATCATATCGAATAAAAATTTTCATCCGACAATAACAAAAATCCGCAAGCTTTCGATTAATAGATTAATGTTTTCAATAATCAATTTTTAAACCATTAAACAATCATATGATCCAGATTCACAAGAAACCTACAACCTTGCTCTGATACCACTGAAGGATTATGGGTGTTTTCCAAGGTTCAAATTCCCAAATTACAACCTAACACAAATCCTTAAACAGATCTAGGTTCTTGCAAAACGAATCATAAAACAAACCTGATCTTTTTACCTTTTGCAGCGGAATGATTGGTGGTAAAGATGAGATCAGATTAGAGCTGATGAGAATCGGCTCCTCCTCAAGTATCCACACTCTTACAAGCAAGGGACGACTGCTAGACCAAAGAGATGGATCAGATCAGAAAGAGAGTTTTTGAGAGAGAGATGAAAAATGCGGCTGCCCGGAGAAGAAAAATCGCAGGGGGTTTTTAATCCCTTAGGTTTTTCAAATCCTTAATCTCTCATTAATGGGCCCAAGTCATTTGACTAATGGCTCATTAATCATTTGGGCCCAAGACACAAATCAGGCAAAAACCTGCATTTTGTCTAGCCCAATTCTCTGATCCAATACAGTAAATGCCACTGCATCTTACCGTATTTATTCCATTTAACTTTCCCGTTAGCTATGGTGTGTGACCCTTAGGGATCATACAATACTGGTAACAAGTTCTAAACTTATAGATCATGAGCGGGCTCTAGCAAGTCATCATGATCACCCAGTATTTATGACTTATGTCTGATCTCGACACTTATCATACTTTCTAGAGATAGTACGGTAGATTTCAGGACATTCCCAACAGAGCTTGCTAGACTTGAGAGAACAAACAGAAAGGTTCAGAAAACTTCAAGGATGATGAATCGATTTATTTTGATTCAAGATGCTGAAGGTGTTCTGAGAGACACGCAGAACAATCCCTACAATGCTCAGGGACAAATAATTGATGTCCAAGGAAATGTGATCCCTGAACCTGAGCAACAGCTTGCTAATCCTCCAGCTGAGAGGACTCTTGCTGACTACAACAGGCCTGATGAGTTCTACGCCAATAGGTCTGCGATTGTGCCTCCTCCTTTTGAAAGGAATGAGTTCGAGCTTAAGACTGCATATTATGCACTTGTGAGGCAGCACCCTTTCCATGGACTTCCCCATGAGCAGCCAATAGATCACATTGAGGATTTTGAAGCCTTTGTCACTGGGATGAAGCACAATGGATTGGGTTATGACTTTCTACACCTCAAACTCTTCCCATATTCTCTCGCTGGAGAGGCTGCAGCTTGGCTTAAGCAACTTCCACTTAGGAAGCTAAACACTTGGGATGCAGCGAAGAGAGAAATCTTGAGGCATTTCTACGATGATGCTCGCTCTGATCAGCTCAGACTGGACCTTCTGACATTCACTCAGGGACCTACAGAGCCTCTTAAAGCTGCTTGGGTGAGGTTTAAGATGTACCAACGAGACTGCCCTCATAACAGATTCTCTGAAGTTCAACTGTTGGGCATTTTCTTTAGAGGTGTGTATCTTTGGTACCAATCTGCGTTGGATGCTGCCAGCAATGGAAATTTCAACACCAAGACTCCTGAGCAGGCCAAGATATTAATTGAGAACTTGGTGAGCAGCAATAGCACTAAGAATGCTAATAGGAAGAGAAAAGAGGCTGGTGGAAAAGTTGACAACTTCCAGATTGCTGAGATGAAGAATAAGCTGGACACTGTTCATAGCTTGCTGACTGGGAAGAAGGCTGTCCACTTCGCTCAAGAGGTTGAGGAGTTTGAACCTGAAGATGGTTGCCAAGAAGAGGATGTGAACTACATCAGTGGATCTGGATTTCAGGGAAACATGTTTGGAAATCAGCAAGGTAACAAGTTCTTCACTAGTGGTCAGAAGAGTGCTTTCACAAGCAATCAAAACTCTTTTGGATATGGTCAGAATGCTGGTTTCCAAAAACCTTTTCAGCTGAACAACTCCTATCAGAGGACCTATGGATCATCTTCTTATCAGACTCCTCCTGTTGCTAATGCTCATGAGAGCAAGTTGGAAGCTATGATGGAGCAGATACTTGAGGGGCAGACAAAGACTATTGTGGACTTCAATAAGAAGATGGATGCCATCTACACCGATCTTAATGGGAAATTTGAGTCTTTGAGCACACATATGAAGGAGTTGGATACTCAAGTTGCTCAAACTGCTGGAGCTATTAAGAGGCAAGCCGGATTCCTTCCTGGGAGTACATATACCAATCCTAAGCATCACTGCAATGCAATATCACTAAGGAGTGGGAAAAAGCTGCAAACTATCCCCAACAGGCAAGTGAGTGCTGAGGAACTTGAGGAGTTGGAAGAATTGGATGAAGAAATTGAAGCCGAAAGAAGAGTGTCGACCGACGCTGATACCCAGTGTCGACCGACACCCAATTCTCCGAGTGCTCGTGATGAACGGAAATCGACCGAGGTCGATTACGGAGTGGACAACAATGGGAAATCGATCGATGTCGACCGATACCAACCTAGTGTCGACCGACATCCTTCGCGGAGAGAGTCTGATTTTGTGAAAAAGGCTCATATTGCTGGGAAGGTGTATAAACCCAAGGTACCTTTCCCGAGAAACCCGAAGTAGTCCAAGTTTGAACGGTTCAAGGCTAAATACATGGCTACGTTGAGAAAGCTCACTCTTCCAATGCCATTGATGGATGCTATCAACAACAACCCAGTGATGAAGAGGTGTTTGAAGAAGATGTTGACTTCTGACATGGGAGATGAAGAGTGTGTGATGATGATTACTGAAGTCTGTAGCGCTGTCATCCTGAACAGAGTTCCAGAGAAGCAAAAGGACCCAGGAATCTTTGTCTTGGACTGCACAATTTTCAGAGACAGATTTGAGAGATTATTGTGTGATTTGGGCTCAAGTGTTAATCTGATGCCGTATTTAGTTGCTAAGCAGATGGGGGTGACAGATTTCACACCTACTAGGATCTATTTGATTCTAGCTGATCGCTCCATAAGGATTCCTGAAGGTCTCTTGGAGGATGTACCAGTGAAGATTGGTGAATGTGTAATTCCCACAGACTTTGTTGTCTTGCAGTACAATGAAGAACCTAAGGATCCTCTTATCTTAGGCAAGCCATTCTTGGCTATAGCTGGTGCTATCATTGACGTTAAGAGAGGGAAAATTGGACTCAATGTGGGTGATTTGGTGATGAACTTCGACATGGACAAGCTGATGAGACATCATATTATCGATGGGCAGACTTTCTATGTGGACACCTTGGATAATCTAGCTGCAGAATTTTTGTCTCAGATGCATCTTGCTGACCCTTTGGAGAGAGCTTTGATGAGCTCTGAGCAGGATTTGGAGCAAGAGGATGCTGCTGCTGCTGGGTATTTGAGGCTGATGGATGCTACTGAGCATGTGATGCAAGTGGTAGCTCAAGAGGAGCTGGTTGGCATTTCGCAGAAGGCTGCCACACTTGGAGACTGGAGCGAGGAAAAAGCTCCAAAGATTGAGCTGAAGCAGCTCCCTACAGGCCTCAAATATGCATTTCTAAGTCAGAATTCTACCTATCCTGTTATTATCAATGCTCATTTGAATACCGCAGAACTCACTTTACCGCTAAGCAACTTGCGCAAGCATCGCAAAGTTCTTGGCTATTCTCTTGATGATATTGCAGGTATCTCTCCAGACTTGTGCATGCATAGGATACATCTTGAGGATGAGAGCATGTCGTCAATTGAGAATCAGAGGCGTTAGAATACTAACCTGAAAGAGGTTGTAAAGAAGGAGATAATGAAGCTGCTGAATGCTGGGATTATTTATCCTATCTCAGACAGTGATTGGGTCAGTCCGGTTCATGTGGTTCCTAAGAAAGGAGGAGTCACAGTGGTGAAGAACGACAAGAATGAGCTGATTCCTACAAGGACAATCACTGGTCACAAAATGTGCATAAACTACAGGAAGTTGAATGCAGCCACCAGAAAAGACCACTTTCCACTCCCTTTCATTATTCAGATGCTGGAAAGGTTGGCAAATCATCCATACTACTGCTTTTTGGATGGTTATTCTTGTTTTTTTCAGATCCCTATCCACCCAGAGGATCAGGAGAAGACCATATTTACATGTCCTTATGGCACCTTTGCATACTGCAGAAGGCCATTTGGACTGTGTAATGCTCATGCGACGTTTCATAGGTGCATGATGTATATCTTCACAGACATGATAGAGGATTTTATGGAGGTCTTCATGGATGATTTTTCTGTCTACAGACCATCTTACCATGCTTGTCTGGATAATCTGTGCAAGGTGCTAGCTAGATGTGAGGAAAATTATCTGGTTTTGAATTGGGAGAAATGTCATTTTATGGTCAAGGATGGCATTGTACTTGGAAATAGAGTATCTGAGGCAGAAATTGAAGGACAAAGCTAAGATTGAGGTAATGACAGGGCCACAGGTGCCAGACTCAGTCAAAGAAGTGAGGAGTTTTCTTGGGCATGCTGAATTTTACAGGAGGTTTATTAAAGACTTCAGCAAGATAGCTAGACCACTCACTGCACTTCTCTGCAAGGATGTGAAGTTTGAGTTCACAGATGAGTGCCATGCTGCATTCCAGGAGCTGAAACAAGCTTTGATTTCTGCTCCAATTGTACAACCTCCGGACTGGGATTTGCCTTTTGAGGTGATGTGTGATGCTAGTGACTATGCAGTAGAAGCTGTACTTGGTCAGAAGAAGGACAAGAGGCTCCATGCCATCTATTATGCTAGTAGAACTCTTGATGATGCGCAAAGAAATTATGCAAAAACTGAGAAGGAGTTGCTAGCAGTTGTGTTTGCATTTGAGAAGTTCCGCCCGTATCTGATCGGGTCCAAAGTAGTTGTGCACACTGATATATCATGGTTTTTACTAGTTTTAGGCCATGATATAGTTGTGTTTTAGTGTCTTTTGTGTTCTTTTAGAGTTCTTTACAGGTATAATCAGGTTTGGAGCTAAATTGGAGATAATGGAGCTTTTTGGAGATTTTTGGAGTGATTGGCCGAGAGATAGAGTTCACTGTCCGAAACAGAGAAAGGTGTCGATCGTTGCACACCTGCAACGGTCGATGCACCAGCGAGATGGGCCCAAAACTCGGCGGTTTATGAAGAGTCAAGAATTTGCACTTTGATCCAGAAGTTCCTGATATTTACAAAGAAGCCCCTGGCCGAGATTATACCTATATAATAGAGTTTTTAGTGTTTTAATTAGATACGCTTTACATTACACTTTCATAATTAAGAGCAGAGGATTTTTAGAGCTTTTGGGGCTGATCTGAACCTATTACTTCATCTGTATTTGGAGAAGATTTCGAACCCCTTTTACTCTTATTCTTTTATGCAATTTATTCATCATATGATCATGTTTTCATTATCTATGTCTGAGTAGATTCCTAGTTAGGTTTAGGGTTTCTCACATAGGATTTTATGACTTGCTAGACTTGTTCAAATTCAGTTAAGGATTCAAACTATATCTGTTCTTCAATTTAATTGTGCTTAAAGCTAGTTCTAACCTGATCAATTAGAATCTAGATCTTAGGTTGCTAAATACGTCACGGAAGTGGGGTTTAGGAATCTGAACTAATTAAATTGGGCAATTAAACTTTGCGCAAACGGAAGTTTGGTTTAGGATAATTGTGAACATATCAAACTTGGGATTAATGCTAGTTTAATCTGTTAGTTCTCGCAAACGAAAGTTTGGTTTGCTGCACTTAGACTTAGAGAATTATCGCAAAGGAATTTGGTTAATTCTATATCTGTGTTTTGAGTTCTAGAACTGTACTTAATTAGATCCTTGCTGAATGAACTGTCTGCTTGTCTGATTTCCTGAGAATACCCTAGGCTTGACGCTTTTAATTACTTGCTTCCACAACCGTTAATCTCTGCTACTGATTTACTTTCTCGCACCGCTTTCAATTCAATCACATTGCTTATTTCTAGTATTAGTCTCTACTGTTCTGATCTATTGAGACCAAGTGTCCCTGTGGATTCGATAACCCTATATACTACTTTGACATTGCTGTTCACTTGCAGTTTAGTATAGGGATTAATTCTTGACCTATCAAGTTTTTGGCGCCGTTGCCGGGGACTCTTAGAGTCTTCGATAGGACCAAACTTAGGGTTTTTACTAGAAATTTTTCTTTTTGTTTTTGCTTTTTTCGTTTTGTTTTTATTTTACTAACTTTTTCTCTGATTCTTTCTGTCGCAGGTACGAATTTCGCCTTGCGTCGATCGTTGCATCCCTTGCGTCGATCGTCACTAGGCGATTCTGAGATTGAATCGATCGTTGCACTGATAGCATCGATCGTTGCTGGACGATTACAGACAGTTTATGCCAACGCAGAAAACTCGAAGTAATCCGAACTCGAGCTTGCTTAATCTCGGACTAGAGGAACTTGGACGTCTAGAAAGGACTATCAGAAGAGAAAAGAGAGAGAGAATGGTACGAGAACGTCTGATCTTGATAACAGATGCTGAAGGTACCCTGAGGGACCAAGATAACAACCCGTACAATGCTGTTGGGCATCGGGTTGATGCTGAAGGGAATGTCATCCCTGATCCTCCTGAGCAACAGCAACAGGAGCTGAACCGAAACCAGGGTCAAGGACAGGCCCAAGGTAGAGAGATGGTGGTTCATGAGAGGACACTAGCTGATTACAACAGACCTGATGAGTTTCATGCTAACCGAGCAGCTCTAGTGCTTCCTGCTTTTGAGAGGAATGATTTTGAGGTAAAGACCATCTACTACCAGCTGATGAGACAGATTGCTTTTCATGGTCTTCAAGCAGAGCAGCCTATGGATCACATTGACAAGTTTGAGGACATAGTCACTGGCATGAAGTATGAAGGAGTATGCCCGGACTATCTGTTCCTTAAGCTATTTCCGCACAGTCTTGCTGGAGACGCTAGTGCATGGCTGAGACAACTGGCACCTGTCAGTATACTACTTGGGCAGCCTTAAAGAGTGAGTTCCTGCGTCACTTTTATGATGATGCACGCTCAGATCAGTCCAGACAGGACATACTCACTTTTTCCCAAGGAGCTATGGAGCCCTTGAAGACTGCCTGGATGAGATTTAAGCAGTATCAGCGTGACTGTCCACACCATGGATTCACAGAAGTACAGCTGATTGGTATCTTCTTCAGAGGCATAGATCTCCCTTATCAGACTGCGCTGGATAATTCCAGTAATGCTAATTTCAACACCAGGACTCCTACACAAGCTAAGCAGTTGATTGAGAACTTGATTGGCAGCAACAGTTGCAAGACGATGGATGAAAGGAGGAAGAAATCTGGTGGAACTGTAGAGAATTCTATATAGCTAATATAAGATCCAGATTGGACACAGTCTACAATCTCCTGACAAGTAAGAAAGCTGTCCACTTTGCCCAAGATGTAGAGGTGATTCAGACTGAGGAGGAAATTCAGGAAGAAGATGTGAATTTCATAGGAGGTTCTGGTTTCCAAGGTAATAGATTTAGTAATCAACAGGGGAACAGATTCTCAAATGGAGGACAGACTGGTGGTTTTCAGAAGACCTATGGACAAGGTACTCAGAGAACCTATGGATCTACATCCTATCAGACTCCTCCTGCACCTACAGCCCATGAGAGCAAAATGGAGGCTATGATGGAACAACTGATTGAGAGTCAGACCAAGATTTCTGTGGACTGCAACAAGAAGTTGGACGCTGTCTATGAAGACCTCAATGGGAAGTTTGAGTCTATGAGCACTCACTTGAAGCAGTTGGACACTCAGGTGAACCAGATGTCCAGCTCACTGAAGGGAAAAGGAGTGGCAGACACTCATGTTAAGGCCTGGTCTGTGTACATTAATGATGGATCTCACCTAGGTGAAAGATTTGAGCTAAGTACAGCTGAGTTGGTGACAGAACAAGAATTTTCGGATATTTGTGAAAAACTCTCGGGTGAAATCTGCTGCAGTGCGTCGATCGATGCAACATCTTTGCCGATCGATACACCCGTCGGGATGGCAACGATCGACACACCCTTAGTGTCGGTCGTTGCAGGGCGTGAACAGACAGAACCGTCGGATGATAATGGCATAGATGCTGACTTGGAGCTTGATCGCCTATTCAATGGAGCCTCTGAGATTACTCAACAGGAGATCTACGAACAGATCTTTAGACAACACTCCTCAGTGTCTGAAGTGATTAGGCAAGAGATTGAAGAGCTGAAGAAGCTAGAGGAGATTGGTGAAGAATTGGAAGAAATTCCAACTTCTGATGATCCACCTTATCATCCTTGTGTGCAGAGGTACTTAAACAAGATGTTGCCCCTGGATGATGATCTGAAAGACTGGGTGATAATAGTTCCTCAGCATATTAGTGATGTTCTGCTAACTAAGGTCCCGAAGAAGCTGCCTGATCCTGGAGTCTTTGTGCTGGATTGTTCTATCTTTGAGGATAGCTTTAGGCGTTCTCTGTGTGATTTAGGAGCTGCTGGAAGTTTGATGCCTTACTCTGTGGCAGAGAAGCTGGGGATGCTGGATTTTACTCCTACTAGGACTTCTCTTGTCCTAGCTGATCAGTCCATACGAGTTCCTGAAGGACTCCTTATGGACATTCCGGTGAGAGTTGGAAACTACTTAGTTCCAACAGACTTCCTTGTGCTGAGATATGACTGCGATCCGGATGAAGCATTATTGCTTGGGAGACCCTTTTTGGCTACAGCAGGAGCATTGATTGATGTTAGGAACAGCTTGATAGACCTCCATCTGGGAGATGAACCACTGCACTATGAGATGGATAAGCTGGGAAAGCCACTGATAGATGGGCAGACATTCACCATATGGGACGCAGATTTTGAGCAGCCTGATCATACCATGGTTATAGATCCTGGAGCACATTTCACTCCATCTTTTCTTGGACATGAGCATTCCGCAACAGCCTACTCACCACCTTGGATGAGGAGACTTGAACAGAGACAGAAAAAGTCTCTGTCAGGACCTCCTGGTACTTGAAAATTCCCATCCGTCCGGTCAAGCTATTGACCTTAAACAAGCGCTGGGTGGGAGGCAACCCACCATTAGGTACTGGTGTTTTTCTACTTAATTTTTGGTGTTTTTGTTAGGATTTTACGTTTTTTTTTGTTTTTGGTGAGTTTATGTTTGCAGGTCTCGGATAAATCGCAGTGCAACGATCGACGCACTTCTGTGTCGATCGTCACAACACGAAAGGAATCGCATTGCAGCGATCGTTGCGGTCCTGAACAACGATCGACTATACACGAAAATCGCCAAGTAACGGTCGATGCACTTAGTGCAACGATCGATGCCTGAGCGACAGAGGTAACCCGACATACATAATTTCACCTTTTCAATTTTTATTTTCTTTTTACCGATCCTTCGCTGGACACATTTGGGGACAGTGTGTCTTAAGTATGGGGGAGGTGCTACTGACTTCTGTTTTCTGTTTTTTTAAGAGTCAGTCCGTTTTTTTAAAAAAAAAATTGTTTTATTGAGTCAAAATTGTTTAAGTAAGAAACTATGATTTTCTGAGAAGATTTACAAGACTTGCAGGAACTTAAGTAACCATTGGGATGAAGTTGCAGGATCTATCTCTGACTATTAGAAAACCACATCACAGATCAACCTACTGGGAACACCCACATCACTTCAGGTATCAGAGGATCCTTTTACTGACTTCAACCTTAATACTGACTTAGATTTCTCACCTAAGGGCTTGGTATACTTTGTGTCGGATTCCCTTGTTAGTTCTGACACAGCCTGTCAACCTATCCTATTTAGTTCCCTTCTCCCCTTCTATAAAGTAAAAAAAAAATAATAATAATAAACTGAGGATGAGTTAGTAACTCCGAAGTGGTCATGAGAATGGTAGCAAACACTATTTTCTCTCATGTGATCCATGGAATGTGTCCAAAGTACACCCCATAACGGGAAGAACACTGATAAAAAAAATAAAATGATACCCAGTGGGGAAAAATCAGTTGTTAAAGAAGGGAAAGAGAAGAAAGGGACTAGAGAAAGGTAGTATGGTGGTCTAGAGCTGATAAGGTAAGAATCCATGTGCCCTTTGATCGATACTCCTTAGGTGAGACCGCACTTAAATACTTGCAGAAGCCAGTAGGGAGAATTTGAATGCTTGAATGTGATTGTGGAGTTTACCTAGGACAGTTGCTAAGTGTGGGGGAAGTACATGTTGGTCTTGATATCCTGTGATTGATTCTTTCAGTGGTTTACTAAGGGGAATCTGAGTATTGTAGCTTCTAGGATGAAATGAGTTTCTGTAAGTTTTCAAACCTCTCCACCATGCTTTAGTTCTATGTTTTACTTGAGGGCAAGCAAAGGCTAAGTGTGGGGGAGTTGATATATCATGGTTTTTACTAGTTTTAGGCCATGATATAGTTGTGTTTTAGTGTCTTTTGTGTTCTTTTAGAGTCTTTTACAGGTATAATCAGGTTTGGAGCTAAATAGGAGATAATGGAGCTTTTTGGAGATTTTTGGAGTGATTGGCCGAGAGATAGAGTTCACTGTCCGAAACAGAGAAAGGTGTCGATCGTTGCACACCTGCAACGGTCGATGCACCAGCGAGATGGGCCCAAAACTCGGCGGTTTATGAAGAGTCAAGAATTTGCACTTTGATCCAGAAGTTCCTGATATTTACAAAGAAGCCCCTGGCCGAGATTATACATATATAATAGAGTTTTTAGTGTTTTAATTAGATACGCTTTACATTACACTTTCATAATTAAGAGCAGAGGATTTTTAGAGCTTTTGGGGCTGATCTGAACCTATTACTTCATCTGTATTTGGAGAAGATTTCGAACCCCTTTTACTCTTATTCTTTTATGCAATTTATTCATCATATGATCATGTTTTCATTATCTATGTCTGAGTAGATTCCTAGTTAGGTTTAGGGTTTCTCACATAGGATTTCATGACTTGCTAGACTTGTTCAAATTCAGTTAAGGATTCAAACTATATCTGTTCTTCAATTTAATTGTGCTTAAAGCTAGTTCTAACCTGATCAATTAGAATCTAGATCTTAGGTTGCTAAATACGTCACGGAAGTGGGGTTTAGGAATCTGAACTAATTAAATTGGGCAATTAAACTTTGCGCAAACGGAAGTTTGGTTTAGGATAATTGTGAACATATCAAACTTGGGATTAATGCTAGTTTAATCTGTTAGTTCTCGCAAACGAAAGTTTGGTTTGCTGCACTTAGACCTAGAGAATTATCGCAAAGGAATTTGGTTAATTCTATATCTGTGTTTTGAGTTCTAGAACTGTGCTTAATTAGATCCTTGCTGAATGAACTGTCTGCTTGTCTGATTTCCTGAGAATACCCTAGGCTTGACGCTTTTAATTACTTGCTTCCACAACCGTTAATCTCTGCTACTGATTTACTTTCTCGCACCGCTTTCAATTCAATCACATTGCTTATTTCTAGTATTAGTCTCTACTGTTCTGATCTATTGAGACCAAGTGTCCCTGTGGATTCGATAACCCTATATACTACTTTGACATTGCTGTTCACTTGCAGTTTAGTATAGGGATTAATTCTTTACCTATCACACACTGACCATTCTGTGCTTAAGTATCTGATGCAGAAGAAAGATGCTAAGCCAAGGCTATTACGATGGATTCTGTTGCTCCAAGAGTTTGACATCGAGGTAAGAGATAAGAAAGGAGTGGAAAACGGTGTTGCTGATCATCTTTCCAGGATTAGAATCGATGAGGACGTTCCTATAGATGATTTTCTACCAGAAGAGAACATCTATAAGGTTGAGACAGGTTTTCAGGGTGTTGGGACGAGCTCTCTGCCTTCTACACGAGTTGCAGAACAAGTGTTGGTTGACATTCAGTTCATGTCGGTCGACACTCTATTCGAAAAGGCGGACGACAATTGATCAAACTCGACATCGATTGGCCGATTGGGAACGATGTCGATCGACACCAATATTAGTGTCGGTCGACACCAGTCGCGGATACAAGAAGTTGTTTCGGATGATCAGGCTGACATGTTCATAGCTGCAATTACCAAAGGTTCTCTCTCAACGAGACCCTGGTACGCCGATATAGCCAACTACCTTGCTGCAAAGGATGAGCCTAAAGTGTTTAAAGGATATGCTAAGAAGAAATTCCTTAGGGAAATCATGCGTTACTATTGGGAAGAGGCTTACTTGTATAATCACTGTTCTGATGGTATCTACAGACGTTGCATCGCAGAGTCTGAAGTTGATAATGTGTTGTACCACTGCCATGGTTCTGAGTCTGCAGGGCAGTTTGCTACATTCAAGACAGTATCCAAGATTCTTCAAGCAGGCTTCTGGTGGCCTACGATGTTCAAGGATGCACAGCTGTTTGTCTTGCAATGTGATGTGTGTCAGAGGAGGGGGAAGATAAGCAAGAGACATGAGATGCCACAAAAATTCATCCTCGAGGTTGAAGTCTTTGACTGCTGGGACATCGATTTCATGGGACCGTTTCCAACTTCTTATGGGAACAATTATATCTTGGTTGTTGTGGACTACATATCTAAGTGGGTTGAAGCGCTTGCTAGTCCGACCAATGACTCTTCGGTAGACCTTAAGCTGTTTAAGACTATCATCTTCCCCAGATTTGGAGTGCCTAGGATTGTGATAAGTGATGGCGGTTCTCACTTCATCAACAAGGTATTCGAGAAGTTGCTTAAGAAGCATGGTGTTAACCATCGTATAGCTACTCCATATCACCCTCAGACTAGTGGGCAAGTTGATGTTTCAAACCGACAGATCAAGGAGATTTTGGAGAAGACAGTGGGAAAGACTAGGAAGGACTGGTCTGCTAAGCTGGATGATGCGTTGTGGGCCTACAGGACTTCGTTCAAGATGCCACTTGGGACTACACCGTTTCACCTACTCTATGGGAAAGCTTGGCACCTTCCAGTTGAGCTCGAGCACAAGGCTAGATGGGCTGTCAAACAGATGAACATCGATCTCAAGCCTGCAGCAGAGAGGCGTTTGATACAGCTTAATGAGTTAGATGAAATCCGCCACCATGCCTATGAGAACTCAAGGCTGTACAAGGAGCGTACAAAGGCGTATCATGATAAGAAGATCATCCCACGCAACTTCGAACCCAATGACCAGGTACTCCTCTATAACTCTCGCTTACAACTGTTTCCTGGCAAGTTGCGTTCTCGTTGGTCAGGTCCATTCACCTGTAGGAACTGTTTAGTTGATCCTGATGTAATTCACAGATTCATATCAACCTAAACATACAGATCTAGGTTCTCTTGATTAGAAACATTAGATGATCTCACCTTTTACCTGTTTGTTGCAGCGGAAGGAATAGAACAGGTCAGAGATCAGAGAGATACACCGAGGGATGAATCCTCCAAAGGTTCACACACGCACGCTCGGGAATTGGCTGCTAGACCAGACAGAAAAGAGGCGCAGAGAGAGGCTGTGGGTGGCGCAAATCAGCTGAAGAATTAGAGAGCTTTTAGGTCAAGTTTTATTCATTAAAACTCCCTTTAGTTCTCATGGGCTTTTGGGCCCAATTCTCAGTTCTGATTAAATCCCTTGGATTTAATCAGGCCCTTTAGTCTCTCCAAGTACCGTAAATGCCTAGCACTTTTACCGTACCTCTGCTAAACCGTTCCTTCGTATTTTCCCGTTAGCTTAGGCGTGTGACCCATATGGGATCATATAATAAAGGCAATAAGTCCAAGACTTATAGATCATGAGCGGACTCTAGCAAGCCATCATGACCCCCAGTATTATATGACTTATGTCTGATCATTGACATACTCTTACTTTCTAGAGACAGTACCGAGATTACTGAACACAATTCCAACAATCTCCCACTTGTACTGGAATCTCTGTATTCATAATCCTTTTGTCACAATATCTCGATTAGTCATAAGGCAAGATTGGTGTCATCCTTATAAAGCCTAATCTTGTTTATCGGACTCTGATTCGATACTGACAATCCAAACGACTCGGGACAGTCCGTTTGAGCATGGCCATGCATTTTCCAGTATTCAAATCTCCGATTGGCCTAGAGATATTCACTCCATTTATATTGGAGGGACAAATCCCGTCTTGTTCCATCACTGTAAACTACGCATTTCATAATACACCCAAACAAGGTCCTTATAACTATCGCAGAACGATAGCGTTAGACAATGATCAAAGTGCATCAGTCCATGTGCAGTCACATGCATGCGAACTCAGGTCTAAGGACTATACTCTATAGTCGTAGTAAGAATCTCTTATGACACAGATATAAATATCCTGAAGAGTTCTTATAAGCGGGTCTTGTCCGGTCGTATGTTCCCAAACATACACCTATGTACTGACTTTGATGCCACGCATCTATGACACACTGAGACTTTGTCATAAGTCACGTACCAATCCAGTCTCACACGGTTGTTGGTGTTCCAATTTCAACAACCTTCGACTAGGGACTGGATGATATAAAACATTTATCAAATATAGGGTCTCATGATCAAGCTAAATGACTTCGATGACTCAAGATCAAGTTATTTACTTCGATGACCTATAAAATGGTTTATATCACTTTGGAACGATTATTTCATCACAGTTAAAATAATCTTGAAATAATAATTTCATTAAACATCTTAAATGTTATTTCAAGAACATATCCAATAACTAAATAAAGCCCTTTAATAACTCCCACTGAAATTTTAGACTACATCTTAATTTCACTTATCCTACAGCAACAGTCCGCGACTCGTGCTTAGGCCTAAGGAGTGGCTTCGTTAATAGATTAGCAACGTTCTCATTCGTTGAAACTTGCTGATCTACTTAACTTCTCTGTCATTTATCTTACGGAATAGGTTATACCTATCCTCAAGGTGTTTGGACCTCTGATGTGCAGCTAGTCTCATCTATGCTGGAAATCACATCAAGTTCAGTGACGAACTCTTCTTTCCAAACAACCTCTTTCGCCACTTCCCAAGTTGCGAACTATTCAGCTTAAGTCATGGAGTCTGCAACAATGCCTTGCACCGCCAGATAGACACAAGATATAACCGGACTGTGATCGGAAATCATCTTTGTCTATTGGAAACTTGCCTTTCAGACTCTATCGACTTATAGCACCTCACTTTCTCCGTAAATCAAGAACTTATCCTTAGTATTCCTCAAATACTTTAGGACATACTTTAGGAAAATTGATTCTTTGCTGGATTTGACTGGTCTTTATTTGTCTTGCTTAACATTAAAGCAACATCAAACAAGTATGTTTCATGGCATACATGATAGATCCAATTGCCGACGCATATGGAATCTTATCCATGCATTTAAGCTCAGCAGTTATCGTAGGATACTGTATCTTGCTTTACTTAATGCCATGTGACATTGGCATAAAACCCTTCTTGGATTGCTCAAAATGTGTAGGACTTTGTCAATTTAAGAATCCTGACTTTGTCCTACCAGCTCTTTTGGATCTCTATCTTTAGATCCAAAATCCAAGAACTACGTGGCTTTACCCATGTCAATCATTAAACCAACTCCCAAGCTAGTCCTTTACCGACTACAGCGTTGGGACGTTATATCCGAGAATCAGTATGTCATCGACATACACTTTGAGAAATGCAATATCGCTCCCACTAATCTATTAGTAAACACACAGTTCCGCTTCGTTCCTGTTCAAGTCAAAACCTTGACTACTTCAACAGAACGAAGATTCCAACTCCGATATGTTTGCTTCCATCCATGAATGGATCGATGAAGCTAACTTACATAAAATGTAATTTTTCGGAGTCCGGGCTAACTTTCGCTTCTTTGAATTTCGCAGATTCGTTGCTTTCAATGATCATCAGATCATGCGAACATTCAATGATCATCAGGCTGAACTAATAACGAGAATTCACTCTCGGATTAGTGACTGATTCTTTCATATCTGCGAACTTCAGGCTCCACAGGTGTAGATTCTACAGAAATCTGTAAATCCTTCCGCTGCTCTCCCTCAATAGGTTAAGCAGCCTCCTGTATTTCTCGAATTTCTTCGAGTTGTACTTTTACTCCCACTGTTCTTCTTGGAAAGTAACTTCCCTTCTTAGAAAACAGAATGAAAACAGTCGTAAAAGTACCGAGCCTTGGTTTCCCTAAGAAAACTTCGAGTTATGCTTTTACTCCCACTGTTCTTCTTGGAAAATAACTTCCCTTCTTAGAAAACAGATTGGACGTAAAAGTAACAAGCCTTAGTTTCTCTAGGACAACCAGCGAAGTAGCACAACTACAAATACTCAGTAAAGACAAATTTGGATTGATTCCAATCCACATTAACGTGGTGTCTTTCAACTGATATTTGTGGAACTGTTTCAGCGTAAACTTAGATATTTTAGAGCGTTATTCTTAAATAATATCATGGAAGATTCGTGTGACTCATCTTTAATCATTTCTAATAAGATCTGATTCTTTCTCACAGAAACACCTTCAGGTTTTCAGGAGAAATGAGCTGTGAAACGATTTCACACTCATTAAGATGATCACACAATTAATGACTTAAGTATTCTCACTCGTGATTTAATCCAGAGTCTTAATACTTTTGTCATTCAGATCCTATACTTCATTCTGGAACTCTTTCGACCATGTCAAAGAATTCCGACTTGTGTCTCATCAAATGAACACAGTCACACTCACTGAAGTAATCAGTAGAGACAATGAAGTACAGGAATTTTTCTCTGGCATTACTGCTCATTGGGCCACATACATCAATATGTTATAGGTCCAATAAGCCTTTGGGCCTTTCTCTAGCTCGGCTAAGATAGGCCCTTTTCCTTTTGGTCCAGTAAACAGAATTCATGTCTCATAAGATATTTTATCAAATGAGCCCAACAGTCCATGACTATGGGATTTCTGAATCCGACTTACTCTGATGTGACCAAGACTTTTTGCCAAGAAAATCAGGTTTAATTCATCAGATTTAAACCAATTCGGTATTTATGTTATTTTTAGGCACTCTTTGGTTTAAGATATAAAACCCATTCCATGAATAGGGTGCTACAATTAATATTTCATTAAGATCAAAAGAACAAAACTTGTCTTTTATCAAAATGAAAACATTCAAATTCTTACAAGAAAATGAAAAACAACTCTGCTTAAAGCAGGTACATTGTAGCAATTACTTAATACAAAACCAAGCCTCAAAGGGATCTATAAGTGAAAAACCCTACGGCTGAGGCAGCATCCCAAACTCCTTCCAGACATGTAGTTTCACTTGCCCTTCTTTCAACGTTCTACTGTTGCTTAGGCTCTGCATATTATCACAAATATCAGTGCCACAACCAGTATTCAATACCTTTAAGGTAGAACTTGAAGTAATAACATGAATACCTGAGGAACTAGTCTCATACATCGACTTTAACTCCTCATCATCTTCCATGAATTTAATGCAATTTCTCTTCCAATGCCCTGTCTCCTTACAGTAACAGCACTTACCAACGCAAGAGGTATCTGACTCGGGCTCAGAAGACACACGCTTGCCATGATTCAAAATCTGGACAACTTTGTCTTCACCCTTGTCAGCAGTAAGCCTACCCTTCTCATTCATGAGATTGTACAGGGTACTCTTCACGTTTGGCTCAACTGTCTTGAGCATATCATGCAGTTCAGTCAGCGTCTTCGTTAAGCCTTTCTTGATATAGTTCTTTCTGAACTTATCATAGCTTGACGGCAGTGACTGCAGAATGATTTCAGTTGCCAACTCTTGGCTAACTGGATAATCCAGTTTCCTCAGGTTATCAATGTAACCCATCATTTTACTGACATGAGGACTCACTGGATTATCATTTGGTAGCTTGCAGCCAGTGAGAGACTTAACCAACTGGTATCTCTCCACCCTTATCTGCTCCTGAAATTTCAATTTCAGGCTGCTGATCATCTCTATTGGCGACTCCATGTTCTCATATTGCTTCCGCAAGTCTGAGTCCATGGTAGCCAATATCAGACCACGCACATCTACCGCATCATTATAATGCTTATTCCAAGCATCATATACTGCATGAGAAGCATTGGACCCGATCCTCACGGGGAGAGCTCTCTCAAGGACATAGTCCTTTCTCTCCTGTCTGAGAACTAGCCTCAGGTTCCGCGACCAAGTCAAGAAATTTGATCCGTTCAGTTTGTCCTTCTCAAGAACAGACCGGATCGAGAAAGTGTTTTGATTGTTTGTGCTAGTCATAACTGAAATATAAGATAAAAATTTTAGTTAATATGTTCAATATGATTAATCTCGTATTAAATTTAATATGATTAATCACGCATTATATTCAATAACATCAGTTACCCTCAATAGAATATAATGATTCCAAGATCCACATATAACTAAGATTAAAGTGGGCCACTGGCCGTCACCCAACCTTAGCTTATATCGGTAAGCCCTATATCGGCTAATTATATCCGTGATATAACTCTTGGTTGTGAATCTGGGCCCGAGGCCCAATCCACTCTGATGTCTCAAGGCCCGGGACTCCCGATGGCCTAGTCAAGAAAACCAGACTATACAGTCATGTAATCATTAATGTCTGGGACTCCCAATGACATTTATGAATCACAAACTGTCTTACCCACGCAAAAGCAGACATCCTCATATTGTAAGGCCATGAATGCAATTGAATGGGCTTTGACAGCTGACATAGCCTGGACAAGACATCCAACGCTTGATATTATTTGAGGTTCGTAGGTTTATCAAAATTCATTCCCAAAATAGAAGATTACTATTTCGGGAAACTTTCTATTTCTGGAAACCTACTATTTTTGGAAACTTTCTAAAATTGGAAACTTTCTAAAAACGGAAACTTTCTAACTTTAGAAATTTCTTAAAATCCAAAACCCGCAAATTCAGAAATTTCTATTTTAAGAAACTTTCTAATTTCAAAATTTCGGAAACTTTAATTTAAAATCGACTTTATAAATTTATAAAATAAATTTTAAATTGAACTGAAGAAAGACTCAAATAATTGGCCCAATTGTTTTAACTTCTTGGCCCGAGGCCCAAGAATTGGTCCATGTCCAAGACATGACCCAATTGTCCAATTATTTGACATAACCGGTCTGGTTCATTAAAATTGGTCTAACCAAATTTTAATTACTACGATGACCACAATTGTCAACCGGTTATTTACTAAACCGGAATTTCTCAATTTATTTGGTCCAACCAAATCAAATTAGAAATTCCTGGTTTAGGCACTAAATCCAATATTTTTTTCGACATTGGATTTCTTATCCCGGTTTAACCAGACTTAATAAAAAATTTAAATCTGTTTATTAAACCAGGACGAATTGATTTTAATCAAGTTTTAAACCGAACCAGCTAAGCGAAAACGAACCGGCCCATTAGGGTTTTGAAACGATCGCGGCTACACCCGGGCAGCCGCATCAGACGATCGCAACGGAACGGGTCGCGGGACGGTCGGGACGAGCTCGGGTCAGGCGGGACGATCGTGGGACGATGCAGGCGGGACGAGAGGCGATCCATGCGATCGGCCATTGCTCGATCCATGCGATCGTCGGCCTCTTCTCCACGCGATCGTCCGGGACGATGCCGAGACCATCATGGGACGATCGTAGCTCGGTCCAACCTGTTGGAATTGTGTCCAGTAATCTCGGTACTGTCTCTAGAAAGTAAGAGCATGTCAATGATCAGACATAAGTCATATAATACTGGGGGTCATGATGGCTTGCTAGAGTCCGCTCATGATCTATAAGTCTTGGACTTATTGCCTTTATTATATGATCCCATATGGGTCACACGCCTAAGCTAACAGGAAAATGTGTAGGAACGGTTTAGCAGAAGTACAGTAAAAGTGCTAGGCATTTACTGTACTTAGAGAGAATAAAAGGTTTAGCCACTGTGCATCGATCGATGCATAAGGTGCAACGATCGATGCAGTGCGCAAACACCGACGAGTTAATTGGTATTTGGGCCAAATGGCCCGAACGGAACAGGACGAGTTTTGTGTCATAAAACTCGAGTTTCAGACTGATTAACCCTAACACTTGAGCCGTAAACTCTCTCTCTCTGCGCCGAGTTCCCCTGGTGGTCTAGCAGCTGTTTCCTGTGAAAGCGTGTGTGAACCTTTGGAGGATTCATCCCTCGGTGTTTCTCTGATCTCAAACATACCATCTTCTTCCGCTGCAATAACAGGTATAAGGTGAGATCATCATTTGTTTCTATTCTGAGAAGAACCTAGATCGCATGTTTAGGATAATCTGAATCTGGAATTGAATCAGGATTAATCTAAACGTTCCTACAGTGGTATCAGAGCCAGGTTCTGGTTTTTCTTGTTTAGATTCATGTTTAGGATTGTTTAAAGAGGTGTTTTTGAATCAATCTACTGATAAGATTAAAACACTTAAGAAACAAGAATTGAATCCTAAACAAACTGTTTAAAAAATCGCATGACCAAACTATATTGATTTGGTATGTGATCTAAACTGATTTTGCATCGACTGAGATCGCATTGCATCGATCGATGCAATGCAAGGATCGATCGTTGCAGTCGCGAGAGATTGACCGCGATCGCATGGATCGTTCAAACGATCGCATGGATCTCACGAGAATCTCTCGGCCAAACCTGATAACCGTTCGTGCACACGTGAGAGCATCGATCGATGCAGGATCGATGAACGATCGTTGCAGGATCGATGCTGTGAGCATCGATCGATGCGGTTAGGGTTTTGGCTCGGTTTAATTTAATTAAAATTAAACGTCTCGGTTTAATAAACAGATTTAATAATTTTATTAAGTCTGGTTAAACCGGGATAAGAAATCCAATGTCGAAAGAAATATTGGATTTAGTGCCTAAACCAGGAATTTCTAATTTGATTTGGTTGGACCAAATAAATTGAGAAATTCCGGTTTAGTAAATAACCGGTTGACAATTGTGGTCATCGTAGTAATTAAAACTTGGTTAGACCAGTTTTAATGAACCAGACCGGTTATGTCAATTAATTGGACAATTGGGTCATGTCTTGGACATGGACCAATTCTTGGGCCTCGGGCCAAGAAGTTAAAACAATTGGGCCAGTTAATTGAGTCTTTCTTCAGATTAATTTAAAATCTATTTTATAAAATTATAAAGTCGTTTTTAAATTAAAGTTTCCGAAATTTTGAAATTAGAAAGTTTCTTAAAATAGAAGTTTCTGAATTTGCGGGTTTTGGATTTTAAAGAAATTTCTAAAGTTAGAAAGTTTCCGGTTTTAGAAAATTTCCAATTTTAGAAAGTTTCCAAAATAGTAGGTTTCCATAAATAGAAAGTTTCCCGAAATAGTAATCTTCTATTTTGGGAATGAATTTTAATAAACCTATGAACCTCAAATAATATCAAGCGTTGGATGTCTTGTCCAGGCTATGTCAGCTGTCAAAGCCCATTCAATTGCATTCATGGCCTTACAGTGTGAGGATGTCTGCTTTTGCGTGAGTAAGACGGTTTGTGATTCATAAATGTCATTGGGAGTCCCAGACATTAATGATTACATGACTGTATAGTCTGGTTTTCTTGACTAGGCCATCGGGAGTCCCGGGCCTTGAGACATCAGAGTGGATTGGGCCTCGGGCCCAGATTCACAACCAAGAGTTATATCACGGATATAATTAGCCGATATAGGGCTTACCGATATAAGCTAAGGTTGGGTGACGGCCAGTGGCCCACTTTAATTTTAGTTATATGTGGATCTTGGAATCATTATATTCTATTGAGGGTAACTTAGGTTATTGAATATAATGCGTGATTAATCATATTAATTTTTTTTTTTAATACGAGATTAGTCATTTTGAACATAATAAGTAATAACCTTTTTATTTATATATTTCAGATATGACTACTACAAGCACACAAAACACATTCTCGATCCGGTCTGTTCTCGAGAAGGAGAAGCTGACTGGAACGAACTTCCTGACATGGTCAAGGAACTTGAGGCTGGTCCTCAAGCAGGAGAAGAAGGATTATGTCCTTCGAGATCCCCTCCCCGAGAGGCCTCTTGCCAATGCTGCCAGGACTCTGCACAATGCTTGGGAAAAGCATTCGTCAGATGAAAATGATGTCTATTGCCTGATGTTGGTGACAATGACTCCTGAGCTGCAAAAACAGTTCGAAAGTGTATTGTCTCCAATCGAGATCATGGCAAGCCTGAAATCGCTTTTTCAAGAGCAGGCTAGGACCGAGAGGTTCCAGACAGTCAAGAACCTCTTGGACTGTAAGTTGGCTGCGAATGCGGCAGTGAGTCCTCATGTCTTGAAGATGATGGGTTATCTCGATCATCTTCAGAAACTCGACTGCCCAATCAGCCAGGAACTTGCCTGCGACATCATTCTGCAGTCTTTACCTGCAAGCTATGATCAGTTCATTCTGAACTTTAACATGCATGGCTTGAGTAAGACACTACCTGAGCTTCACGGAATGCTCAAGACTGCAGAGCCCAACTTGAGGAAAACCGCCAAGGACCCCAATGTGCTTATGGTGCAAAAGGGCAAGGGGTTTAAGAAATCCTCTGCTAAGGACAAGGGAAAGGCCAAGGCTGTCCAAGTCGCGGACAAGGACACGCCAAAGCCCAAGCCCAAGTCCAAGGCTGGGCCTACTGACATGTGCAGGTTCTGCAAAGAACTGGGGCATTGGAGAAGAGATTGTAAGAAATTCCAGGAAGGTCTAAAGGAATTGAAGAAGAAGACTTTCGAGACTTCTTCATCAGGTATTTTTGTTATAGAAGTTAATACAACTACTTCTGATAATACCTCATGGGTCATGGATACTGGTTGTGGGGCTCATATTTGTACTAATATGCAGGCACTCAGCAACAGTAGAAGGCTGAAGCAAGGACAAGTGGAGCTACGAGTTGGGAATGGAGCGAAAGTTTCAGCACTAGCTGTAGGCACATACTTGTTGTCTTTACCTTCGGGATTGATTTTAGAACTGAATAATTGTTATTTTGTACCTGCTATAAGCAGAAATATTATTTCAATTTCTTTGTTGGATTTGGAAGGTTATGATTTTTCAGTTAAGAATAAATTATGTTCCTTCAATCGCAACAATTTGTTCTATGGTTCTGCCCCTCTTACGAATGGGCTTTACATACTCGATCAATCCGCGCCAATTTATAACATTAATACAAAACGGTTTAAACCTAATGAGGAAAACCGAACGTTTCTATGGCATTGTCGTTTAGGGCACATCAGCGAGAAACGCATCAAGAGGCTCCATTCGAATGGACTTCTTGGCTCATTTGACTTTGAGTCATGTGAGAAATGCGAATCCTGCATGATGGGCAAAATGACACGGGCCCCCTTTAATAAACCTAACGAGAGGGCCAGTGACTTATTGGGCCTGATACACACTGATGTGTGTGGCCCAATGTCCACAAATGCAAGAGGAAACTATCAGTACTTCATTACCTTCACTGATGATTTCAGTAGGTATGGATATGTTTATTTAATGAAACATAAGTCTGAATCTTTTGAGAAGTTCAGAGAATTCCAAAATGAAGTACAGAACCAACTTGGCAAAAGCATTAAGGCTCTTCGGTCCGACCGAGGAGGAGAATACTTAAGCCAAGAATTCAGTGATCATCTGAGAGAGTGTGGGATCGTATCCCAACTCACTCCTCCTGGAACACCTCAATGGAATGGTGTGTCTGAAAGGAGAAATCGGACCTTATTGGATATGGTTCGATCTATGATGAGTCACACAGACCTTCCAATATCCCTTTGGGGATATGCTCTGCTAACAGCAGTGTTCACTCTAAACAGAGCGCCATCAAAAGCAGTAGCAAAGACACCATATGAATTATGGACTGGAGAAGCTCCAGTGCTGTCTTATCTCAGAATTTGGGGTTGTGAAGCCTATGTCAAGAGATTAATCTCAGACAAGCTTACACCAAAATCTGACAAATGCTACTTCATTGGTTATCCACGGGAAACCAAGGCTTATTACTTCTATCTACGTTCCGAGAACAAGATTTTTGTTGCCCGGGATTATAACTTTCTTGAGAGGGAGTTTCTCTCTAAGAAAGACAGTGGGAGTAAGGTACTGCTTGAAGAAATTCAAGATGAACAGGATACTGCTCAACCTAATGAGGAAGAGCAGCAGGAGGACCTACAAGAAATCGTAGAGCCTGAACCTGTAGTACCTGAAGTTCGAAGATCCGGGAGGATCCGTCACGAACCCGAGAGATATCAAGGATTCCTCGTGACTAACTGTCATGATCTTCTGATCATTGATGGTGATGAACCATCGAACTTCAATCAAGCCATGATGGGCCCAGATTCCTCTAAGTGGCGCAAAGCCACTGATTCCGAAATGGACTCCATGTCGGTCAACCAAGTGTTTTCGTTGGTTGACTTACCCGTTGGTGTAAAAGCCATCGAGTGCAAATGGATCTTCAAGAAGAAGATTGACGTGGATGGACATGTCCAGATTTACAAAGCCAGGTTGGTGGCAAAAGGTTTCAGACAAGTTCACGGTGTGGACTACGATGAAACCTATTCACCAGTGGCTATGATGAAATCTATTCGGATTCTACTAGCAACTGCAGCTTTTCATGATTATGAAATTTGGCAGATGGACGTGAAAACCGCCTTCCTGAATGGTATTCTGGAAGAGGATGTGTATATGACACAACCAAACGGTTACATAGATCCAAAGAATGCTGGGAAAGTATGCAAGCTTCACAAATCCATTTATGGATTGAAGCAAGCATCGAGGAGCTGGAATCTTCGTTTTGATGAAGCGATCAAGCAATTTGACTTCATCAGAAACGAAGAAGAACAATGCGTGTATAAGAAATCTAGTGGGAGCAAAATTGTATTTCTTATTCTGTATGTCGATGACATACTGCTTCTCGGAAACGACATTCCAATGCTGAAGTCTGTAAAAGACTGGCTTGGAAGTTGTTTTTCCATGAAAGACATGGGTGAAGCCGCATACGTTCTTGGAATTAGGATCTATCGGGATAGACCTAAGAGGCTGATAGGCTTGTGTCAAGACTCATACATTGACAAAGTCCTACAAAGATTCAGCATGAAAGATTCCAAGAAGGGCTTCACACCAATGGTACATGGCATAACGCTAAGCAAGAAGCAGAGCTCTACGTCGGCTGCTGAGCTTGAGCGCATGAAGAATATTCCTTATGCATCTGCAATAGGATCTGTCATGTATGCCATGATCTGTACTCGTCCTGATGTTGCTTATGCATTGAGCATGACGAGTAGATACCAGTCAAATCCAGGTGAAAACCATTGGATTGCCGTAAAGAATATCTTGAAGTATCTAAGACATACTAAGGATAAATTCTTGGTGTACGGTGGAAGTGATGTGCTTAAAGTCAGTGGATTCACGGACGCAAGTTTCCAGACAGACACAGATGATTTCCGGTCACAGTCCGGTTATGTCTTTTGTCTGAATGGCGGTGCAGTAAGTTGGAGAAGCTCCAAGCAGGACACCGTTGCTGATTCCACTACAGAAGCTGAATATATCGCCGCATCAGAAGCGGCGAAGGAAGCTGTTTGGATACGAAAGTTCATTGTGGAACTAGGTGTGATACCAGATGCGGCTGAGCCTCTGGCACTGTTTTGTGACAACAATGGTGCTATAGCTCAGGCAAAGGAACCAAGATCACACCAGAAATCCAAGCATGTTCAAAGAAGATATCACTTGATACGTGACATCATTAATAGAAAGGAAGTCAAGATCAGCCGAGTTCCGACAGATGATAATGTCGCTGATCCGTTGACAAAGCCACTCCCAAGGCCTAAGCTCGAGTTCCTAACTGAAGCTGTAGGCATTAGAAACATTGAAATGTAATCTAAATTTGAGTGGGAGTTTTGTGAGCTTTATTTTAGTTATTTGATATGTTCTTGTAAAACATTATGTTTTAATGAAATTATTATTTCAAGATTATTTTAACTGTGATGAAATAATCGTTCCAAAATGATATGAACCATTTTATAGGTCATCGAAGTAAATGACTTGATCTTGAGTCATCGAAGTCATTTAGCTTGATCATGAGACCCTATATTTGATAGATGTATTATATCATCCCGTCCCCAGTCGAAGGTTGTTGAAATTGGAACATCAACGACCGTGTGAGACTGGATTGGTACGTGACTTATGACAAAGTCTCGGTGTGTCATAGATGCGCGGCATCAAAGTCAGTACATAGGTGTATGTTGGGAACATACGACCGGACAAGACCCGCTTATAAGAACTCTTCAGGATATTTATATCTGTGTCATAACAGATTCTTACTACGACTATAGAGTATAGTCCTTAGACCTGAGTTCACATGCATGTGACTGCACATGGACTGATGTACTTTGATCATTGTCTAACGCTATCATTCTGTGATAGCTATAAGGACCTTGTTTGGGTACATCATGAAATGAGTAGTTTACAGTGATGGAACAAGATGGGATTTGTCCCTCCAAATGGAGTGAATATCTCTAGGCCAATCGGAGATTTGAATACTGGAAAACGCATGGCCATGCTCAAGCGGACTTTCCCGAGTCGTTTGGATTGTCAGTATCAAATCAGAGTCCGATGAACAAGATTAGGTTTTATAAGGATGACACTAATCTTGCCTTATGACTAATCGAGATATTGAGACAAAAGGATTATGAATACAGAGATTCCAGTACAAGTGGGAGATTGTTGGAATTGTGTCCAGTAATCTCGGTACTGTCTCTAGAAAGTAAGAGCATGTCAATGATCAGACATAAGTCATATAATACTGGGGGTCATGATGGCTTGCTAGAGTCCGCTCATGATCTATAAGTCTTGGACTTATTGCCTTTATTATATGATCCCATATGGGTCACACGCCTAAGCTAACAGGAAAATGTGTAGGAACGGTTTAGCAGAAGTACAGTAAAAGTGCTAGGCATTTACTGTACTTAGAGAGAATAAAAGGTTTAGCCACTGTGCATCGATCGATGCATAAGGTGCAACGATCGATGCAGTGCGCAAACACCGACGAGTTAATTGGTATTTGGGCCAAATGGCCCAAACGGAACAGGACGAGTTTTGTGTCATAAAACTCGAGTTTCAGACTGATTAACCCTAACACTTGAGCCGTAAACTCTCTCTCTCTGCGCCGAGTTCCCCTGGTGGTCTAGCAGCTGTTTCCTGTGAAAGCGTGTGTGAACCTTTGGAGGATTCATCCCTCGGTGTTTCTCTGATCTCAAACATACCATCTTCTTCCGCTGCAATAACAGGTATAAGGTGAGATCATCATTTGTTTCTATTCTGAGAAGAACCTAGATCGCATGTTTAGGATAATCTGAATCTGGAATTGAATCAGGATTAATCTAAACGTTCCTACACAACCGACGCGTTCGATCAATCCACATGATCGCTTGCTTATCCTCTCACGCAAGCGATCGGCCATCGTTGCGCTCACGGTCGATCGGCTGATCATGCGATCGATCCATGATCGATCCATGCATTCAAGCCATCGGCCGATCACAACAACAAGTCATATAGCTTGTTTTTGCGATTCATATGTTTGTTCAGGATTCAATTCAGTTTCTTAAGTGTTTTTCTTATCAGTAGTTGATTCAGAACACTTCTAAACAGATTAAACAACCTAAACATGAATCTAAACAAGAAATCCTAAGAACCAATGTCTCTGATACCACTGTAGGAACTGTTTAGTTGATCCTGATGTAATTCACAGATTCATATCAACCTAAACATACAGATCTAGGTTCTCTTGATTAGAAACATTAGATGATCTCACCTTTTACCTGTTTGTTGCAGCGGAAGGAATAGAACAGGTCAGAGATCAGAGAGATACACCGAGGGATGAATCCTCCAAAGGTTCACACACGCACGCTCGGGAATTGGCTGCTAGACCAGACAGAAAAGAGGCGCAGAGAGAGGCTGTGGGTGGCGCAAATCAGCTGAAGAATTAGAGAGCTTTTAGGTCAAGTTTTATTCATTAAAACTCCCTTTAGTTCTCATGGGCTTTTGGGCCCAATTCTCAGTTCTGATTAAATCCCTTGGATTTAATCAGGCCCTTTAGTCTCTCCAAGTACCGTAAATGCCTAGCACTTTTACCGTACCTCTGCTAAACCGTTCCTTCGTATTTTCCCGTTAGCTTAGGCGTGTGACCCATATGGGATCATATAATAAAGGCAATAAGTCCAAGACTTATAGATCATGAGCGGACTCTAGCAAGCCATCATGACCCCCAGTATTATATGACTTATGTCTGATCATTGACATACTCTTACTTTCTAGAGACAGTACCGAGATTACTGGACACATTACCTCAAATAATATCAAGCGTTGGATGCCTTGTCCAGGCTATGTCAGCTGTCGAAGCCCATTCAATTGTATTCATGGCCTTACAGTGTGAGGGTGTCTACTTTTGCGTGGATAAGACGGTTTGTGATTCATAAATGTCATTGGGAGTCCCAGACATTAATGATTACATGACTGTATAGTCTGGTTTTCTTGACTAGGCCATCGGGAGTCCCGGGCCTTGAGACATCAGAGTGGATTGGGCCTCGGGCCCAGATTCACAACCAAGAGTTATATCACGGATATAATTAGCCGATATAGGGCTTACCGATATAAGCTAAGATTGGGTGACGGCCAGTGGCCCACTTTGATCTTAGTTATATGTGGATCTTGGAATCATTATATTCTATTGAGGGTAACTTATGTTATTGAATATAATGCATGATTAATCATATTAAATTTAATACGGGATTAATCATATTGAACATATTAACTAAAATCCTTTTATCTTAATTTTCAGTTATGACTAGCACAAACAATCAAAACACTTTCTCGATCCGGTCTGTCCTTAAGATGGACAAGCTGAACGGATCAAATTTCTTGACTTGGTCGCGGAACCTGAGGCTGGTCCTCAGACAGGAGAGAAAGGACTATGTTCTTGAGAGAGCTCTCCCCGTGAGGATCGGGTCCAATGCCTCCCATGCAGTATATAATGCTTGGAATAAGCATTATAATGATGCGGTAGATGTGCGTGATCTGATATTGGCTACCATGGACTCAGACTTGCGGGAGCAATATGAGAACATAGAGTCGCCAATAGAAATGATCAGCAGCCTGAAATTGAAATTTCAGGAGCAGATAAGAGTGGAGAGATACCGGTTGGTTAAGTCTCTCACTAGCTGCAAGCTACCAAATGATAATCCAGTGAGTCCTCATGTCAGTAAAATGATGGGTTACATTGATAACCTGAGGAAACTGGATTATCCAGTTAGCCAAGAGTTGGCAACTGAGATCATTCTGCAGTCACTGCCGTCAAGCTATGATAAGTTCAGAAGGAACTATATCAAGAAAGGCTTAACGAAGACGCTGACTGAACTGCATGATATGCTCAAGACAGTTGAGCCAAACGTGAAGAGTACCCTGTACAATCTCATGAATGAGAAGGGTAGGTTTACTAAACCTAATGCTGACAAGGGTGAAGACAAAGTTGTCCAGATTTTGAATCATGGCAAGCGTGTGTCTTCTGAGCCCGAGTCAGATGCCTCTTACGTTGGTAAGTGCTGCTACTGTAAGGAGACAGGGCATTGGAAGAGAAATTGCATTAAATTCATGGAAGATGATGAGGAGTTGAAGTTGATGTATGAGACTACTTCCTCAGGTATTCATGTTATTACTTCAAGTTCTACCTTAAAGGTATTGGATACTGGTTGTGGCACTGATATTTGTGATAATATGCAGAGCCTAAGCAACAGTAGAACGTTGAAGGAAGGGCAAGTGAAACTACATGTCTGGAAGGAGCTTGGGATGCTGCCTCAGTCGTAGGGTTTTCACTTATAGATCCCTTTTAGGCTTGGTTTTGTATTAAGTAATTGCTACAATGTACCTGCTTTAAGCAGAATTGTCTTTCATTTTCTTGTATGAATTTGAATGTTTTTCATTTTGATAAAAGACAAGTTTTGTTCTTTTGATCTTAATGAAATATTAATTGTAGCACCCTATTCATGGAATGGGTTTTATATTTTAAAACCAAAGAGTGCCTAAATGTAACATAAATACCGAATTGGTTTAAATCTAATGAATTAAACCTGATTTTTTCTTGGCATAAAAGTCTTGGTCACATAGAGTAAGTCGGATTCAGAAATCCCATAGTTATGGACTGTTGGGCTCATTTGATAAGATATCTTATGAGACTTGAATTCTGTTTACTAGACCAAAAAGTAAAGGGCCTATCTTAGCCGAGCTAGAGAAAAGCCCAAAGGCTTATTGGACCTGGAACATACTCATGTATGTGGCCCAATGAGCAGTAATGCCAGAGAAAATCTCATGTACTTCATTGTCTCTACTGATTACTTCAGTGAGTGTGACTGTGTTCATTTGATGAGACACAAGTCGGAATTCTTTGACATGGTCGAAAGAGTTCCAGAATGAAGTATAGGATCTAAATGACAAAAGTATTGAGACTCTGGATTAAAATCATGAGTGAGAATACTTAAGTCATTGATTATGTGATCATCTGAATGAGTGTGAAATCGTTTCACAGCTCATTTCTCCTGAAAACCTGAAGGTGTTTCTGTGAGAAAGAATCAGATCTTATTAGAAATGATTGAAGATGAGTCACACGAATCTTCCATGATATTGTTAAAGAATAACGCTCTAAAATATCTAAGTTTACGCTGAAATAGTTCCACAAATATCAGTTGAAAGACACCACGTTAATGTGGATTGAAATCGATCCAAATTTGTCTTTACTGAGTATTTGTAGTTGTGCTACTTCGCTGGTTGTCCTAGAGAAACTAAGGCTTGTTACTTTTACGTCCAATCTGTTTTCTAAGAAGGGAAGTTACTTTCCAAGAAGAACAGTGGGAGTAAAAGTACAACTCGAAGAAATTCGAGAAATACAGGAGGCTGCTTAACCTGTTGAGGGAGAGCAGCGGAAGGATTTACAGATTTCTGTAGAATCTACACCTGTGGAGCCTGAAGTTCGCAGATATGAAAGAATCAGTCACTAATCCGAGAGTGAATTCTCGTCATTAGTTCAGCCTGATGATCATTGAATGTTCGCATGATCTGATGATCATTGAAAGCGACGAATCTGCGAAATTCAAAGAAGCGAAAGTGAGCCCGGACTCCGAAAAAAAAAAAATTACATTTTATGTAAGTTAGCTTCATCGATCCATTCATGGATGGAAGCAAACATATCGGAGTTGGAATCTTCGTTCTGTTGAAGTAGTCAAGGTTTTGACTTGAACAGGAACGAAGCGGAACTGTGTGTTTTAATAGATTAGTGAGAGCGATATTGCATTTCTCAAAGTGTATGTCGATGACATACTGATTCTCGGATATAACGTCCCAACGCTGTAGTCAGTAAAGGACTAGCTTGGGAGTTGGTTTAATGATTGACATGGGTAAAGCCACGTAGTTCTTGGATTTTGGATCTAAAGATAGAGATCCAAAAGAGCTGGTAGGACAAAGTCAGGATTCTTAAATTGACAAAGTCCTACACATTTTGAGCAATCCAAGAAGGGTTTTATGCCAATGTCACATAGCATTAAGTTAAGCAAGATACAGTATCCTACGATAACTGCTGAGCTTAAATGCATGGATAAGATTCCATATGCGTCGGCAATTGGATCTATCATGTATGCCATGAAACATACTTGTTTGATGTTGCTTTAATGTTAAGCAAGACAAATAAAGACCAGTCAAATCCAGCAAAGAATCAATTTTCCTAAAGTATGTCCTAAAGTATTTGAGGAATACTAAGGATAAGTTCTTGATTTACGGAGAAAGTGAGGTGCTATAAGTCGATAGAGTCTGAAAGGCAAGTTTCCAATAGACAAAGATGATTTCCGATCACAGTCCGGTTATATCTTGTGTCTATCTGGCGGTGCAAGGCACTGTTGCAGACTCCATGACTTAAGCTGAATATTTCGCAACTTGGGAAGTGGCGAAAGAGGTTGTTTGGAAAGAAGAGTTCGTCACTGAACTTGATGTGATTTCCAGCATAGATGAGACTAGCTGTACATCAGAGGTCCAAACACCTTGAGGATAGGTATAACCTATTCCGTAAGATAAATGACAGAGAAGTTAAGTAGATCAGCAAGTTTCAACGAATGAGAACGTTGCTAATCCATTAACGAAGCCACTCCTTAGGCCTAAGCACGAGTCGCGGACTGTTGCTGTAGGATAAGTGAAATTAAGATGTAGTCTTAATTTCAGTGGGAGTTATTAAAGGGCTTTATTTAGTTATTGGATATGTTCTTGAAATAACATTTAAGATGTTTAATGAAATTATTATTTCAAGATTATTTTAGCTGTGATGAAATAATCGTTCCAAAGTGATATAAACCATTTTATAGGTCATCGAAGTAAATGACTTGATCTTGAGTTATCAAAGTCATTTAGCTTGATCATGAGACCCTATATTTGATAAATGACTTATATCATTGTGTCCCTAGTCGAAGGTTGTTGAAATTGGAACACCAACAACCGTGTGAGACTGGATTGGTACGTGACTTATGACAAAGTCTCAGTGTGTCATAGATGCGCGGCATCAAAGTCAGTACATAGGTGTATGTTGGGGAACATACGACCGGACATGACCCGCTTATAAGAACTCTTCAGGATATTTATATCTATGTCATAAGAGATTCTTACTACGACTATAGAGTATAGTCCTTAGACCTGAGTTCGCATGTATGTGACTGCACATGGACTGATGCACTTTGATCATTGTCTAACGCCATCGTTCTGCGATAGTTATAAGGATCTTGTTTGGGTGTATTATGAAATGCGTAGTTTACAGTGATGGAACAAGACGGGATTTGTCCCTTCAATATAAATGGAGTGAATATCTCTAGGCCAATCGGAGATTTGAATACTGGAAAATGCATGGCCATGCTCAAACGGACTTCCCCGAGTCGTTTGGATTGTCAGTATCAAATCAGAGTCCGATGAACAAGATTAGGCTTTATAAGGATGACACCAATCTTGCCTTATGACTAATCGAGATATTGAGACAAAAGGATTATGAATACAGAGAGATTCCAGTACAAGTGGGAGATTGTTGGAATTGTGTCCAGTAATCTCGGTACTGTCTCTAGAAAGTAAGAGTATGTCAAAGATCAGACATAAGTCATATAATACTGGGGATCATGATGGCTTGCTAGAGTCCGCATATAATACCGTCAAGGAAGCTAGACCATACGGAGCTGTTATCTTGGTGAATTCCAAAGGAGAAGAGTTCACAGTCAATGGCCAAAGGGTGAAACTCTATTGGGCGAAAGCCAAGATCCCAGAAGGCGACATTGTCCATCTGGATGATCCACCCACTGCCTAGTCGCAGTACTGTCAAGCTATTGACGTTAAACGAGCGCTGAGGGGGACACAACCCACTGTAGGGTCAGTTTTCTTTTCTTTTTGGTCTTTAGTCTTGAGTCTTTTGATTTTTCTGGTTTTTGTGTGTTAGAATCGTGAAGAACAGGTTGCAGACATCAGTGTCGATCGACGTTCCTTAGTGTCGGTCGACACCAAACTCAAAAACGTGAAAATAAATCGAGCACACTTGATTCGGAGCAGATGAGTGTCGACAAAAGCCATATGTTGCTCGACACTGGCTGGGTGTTGGTCGACACTCACCACGCCTGCAGGTAAGGTTTCTGATTTTCCAAGTTTTCGGTTGACTTATACCTTGTTCTCCCGAACCCAAGCTGCGATTGCACTGAGGACAGTGCAATTTAAGTGTGGGGAGGTGGTTACTGACAATGTATTATGTTTCCTTAGTGTATGTTCTTGTTTCTCTTTGGTTTTGAAATTGTTTTATTGAGTCAAAATTGGTATAAAACTATGATTTTTCGAGGAAATTTTTCGCTGGAACAGGAACTAAGTGACCATTGGACAGACTTGCAGTAGCTCTATGACTGTTAGAAAACCCCACACGGATCAACCTACTAAGGACACCCATATCTTCTCAGGTATTCAAAGGACCCATCACTAACTTCACCTCTAATCTTGACTGAATTTTCTAACTTAGAGGCTTGGTATCTCTAGATCGGATTCCTCTGATGTGCTTGACACAGCCTATGATCCTGTCTAAGTATGGTTTCTGATTTTCCCCTCCCTTGAAAGTAAGAGAAAAAAAAGATTAAAACTGCGGATAAGCTAGTAGCTTCGAAGTGGTCACGGGAGTGGTAAAGACCCCTATTACCTCATGTGCATCCATGGAAACATGTCCAAAGTTACACCCCGAATAAAAAGGGAAGAGCACTAATAGAAAAAATAAAATGATACCCAGTGGGGAAAAATCAGTGCTAAGGGAGAAAAGGAAAAGAAAGGAACCAGAAACCGACATTTTGGTGGTCAGGTAATGACTGAGTTGAGTCCATGTGTCCTCTGGTCGATACTCTCTCTGTGAGACCGCACCTAATTGTATACAGAGGTTAGTGTAGTGAATTTGGATGCTCTGTCAAGACTGTGGAGTTTACTTGGGACAGTTGCTAAGTGTGGGGGAAGTACATTGTGGTCTTGATCTCTGTAGGAATGTTTTCAGTGGCTTACTAAGTGAATGTGAATGCGAATGTTCCTAGGACGAAATAATTTTATGAGTTTTCAAACCTCTTTATCATTGCTTTAGTTCTTTATTTGCTTGAGGGCAAACAAGAGCAAAGTGTGGGGGAGTTGATATATCATGGTTTTCTAGGTTTTTAACCATGATATAATTGTATATATTGAGTCTTTAACCTGGTTTTTCGAGTCTATCGAGTCCTTTACAGGTAAGCTTGCGTTTGGAGCGAAGAGCGGAGTTTTGGGACGTTTCTGGCGATTTGTGCAAGGAGCTGAAGTTGGTGTCTCGACCACGAAGTGATGTCGACCGTCATCCATCTTGGTGTCGGTCGACACTGATGGCGACAGGGATTGGAAGACATCTTTTGAAGAATTGCAAAGTTGCCCCAAAAGTTTCCCTAATTCTAATTTAGCCCCAGAACGTGTTTAGTGGTTTTTAGTTAGGTTTTTGAGAGCAGTGACTCTTATCTTGTTCTTTGTTCTGGAGATTGAGAGATATAGGCTTGGGGCTGTTCTTGCTACTTGTAACCTTTGAGAGAAGGATTTCGAACCCCTGTTATTTATCTATTCAGTCTTGTTTTCTATTCAAACATGTGTTGTTCATTTGATATCACATCTGAGTAGTAACCCTTGTTAGATTTAGGGATTCTCATAGGAATTTCATGCTTTGTTAGATCACTGAATGATTAGGATTCTAAATCTATCTGTTCATCACCTGAGTTGAGATTAATACTGAATCCTGAACTGATCACCTAGGGTTTAGATCTTAGATTGTTAATTTGGCACGAGATTGTGAGTTATAATCTTAAATAACTTAGTGTGAGCAATTTGACTAGATACAAAGAGATTTGGTTTAGGAGAATTGTGAACTTAAGAACTTGCTATTAATGCTTGTTTAGAACTCTAAGATTGCAAAGATATTTAAATCGTTAGGTTGCTAGACATAGATAGTAATTGCAGCGAGAGTTGAATTATTATACATTGTGATTCTAGTTCTTGAAACTGTGCTTAACCTGAATCTTGGTTAGCTAAATGTCTACATTGCATGACTTCCTGCGAACACCCTGAGTCTAGCGCTTTTCTCCCATAGAAACAAACCTTTAATTTACTTGCATTGTCTTCTGTTTTCTCTTGATTGATTTAGCTAAGTTTGAAAGCATATAATCTATTGTGTGAAACTTGAGTCCTTGTGGATATGATACTCTTTATACTACAATCGCATAAATGTGCACTTGCAGTAGAATAGGGATATTTCTTGACCTATCAGTCGAGAGAGTAATGCCAAGTTATTTGGCCAGCGACGGTAACCATTTCAGTTCGGCAGCAGTGACTACAACAGATCGATACACTACCTCCATTGAAGACCGGGAAACCCCTTTCTGTTTGCGAGAAGACCAAGAAATTGGTTGTTTTCCCAAGTATACAATGTATGCGCCAAAAGAAGAGAAATCATCTCGATCTCCATACCAATCAGTGTTCGAGTATGCGAGTAATGTAAGCGGTCTAGATGAGGAGAATAAGATCCCATGCGTGATCATACCGACCAAATATCTGCGACAGTCGGTTCACTGCGAAAGCTATGTCTGGCCGAGTTAATGAAGAATCCAACCGCTGCTCTATAAATTTTTGGATCCTCCATAGGAGCTCCGATTGATATCGTGAGAGACTAAGACGAAGCCATAGGTGTCGTAACATGTTTTGCATCTGCCATTTTTGTGCATCGCAAGAGATCAATGACATATTTTTGTTGTGTAAGACGAAGACCAGCTGGAGTACGATGCGCCTCAAGACCAAGAAAATAGGACAAGTTCCACAAATCCTTTAATGAAAATCGACGAGATAAGTTTGTAATAATAATATCCACCAGTTTCGAGAAGCTGTCTGTCACCAGTATATCGTACCTGTAACGCCCCTTTTCCATTCTCCGCTGACCGCCGAGCTGACCGGTCAACAATCAAACAAGAACATGACCGATCGAACCCGAGCAAGTCGAATGTGAAAAGTTTGCCACAGGACAAAGCCAAAGTTAGTTCGGTTTGAGACAAAGGCTCGCACCAATCTATCCTCGACTCCGCTATCCTCATATCCATAGTACAAGCGGTACCACTTGCACTACTTCGATGAGTTGTGTCGGTTCGGACTAAAACCTCATATCAGGGAAACAATTTCATTTCTGAGTAATCTACGTTGAGCACAACGTTTAATAGAATTTCACAAACAATCGTCAAGTCAAATATACAAAGAAATCAACACACGAAATAACAATAACGCCGAACCGAGAAAACACCCAAAAATCACGAATCAAATCCCGCCACAAGCATCCCGAAACTACACCGCTAAACCTGAAAAAACACAAAAAGAGGCTAATGAGCGATCTAAGATCACCCAGTGAATCGGCTCCCCACTAACGGCTTCTAATCTATCTAAGTCTACAAATTCCCGCCCCAAAACCCAAAATAACAATCAGCAGGAATAATGGTCGATCACGCACTACCATGTCGTGATAAACCCAAAACACACACAATCAATGCAGAAGATAAAGAGGATTAAGGGACATCGAAGGCACTGCGGCACATGTCCTCGACTGGACTCGATCTATCTATCGCGCAATAAAGGAACAATAAAACAACACTGGGCCCTACGATCTCGGTAACTTCCACGGGTTTACATCGTCACCTATATGGCAACTAACCCACGACTCCTAAACGTGTACACAAGGTCCCACGAATAGGACACCGTTCTCTGTCCATCGATACGCGGTGACTCGGACTACCCCTAGATAGCCATGTTGGGATTATGTCCTGAAATCACATTGTACTTACTCTAAAGATAGTTGTATTGTCGAGATCGGACAATTCATGTGATACTGGATAGTCATAATGTTTTGCTAGAAACCGCTTATAACAAATGAGTTGTAACTCATTTCTAGTATCGTGTGAACCTAAAGGGTCACACACCTAAGCAAGCTGGATACACTTTGTGTAGGATTGATCATTGGCATATGATCCAATCAATGTGTATTGGATACACATTGAATTGAGTTATGAAGAGGTGTGTCGATCGATGCAGTATGTGCATCGATCGATGCACCATGGGCCTCGAGACTGAAGTTTCGAGTTATTGACTTGAACGAATCGGGCTTGATCCGTAAGTTGGTTTGGGTCATCCCAGGTCGATATATAATGTCTTATATGATCGACCTGAGCCCTAGCCGTAAGTGTCGCTTCTCTGGGAGAAAGCAGAGACACAGAAACTCAAAAATCCACAGGAGATCCGATCACCGGTACTAGCATCCCGGCGGATTCCAGCTTGTGTGCATGTGGACTACGATAGAGGCGCAGCGATTGAGGCGCTCTAGATCTCGTTTACCTGCTCCAATTTCCGCTGCCAATCCACAGGTAATCACGAGGTCAGTTCTTAGATTCAATCACCTAGACCCTAGATCCTAGGGAATCCAACAGTGGTATCAGAGCCATAAGGTTTTAATAGATTGAATCAGTTGCCTGGAATTCGATTAGAATGGTTTTGATTGAATTGATGCTAGCTAGGATTCGTTTTGTTAGTAAGAATCTAGGATTGGTTAATAACGAAAACGAAGACCTGTGTTTTCGCACAGCATCGATCGATGCACTGGGTGTGTCGATCGATGCAGCGCGAAAACAGCAAAACTGATTTAGGGTTTTCGCACAAAATCGATCGGTACACTGGGTGCATCGATCGATGCAGCGCGAAAATGCATAAGCGATTGTGTTTTCGCATAGTGTCGATCGACACAAACTGTGTCGATCGATGCACCGCGAACTCGCCTAATTAAAGAATGGGTTTCGATTTAGAAATCGCACTGTGTCGATCGACACACTGGATGCATCGATCGACACAGGCTGTGCAAAAGGATAGATCGGTTCAATTGGATTGAACCGGTTATCTCGCATGGTTATGTTGGTTTAATCGGATTAAAATTCCATGATACCCTACTGTATCGATCGACACAGGTTTAGTGTCGGTCGACACAGAACAAATTCGGTCAGCCTGTGTCGATTGACACAGGTTAGTGTCGGTTGACACAGACCGAACAAATGGTTAATCGGTTAAATTGGATTGAACCGGTTATCAAAACTGTCTTCGGTTTAGGTCTATGTCGACCGTCACACATGGGTTATGTCGATCGACATGACCGGTTCAATGAACCGGGTTAATTGGATTAACCGGTTATTGCAGTCCGGTTCTGTTTGGTAGTGTCGATCGACAGACATAGTCTGCGTCGATCGACACAGTATTCGAAATTCTGGTTATTGAACCTTGAATTTGCAGAAACCAAACTCGACCTAAACCTTGATCAAAGCTTAGCTTCAGTTTGGTCAACTGTCATGACTCATTTAGTTGTGTGATGGTCTAGCCAAGAGCTTGGTGTCCACAATTAGGTGAGTAAGGCAGGTAATAATGTTGATGGACTTGCAGTGCATTAACATCAACAATTACTTGACCTAAGAGATTGATTTGCTAAACTTTTGGGTTTAGTTTCCTCAAACTAAATATCAAGTAACCTTGATGTCTTGCCCAAATCTTGTCTACTGTCATTACTCGTGTCATTGTTGGATAGTCTTGGAGTCCTTGGTATCCACAGTGGCATGAGCAAGGCAGGTGGTCATTGACAGACTTACAGTGCAACTGTCAGTGATCACAAGACGGAAAAGATTGGTTTTACTTGACTGGGCTATCGGAAGTTCTGGGCCCAGAGACATCAGAGTGGATTAGACATAGTTTGTCTCATCCACAACCAAGAGTTGTACTGGGTACAATTAGCAATGATTTGCTTACCTAGATGACTAAAGTTTGGGTAATGGCGAGTCGCCGACTCATATTTTAGTGATGTATGGATCTTGGATCATTATATTCATAGAGGAAACATTGTTTGAATATAATGCGAGTTTTCTTATTTGATAAGATTTCTCATCATATGCATAACTAAATCTTTGTTTTTCTTGGATTTCAGCTTATGTCTATGACTACTTTCTCGTTGCGATCTGTCCTTGAGAAGGACAAGTTAAATGGATCCAACTTCCTGGATTGGTATCGAAATCTGAGATTCATTCTCAAGCAGGAGAGCAAGGACTATGTCCTTGAAAAGGCTCTTCCAGAAAGGCTTGGGACCAATCGCTCGCATGCAGCATATAAGGCTTGGAATAAGCATTATATTGATGTGGTAGATGTGCGTGGTCTGATGTTGTCTACCATGAACTCGGACTTGAAAGGTCAATACGAGAACATGGAGTCGCCAATAGAGATGATCACCAGCCTGAAACTGAAGTTTCAGGATCTGGCACGAGTTGAGAGATTCCAGATGGTGAAGTCTCTAACTGAGTGCAAGCTACCAGAGGATGCTCCAGTAAGTCCTCATGTCATTAAACTGATGGGTTACATTGATAACCTGGGGAGACTGGAATGTCCTGTCAGCTTAGAGTTGGCCACTGACATCATTCTGCAGTCACTGCCGTCAAGCTATGATATATAAGTTCATTAAGAACTATATTAAGAAAGGCTTGATGAAGACGTTGACTGCGCTGCATGGCATGCTCAAAACAGCAGAGCATGACATCATAAAGGGTAAAAGATTTGAGAAATCTTGTGTTGGCAAGGGTAGAGGCAGGGCCATCCAGATTTGGAATCAGGATAAGCTTGTGTCATCTTATAAGCCCAAGTCAGGCCCATCTGGTGTTAGAAAGTGCTTCTACTGCGATGAGTCAGGGCATTGGAAGAGAGATTGCATTAAATTCTTGGAAGATTCACAAGAGATGAAGGAGATGTATGGTACTTCTTCTTCAGGTATTGTGTTATTAATTCAAGTTCTACGTAAGTATTGCATACTAGTTGTGGTACTGATATTTTTGAAATATGCAGGACCTAAGCGACTGTAGAACGTTGAAGAAAGGACAAGTGGAACTACGTGTCTGGTATGAAACAATGGTTGCTGCATGAGCCGTAAAGATTCTCCACTTGTAGGAGCCTTTCATACTTGGTTTTAGAAATCAAGTAATTGCTACTATGTATCTGCCTTGTGCAGAAATGTCTTTCATTTTCTTGTAAGAATTTGGATGTTTTTCATTTTGATAAAAGACAAGCTTTGTTCTTTAGATCTTAATGAAATATTCTATGGTAGCACCCCATTTGGAATGGGTTTTATATCTTTAACCAATGTACGCTTGTACACATAACATAAATACCAAACACTTTAAGTCTGATGACTTGAAGTCGATTTTTCCTTAGCATAGTCATTTAACCACACAAAGTGAAGCGAATTCAGAAGTTCCATAGTTTTGGACTCATTCGATTATTAATCATTTGAGATATGAATTATGTTCACTGGATCAAATGACTAAGGCCCCTTTTAGCAGAGCTAAAAGAAAACGGGCCAGAGGCTTATTAGGCCGTATACATACTGATGTATGCGGCCCAACGAGCATTAGTGCCAGAGGAAATCTTCTGTACTTCATTACCTTATTGATGGCATCAATAAGTATGGTTGTGTTCATTTGATGAAACACAAGCAGGAATCCCTTGAGGAGTTCCAAGATGAAGTGTAGAACCGATTTGACAGAAGTATTAAGATCCTTGATTGAATCGCGGAGGAAAATACTTAAGTCAAGAATTGGGTGATCATCTAACAGAATGAATCGGATCTTATTAGATATGCTCCGATAAGAGATGAGTCACAAGAATCTTCCATAACGATTTAAGAATACGTCCTAAAACGTCTGTCCTTGCGCAGAAAAGAGTTTCTTTCAGAATCAGTGAAAAACACCACATTGGATGTGGACTGGGTGATTTCCAGATTTGTTTTTCTGATTAATTGGGATTGCAAGGCTTGTGTAAGACAGTAGTCAACAAACAAACTTGAACCCACATATGATAAGTTCCACATCGCTGGTTGTCCTAAGGAAACCAAGGCTTAGTACTTTTATTGTCCAGAACTGTGTCTTTTAAGAAAGATCATACTTTCAAAAGGAACAGTGGGAGTAAAAGTACACATCGAAGAAATTCGATAAACACAGGAGGCTGCTCAACCTGTTGAGGGAAAGCAGCGGTGAGATCTACAAAGTGCTGTAGGATCTGCACCTGTGGAGCCTGAAATTCTCAGATCCGAAAGGATTCGTCACTAACTCGAGAGTGATTTCTCGTAACCAATTGTCGTGATCTATTGATCATTGAAAAGTGACGAGCATGCGAAATTCAAAGAAGCGATGGTGAGCCCCAACTCCGAAAATTGGCTGGGCATGAATGTTAGCTTCATCGATCAAATTCTGGATTGAAGCAAACATCTTGGAGTTGGAATCAACATTCTGATAATGTAGTCAAAAGTTTTGACTTGATCAGAAAGAAAAGGAAACCATGCGTTTACAAGAAGACTAGTGGGAGCGTAATGGCAATTCTCACACAGTATGTAGTTAACATACTTGAATCTCACAAGACGTTCCGACGCTAGAGTCTTGTCAAGATTTAGGTCGGAAGTCAAATTTAAACGATAGACATGGGAGTGGCCGCGTGAATTCTTGGAATAAGGATCCATTGGAATGGATCAGAGTAGCTAGTTGGATCGTGTCAAAATCCTTATGTTGATAAGGTATTGGACAGATCTAATACGCTTGATTCCAAGAATGGCTTCATACCAAAGGTCTTATGGCAATAATCTGAGCAAGATGAAGTGTCTTTGACACTAGCTGAGCTAGTAACAATATTAGTAAGAAGAAGTGTTTCTGAACACTGTCTGAACTAATATTAATGAGTGTGAGTTCTAATGCTGCTGCAATAGAATCCATCATGAATGCCATATTTTTTTGCGCTCGTCTAGATGCAGCTTAAGCATAAATCATGACGAGAGAATACCAATATGTTCCGATAATAGTCACTGAACAGTTACCAGAAATATCCCGAGTGTTTGAGGAAACTAAGATAGGTTCGTGGTGAACTAATAAAGTGACGAACCAGTTGAAAGTAGTTAAACGGACAAAGACGATTCCCGGTTCCCACCTGGTTATGTCTCTTTGTTTGAATAGCGGTGCTAACTGTTGGAAAGGCTCCAACCAGTGGGCCGTAGAATAGTGCTTTATCTGAATGGCGGTGTGGTTTGTTGAAATTGTTTCAAGCAATAACACCGCAGTCTCTCCCACAACCTAAGCACGGAATTTGTTCTGAGTGTTGTAGGTATAAGATATCTAAAGAGATGATCTTGATTCTAGTGGGAGTAACTTTAGTTATGTTATAGCCTTTACATAGACATGCCATGGTAGTGTTTATGTAAGTTAAAACTGACATCAGCATTATTTGATCATTGGATGATTAAATAATGGTCCCAAGTATTTTATGTTCATCATATAGGTCATCAAGTTGAGGACTTGATCATGAAACCCTATAAGTAAAAGATGACATAAGTTATGATTGTCCCTAGTCAAGATTGTCAAAGTGGGACACTGACAACCGCGAAAGACTAGCTTGTGAGGTGACTGTTGACTAAGTTTCCTGGAGTCAATGATATGAGTATCACAGTCAGTCACATAGATATATGTTGGTGAACATATGATCGGATATGACCCGCTAATGAGAACTCTACAGGATAGTTATATCTGTGTCATGAGAGTTTCTCATTATGACTATAGAGTATAGTCCTTAGACCTGAGTTCATCATGCTTTCTAGCATATGAATTGGTGCGTTTTGACCTTGTCAAACGTCGTTCCGTAACTGGCGGCTATAACGGCATTGCTTATGCGTATCATGAAGTATGTGTAGAAACAGGGATGGAACAAGATGGGATTTGTCCCTCCTATAAAAGGAGATAAATATCTCAGGGCCCATCGAAGATTTGATACTGAGAAAATGCATGGCCGTGCTCAAACGAGGTGATTGTCAGTCGTTTGTTTTATCAGTATAGATCAGAAGTTCGATGAACATGATGTTGGCTATAATAAGGATGACACAGTTTCTTGCCTTATGCCATATCGAGATATAGCGACAAAGGGATTATGGGAATAGATGATTCCAGTACAAGTGGGAGATTGTGTCCTGAAATCACATTGTACTTACTCTAAAGATAGTTGTATTGTCGAGATCGGACAATTCATGTGATACTGGATAGCCATAATGTTTTGCTAGAAACCGCTTATAACAAATGAGTTGTAACTCATTTCTAGTATCGTGTGAACCTAAAGGGTCACACACCTAAGCAAGCTGGATACACTTTGTGTAGGATTGATCATTGGCATATGATCCAATCAATGTGTATTGGATACACATTGAATTGAGTTATGAAGAGGTGTGTCGATCGATTCAGTATGTGCATCGATCGATGCACCATGGGCCTCGAGACTGAAGTTTCGAGTTATTGACTTGAACGAATCGGGCTTGATCCGTAAGTTGTTTTGGGTCATCCCAGGTCGATATATAATGTATTATATGATCGACCTGAGCCCTAGCCGTAAGTGTCGCTTCTCTGGGAGAAAGCAGAGACACAGAAACTCAGAAATCCACAGGAGATCCGATCACCGGTACTAGCATCCCGGCGGATTCCAGCTTGTGTGCGTGTGGACTACGATAGAGGCGCAGCGATTGAGGCGCTCTAGATCTCGTTTACCTGCTCCAATTTCCGCTGCCAATCCACAGGTAATCACGAGGTCAGTTCTTAGATTCAATCACCTAGACCCTGGATCCTAGGGAATCCAACAAGCCAGAGTTTCCATGTGATTCGGCCTAGGACATGACCCCGTATTCTCCGAATCACACACCTACCGGCGTCACCCGATAGGTTAACACCATAACCAGAATCACCGTGATCCGGTTAGGTAAAACCCGAGGATCCAATCGGGTCGGAAGTACCAGAACGTAAACAAAACCTAGGCTTGCGGAATCTAACGCGCCCTAGAGTCCTAGTGCAGAAATGTAAACACGTAGACTCGCTGGGACTCTAGCACAGATCACGCAATCAACAACAATAATAACAATAACAGTTCCCAACCATTCCGCAAGCCACTACACTACCACACCACCGCTCTGACTAGGTACGATACCTAGTCAGCACCACTAACTTACCCGGTCCCGTGACCTGAGTAAGTGTCCACAACAACTGCTCGGTCCAACACCGAGCAGTCTAACAAGCCAGCACACAAAGCTCACAACACAGCACAATAATCACACAATCACAAACAATCACAACAATCATAGCAATCACAACACAAGCAGACCTATTAGGGTATCTAAGTCTTTTAATTCATTTCTCATCCGCTACCTTGGATTAGCGGATCGCTAACCCGTAGACGGCTTACAACGCACACCACTTCTCTTAGCTGATCTCATTCTAGGTATCTTTTAATAACTCTTCGATCTGTCGGTTTAGAGTTAGTAAACTTACTAACTCCCCGACATCTTATTATTAATTAATTTAATTCATTACCCTTTTCCGCTATTAAACCTAAACCCCGAACCCGTTATAATATTCTATATATTCGTTTAGGTTTAACCATATTTTAATGTCGTCTTACTTCCCGTATATAGATTCATTAATTATCGTTCTTATACAATATATATGCATATACGATCCTATTCAAACGGTCTATATGAATGCATCACCCAATCATTACTAACAACCTAGCGGCACACAACCAATTAACCTTTTAATTCTGTAAACCTTAACATGCTTATCCGATCCTAACCGGTTTAACATTAAACGTCCAATTAATTATTAATTACTAATCAGGTTAATTAACCGGTTTACTAATCACTCTTCTTCTCCTCCGGTTCTCTCCTCCGGTCTTCCTCCATCTCTCTCTCTTCCTCTTCTTCATGCTTTTTCTTCTCATCTCTCACGCTTCTCTTCTTCTTCTCCTCTCTCTTCTCTCACGTTCTCCTCCTTCTTCTCTTCTTTTCTCACGCTTCTTCTATCTCTTCTCTCTCTCCTTCATGCTTCTCCTCTCTCCATCTTCTCTCTCTCCTTCACGCTTCTCCTCTCTCCATCTTCTTCTTCTTCATTTTCTTCCTTCTTCTTCAAGCTTCAACTTCATCTTCTCTCTCTCCTCCTTCTTCTCCTCCGGTCTTCTTCTTCCCTCGGCTCCTCCTCCTCCTCCGGCTTCCTCCGGTCTTCCTTTTCTTCTTCTTCTTCTTCTTCTTCTTCTTCTTCTTCTTCTTCTTCTTCTTCTTCTTCTTCTTCTTCTTCTTCTTCTTCTTCCTCACGCTTCTTTCTCTCTTCTATCTCTCTTTTTTTTATTTATTTTTTGGTGTTGTGAAGAATGAAGAGAAGTGAGCTCCCTTTTATAGTTGAACATGATGTCTTACATAGTGACAAATGTCACACTCTACCTCTTCTTTTGTTGCCACGATTGAATGCCAAAAACTAACCTGAATTCAGTTTATCTTCCTTCCTGCTAAGTGGCTGCCACGTTCTCCTTCCCTAACAAGGCCAAATTCATTGCACTTTCCTTCATCTCTCCTTCTCTCTTACGTGAACAAATGAAAGGTGGCCAAGATTCTTTTAATCACATGTTCCTTTTCTCTCTTTAAGCCACGTCCCTGAAGCTCATATTCAGTTAATATTCCTTCTTGTTTCCATTCATGACACGTTATGCTCCCAAGGTTCATTGTATGACTTGGATCACAAGTTCTTATTCCACATAAAAAGAACCATAATTCATTCTTTGAATCCAATAAGAGAAGGTGGCGCCATCTGAGTGATTGATGAAGTACACTTGGCTCTCCAGGGTTTAATCTTTCCAAACACAATGCACAAAACCGTTTTTAAAATCTCCTTAATCCCGAATCGCTCCAACATACCGATATTGCTGTTTTCGTGTTTAATATTTTAATAACTCTTTATATGCTTCCATAAATTAATAAAGACCCATATTCAGATTCTAGATGCTCTTAGATGAATTTAGCAATTTGAATCGCCTCAAACGGACACCCGTAGCTCCCGTTATGGATTTTACAAGTTTTATCGGTTCTATCGGTTTCTTTTCCCGATAGTCCGTAAAACTTGTTTAATCTCCGTTTCTTTCACGCCTGGTCTTCTAAATGTTCTTTATGACCAAAAATAAGAACACTTGGCCCGTCTCCACTTCCGGCTCGCATTTTGGTAAAATTACCAAAATGCCCTTCCTTTCTTGAAAATTACAGAAATGCACCTCGTTGACTTTTCTGCTGCCCGTTGACCATTTCTTGATACAGGGTATCACAGTACCAGTATATCGTCAACATATATAAGGATATAAACGAAATGATGACCAAAGCGAAGCGTGATCAAAGAATTATCGCCTAGAGAGGTTGTGAATCCAATTATCAGAAGAAATAACTTGAGTTCATTGTACCAAGCTCTCGGCGCCTGTTTGAGTCCATACAGTGCTTTCTTCAGATGACAAAGATAATGTGGAATGTCCTTGTTAATTAATCCAGGGGTTGCACCATGTATACCATTTTTGATAAATGCCTTGGAATAATGCATTGTTGACATCTAGTTGATGCAATGGCAAGTTCCAAGAAATTTCACACCTTCGCACAAGCCAGATAGTTGCATTTTTGATCACCGGACTGAATGTGTCATGATAGTCCACACTGGATTTCTGATGAACCCCTTTCGCCACCAAACAACTTTTGAACATGTCAATAGAAAAGTTAGGCAAATATTTAATAGTAAACACCCACTTGCACCCAACAACATTATGATTGTTATTAGTTAGAACCAAGTCCCAAGTGTCATTGCGGATTTGAGCATCAATCTTGCTACTCATGGATTTTCGCCATCGTTTGTCTTTCAAGGCCTCAATTACTGTTGTAGGTTCAACATCTGTGAGCTGAGCCGTGATTCCATACTTTGGATTTGAATTATGTATGTTGTTCTTAGATCTTTTGGTGATTTGGTGTTTGATCGGTGATAAAGGAGGAGGTGGTAGTGATGATCTCGATTGTGATTTTGGCAATGAGGTTCTGGAAGCTTCATCTACCGGTTCGGAACCAGGGAAGAATAAGAATCGTCCCATGTCTCTAGTGGTGGAAACATCGTCGAAGGAGAAGGATCCGGGCATGGAGGACTTGATGTTATGAGTGACGGACGACAAATCGGAATCAACAACGCTGAGGGTGAAGCTGAAGAAATAGGCTCAAAAGAGATTATTGTAGCTGGTTTATTAGAAAGAGATGCGAAAGGAAAAAAAAATTCTCATTGAAAATGACATGACCAGAAGTGAAAACACAAGACGTATTAACATCAAGACAAAGAAATGCACTTTGAGTTAGGGAATAACCAATAAAATCGCAAGGAGCAGATTTTGGACTGAAATTATTTGTACCATACAGACAGAGCCAAGGGTAGCACAAACAGCCGAATACTCGTAGATTTGTGTAGCTCGTAGATTTGTGTAGTTCAGAATCCAGTTGATTAGATACATGGCTGCAGGGAATGCATAAGTATAATATGTTGGTGGAATGTCGGCGTGTGTAAGCAAGGACATGCATGTTTTGACAATATGTATGTGGCACCTCTCTGCAATCCCATTGTGCTCGAGAGTATTCGGAGAGTTGTGTAGTGAGAGATACCATGCAAGGCAAGATGAGATCGAAGACATATATACTCCCCACCGTTATCAGAATATATGATCTTTATTTTAATCTGAAACCGGTTCCCCACTAACGCCTAGAACAAGGTAAAAATTTTCAGGACTTGCGATTTAAATTTTATTGGATATAGCCATACATAGCTCGTAAAATGATCCACAAAAATAACATAATATTTAACTTGTCAATCAAATAGACTGTAGCAGTCCATACATCTTTAAACACAACATAGAGTGGACAAGAAGATAAAATCGAAGTAGTCGAAAACTGTAGTTTATGACTCTTGTTAATAGAACATGGGTTGCAAAACAATGAAGCAAAGGAAATAGAAGAAACATGTAAATCAAAATTTGGAACAACATGGTTGGGAATGGGATGAGTAGGATGTCCTAATATATTGTGCCATGTGGAAAGCGGTGTTTTAAAGTAGTAAAAAGCAGAAATCGAAGAAACATGAGTCGTCGGCCACTCATAAACTCCCTCACTGGCCTTGCCGTTTAGGAGTGTTGCTCCCGTATTGAGATCCTTCACCTAAAACGCGAAGGGCACATTTGCAGCATTACACTGTTACTTTTGCATAATTTGTCCAGTGATATAAGGTTCTTATTCATTTGCGTAACACACAAGACATTACTAAGTGAAAGATTACGAGACTGAGAGGGTAAAAAAGAAGAACTGGTGTGTGTTATGTTGAGACCGGCTCTGTTCTCAATCATAACATCTTCAGCTCCAATGTACGGTGTGTGGAGGGAGAGGTTGCTGAGATCCGACACTATATGGTGCGACGCCCCACTGTCAAGAAGCCATTGAGATGATTCAACTGGTGAGAATGTTGTTTGATGAGCTTATGGATGCCACTGTGACGGCTGCTGTGGAAGGTATGAAGGATTCCATGGTGGGTTGTTTTGTTTTTGTTGGTGTTACGGTGCAGCAGACGAGGGAGAGATGAACTGAGGACACATTCTCGTGCCATGACCATGTGTTCCGCAAATTTGACATTTCCCCAGGTAGGGCTTGCCATTGAAGTTTTAATAGTTTCCGTGAGATTGTGACGATCCCTTGTAGATACCACAAGTTAAGTATAGTTGTGAGTACTGTGTTGCATTTGCTATGACCGGCATGGAGGAAGCAGTGATATTGGAAGCAACTGAAAAGAGAATTCTCTATATTAGTTAGTTTCTCGTAAAGCTCTTCAATGGAGGTTGTAATGTATCTTCCATTAACCATCTCCACAAGATCTCGAAAGTCATCACTCAGTCTGTCTATGATTGTGTCGAGCAGATCTTCGTGATCCATAGATGCTCCCATGAGTGAAAGCTGGTCATCTTTGGTTATTATGTTATGCATGTAGTCAGCTACCGATTGATCCCCTTCGAAACATGCTTCAATAGTTTCCGTAATTATTTCAAATGCCCACTGGTTGGTCTGCCATATGTGTTTGCAAGCGTGAGCCATATCTCACAGGTTTTCGTTGCGCGAGCAACCACATGTTGTATGTTGAGGGTGAGTGTTCCGAAGACAGCACTGAACAAGAGTTTATCATGTCGCCTCCACGCTGCATACATCGTATTGATCGTTGTTATCACTCCTACCAAATTGTTGGAGCTAGAATGTCGTTAGTGTCGCTGATAAAAAAAATGAAGCTCGTGAGCTTCAAGGAGCGATCCAACCTGGATTTTCTAGGTTAAATAATTGGCGGCGGACAGTTTGGTGATTTCGTCCGTGTTGATAGAGATTAGTGACGGTTTGAGATTGTTGCCGTCAAAGATCGGAGTGATCTCTGCGGAAAAGACAGAGGCAGATGATGACTCGGTCGCCATTGAAATATATTAAAAAAATCGAACAACTTTTTAGAGAAAGTTCAAATCGTAAGGCTTTGATACCATGTAGATATATGTAGAAACTTAGCTTAATTATTATGTGAGTATCAGTTAGTTACAACCATATATATTCTAACTAAAATATATTAACACAGAGATCCGAATGTTTGCTTATTACTTGTGCTCCAATGACGTATTTTCTTGAAGCAACAGGAAATGAAACAACCTCGGTTTGATCTGAAGTGTTCTCATAAGTACGTGGCTTGTGGTTTAGGTCAATGCCTTTAGCTTACGGACCACGTAAATAAACAAACACACCTCTCCCAGTTTCTTCAATCTGTCGCACGGCGATCGCTAATTGTTTTCCACCAAATCCATTTCCGAATGTATCATCTGTGATACATTCCGCGTGTACTCTCACTGAGACTTATATCTGAGAGTTGTTCATCTAAACATTAGTAACTTGTTGGATATGGGTTTAGCACTCATCCATAAGCTCATTGGGAATCTTGCCAAAGCAACAAATTCATCTCGGCCCAAGAAGACAAGCCCGCTAAGGAGTCAACGGCCCAAAGGAAGTCAGTCTCCAATCACTATAAATAGGACCCTACACTCTTCATTCCAGACATATTGTAACTTGCGAGAGTGTCGAGCTACTCATATAAAGCTCCAAGCTCAAGCAATATTTAGGGAGCACGTCATTTGACGGACTCCCACCTCGTACCATCTTGTTCATTGCTCGGCCTCCGCCTTAAGATTAATAAAGAACAGTTTGGACCTCATTTAAGTTTAATTCGCACCTCGTAGTTCGGACTTCTTAGATTGTAACCCAACTTCCCGGACTAGATCAAAATTCTGTAACAACGATTGGCGCCGTCTGTTGGGAGCCGATAAACTTCTCTACACCCTAAGACGAGGCCGAGATGACATGACCACTTTCAGCCAGCGATAGCTCCGAGAAAACGAGAAACCCACCACTGAGCTTGACTCATCCAAGCTCAATCAGAAGAACGGACTCGCCGCCCCCACCAATCAGCACCACATACGCGAACCCAAACCCTCACGCTCCCCCAGGGATCCCCAGAAACACCGAGCCCAATGCCGCGCTAACCCGGGCAAAGATGTCAATGGTGAACAGCCCGGTCAACCAAACAAGGGTAACAAACGCACACGAGAACATCATACCGACAACACCCGCCTCGGACGCCGACGCCCAGAATCAGCAGGATGTCCCTTCTCTCATAAGGATCCTGATGACGCAGATCGAAAAGCTGACACGATGCAACAACGACCGCTTCGAGCAGCTCGCAAACGCCCAAAATACATGCCATGGGCAAATCAACAGCCTCCGAGCAGTCGAACGTCAGGCGCCTCGAAACGCGGAGGCTTTCATCGACACATTTCCAAACGTAACCATCAGGTCACAAGAACGACTATCCATACCTCGACTCACATCGGTAAACGAATCAGAGGCAAATCAGATACCACCCACCAAACCGACATGGCGCGGAGAGGAACCGAGCAGCGGCAGCAAGATCGAGCTACTAAAAGCACAACTAGATAGCATGACGTCCTGAGTCCATAAGGAAACCAGCTCGACCCCTGAGATCGACAGAGTCCTGAAGGAAACGCAAAACACACCATTCACGAACAGAATAACAGGAATACCGGTTTGGCACCCAGGAAAGATCAAGTTACCCACCTATGATGGTAGCTCGGATCCGCGATAGTACCTGACAGCCTTCGGCAATGCAATGGGACAAACTCAGTTCCCTCCCGAACAACGCGACGCCGGCTTTTGCCAACTCTTCGTTGAAAACCTCAGCGGCGCTGCCCTCAACTGGCTCTCATGATTAGAAAACCACTCCATCGATAGTTATCAACAGCTAACGACCACCTTCCTTAAGCACTACTCGATGTTCATCCAAGAAGGGGCCTCGAGCGCTGACCTCTAGGCAATAAGCCAAGGACCAAACGAATCTCTCAGGTCATATATCAACAGATTCAAAGCCATCGTTTCGAAGATCTTAGTGACCGACAGCGAGGGGCTACCAGCACTGCGGAACGGCCTTTTGTACGAATCACCATTGTGCAACAAGCTTGCCCTGAATAAGCGACAAACCCTCGAGGATGCCCTCTACCGATCTGCCGTTTTTGTCGAAATAGAAGAAGAAAAAGAGCTACTCGCCAAGAAATTCGGAACAAAAAAATCACCCAAAGGAAAGGAATCAGCACAAGAATACGTCGAACCGCACCAGCATTACAACCAGGAATACAAAAACTCAAAAAAGGAGGGCAAGAGAACAACGACCTACCCCACAAATGAGCAAGACCTGCCAATTAACCCGCAAAACCGAACCAAAAGCAAAAACGCAAATGCAAGCGATAAAGAAAAACCCTTTTGCACATACCACCAGAGGATGGGACACGACACCAATGACTGCCGCCACTTGCAAAACCTCCTACTTGGGGAATACCAGAAAGGAGATAAAAACATAACAAACCGGAATATGCAAGCAATGCCGGCTGAAATTGGACAAGGTACGACGGCGGTCGAGTCCGACTCGTCAGCGAAAAAAACCGAAAGCACGGAAGCGCACAACGGCTGGAACAAAACGACGCTCTCGCAGAATCGCAAAACGGGCTCGAGGCGACGAGGACGCAGGGACGCCCCCGCCTAGAAAGTGTATCAACATGATCCTAGGATAATTTCCATGCCACAGCGGCTCGACAAGTCCCACAGCGGAACCCAGCCAGGGAGTAGGCACCGAACCAAAAAAAGAAGAGAACCACGTCGGCAAAGCAAGCAACAGAACAAGGTCACCATCAACACAAAAAGCAAAGAGAGACCCGTTAGGTCGCATGACGACATGCTCGTCATCAAGCCTCGGATAGGCAAGCGCGGAACTGCCAAAGCCTTGATCGACACCGGGAGCTCGGTCAACCTCGTCTTCACAGGAACTTTGCAAAAAATTAAACTCATAGGATGCATAGCAAGAAGACTCAACAGTGAAACGACGACAACAATTGGGACGATCCGACTGTCAGTATGTGCCGCACAAATAACCAGAGTCATCACCTTCCTCGTCATAGACCGACCTGCAACCTACGATGCAATTCTAGGAACCCCATAGATCAACGCGATGAAAGAAATCGCCTCAACTTTTCACCAATGCGTGAAATTTTCAGTCCTAGGAGGAACCTACACGATCTGGGTTGAACAAAGGGACCCAAGAACAGACCCTCCAAGCAAAACCGAAACGACAGTGCCCCCTAATGAAGCACAGAGTCTGAAACAATCAAACAAAGAGAAACCGCTGAAGGAAGCCGCAACCCAAGGTCCGACCTTTTAAACAAAACCCCTATCGCCCTAACAAATTTATATATCAAAAAAACTTTTAAAAACGAAAGAACTACGCTCGACTTGATCTCTCGTTCGAGAGTACGTAGGCAGCCTTTACAAGGCCCAGTCACCTTTTTACTTCAAAATTAAGCATGCTTCCTTCCAAGAACATACTCGGATTAACCGAAATATTAACATCGAGATTATGGCCAAATTATCGATATAACTAAACGCGTCCCAAGATGCAGTGGCATCGCGCCACGTTGTCAACTTCGATAACCTCAAAGCTGGGGCCAGACCCGCATAAGTCTTTAGAATAAGTTAAATAAGCCGAAACTCCTTCCAACAACACAATTCGAAGACTTCACAGGATAAGCCGAGCACGTACTCGCACCTAGATCTAACAAGTGACAGATAAGCCGGGCCCAAGCTCGCCCCTACAAATATTTGTATAAAAAATGAAGACAGCGTCGTACTAAAAAACCACAAACGGGATAAGCCAAAACTAAACTTGCCTCCACCAGCGTTCACGAAATCTGAACTCTACTTCGAACAAAAAAAATCGCAGAACAAGCCATCGACGAGCTCAATCCCGCCAGCATCACAAAAGTAAACGCAACAAAAACGCCCGTAAAAGACAAAAGCCAAGCACAACTGATACGATCAGGTTTTAATCCCCAGATCTACACTGCAAGTGCACAGACGTGAACCAGTAGTATATAGGGTATCGAAATCCACAGAGACTCAAGATCTTGCGATAGATTGTAGAATTTCAGGTTAAGCTAGGTAAAGCAGTAGAAAGCAGTAAATCAGAGCAGAATAGTAAATAAAGCGGTTTTGTAGGCAATCAAACGAAGCATCAGGTCAAGGGAGTTCTCGGAAAATCAGGAACATAGGCTAATCAATCAATCGGGATCTAATTAAGAACTGTTCTAGAACTAGAATCATAGAATTATAACAGACCACCTTTCATTGCGAATATTATCTATGTCTATCAACCTAGCAAGCCAACTTTCGTTGCGAATCCTAGAGTTCTAAACAAGCATTAATCTCAAGTACTTTCGTTCACAATTCTCCTAAGCCAAATTTCTTTGCGAATAGTCAAATTGCTTATTTAAGTTCTTTCTAGTTAATTATTCAACTTTCGTTGCAGAAATCAACCTAACATCAATAATCTAAGTGGCCAATTCAGATCAAGCATTAAGAACAACCCTAGATGAAGAACTAGAAAGATATGAATCCCTACAGATTGATCAACCTATAATTTCATGAAATCCCCTATGAGAATCCAAAAACCTAACTAGTAAACTACTCAGACATGGCAATTGAAGCAAAAGACATGATGAATAGAAAACCAAATATCATAAAAGAGAAACAAAGAATATGAGTTCCAAATCTCTCTCTCTCTGAATAAAAATAAAACTTAAGTCTGAAAGCGTACCTAAACAAGTGGCTAAAAACCTTAATATAATGATCTAAACTCGGCTGGGGCTTCTTTGTAATTATGAGAAACTTCTGGGCTTTGTTGCAAATTCCAAACTCTTCATTAAACCGCCAAGAATTGCCTTTTCCGCATGTGTGTCGATCGATGCACAGGTTGTGTCGATCGACACAATACTCTGTTTTCGACAGTGAACTCATCCTCTCGGGTTAATTCTCCAAATAGCTCCAGATTGCGCCATAATATCCAAATCCGCTCCAAACCTGCCTAGACCTGAAAACATACATAAAAGGACTCCAAAAGACTCTAAAAGACTCGATAACTAAGACATATACCATGGTTAAAAGTCCTAAAACCATGATATATCAACTCCTCCACACTTAGATTTTGCTTGCCCTCAAGCAAACAGAAGACCAAGATCAGGAGAAGAAGTTTGAAAACTTCTGAAACTCGTTTCATCGTAGAAGCACCACACTCAGATTCCCCTTGGTAAGCCACATGAAAATGAACCTGCAAACATCAAGACCAACATATACTTCTGATAGGGTCTAGTTTTAATCCTATTATACTGCAAGTGCACAGTTAAGTGATTGTAGTATATAGTGTATCGAATCCACAGAGACTCTGGTCTCGATAGATAAAGAACCGTAGGAATTTAAACTAAGAAGAAAGCAATTTGTATTAAACTAAATAGCAAAGCAAGAAAAGTAAACAAGTAGCAGATTGTTGGTGGTGAAAGCAGTTAATTAAAGGCGCTAAGTCTAGGGCGTTCTCAGGAAATCAGACAAGCAGACAAATCAATCAGTCAGGATCTAATTAAGCACAGTTCTACAACTCAAATCACGGAATTAGAATTAACCAAATCTCTTTGCGAGAATTCTCTAAGTCTAAGTGCAGTAATCCAAATCTCTTTGCAATTACTAACAGATTAAACCAGCATTAATTTCAAGTTCGATATGTTCACAATTAAACTAAGCCAAATCTCTTTGCGAATAATTTAATTGCTCAACCTAAATAATTCAGATTCTAAACCACACTCTCGTGTCGTATTTAGCAACCTAAGATCTAGATTCTAATTGTTCAGGTTAGAACTAGCATTAAACTCAATTTAGATCGAAGAACATTCAATTCATGTGAATCCTTAACTGAATTAAACAAGTCTAGCAAGTCATGAAATCCTTAATGAGAAACCCTAAACCTAACTATGAATCTACTCAGACATAGAATATGAAAGCATAATCAATTAATTAATAGAAATCATAAAAGAGATTAAATAAATAAAGGGGTTCGAAATCTTCTCCAAAATAAAGTGAAGTACAGGATCACATCAGCCCCAATAGCTCTAAAAACTCTCTGCTCTTAATTATGAAAGCGTATCTAAAATAAACACCAAAATCCTAATTATATAGGCATAATCTCGGCTGGGGCTTCTTTGTAAATTCTGGAAACTTCTGGGCCAAAGTGCAAAATCTTGAATCTTCATTAAACCGCCAAATTGGCCCATCTCGCTAGTGTGTCGATCGACACCAAAGGTGTGTCGATCGATGCATGATCTCAAAATCGGACAATGAGCTCAATCTCTCGGCCAAACACTCCAAAAATCCCAAAATGCTCGAATATCTCCAATTCTGCTCCAAACCTGATTATACCTGTAAAAGACTCTAAAAGAACACAAAAGAACACTAAAACACAATTATATCATGGCATAAAACCGGTAAAAACCATGATATATCAACTCCCCCACACTTAGCCTTTGCTTGCCCTCAAGCAAAACAGAGAACTAGAATGTAGTGAAGAGGTTTGAAAACTCTTCAGAAACTCTTTTCATCTTAGAAGCAGCAACACTCAGATTCCCCTTAGCAAACCACATGAAGGAATCAACCTGCAAACATCAAGACCAACATATACTTCCCCCACACTTAGCAACTGTCCTAAGTAAACTCCACAATCACATTCACGCATTCAAATTCACCCTACTGACTTCTGCAAGTATTTAAGTGCGGTCTCACCTAAGGAGTATCGATCAAAGGCACATGGACTCTTACCTTATCAGCTCTAGACCACCATACTATCTTTCTCTAGTCCCTTTCTTCTCTTTTCCCTTCCTTAGCATTCTGATTTTTCCCCATTGGGTATCATTTTATTTTTTTTATCAGTGTTCTTCCCGTTAAGGGGTGTACCTTGGACACATTCCATGGATGCACAGGATATGAGAGTTGTAGCTACCATTCCCATGACCACTTCGGAGTTACTAACTCATCCTCAGTTTATTATTATTTATTTATTTTTTTTATGGAAGGGGAGAAGGGAACTAAATAGGACAGGTTTACAGGCTGTGTCAGAACTAACAAGGGAATCCGACACAAAGTATACCAAGCCCTTAGGTGAGAAATCTAAGTCAGTATTAAGGTGAAGTCAGTAAAAGGATCCTCTGATACCTGAAGCGATGTGGGTGTCCTCAGTAGGTTGATCCATGTCTGGGTTTTCTAATAGTCAGAGATAATCTGCAGTTTCATCCCAATGGTTACTTAAGTTCCTGCAAGTGCTGCTAATCTTCTCAAAAAATCATTGTTTCCTACTTAAAAGTTTTGACTCAATAAAACAAATTTTGAAAAATTTAACTGACTCTAAGAAAACAAAAGAAAGTAGTTAGTAGAACCTCCCCCACACTTAAGACACACTGTCCCCAGTAGTGTCAAGCGAAGGATTGACAAAAAGAAAAGAAAAATTTGTTTAAGGAATGGTTAAGTTCTGTCGGGTTTTACCTCTGTCGCTCAGGCATCGATCGTTGCACTAGATGCATCGACCGTTGCTAGGCGATTTTTCGTGTATGATCGATCGTTGCTCAGGACCGCAACGATCGCTGCAATGCGATTTCGATCGTGTTGTGACGATCGAAACAGTAGTGTGTCGATCGACGCACTGCGTATTTCGGATCAGTTAGCAAGTTAGCAGGTTAGTCTGTTGGTAAAACCAAATTTTCGTCCCTGCAAGCTGAAAATACTGAAAACAGAGTAAAATCAAGGCAACAAATGTATCTAATCAAGCACAACCATCCAAACATAGTAGCATACTAAAAATCAAAAGAAAAAGTGCAAAGGAAAAGAAAAAGATAATCAGAGTACAGAACCGAATGTCTAGAGATGGAGGCTACGCTCACTCGCTATCATCATCTATCCCAGCATATGGATCAGTACCACCGGAGTCCTCAGGAGAACGCTGTCTGCGTCGAGTAGTAGGGACGGGCTGATGGACATGTGGCTGTCTCCTGCAGGTGCAGGTGCGCATGAAGTTCCAAATGCCCCGCAGAATCCCATACTCTCTCTCTCCACTCTGCATCAGACATATCACCATAGTGCACTGTAATCTCAGGATAAGGGCCGATGTCAGCAGCAGGAGCAGCAGCAGGCGCAGGGGCAGAGGATGATGAAGCTCGAGTAGAAGGCTCTCCCAGTGGATGAGCCATAGAAGGGACTCCGCGCTGCGCGGTCTCAGGAGGCTGGAATCTCAGGGTCTCCAGTGTATCAATCTGTGTATATCCAGGAGCAGGAAGCTCCAATCCACACTTCCCAGAGATCGGATCGTGGTAAACCCAAATGCGCCCCTCCTTGAGCCAGGTAGAGCTCTGCAAGTGGCTGAAATCAAGGAACTCCTTGGTTGTGTCACACTCTGTACCCTCCAGAGGAATCCCGCAGTGCACAAAGATGGGAGTAAGCAGGCTCCCCACTGTATCAGTGTCTACACCATCAAATGGCTTCAATTGCAGGTCACATAAATGCTGAGTGAAAACAGCTCCCAAGTTGAGACCCTTAGTAGGATCTCTCATGCCAGAACCCTCAAACTGATCTCGCAGCCCGATAAACAACATCTCCATCTCATACTTGCGCATCTTGTTGGCCTCATACTTGCACAGCAAGCTCCAACACAAGATACGCAAGACATATCTCAGCACAGGATGTCTCACCTGCTTCACCGGTGTAGTCCTCGAGTTGTATCGACCACTGCCAATACACTCCCAAAATGATCGAGCCTCCTCTGGATCCCACTCAAGTGGCATGCCAATGCGCCTCGGCTCAGTGCTGAAACCGTAGATCCTGCAGATATCAAGTAATGGAATCCGATACCTGACTCCCCAACTCATGAAGGTAAAGATACCTCATGTAGCACTCCTACTATCTGTATCCGGGTAAACCACTCTGCAAGTGGCTAGCAACTGTCTGACCAGCTCTGGATACAAATCATAAGGACGCATAGGCATTGTCCATAGACCAATGCCTTTACACACTGCAAGTACCTGCTCATCTATCCCCAGACTCTTACAGGTAGAGAAATCTGCGAACCTGGTTGGTTTAATAATCATCCCACACCAACCGTTGTATAGCAGCGAGTCAAATTCATCCCACTGGTTAAGCAGTGGCCTCTCTGTAAAATCAGCAGTCTTAAGGAACTCAGAAATGTTCCGTGGCCACTGTCTGGCTGTCGGCATATCTGTCGTGTCTGCTCGGGGCCAAGGCAGTGCTACTGCTGGACCAACTCTCACATAAGGCTCAGGTGGCTGAGAGTCTCTATGAAACCACCTTGGTGGTGGAATGTACTTTCGTGTGGCTGTTGCTGCTATTGCTCGGCGCTTGCGGGGTTGTCTGCGAGATGCCATCTGTATTCAACAAGAATTTAAAACAATTAGTCTCGGCAATCTCTCTGTGAAATCGCGAAGCATCGACCGTTGCACCTAAGGCATCGATCGTTGCAAGGCGATTTCGCATTATCGAACATTTCCCCAAAATCGCAAAGCAGCGACCGTTGCATAAGTGCAACGACCGTTGCAAAGCGATTTCAGCCGCAATCAAAATCCATAAATCGTTCTAAAATCGTTCCACATTTGCACTAATCAGTCTAAAATCATCACCAACCATCCCATATTTAGTCCATTCAAGCATGCATTCATCAATTTCAATCCAAAATTCTCAATTTCTGAAACCCTAAAATTGAATCCGAAAATCATAAAATAGAGGCACATTACCTTGGATTCGTGATATATGGGCTATAAGGATGAATTGACAGTGTAAAATCGAGAGAATAGGACTTGAATTCGAAGAAAATGATGAAGAAATGAGAGTTTTGAGGTTTTTGGTTCGTACGGACGGCGAGAAATGGAGAAGAAAAGAGGAGAGAAGGGTTTAAGGCAACTTACCTTGGTCGTGGGTGCAACGACCGTTGCTAGATAGCAACGATCGATGCTGGTTAAATCGGATTGATTCCGGTTTAGCACGCGTACCTTAATTTTGCAATTGAACCAATTGCAACGACCGTTGCACAGGTCCGTAACGATCGTCACAATGCGATCACCTCTCCTCGTCGTATTCTCCTTGCAACGACCGGTGCACAAGTGCATCGATCGTCACACATCTCCAGACTCGAGTTCTGTATCTGAAACTTAGCAAAAACAAAAAAAAACGTGAAATCCTAAGAAAAACACCAAAAATAAGAAAGAAAAACAACTAAACCTATCAGTGGGTTGCCTCCCACTCAGCGCTTGTTTAAGGTCATTAGCTTGACCGGACGAACCAGATCAGTTTGCTGGAGATCCTGATAGAGACTTTGTTTGTCTCTGTGCAAGCCTCCTCATCCATGGGGGAGAATAAGCTGTATCAGAATGATCATGTCCAAGAAAAGAAGGAGTAAACTGCTCTCCATGATCCAAAACCGTAGTGTGACTTGACTGCTCATCATCTCCATCCATAATGGTGAAGGTCTGCCCATCTATCAGTGGCTTGCGCAGCTTGTCCATCTCAAAATGCAGCGGCTCATCTCCCAGGTGGAGGTCTATCAGACTGTGTCTGACATCTATCACTGCTCCCGCTGTAGCCAAGAATGGTCTCCCAAGTATCAACGCATCATCAGGATCACTGTCATACTTCAGCACTAGGAAGTCTGTTGGAACTAAATAGTTTCCAACTCTCACCGGGATGTCCTCAAGGAGTCCTTCCGGAACTCGTATAGACTGATCAGCTAGGACAAGAGAGGTCCTAGTAGGAGAAAAAATCCAGCATACCCAGCTTCTCTGCCATAGAATATGGCATGAGACTTCCAGCAGCTTCTTGATCACAAAGAGAACGCCTAAAAGTATCCTCAAAGATAGAACAACTTAGCACAAAAATCCCAGGATCAGGCAGCTTCTTTGGAACCTTGGTTAAAAGCACATCACTTATCTGTTGAGGACTACAATCACCCAATCTTTCAGCTCTTCATCCAAAGGCAACATCTTGTTCAAGTACTTCTGCACACATGGGTGATAAGGTGGATCATCAGATGATGGAATTTCTTCCAACTCTTCACCAATCTCCTCTAGCTTCTTAAGCTCTCCAATCTCCTGCTTAATCACTTCAGATACTGAGGGATATAGTCTAGTGAATTGTGCATAAATCTCCTGTTGAGTAATCTCAAAAACTCCAGGGAATAAGCGATTAAGCTCCAAATCTGTGTCAGTGCCATCAACAACCGGCGAGTCTGTCTGTTCACGACCTGCATCGACCGACACTAGGTGTGTGTCGATCGACGCAACACTATTTCCACAGTTTTCACCCGAGAGATTTTCTCCAAAATCCGAAATTTCAACCTCTTCTACCAACTCAGATGTGCTTAGCTCAAATCCTTCACCTAGGTGAGATCCATCATCAATGTACACAGACCAGGCCTTAATATGGGTGTCTGCTACTCCTTTTCCCTTCATAGAACTGGAAATCTGATTCACCTGAGTATCCAACTGCTTCATATGAGTGTTCAGAGACTCAAACTTTCCATTGAAATCCTCATAGACATCATCCAACTTCTTATTGCAGTCCACAGAAATCTTTGTCTGACTCTCCAGCAGCTGTTCCATCATTGTCTCCATCTTACTCTCATGAGCAGTGGCTGCAGGAGGAGTCTGATAAGATGAAGATCCATAGGTTCTCTGAGTACCTTGTCCAAAAGGTTTCTGAAAACCACTAGTCTGTCCAAAACCAGCTGAGTTCTGATTGCCTGTGAAGGCACTCTTTTGTCCTCCATTGAAGAATCTGTTTCCCTGCTGATTACCAAATCTGTTACCTTGGAAACCAGATCCTCCAATGTAATTCACATCTTCTTCCTGAGTGTCCTCCTCAGTCTGAATTATCTCTACATCTTGGGCAAAGTGGACAGCCTTCTTACCAGCCAGGAGATTGCAAATTGTGTCCAGCTCAGATCTAAATTCAGCCATCTCTGAATTCTCTATACTTCCACCAGATTTCTTCCTCCTCTCATCCATAGTCTTGCAACTGTTGCTGCTTACTAAGTTCTCAATCAACTGCTTAGCTTGTGCAGGAGTCCTGGTGTTGAAGTTTGCATTACTGGAGTTATCCAGCGCAGACTGGTATGGCAGATCTATGCCTCTGAAGAAGATACCTAGCAATGTGACCTCAGTGAATCCATGGTGTGGGCAGTCACGCTGGTACTTCCTGAATCTCATCCAAGCAGTCTTAAGAGGCTCAGTAGGACCTTGGGTAAATGTCAGAATGTCCTGTCTGGACTGATCGGAACGCGCATCATCATAGAAGTGACACAGGAACTCACTCTTCAGGGCTGCCCAAGTAGTAAACTGCCCAGATGGTAGTTGCTTCAGCCATGCAGCAGCGTCTCCAGCGAGACTGTATGGAAAGAGCTTAAGGAACATATAATCCTGGCAGACTCCATCATACATCATGCCATTGATTAGATCCTCAAACTGATCAATGTGATCCATAGGCTGCTCCGTGGGATGACCATGGAAGGCATTCTGTCTCATCAGCGAGTAGTAGATGGTTTTAATCTCAAAATCATTCCTCTAAAAACCAGGCATCACAAGAGCTGACCGGTTTGCATGAAACTCATCCGGTCTGTTGTAGTCAGCTAAAGTCCTCTCATGGACAACCATCTCTCTACCTTGGGCCTGTCTTTGGCCTTGGTTCTGCTCCTATTGCGGTTGCTCAGGAGGATCAGGGATTACATTCCCTTCAGCGTCAACCCGTTGCCCAGCAGCATTGTACGGATTGTTGTCTCGGTCCCTCAGGGTACCTTGAGCATCAGGCATAATGATTAACTTCTGTACCACCATCCTTGCTCTTCTTTCTCTTCTGTTAGTCCTCTCTAGACGTCCAAGTTCTTCAAGTCCTGAGATTAACGAGGTTCAGGTTCTGATTACTTCGAGTTTCACGCGTCTGCATAAACTGTCTGTAATCGTCAAGCAACGATCGATGCTATCACTGCAACGATCGATTCAATCTCAGAATCGCCTAGTGACGATCGACACAAGAGGTGCAACGATCGACGCAAAGCAAAATCGGTACCTGCGACAGAGAGAAAACAGAGAGAAATCAGTAACTTAAAATAAAAACAAAACAAAACGAAACAAAAATTAAAAAAATCCTAGTAAAAACCCTAAGTTCGATCCTATCGAAGACTCTAAGAGTCCCCGGCAACGGCGCCAAAAACTTGATAGGGTCTAGTTTTAATCCTATTCTACTGCAAGTGCACAGTTAAGTGATTGTAGTATATAGGGTATCGAATCCACAGAGACTCTGGTCTCGATAGATAAAGAACCGTAGGAATTTAAACTAAGAAGAAAGCAATTTGTATTAAACTAAATAGCAAAGCAAGAAAAGTAAACAAGTAGCAGATTGTTGGTGGTGAAAGCAGTTAATTAAAGGCGCTAAGTCTATGGCGTTCTCAGGAAATCAGACAAGCAGACAAATCAATCAGTCATGATCTAATTAAGCACAGTTCTACAACTCAAATCACGGAATTAGAATTAACCAAATCTCTTTGCGAGAATTCTCTAAGTCTAAGTGCAGTAATCCAAATCTCTTTGCAATTACTAACAGATTAAACCAGCATTAATTTCAAGTTCGATATGTTCACAATTAAACTAAGCCAAATCTCTTTGCGAATAATTTAATTGCTCAACCTAAATAGTTTAGATTCTAAACCATACTCTCGTGTCGTATTTAGCAACCTAAGATCTAGATTCTAATTGATCAGGTTAGAACTAGCATTAAACTCAATTTAGATCGAAGAACATTCTATTCATGTGAATCCTTAACTGAATTAAACAAGTCTAGCAAGTCATGAAATCCTTAATGAGAAACCCTAAACCTAACTATGAATCTACTCAGACATAGAATATGAAAGCATAATCAATGAATTAATAGAAATCATAAAAGAGATTAAATAAATAAAAGGGTTCGAAATCTTCTCCAAAATAAAGTGAAGTACAGGATCACATCAGCCCCAATAGCTCTAAAAACTCTCTGCTCTTAATTATGAAAGCGTATCTAAAATAAACACCAAAATCCTAATTATATAGGCATAATCTCGGCTGGGGCTTCTTTGTAAATACTGGAAACTTCAGGTCGAGTTTTAATCCCTATACTAACTGCAAGTGCACAGTAATGTCAATGTAGTATATAGGGTATCGAATCCACATAGACTCTGGTCTAGATAGATCAGAACCGTAGAGATTAATACTAAGAATAAAGCAAGTGGTGAATGAAATAAAAGCAAAGCAATAAAGTAAATCAGTAGCAGGAATTTGTTGTGAAAGCAATAAACTAAAAGCGCTAAGTCTAGGAAATTCTCAGGAAATCAGACAAGCAGACAAGTTAATCAGTCAGGATCAAATTAAACTCAGTTCTAGAACTCAAATCACGGAATTAGAATTAACCAAATCTCTTTGCGAAAATCCTCTAAGTCTAAGTGCAGTAATCCAAATCTCTTTGCAATTACTAACAGATTAAACCAGCATTAATTTCAAGTTCGATATGTTCACAATTAAACTAAATCAAATCTCTTTGCGAATAATCTAATTGCTCAACCTAAATAGTTCAGATTCTAAACCACACTCTCGTGTCTTATTTAGCAACCTAAGATCTAGATTCTAATTGATCAGGTTAGAACTAGCATTAAGCACAATTTAGTTTGAAGAACATTCTAATCATGTGAATCCTTAACTGAATTAAACAAGTCTAGCAAGTCATAAAATCCTTAATGAGAAACCCTAAACTTAACTATGAATCTACTCAGACATGATTAATGAAACAGAAATCATAGAAATAATAGATTGCATATAAGAAATTAAATAGATAAAGGGGTCCGAAATCTTCTCCAAAATAGATGAAGTACAGGATTAGATCAGCCCCAAAAGCTCTAAAAATCTCTTAGCTCTAAGTATGAAAGCGTATCTCAAATAAACACCAAAATCCTAAATATAGGCATAATCTCGGCTGGGGCTTCTGTGTAAATACTGGAACTTTTCTGGGCTTTTCTGCAAATCTTCATAACTTCATTAACCGTCGAATTTCGGCTCATCTCGCTAGTGTGTCGATCGACACCAAAGGTGTGTCGATCGATGCATGATCATCAAATCGTACAGTGAGTTAAACTCTCGGCCAAAATGCTCCAAAACTCCCAAAATACTCCAAAATCTCCACATTAGCTCCAAACCTGATTAAACCTGTAAAAGACTCTAAAAGAACACAAAAGACACTAATAACACAACTATATCATGGCATAAAACCGGTAAAAACCATGATATATCAACTCCCCCACACATAGCCTTTGCTTGCCCTCAAGCAAAACATAGAACTAGACTGTGGTGAAGAGGTTTGAAAACTCTTCAGAAACTCTTTTCATCCTAGAAGCAGCAACACTCAGATTCCCCTTATTAAACCACATGAAAGAATCAACCTGCAGACATCAAGACCAACATATACTTCCCCTACACTTAGAAACTGTCCTAAGTAAACTCCACAATCACATTCAAGCATTCAAATTCTCCCTACTGACTTCTGCAAGTATTTAAGTGCGGTCTCACCTAAGGAGTATCGATCAAAGGCACATGGATTCTTACCTTATCAGCTCTAGACCACCATACTATCTTTCTCTAGTCCCTTTCTTCTCTTTTCCCTTCCTTAGCATTCTGATTTTTCCCCATTGGATATCATTTTATTTTTTTTATCAGTGCTCTTCCCGTTAAGGGGTGTACCTTGGACACATTCCATGGATGCACAGGATATGAGAGTTTTAGCTACCATTCCCATGACCACTTCGGAGTTACTAACTCATCCTCAGTTTATTATTATTATTATTATTTTTTTTTTATGGAATGGGAGAAGGGAACTAGATAGGACAGGTTTACAGGCTGTGTCAGAACTAACAAGGGAATCCGACACAAAGTATACCAAGCCCTTAGGTGAGAAATCTAAGTCAGTATTAAATTGAAGTCAGTAAAAGGATCCTCTGATACCTGAAGTGATGTGGGTGTTCCCAGTAGGTTGATCTGTGATGGGGTTTTCTAATAGTCAGAGATAGATCCTGCAACTTCATCCCAATGGTTACTTAAGTTCCTGCAAGTGCTACTAATCTTCTCAAAAAATCATTGTTTCTTACTTAAACAAATTTTGACTCAATAAAACAAAATTTTTTTGAAAAATTTAACCGACTCTAAGAAAACAAAAGAAAGAAGTTAGTAGAACCTCCCCCACACTTAAGACACACTGTCCCCAGTAGTGTCAAGCAAAGGATTGGCAAAAAAAGAAAATAAAAATTTGTTTATGGAATGGTTAAGTTCTCTCGGGTTTTAACTCTGTCGCACTCAGGCATCGATCGTTGCACTAAGTGCATCGACCGTTGCTAGGCGATTTTTCGTGTATGATCGATCGTTGCTCAGGACCGCAACGATCGCTGCAATGCGATTTCGATCGTGTTGTGACGATCGATACAATGGTGTGTCGATCGATGCACTGTGATTTTATCCGAGACCTGCAAACAAAAACTCACCAAAACAAGAAACAAGCGTAAAATCCTATAAAAATACTAAAATAGAAATGCAAAAATGAAAACAGTGGGTTGCCTCCCACTCAGTGCTTGTTTAAGGTCATTAGCTTGACCGGACGAACAAGATCTTTCAGGCATCAAGAGATCTCGACAGAGACTTTTTCTGTCTCCGTTCAAGTCTCCACATCCAGAGTGGCGAGTAGGCTGTCGTAGAATGCTCGTGTCCAAGAAAAGATGGAGTAAAATGCGCTCCAGGATCTATAATCACAGTGTCATCCGGCTGCTCATCATCTGCTTCCATGATGGTGAATGTCTACCCATCTATCAGTGGTCTTCGCAGCTTGTCCATCTCATAACGCAGCGGTTCATCTCCCAGATGGAGGTCTATCAGGCTGTTCCTAACATCAATTACCGCTCCCGCTGTAGCCAAAAATGGTCTTCCAAGTAGTAACGCTTCATCCGGATCACAGTCATATTTCAGCACTAGGAAGTCCGTTGGAACTAAGTAGTTTCCAACTCTCACCGGGATGTCCTCAAGAAGTCCTTCCGGAACTCTTATAGATTGATCAGCTAGGACAAGAGAGGTCCTAGTAGACTTAAAATCCAGCATTCCCAGCTTCTCTGCCACAGAGTATGGCATAAGACTTCCAGCAGCTCCCAGATCACAAAGAGAGCGCCTAAAACTATCTTCGAAGATAGAACAGTTAAGCACAAAGACACCAGGGTCTGGCAGCTTCTTCGGGATCTTAGTCAGCAGAACATCACTAATATGCTGAGGGACTATAATCACCCAATCTCTCAGCTCCTCATCTAAAGGCAGCATCCTGTTCAGGTATCTCTGCACACATGGGTGATAAGGTGGATCATCAGAAGATAGAATTTCTTCCAATTCTTCACCAATCTCCTCTAGCTTCTTAAGCTCCTCAATCTCCTGCTTAATCACTTCAGATACTGAAGGATATAGTCTGATGGATGTAGCATAAATCTCCTCCTGAGTGATCTCAGACACTTTAGGGAATAAGCGGGCAAGCTCTAAATCAGCATCAATATCATTATCATCCGGCGAGTCTGTCTGTCCACGACATGCATCGACCGACACTAGATGTGTGTCGATCGATGCAACACTGTTTTCACAGTTTTCACCCGAGAGTTTTTCTCAAAAATCCGAGATTTCTTCTTCGTTCACCAATTCAGCTGTACTTAGCTCAAATCTTTCACCTAGGTGAGATCCATCATTAATGTACACAGACCAGGCTTTAATATGAGTGTCTGCTACTCCTTTTCCCTTCATAGAGCTGGAAATCTAATTCACCTGAGTATCCAACTGCTTCATGTGAGTGTTCAGAGACTCAAACTTCCCATTGAGGTCCTCATAGACAGCATCTAACTTCTTGTTGCTCTCCACAGTACTCTTTGTCTGACTCTCCATTAGCTGTTCCATCATAGCTTCCATCCTACTCTCATGAGCTGTAGGTGCAGGAGGAGTCAGATAAGATGAAGATCCATAGGTTCTCTGAGTACCTTGTCCAAAAGGCTTCTGAAAACCACTAGTCTGTCCAAAAGAGTTCTGATTGCCTGTGAAGGCACTCTTTTATCCTCCATTGAAGAACCTGTTACCCTGCTGATTACCAAACTTATTACCTTGGAAACCAGATCCTCCAATGTAATTCACATCTTCTTCCTGAGTGTCCTCCTCGGTCTGAATTACCTCAACATCTTGAGCAAAGTGGACAGCCTTCTTATTAGCCAGGAGATTGCAGATTGTGTCCATCCTAGATGTCAATTCAGCCATCTCTGAATTCTCTACACCTCCACCAGATTTCTTCCTCCTCTCATCCATAGTCTTGCAACTGTTGCTGCTCACTAAGTTCTCAATCAACTGCTTAGCTTGTGCAGGAGTCCTGGTGTTGAAGTTTGCATTACTGGAGTTATCCAGTGCAGACTGATATGGCAGATCTATGCCTCTGAAGAAGATACCAAGCAACTGGACTTCAGTGAATCCATGGTGTGGGCAATCACGCTGGTACTTCTTGAATCATATCCAGGCAGCTTTTAAAGGCTCCACAGCTACTTGGGAAAATGTGAGAATGTCCTGTCTGGACTGGTCTGAATGCGCATCATCATAGAAATGACGCAGGAACTCACTCTTCAGGGCTGCCCAAGTATCAAACTGCCCAGGTGGCAGTTGCTTCAGCCATGCACCAGCGTCTCCAGCGAGACTGTGCGGAAAGAGTTTAAGGAACAGATAATCCTGGCAAACTCCATCATACTTCATGCCAGTGACTATGTCCTCAAACGAATCAATGTGATCCATAGGCTGCTCTGTGGGGTGACCATGGAATGCATTATGTCTCATCAGCGAGTAGTAGATAGTCTTGATCTCAAAACCATTCCTCTCAAAGCCAGGAATCACCAAAGCTGACCGGTTTGCATGAAACTCATCCGGTCTGTTGTAGTCAGCTAAGGTTCTCTCATGGACAACCATCTCTCTACCTTGGGCCTGTCTTGGCGCTTGGTTCTGCTCCTGTTGCGGTGGCTCAGGAGGGTCAGGGATGACATTCCCTTCAGCATCAACCCTTTGCCAAGCAGCATTGTATGGGTTGTTATCTTGGTCCCTCAGAGTACCTTGAGCATCGCGTACCAGAATTAGCCTATGTACTACCATTCTTTCTCTTCTTTCTCTTCTGTTAGTCCTCTCTAGACGTCCAAGTTCTTCAAGATCGAGATTGATTAGGCTTAAGTTCGGATTACTTCGAGTTTCACGCTTCTGCATAAACTGTCTATAATCGTCAAGCAACGATCGATGCTATCAGTGCAACGATCGATTCAATCTCAAATCGCTTAGTGACGATCGACACAAGAGGTGCAACGATCGACGCAAGGCGAAATCGGTACCTGCGACAGAGAGAAAACAGAGAAGAAATCAGTAAAATAAAATAAAAACAAAAACAAAAAAAAGAAAAATTCCTAGTAAAACAATAAGTTCGGTCCTATCGAAGACTCTAAGAGTCCCCGGCAACGGCGCCAAAAACTTGATAGGTCGAGTTTTAATCCCTATACTAACTGCAAGTGCACAGTAATGTCAATGTAGTATATAGGGTATCGAATCCACAGAGACTCTGGTCTCGATAGATCAGAACCGTAGAGATTAATACTAAGAATAAAGCAAGTGGTGAATGAAATAAAAGCAAGGCAATAAAGTAAATCAGTAGCAGGAATTTGTTGTGAAAGCAATAAACTAAAAGCGCTAAGTCTAGGGAATTCTCAGGAAATCAGACAAGCAGACAAGTTAATCAGTCAGGATCAAATTAAACTCAGTTCTAGAACTCAAATCATGGAATTAGAATTAACTAAATCTCTTTGCGAAAATCCTCTAACTCTAAGTGCAGTAATCCAAATCTCTTTGCAATTACTAACAGATTAAACCAGCATTAATTTCAAGTTCGATATGTTCACAATTAAACAAAACCAAATCTCTTTGCGAATAATCTAATTGCTCAACCTAAATAGTTCAGATTCTAAACCACACTCTCGTGTCGTATTTAGCAACCTAAGATCTAGATTCTAATTGATCAGGTTAGAACTAGCATTAAGCACAATTTAGTTTGAAGAACATTCTAATCATGTGAATCCTTAACTGAATTAAACAAGTCTAGCAAGTCATAAAATCCTTAATGAGAAACCCTAAACATAACTATGAATCTACTCAGACATGATTAATGAAACAGAAATCATAGAAATAATAGATTGCATATAAGAAATTAAATAGATAAAGGGGTTCGAAATTTTCTCCAAAATAGATGAAGTACAGGATTAGATCAGCCCCAAAAGCTCTAAAAATCTATTAGCTCTAAGTATGAAAGCGTATCTCAAATAAACACCAAAATCCTAAATATATAGGCATAATCTCAGCTGGGGCTTCTGTGTAAATACCAGAACTTTTCTGGGCTTTTCTGCAAATCTTCATAACTTCATTAACCGCCGTATTTCGGCCCATCTCGCTAGTGTGTCGATCGACACCAAAGGTGTGTCGATCGATGCATGATCATCAAATCGGACAGTGAGTTAAACTCTCGGCCAAAATGCTCCAAAACTCCCAAAATACTCCAAAATCTCCACATTAGCTCCAAACCTGATTAAACCTGTAAAAGACTCTAAAAGAACACAAAAGACACTAAAAACACAACTATATCATGGCATAAAACCGGTAAAAACCATGATATATCACTGGGCCAAAGTGCAAAATCTTGAATCTTCATTAAACCGCCAAATCGGCCCATCTCGCTAGTGTGTCGATCGACACCAAAGGTGTGTCGATCGATGCATGATCTCAAAATCGGACAGTGAGCTCAATCTCTCGGCCAAACACTCCAAAAATCCCAAAATGCTCCAATATCTCCAATTCTGCTCCAAACCTGATTATACCTGTAAAAGACTCTAAAAGAACACAAAAGAACACTAAAACACAATTATATCATGGCATAAAACCGGTAAAAACCATGATATATCAACTTCCCCCACACTTATCAACTCTCCTGAGTAAACTCCACAACCACATTCAAAGCATCCAAATTCACCATACTGACTTGTATAAGCTATTAAGTGCGGTCTCACCTATGGGGTATCGATCAAAGAACACATAGACTCTTACTCTGCTAGCATCTGACCACTCAACTGTTGCTTCTGGTTCCTTTCTTCTCTTTTTCCTTCCTTAGCACTGATTTTTCCCCACTGGGTATCATTTTATTTTTTCTATCAGTGCTCTTCCCTTATTGGGGTGTACTTTGGACATGTTTCTATGGATGCACAGGAGGTAATAGAGGTCTCTACCACTCCCGTGAACACTTCGAAGCTACTAGCTTATCCTCAGTTTATCTCATTTTTTTTTACTTTCAAGTAAGGGGAGAAGGGAACCATAATCAGACAGGTTTATAAGCTGTGTCAGAACCAACAGAGGAATCTGACTCAAAGTATACCAAGCCCATAGGTGAGAAAATTAAGTCAAGTTAAAGGTGAAGTCAAGTAATGGATTCTCTGAATACCTGAAGTGATATGGGTGTCCTCAGTAGGCTGGTCAGAGTTGGGTATTCTAATAGTCATAGATCATCTGCAACTCATCCAATGGTTACTTAAGTTTGTGCAAATGTGGTAATCTCGTCAAAAAGTCCTTGTTTCCTACTCAATTTTGACTCAATAAAACAAATTTTTGACTGACTCTAAGAAAACAAAAAGCGTGCGTCAGTAGCTACCTCCCCCACACTTGAAACACACTGTCCCCAGTGGTCTCAAGCTTAAGCTCGGTGAGAAAAGAAAACGGATTGAAAACAAACCGAAAAAGGGTCAGAACACTTACCTGTCGTCGGCCTGTGTCGATCGATGCCACTAAGGTGTCGATCGATGCAAGGCGATTATGCCCACGGTTATGTAAATAACCGGTGTCAACTGTGTCGACCGATGCACTATGTGTGTCGATCGATGTAGTGCGATTCTGCATGTTTCTCACGCCTTTGAACACACAAAAATAGAAAATCAAAAACACCCAAAACAAAACGAAAAATGAAAAGAAAAACGAACCGAACAGTGGGTTGCCTCCCACTCAGCGCTTGTTTAAAGTCAATAGCTTGACTATGGAAAAGAGATCGGACTTATGGTGGATTCAACAGAGACTTTGAGTGTCTCTGTGAATGTCTCTTCATCCAAGGGGGCGTATAAGCTTCCGGATCATGAGATCTCCCAAGATAAGAGTGAAAAGAACCAGGGTGGGAGCGAATTTAGGGTGGGATACTGGTTTTGCCTGCATTCACAGCTTTGTGGTTAGGAGGTTTGAGTTTAGAAGAGTCATACCTGTGCTTTGGTGGATGGAAGAGATTTGGAGCTTTCTGCTTAAGAGAAGTTGCAGGATCAGAAGATGTTAGAGCAAGTTCAGAATGAACTGCCATATTCTCTTCTCCAACAGGAATCTCTGGTTCCACTTCCACACTAAAGCTCTGTCCATCAATGGTGGATTTCTGCAGCGTATCCATCTTGAACCGCAATGGATCATCTCCCAGGTTGAGATCAATCAGTCATATCTCACATCAATCACAGCTCCAGCAATAGCTAAGAAAGGTCTACCAAGTAGCAAAGGATCAGCTGGCTCAATGTTATACTTCAGCACTACAAAGTCTGTTGGAATCAAGTAGTGTCCAATTCTGACAGGGATGTCCTCAAGAACTCGTTCTGGATACTTCTTTGAACGATCAGCTAGGATAAGAGATATCCTAGTAGGCTGGAAATCCTTCATTCCCAATCTCTCAGCCACAGAGTATGGCATGAGATTCACACCAGATCCTAAGTCACACAGAGATTCCTTGAATATGTCCTTAGCGATGGAACAGTCTAGCACAAATGCTCATGGGTCTGGTATCTTCTCTGTAATCTGAATCAGCTTCTTTTCCATCACTTTTATGCAGTTAGCCACGTCTAGCTCCTGTTTAGACAGTTTAGGAGCCTTAGGATATGACACAGAGGGCTTATAGACTCGTTCTAGGACTATTGCAGGTTTCTGGTCCCGTCTGCGATCTGTGTCGATCGATGCAAGAGATGTGTCGATCGACACAAGGCGATTATGGTCAAATTCATCAGACGTATCGGGGATGCATCGATCGACATCGAGGGTGTGTCGATCGACGCATGTCTCAGACAGACAGTATTCATCTTGAAAATCTGAGATTATGCTCTCTTCTTCTTCCAGCAAGTCAATCTAATCTTCTGTGATCACAGCATGGACGAATTTATTATTTTCAGCTCTTCGTGATCCATTTTGCCTTTGTTCTGTTCCAGTAATCTGCTGAACCTGGCTATCTAGCTTCTTCACATGAGTGTTTACAGCTTCTATCTTCCCATTTAGATCAAGGTACAGAGCATCTATATTTCCATTGAAGTCCAATGTACTCTTCTGCTGTCCTTCCAAGAGTTGTTCCAAGAGTCCCATCATCTTATCATTCTGCTCATTTTTAGGAGGAACAGGCTGATATGATGAAGCACCATAATCTCTAGTAAATGAAGTGTTCTGCTGGAAAGGTCTCTGAAATGAAGACATTGGTGCGAAACCTGAAGTCTGTCCTTGCTGATTTCCATACCTCTGACCTTGATAACCAGCTCCAGCTATGTAATTAACATCCTCAGTCTCCTGAACATCCACCTTTTTACCAAGTAAGATGCTATGGACAGAATCAATCTTCTTGTTCATCTCAGCTATCTGGGAGTTATCAGCTTTTCCACCAAATTTCATCATCTATATATCAGCATTCTTGACACTATTACTAGTCACCAAGTTCTCAATAAGCTCCCTAGCTTCTTCTGGAGATTTAGTGTAGAAGTTTCCATTACTTGCAGCATCTAAAGCCATCTGATACCACAGATCAACTCCTCTGAAGAAGATACACAACAGCTGCACCTCAGAGAAGCCATGATGAGGGCAATCTCTCTGATATCTCTTAAATCTCACCCAGGATGTCTTAAAAGGCTCTGTAGGTCCTTGCTTGAAGGTCAAGAGATCTTGTCTAAGCTGATCAGACCGAGCATCATCATAAAAGTGCCTCAGAAACTTCTCCTTCACTGCATTCCAAGTAGTCAGAGTCCCAGCTGGAATCTGACTTAGCCAATCAGCAGCTTCTCCTACAAGAGAGTGAGGAAAAAGCTTACAGTGTAAGTAGTCATAGGTCACTCCATCATGCTTCATCCCGGTGACAATAAACTCAAAGTGCTCTATGTGGTCCATAGGATGCTCATTTGGAGATCCGCTGAAAACACGCTGTCCCACAAGTGTGTAGTACGAGGTCTTCAGCTCGAAGTCATTACGCGGAAACGAAGGAGGTACAATCGCAGATCTATTAGCATAGAACTCGTCTGGGCGATTGTAATCAGCTAGTGGCCTCCTAGCAGGAAGATTAGGTGCTCTAGGAGGCTCTTCAGCTCGTGGATTTCCTTGTCCACCTTGAGCTTCTCCATCAGGTTGAACAATCTGCCTCTTAGGCTCAGGAATGACATTCCCTTCTTCATCGAGTCTCTGACCAAGCGCATTGCAGACTTGGTTCTCCGCATTCCTCAGAACACCTTCAGCATCTCGAATTAAGATCACACGATTAACGTTAGCCATCTTAACAAGCTTCTGGGATTTCCTGTTCTCTCTCTCAAGCTTTGCAAGCTCCTTAAGTTCAAGATTCATGAGCTCCTTATCCGAATTACTTCGCAAGTCGCGATCAGTCATAAATTGTTCTGTTCACGCAGATGTGTCGATCGATGCAGGGGGAGCGTCGATCGATGCAAGGCGCGAAGGTGTGACGATCGACACATAGGACCGTGTCGATCGATGCAGTGTGAATCTAGGCGTACCTGAAACGCAAGAAAAACGAAAAATTAGTAACCAAAAACAAAAACGAAAACCTAGTCTAAACCCTAAGTTCAAATCTATTGAAGACTCAAAAGTGTCCCCGGCAACGGTGTCAAAAACTTGATACGATCAGGTTTTAATCCCCAGATCTACACTGCAAGTGCACAGACGTGAACCAATAGTATATAGGGTATCGAAATCCACAGAGACTCAAGATCTTGCGATAGATTGTAGAATTTCAGGTTAAGCTAGGTAAAGCAGTAGAAAACAGTAAATCAGAGCAGAATAGTAAATAAAGCGGTTTTGTAGGCAATCAAACGAAGCGTCAGGTCAAGGGAGTTCTCGGGAAATCAGGAACATAGGCTAATCAATCAATCGGATCTAATTAAGAACTGTTCTAGAACTAGAATCACAGAATTATAACAGACCAACTTTCGTTGCGAATATTATCTATGTTTATCAACCTAGCAAGCCAACTTTCGTTGCGAATCCTAGAGTTCTAAACAAGCATTAATCTCAAGTTCTTTCGTTCACAATTCTCCTAAGCCAAATTTCTTTGCGAATAGTCAAATTGCTCATCTAAGTTCTTTCTAGTTAATTAATCAACTTTCGTTGCAGAAATCAACCTAACATCAATAATCTAAGTGGCCAATTCAGATCAAGCATTAAGAACACCCTAGATGAAGAACTAGAAAGATATGAATCCCTACAGATTGATCAACCTATAATTCCATGAAATCCCCTGTGAGAATCCCTAAACCTAACTAGTAAACTACTCAGACATGGCAATTGAAGCAAAAGACATGATGAATAGAAAACCAAATATCATAAAAGAGAAACAAAGAATATGAGTTCCAAATCTCTCTCTTAATAAAAATAAAACTTAAGTCTGAAAGCGTACCTAAACAAGTGGCTAAAACCCTAATATAATGATCTAAACTCGGTGGGGCTTCTTCATAATTATGAGAAACTTCTGGGCTTTGTTGCAAATTCCAAACTCTTCATTAAACCGCCGAGAATCGCATTTTCTGCATGTGTGTCGACCGATGCACAGGTTGTGCCGATCGACACAATACTCTGTTTTCGACAGTGAACTCATCCTCTCGGGTTAATTCTCCAAATAGCTCTAGAGTGCGCCATAATGTCCAAATCCGCTCCAAACGTGCCTAGACCTGAAAACATACATAAAAGGACTCCAAAAGACTCTAAAAGACTCGATTTACTAAGACATATACCATGGTTAAAAGTCCTAAAAACCATGATATATCAACAACTTCGCACCAAAAGCCTACACCGGCAAAATCAAACCAAAGTCTGCACTCCAAAGCGCCCACCAAAGACAAGGCGCGATGAGCAAGACATCCGCGCAAGCCATCACATTACCGCGGATACTCTCGCCAAAGGAGAAAAGGAAGAATGAAGTCAGTATGAAAAGATCAAGACGACCTCACCTCCTCCTCGCCAAAAAAAAAAAACGAGGAAGCACTTCACAAATTCACACAAGACCGCCAAAAAACCTCGGACACAAAGAGACTACGCGACTTGTGAGCGGAAACCAAACCACGACCTCCAAGGTCAAAACTCATCCAAAAGCAAGCAACAATCCAGCAACATAGACCAACCAAAAATCATCAGATCAGCCAACCCTGAACGAGGGACAAAGAGCTCAGGAAAAGAACACTCGCAATACAACTGGAGCCCACACCAAAAAAGGAGCCCGGACACCTCCTACGACAATACGCAATCAGAAACGAGGTGAAGAAAAGAAAAAAGGCCACACTAATATCTAAGAAGGCGATAAGTCTGTCAAAGAGAATAAACAAGCAAAATGTGCGTCAAGCTCAAGACCCTTCCCCCTCTGTTTACCACAGAAAGAGGATAAAAATGGGAGTACCTAAATCAGAAGAAAAGGAAGAAGACGAACTAAAGAAAAGTTCCAAAGTCCAGACACAATGACGAATGTGTTTACAAAAAAAAAAAAAACCAGGAAAATAGAGAAATGCGATATAACACTAAGTCATTTAGAGATCCCCAGGGCCAGCAGACCGGCAGCCACCTCGGGAGTGATAAGCACGGCGTTCGATCCCCCGGGATAGTCTACCAACTCTTCGGAATACACGTCATCATACCCAGGGTCATTGAGAGGAGTCAAGAAAAAGTCGCCCCTCTCAAGCTCCGGAACACGCAGGGCATCCAGTTCAGCCCGCAAGCGAGTATCATACTCTTTAAGCTGCTCAAGGCGAGCAGAAGGAATCTCAATCCACAAGAAGTTGAAAAGCGCCAAGCACGGCAATAGCTTGATGCAACTCTAGCAACTTGTTCGTCGCCGGTATATCATCCTTCCTCTTCACCCTGATCTTATAAAGGCGTTCGGAAGCCTTCTCGTACATACTCTGCCTCTCGAAAAGGACAGCTTCTTTGCTCGAAGAACGCAGTCGGTCACACTCGGACTTAAGAGACTCGACCTCGGCTCTCACAACCAGGTCTCTGTTCCAATCCTCGGATTCCCGCTGCTCTCTCTCAAGCCCAAGAATCAGACCCTTGAGCTCGACATTCGAAATCTCGACCTCAAAAAGCTTCCTCTGAACATCCCTGAATTCCCACAAGGACTGTCGCAAGCCCACGATCTTCTCCTTGAGATCCTCCTCTCTGGCCCTGGCCGCTCGGATCTCCGCCACGTAAGAATCCCTGAGTTGATTAAGATTAGCAAAAGCCTGACGAAAAAAAAAAAAAAAAAACACAACAACATTAGAAAAAGCACCCCTGCAAACCGCAAGAAACAAGCTAACAAAGACGCTCACCATCGCGAAATACTGACTCATATCATACTGAACCTTGGGCTCGAACAGTTGATCAGTAGGAACCAAAATAGGGTGAGGGCCCAGGCTCAGATACCGGAAAAGATTCATACAAGAAAGCATGTCATGGATAATTAAACCAGGTACGTTATGGTGAAACTCGAACGAGCTATCTATCTCTTTCAAGCCTTATGTCACTTTCGAGCCACCAATTGCCGACGAACCACCTCCCGTCGATGACCTTCTCATTCGACGACCCGCAACACGATCAAGGACCATCTGAACGTCTGGATCGACACGAATCCCCACACGATCCAGCTCCTCGACGGATATACTGAATCCAGCAAAATAGGCAGATACGTCGTCCACCTCTGACCTACGCATCTTTCTGTTCGGGTGACCGCCATTCCCATCAGGACCAAAGTGGCCACCTGTTTCCTCGAAGGAACCAATGTCATCAAAAGACAACTCCTTTTCACCACCAGCATCACCTTCTTCACCACCGGTCCTACCTTCTTCATCATCAAATATGTCTGTATCGATGGTTTGATCCTCTGGAGGAGTCACCTTCTCTCTCTCAGCCTGACAGGAAAGTGTCGACGATCTATCAATCACATGCTCGACCGACTGGGCAGCGTGAACACTCTCAACCGAACCATGAACCGGAGGGCTATTCGCTACGGTAGCAAGGACCCTCAGAACATAATCCGACAACTCAACCTCCCTCCAACTCATTCTCTAAACTCTAGAGAAAAGGAAACGAAAACAAGACAATCACCGAAAGAGTCGAAGAAACCACCTTGAATAAAGATCTCCTAGAAAATCCCAAAGGAAGAAAAATGAAATTCTGGCATAAAACAAAACGTACATGTTTGAAAGCAACTCGCGAGCAAAGAATGCACGCGCAAACCAACGATCCCCAGTGGTGGAGAAATAAGCAATGGAATCTAAACCAAAACACGAAAGGGAAAGGTGTTGGAAAGCAGCAATTCGGAAAAACAGATACAGAGCAGAACTCGCAGAAAGCAATCACCTAGAAGAAGCAGCAAGAACCGAAAAGACAAGGCCTTAATCACCAAAAAGGAAGGGTTTTTTTTTGCGGGAATACGAACAATCACGCCTTTGGCAAGTCATGTCCTTTCGCTTCCCTAAAACACACAATAAAATCTGACGGTACGGATGGTATTGATTGAAGCAAAACGACCTAACAAGATTTTCGCCTGACTTAAATGCTCAAAGAGATTCGCCGACTCCAACCAGATCGCAGATCGACGAACTGAGGCGGGGACTAATTGTTGGATATGGATTTAGCACCCATCCATAAGCCCATTGGAAATCTTGCCAAAGCAACAAATTCATCTCGGCCCAAGAAGACAAGTCCGCTAAGCAGTCTACGGCCCAAAAGGAAGTTAGTCTCAAAGCACTATAAATAGGACCCTTCACTCTTCATTTCAGACACATTGTAACTTGCGAGAGTGCAGAGCTACTTTTATAAAGCTCCAAGCTCAAGCAAATATTTAGGGAGCACGTCATTTGATGGACTCCCACCTCGTACCATCATGTTCATTTCTCGGCCTCGGCCTTAAAATTAATAAAGAACAGTTTCGACCTCATTTAAGTTTATTTCGCACCTCGTAGTTCAGACTTCTCAGATCGTAACCCGACTTCCCGGACTAGATCAAAATTCCGTAACAACATAATTGATCTTGAAGTGTTGTATTGTACCTGATTAGATCAGCGATTGAAATTATTTTCAAGTTGTTCCCTTGAGCAAATTGGCGGAGTCTTGGTAATCTAGACATGGGAACCATCATCATCTACAATCTCACATAAAACCTATACTGGTTCTAAACCTGCTACACAGTTAGATCAACAGAGGCTTCTATGTGCCCTGCTCTTTTAAGAATGGCCCTGTTCGTTTCGCAGTCGCTGGCGACAGCGACTGTCGCAGCGACTCAAAATCAGCGATTGGCGACTAAAAATCCGGTCGCTGATTTTAATAGCGATTTAAAAAATAAAATTAGCGACAGTCGCAGCGACTCAGAAACGAACAACATAGCGACTGTCGCAGCGACTATCGCTCTCGCTGGTCGCTAGCGACTGCGAAACGAACAGGGCCAATATGTATCTCAAAGGAAATATATGAGCAGGACGATTGAAATCTTGAGGCTTTGAATCTTTGATGCAAGAGCTAATATCGTTTGTGGCCTATTACGAGCTGAAACATCTGTCGATGTTCCTCTTTTAGCGTCCTGACAAAGATTGTCAACATTCCTTGCATGACACAAACACTTGTTTGGTTTTCAACAGTAACAAGAAAGAAAAAGGTTCTACTTACCACTGAAACCATAAGTGGAAGCTCTAACCTCTCCAAGTATTCGCCTTTAATGATCTCACACACGGTTCCAGTCCCATGTTTTATAACAAAAGCCATAGCTTATGTTGTTACCAACGATGTTGCCATTGTCAAATCTCCTTCGTTTTGTCTATCCTCAGCATCTACAACAATTACCAACTTCAACAACAACAAATACTCACTTAAGATCCTCTTTCTAAGAAAGAAAAGCCAACACTTTTGCTACTATTCCAAACCTTTCCTTGTCGATAGCCTGTGGTATTGAGGTAAATCCATCAGTAGGTCGACCTAGATCAAACTTTTCATATGAATGGCGACCTACGTTAGTGGATAGGGGTTCAAATGAACCAGGTAAAATTATAAATACTTTGTATTTTACATTAAAATTAGCAATTAAAATGGTACATTAACTTAAATTGAACCCCTTAAATCCTAGAAAACTGGTTCAATGACACCACTTTTCAGTTATTTTTTTGTTTAGTTGTGCTGATTTCATACCCCAATTTCAAGTTTTAAAGTCCTAACCCAACATTTGGCTGCAAGTTTAATATTATCATATTAAAAGTTATTACTTAATTTATATGAGATATATATAGAGGTTTATATAATATAAAAAGTGTATTAAATATTTAAGTGTATTAAAATTGTTTGCACCCGGTTAAAATTGATCTTGGGTCCGCCACTATGAAACCATTGTTGTGTGAATCATTTCTGCTGCAACTCGATCCCATTGATGATCTATTACTCTTAGAGGAAGGAAATACATGGCATTCCTCAGATTTCACTCATATTCTAACATTGAATCTGTTTGTTATGATCCTAGGACACATCCAAGTCTTTCCAGATGGTTTTGTTCTCAAATCACATGCTCATTAGTTCAGATCACACACACACACACACAAGCAGGCATAGGAGTTTCCGAGTATATATTCAAATAAAGTTGGTGAAATGGAGAGAAATCCAATTGATTATTGCCAAGGAAGAAGATGCGTTCGAGTCGCATCGCAGAGTAAGGGACGTCATTTACATTTTCGTTCAAGAGACAGACGACGAGCTTCGAGGAAGAAGAAGAAGAGAGCTAAGAGCATCCCCATCCATGAACTCCATGGGGGGTTCTAAAAAAAAAAAATTTTTTTTTTTTTTTGGGAAAAGTGTAAAAAAAAAAAAAATTCAAAAAAAAAAAATTGGCGAATGGCAATCCGCCACGTGTCATGAATAGTGTAAGAACCGGTTCTTAAATAAGGATTTTTAGACCATGTCCATCCGTGTTATCGCCTAAGTTTCTTAACTATTCATCTTTTTTTTTTTAATCTGTCGAAAAAAAAAAAATTAAAAAAAAAAGTTGACCAATAAGAATGCGCCACGTGGCGTGAACAGTGTAAGGATCGATCCTTAGATAAGGATTTTAAGAGACAGTTTCTTAACTATTCATGTGGGCCCCACGTGGGACCCACGTGAATAGTTAAGAAACTCACCCTTAAGAACCCCTCAATGTATGTGCTCTTAGAGCATGGCCATTGAGGTATCTTAAGGCCCGGGTTCTTAACTATTCACGTGGGTCCCACGTGAATAGTTAAGAACCCGGGTCCTAAAAATCCTTATTTAAGAACCGGTTCTTACACTGTTCATGACACGTGGCGGCTTATCATTCGTCTAATTTTTTTTTTCGAATTTTTTTTTTTTTTTTACACTTTTCCCAAAAAAAAAAAAAAAATTTTTTTTTTAAGAACCCCCATAGGGGGTTCATTGATGGTCATGCTCTTAGAACCCGGGTTCTTAACTATTCACGTGGGACCCACGTGAATAGTTAAGAAACTCACCCTTAAGAAACCTCAATGATCATGCTCTAACCACCGATATAGAAACACGAGGAGGGCTTCCTCTGCTGAGGTGGCAGTTTTGTAGATATTTTTTTCTTCTTTTTATGGATAAGCACGAGGACTCTCTCTCGTTGACGGCAGCGTATTGGAATTAATGCAATGTCGTATTAGGTATAAACACATTCCCTTATTGATATCATCATTTGTCGGTGAAGTAATAAGCTGCCTTGACTCGTTTTTCTTTTTCCATCTGAAATGATACTTTTTTTTGTCAACATTTTGGTTTCATTTAAAGGCATTAAACCTAAACACAAGCGAGCCCAAACAAAATAAAATGCATAAACAAACACACGTGGCAACTATCGAAAAGGAGAGAGTAGAATCCACGCGTTGAATGTTAGGACACACCGACATGTATCTCCGATCACCGTGAGAGGAAAACGCCGATGAAAAAGCATGGCCTTATCTCACCACCGCTCAAAACTCGCATGTTGATCCTCGCTTCGCCTGTAAAAGTGTTGAATCAGTGACCGCCATGGAAATTGAACAACTCAACAACGCCATCTTAATTTTCTAAACCGTGGAGGCTTCACGCCGGTCAAACCCACATAAGTGGTTGACCCGTGCCCACCAGCTTCCTCTAAGAGCGATGTGGAAAGCGAGAAGATATTAATCCAACAAGTAAAAGAAAACCCAGATGGAGCATGAGAGAATCAGAGTGAGTCAACAAAACACCACCGGCTGAAGAGAGAATCGGGATCCGGACAAACCGGAGCTATAAAAGAAAACCCATAGAAAGATGCGCTTTAAGATATAAATGTCGACGAAAGATAAAATCCTCTCCATAAACTAAACCGGCAGAATAAAAGAATATCCCTGAAAATATAAGTCCATAAAGGATTGCTAAATCTACAGCTAAACAGATATAAATCGATAAATATCTAAAATCTAATCATGACAACTCAAACTTGCAACTTATGCCACCGGAAGAGCAAAAAAAAGCACGAGCAATTGCCGAAGTTCACTGCCCACCGAACGATGACATCAACTACCTAGAGACTCACCGAGGGACACTCTCTCACAAACCTAAACCCGACAAGACTTTATAACCCAACAAGAAAGAACTGCTACTAGTTCTCCTAAACCTCTTTCGAATACGGTAGAAACGCACTTAAAAGCGCCCAAACTACCCCGAAGCCCTAAACGAAACCCAAATCTCCAACGAAGCCTAAACAATCCAAAAGTTTGAAACAAAATCGGAAAAACTCGATTAAAAATCACTCTCAACTAAAAGCACGGTGAATCATAAAGATGCAAGCTAAGAAGCTAGATCTAAATATTGGACCACCAATCCATCTTAATAGTAGAGGTGACTAAACCAAATATAACCAAATCTGGCTCTAGAAGAACAAAACCAGACACCACACACCTAACCCATAATACAATCCGATAATCCCACTCATAAACCAAAACCATAGACTAATAATGTCGACAAGTAAATTCACCTCACCTCAAACAAGAGACAACCGGACCAAACCCGACAAAACATGACTCGACGTAACACCACCTCCTAGTGAGAATACAAAGTGAAGCAGAGTTTACCCACTGAGTTGAAGACCGGATGAATACCACCACCTAACCGCACATCAGCACGGAGAAAGTGCATCGTCGAACGATTGCACCTTACACCGGAAAACCCACCATAGCCAGGCCGCCTGAGGACAAAGGGACAACAACGGTGCCATCTAAAGTGAAGATAAGTGAGGAACGAAGCACCGGATTTAGCCGCAAAACAAGCTAAACTTACTCTCCCCGGCACCGGCAAAGGACTCTGGCCACCGAGGAGTCACTGCAAAATCAGATCTGAAATCTCACGGCCGCCCTCGGAAAATGAGACCGATAGAGTTTAAGAAACTAGGGCGAACGATGCCTTGACTCATCTTCTTATTTAAGCAAGTTTTTGATTGGATAATGATTTTAATTTACCAAAACCCAAAGCTAACTTATTTCTTATATACATTATACCTCTACTTTATCGTAGCGTATGGTTTTTCCCATAAATAGTACTTTTATATTTTTAAATAAGTTTCTCAATGTTTATATTCGTTTTGAAATATGGACCCTCTAGATCCGATAAGGTCATATTCATGATTTTACAGATGGAGAAGTATCACCTCAACTAGGTCTTTGGTTAAAAAAAGACTCATTAAGAAGGTGGGAACAGGAGAATCCATTTCAATCTGGAATAACCCGTGGATACCAACCTATCGCCTGAGACCAGCAATACAAAAAACCAATGCATTTACCCCATTGGATATGGTTGGCCAACTGATTGATCATCAAAATTAGATCTGGAATAAACTACTGATGGAGTTAATTATGGATCCTCCGGAAATAGATTTGATAATGAGTATCTCATGGAGTTAATTAACTGATGGAGTTAATTATGGATCCTATGGAGTTCATTAATTGATGGAGTTAATGGTATATTTTGAAAAGCATGAACGATATAGTTTATAATCATATTGACAGAAATCTTCAGGATACTTTGAGGATGACATAAATAGAAACGGTAACATGTAGAGATGCACAAATAATTGAGGAAAAATATCTTTCACCAAGTTTAAGTGGAGCATGAATCTTGGGAAACGATTTGGTTCATTAGGGTAAATGGTTTTTTGTGGACGGATCTTGGAAGGAATGGGAATTATTATCGAGACAAGGGTGGTACACTAGCTTCGAGAGAGGTACTAATGTTATGATGAGAGCGGTGAATATTAGAAAAAATTTGTCATGGTTTCATGCGGAATTTGAAGCCCTCATATGGGCTATGGAATGCATGAAGGTACTATACAACACCCGCATTACATTTGCAACGGACTGTTCTGAATTGGTTAAGAAAGTATCGGAACCAGACGAATGGACAGCTTTCTCGATTCATCTAAAGGAGTTCAAAAGAAGAAAAGGGTATTTTTTCAACTTACGACTTAATCTACATACGACGCACAAGAAATGTGACAGCAGATAGGCTAGCACGGAGTGTTCGTCTCAGGCCATCAAACACTATTTACGTTGGACTGGAGCCACCAACATGGATTAGAGATAGATATGTTCTTTTTGATATCTTGTTTCAAAAAAAAATAAGTTTGTCAGTGTAATTTTTTTAGCAAATACTTTTTGATTCATTAATTGGAGAAACCAAACTCATAAATTTATTGGATGATGAATATAATAAAAAGTTGGAAAATATATTAATATATGTGGATATATAATTTTTAAGATTTTCATTTTATGATAATTATTTTTTATAATCATGACTAATACTTCGGATCCTATATCCCATCAGCTAAACATGTTTGAAGAAATAATATAAGATTGATGATTTGTGGGAAGTTTTCATGTTGCATCCTTTTAATTTTTAATTGTTTAAATCTTTTGATAAACAAACTTTTATGTAAAGTAAACAAATATATTTGATTTTTCTCTCGATGTGTCTCTCGTGACGATATCTAAGCGATTTCTGACGGATGACTCACCATCTCTAAGAGCGGTGATCTTATCTACATTATCTTCTGAGATGCATTTTATTCTTTTCCTAGAGCTCATAAATTATCGATTTCTCTTCGCGATGGAAAGAAAACTTTGGTTAGCACTGCAAATTTTAAATATGGGCTTTGAAAGAGCCCATTTGAAGCTATCCATTGAAGCCACTAAGAAACAAGATTAAAATCATCATTTGAGCCTCGTCGTTTAGGGGTTAAACCTGCCACATCAGAATCCCACCAGAATTAAAGTGGTGATGCTTCGTGCATGTCATCTTGAAGGGCGAATTAGTAGTCGAATTAACAAAGATGGCACAAACCAATTCTTTTACGCCATGAACATCACGTCCTGACTATTTTGGAGAACGAGCCGTGGAGCTAAAGATACTCGATGGTAGTTATTGATCAATGGACTCGCACGCAAGCTCAAAATTTTCTCCAGCTAATTTGATTTTGGGTTAAGATCGACAACATCCCCAGCGACTCTCGAGAAGATAGGGAAATTCGTGAAATTGGAAGTGTTCTCGGACATGCTGAAGAGGTTTGCATCCAACAACCTTCCAGGGATCAGCCATGAGAGGTTTAAATTTGCTTTATTATGAACACTTATAAACATCTTATGTTTGTTCGATTTATCCGTTTTGATGCAAATGTGGATCCTATTATTGTGCGTTTTACTTATGATTGCATGTGGAGGTTTTGTATGCCATGTGGTACCTTAACGCATGATATCAATGATTGTGATATACCCCCTTGATGAGGACATCAAGTCACCATCAACCAAGCAGCTTAGAGAAGAGTTCTTTCAGCCGGTCCATGCAAATGGAGAGAAGCAGTTTGAACGTACCAGAGACATATATGTATGTTTTGGAGCATATCTACCCAACCAGAAGGATCTAAGCTACAAGGAAATTTGTTCAAGAAAATTTACTCATAACAGAATTATCAAGACATGGAAGTGTTTCAAAATCTTTCCACATGAAGAAGATATTCAAGTTACAACTCGGAATCTTTCTATTCAATCTGATGGAGACATACAATCACAGATGGAATCATTGCAGCTCAATAAGGCTGAATCAAGCAACAAAGTGACTTGTTCTAAATTCCTTATTAATCAGGTAATCAAGGAAAGTTGGAATCAAGCCAATACCATTTCTGATGTGGAAGTTATTCAATTTACAAACCGGGTGATCTCCAACTTATCCGATTTGGACATATGCGTCTTAATTGGAGGATTCCGGCCAACCCATAAGGAATTATGCTTCGAACCAACTGGTTCTGGAATCTTGGTTCATCAGAATCAGAGAAGATTGGAATCATACCAAGAACGGTTTTGGCTGAAAATATATCCGATTTATAAACCAAAGAAATCTACACTTGCCTTATTTGGAGTCTCACAAGTTTGGTCAGCGTCAAACATACTTATGGAGACCCGGATAGTTTTATAAACTTATAGAAACACCTCTATATACTAGGTCTGGGCGTTCGGGTACCCGTTCGGGTTCGGTTCGGATCTTTCGGGTTTTTGGGTTTTCGGGTCTAGGCATATAAGACCCATTCGGGTATTTTATAATTTCGGTTCGGGTTCGGTTCGGTTCCATTCGGGTTCGGATACCCGGACAATCATAAAACAAAAATAAAAATTGGTTAATTTGAACAAAAAATTGTTAAATTTAGACAAATATAGCTAGAATTTTCATATATTTCATTTATTTTGGATATTTTAGCTATTTTGGTCTCAAACTAACCAATATATTTGAGTTTGTAATTATAATTTTGTATAATTTTGTTATATCAAGTCTAAATATAATTAATATTTTGAATATATAATTGTAGTTCGGATATTTCGGGTACCCATTCGGTTCTCGGTTCGGGTCGGGTTCGGTTCCGGTTCTTCGGGTATAGAGGTTTAGGACCCGTTCGGGTATTTTATCGGCTCGGGTTTGGGTTCGGTTCCTCTTTTTCGGTTCGGGTTCGGTTCGGTATTTCGGTTCCGGGTTTTTTGCCCAGCCCTACTATATACCATACTCCAGAGGATTAGGCGAATCCCCTCAGTTCTCTACTTTCCCAAGCTTTCAAGATACAAGCTAACGGTTACTTTCCTTTTTTGGACAGATTTTCACTTAATGCTTCAATATCTAGTTTCTCATTCAATTTTTTCTATTTTCTTCTATTTTTAGACCATAGATATGATGTATTCCGAGCCTATATAAGCTCACATTCGTTCTCATTGTAAAGCACCCTTGATCATCGAATTTAGTAAAGTATCTTGTTTTCTTTCAAAGACCGAGTTTTTGAGAGATTGTTCTTATCTTTAGATTACTAAGTGTGTGATTCACTTTGAGTCTATAAAAACCCACAGTTTTAAGAGTTTTGAGTGATCCAATACTCTTACGCGTGCCATTGATTGAGTGAGTCAATCTCCTTCATCATCCATCTTTATCATCGCTTCCACCTTCCGCGAGATTATGCTTGGAATCTCTTGATCATTGAGTGATCATAAGTTGGAGTGATTCCAATCTTATATCATTTGGTATCAGAGCTAAATCTCCTACCTCCAGGTTGTGTTCATCCAACATTTATCTTCCTAAATTTTGTGTTGCATTTTGTTTCATTCTTTAAAACCGAAAATCATAAAAATAGTTTCATAATTTTGTTTGATTTTGATTTCATATATTAAAAACCCATAAAAACTATCTTATTTTGTTTTCTTTTTATCTTTCTTTGTTAAAAACAAAACAAAAAAACCATAAAAATTTAGTTATTTACATTTGTTGTTGAAGTTCTTCTATATTTCGAAAAGGCAATAAAAAAGTTCTATTTTGTTATTTGTTTTAAAAAAAAAATCTATGAATTGTTTCATTTCTCTAATTCTATAAAGTTTCAAAAAAAAATCTATCCTTTTTTTTAATTTCGAAAATTTGTTTCCAAAAAATTTGAAAACCAAATAAAATTTTTAATTTCTTGTTTCTAATTGCCATATATTGTTTCCTTCTTTGTTATATACAAAACTTGCATAATTCTTTTTCTAGTGCAAAAGTTATAGACGCTTAATTCTAAATTTTCTTATCTTACTTGTTTTTACAAGGTACAATCCAGACCAACATCAAGGATGGAGTATGAGGAAGAAGAAGTGAGTGATTACCCTATCTCGGAGGTTGATTGGGGAGAGGAATCAAACTATTCATGGGGAAGAGAAGAAGACCATGAAAGAGGACAGTGGTATGAAGACTACTTGGAGTCTGATTTTGAAGTTGAACAAGATGGTCAAGTTGATCCTGAACCGAAGCCACCAGACTACTCCCATGAAACTAACACCCAACAAGAATGGTATGAAGAAGAAGAAGCTAATTCAGAAAGTGATATCGGAGAACCCTATGAAAAAGACTCGAGGATTGGAGACAGAAATTCTCTAGTCAGCCCCAAAGATAACTATGAAGAAGAGTCATGGACATACAATGATGACTATGTTAAGTATTTTGAAGAAAATCCAACCAGCTATGGAACTGTTCAGTGCCAAGTACAAGTTTATTCAAAGCCAACCATTCCAAACAAGCAAGTCAATAAAGGAAGTGGTTGTCTAGTCTTTTCGGGCTCAAGTAAGAATCCTGAAGTTTACCTACAATGGGAAAGTAATATGGAACATTGGCTACAATCCAACAATATCCCCAATGAAAAGAGGTTAACACAAGCGGTTTTAGCATTAACTGAGAATGCTTACGCTTGGTGGCTAGACAAAAGCACTCAAACCTTCTACAACAAACCAGTGTTAGATTGGAAAGATCTCAAGACCAAGATGTACAGGGAATTCGTAGAGAAACACCAGCCATACAAAGGTCACAACGGAAGGTCCCAATGCCAAGTGACACAAAGGAGAGTGGTATCTACATCAAAGCCCCAAACTGTAGATACAAAACTGAGCGCAAAGCCATTGCTTGAACCGCAAAGCAAGGAAAATGAAGGTAAGTCTTCTATCCTTTCAAAATCAAAAGAAGTAACTTGTTATAGATGTCATAAGATAGGCCACTTTGTTGTAACTTGTCCTCATAGACCAGCCATGAAATCAAGATCACTTGAACAAAAAACGATTTCAAACAATTTAGAAGATTTAGTTAAATCTGGTTTTGAAATTTCCGATTCAATATTAATCCACTTGTCTTTGCCAAAAGTAACTGATGTAGGTCAAGATTGTGGCATGAAGAAAAAATATCCAGAGAAAAAAACGTGCCAGCCTGCCCTTGAGAAAGATGAAGTTGTCACCAGCTTCAATTTGATCCAGGAAGAGCCACCAGATTGCATGATTAAATCATATACCATGGCATCTACAAAAACAGAACTCACCAAGTGTTTTGATCAGGTAAGTGCCTCATTTCTTCAACTAATCACTAATGATTCTAAGACAGTGATCATGAATTTAAGTAATCTAGAAAAACCATAAGAAGATAAATTATTAGTGACAAAACGTATAGATCACATTTCTTGTCTTAAACCACTTGAAAACAAGAAACTAGATGAAGTGATTCAATATGATTTATATTCTTTTGCTTATAATAATACCATGACTGCCATAATGCACTTCTTGCCTATCCAAATTGTTGAGATCACTGCAGGTCATAAGGAAGTAAGTCACAATCAAGTTACACCAGAGAAGCACTTATTGCTAGACCAAGGAGAAACAACTTCAAAGATGGCCAAAACCAAAAGTACTAAAGAGAAGAAAGTTGCAAATCCTCATCAGTACAAAATGAACCACAACACTCAATACCAGATAAGAGGAGTGGTCCTATCTTACTTGCTCAAAGGAGAACCCCCTGATGTCCCACACATCACCAAACCACAATACTACAAAGGTAAGACCTTAAACTCACAAAAACGAATGAAACCTAACTTTCTTTCTTTTGGTGAAGATTATACAGTTTCGAGGTCGAAACCTTTTCAAGAGGGAGAGTATTATGAGGACATCAAGTCATCATCAACCAAGCAGCTTAGATAAAATTTCTTTCATCCGGTCCATGCAAATGGAGAGAAGCAGTTTGAACGTACCAAAGACATATATGTATGTTTTGGAGCATATCTACCCAACCAGAAGGATCTAAGCTAAAAGGAAATTTTTTCCATAAACTTTACTCATAAAGGAGTTATCAAGAAATGGAAGTGTTTCAAAATCTTTCCACATGAAGAAGATATTCAAGTTACAACTCAGAATCTTTCCATTGCATCCGATGGAGACTTACAGCCACAGATGGAATCATTGCAGCTCAATAAAGCTGAATCAAGCAACAAAGTGACTTGTTCTAAATTCCTTATTCATCAAGTAATCCAGGAAAGTTGGAATCAAGCCAATACCATTTCTGATGTGGAAGTTATTCAATTTACAAACCGGGTGATCTCCAACTTATCCGATTTGGACATATGCGCCTTAATTGGAGGATTCCGGCCAACCCATAAGGAATTATGATTCGAACCGACTGGTTCTGGAATCTTGGTTCATCAGAGAATTAGATAAGATTGGAATCATACTAAGAACGGTTTTGGCTGGAAATATATCCGATTTATAAACCAAGGAAATCTACACTTTCCTTATTTGGAGTCTCACAAGTTCGGTCAGCATCAAACATACTTACGGAGACCAGGACAGTTTTATAAACTTATAGAAACACCTCTATACACCATACTCCAGAGAATTAGGTGAATCCTCTCAGTTCTCTACCTTCCCAAGCTTTCAAGATACAAGCTAACAACTACTTTCCTTGTTTGGACAGATTTTCACTTAATGCTTCAACAGCTAGTTTCTCATTCAATTTTTCGATTTTCTTCTCTTTTTAGACCATAGATATGATGTATTCCGAGCCTATATAAGCTCACATTCGTTCTCATTGTAAAGCACCCTTGATCATCGAATATAGTAAAGTATCTTTTTTCTTTCAAATACCGAGTTTTTGAGAGATTGTTCTTATCTTTAGATTACTAAGTGTGTGATTCACTTTGAGTCTATAGAAACCCACAGTTTTAAGAGTTTTGAGTGATTCAATACTCTTAGGCGTGCCATTGATTGAGTGAGTCAATCTCCTTCATCATCCATCTCTATCATCGCTTACACCTTCCCCGAGATTAAGCTTGGAATCTCTTGATCATTGAGTGATCATAAGTTGGAGTCATTCCAATCTTATATCACCCCTCCTCCGATTCCAGCAGTATTTCCTCTTCTAGTTCATCCACAATCACCACCTCCCTTGGAGCATGAAAACCAAGTCTCAATTCACTTGCCTAACTCCTATGTGGATCAAAATAATGATAATCCCCTGGAATACACTGCCAGCTCTAACATCAGTCTCCCATAGTATTCAAACAATTTAGTCCTTAGTGACTTTGAATTGCTCCAGATGATGTCCGTATAATGAAGCTCATCCTACTCTAGAAGATCCTCATGCGGGTCTTGAACTTGTATCTACTTCAGCAGCAATTCATGACAAACGTACTAAATGCAAAGTTTAAGATGCATACACTGAAGATGAATCATGCTCTAACAGGAAAAATACATGAGGAACTTTTTCTAGCAAAGATGTGGGTCTGATGGCGCCCTCTCAGCCACCCCTACCTCCATGAGGATCCTTCACTAGAATTTTCAGGGATTAAGGAGTGCATTGACAATTCCTTATTTGAAGGATATCCATCATAAATATAAACTGGATATCATACTCCTAGTAGAAACTAAGAATAAAGATAACTATGTGTATAAGTTAGGAGAAGAACTCTGATATCCCCATCTTTATGTTGTTTCTATAGAGGGACTTAGCGGTCGCTTAGCTATTTTTTGTGTGACTCTGTAAAGTGTACCTTTGTAACATAACCAACACTTCACTTTCTTGTATAATAGTTACTAATGTTCTTATTCTTTCTCTCTTTATTATGTTTATGGCAATCCTCGAAGACATGATTTGCGAAAAAATCAATGTGATCACTTAACCAATATCCGGCAAGCTTCTCCTTCAAACCGTAAGCCCCTTCTTGTACTTGGTTTTTGAATGATATCCAAGAAAATTCTGAACAAGTAGGTGATGCTACTAAGCCGGAATGGTATTTCTCAAGATTCAGACGTATGTTAAATGTTATTAATCTTTATGAAATCAAAAATTTTGGAGAGGATTTTACTTGGATTGTCAACCGGTCTTTTGGAACTGTGTGATCTAAATTGGACTGAGCTTTAGTCTCTTCAGATTGTAATGAACTGTATATGAAAGCCTGAGTTCAATTGTTATACTGGATAGGCTCAAACCATCGCCCCGTTCTTATTTACACCAATGATTATAAATGGAAAGGTGGTAAGCAGTTCAAATATGAAAATCAGTGGAGGAACATAGCTGAAATCTACCAAATCGTAGAATCTACTTGGCAGAGTAAGTGCAATCAGTTACCTCCTTCTCGCTTTCTCAAGCTCTCAAACATTGTCGCACCAGTCTTTCGAAATAGAAATTTGAAAGCGAAGCCAATTCTCATAAAAATATCCAACAGCTGCATGAATCCCTTCACAGTGCCTATGACATTTATCCCTTGGAATTTCGGTTAATCTCTAACCTTAAAATGCAGCTTCAATCCGAATATAAACTTGAAGAGGAATATTGGAGATTAAAGAGCAAAATAACTTGGCTTCAATTAAGAGATAAGAATACCAATTATTTTCACTCTATTACCAAGCAGCGTTGAAGCATTAATAGAATCACGGCTCTTGAAATTCTCAAGGTTCTGTGTATACCTCATATAAGGATCTACATCAGATTATTCATCAATATTTTTATGAGCTTTATGACTCATCACAGTATAACCCTTTGGAACCTATCTTGCAATATATTCAACCAAAAGTTACTGCTAATATGAACTCCAAACTCACTATGTATGTCACTAAGAAGGAGATTTACCATGCTTCAACTCTTATAAATGTTGATAAATTTTCTGGTCCTGATGGTTTATCCATGCTTTTATAGGTTTAATTGGAATGATATCAAGTCAAGTGTAGTATGTTATATCCAGCTCTTCTTCGAATCCAGAACTATGGACCCCTAACTTAATCACATTCAAGTTTGTCTCATCCCCACAGCTAATTCTCCAACTTAGATTAAAGACTTTCGTCATATTAGTCTATGGAATGTGGCATATAAATTAATTTATAAATTTATGGCAGAGAGACTGAAGCCTTTTCTTTACGACATCATCATTGAATACCAGTCGGTTTTTATTTTGGGATGCTTCATCAACTCCTCATGAGATCCTCCATTCTCTCAAAACTTAGTGTATCAAAATTTTATTTATGGCTCTTAAACTGGATATTAATAAAGCAATTGATAAAGTAGAATGGAGTTATCTGGAAGCGGTAATCCGTAAGTTGGGTTTTTCTGATCAGTGGTGTGTGGATTAGGACTTGTATTACGTTTGTGTCCTACTATGTGTTGTTCAATGGTTCTCTGGGTGAGCAAGTCTGCCCTCATCATTGTCTCTGTCAGCGTGATCTCCTTTCTCCTGTACCTCCTCTACAATCGTGGATTATTTATGTTGCTTACTCATGCCTCTCATTCAAATTTCATACCTAGTTTTAAAGTTATCTGTAGTGGTCCTTCTTTTCTCATTTACTATTCGCGGATGACTCTTTTCTATTTTGTCAAGTTAATATGGCCGAATGTCATAACTTCCTTTACCTTCTACAACTTTATTTGACACATTCTTCTACATAGCTCAACGAGTACAACACAAACTGGAAAATTGGACAGCCCGGTTTCTTTCCCCAGCTGGTAGAGAAATGTTGCTCAAATGCATTGTTACAACCTTGCCAACCTATTGTATGTCTTGCTTCTGCTTCCCATAAAACTTACTGCCAATCTTACCAGCCTTGTGAGGATTATTTTGGTGGTCTTAAGCTAAGGATAAGCATGAACTAAATTGGATTTCTTGGGAACGAATTACTCAGCTTAAGAAATATGGTGGTATTGGCTTCAAGGACCTACGTAAGTTCAATATTGCTCTTTAGTGAAACAAAGCTAGAGAATCCTCACCAAACCTTCCTCCCTCTTAGATCCGGTGTTCCATGCTAAGTACTACGACAACGCTCCTTACTTAAATCCCATCATGGTTCATGGCCTAGTCATGCTTGGCGTAGTATCTGTCATGGAACGTCTTCGCTCAAACAGGGGATTAGATGGAGAGTAGGAACGGGTAATAACATCAGACTTGTATGACCTATGGCTTGATCATTCTCCTCGTCCTGCTAAACTTTGACCTCACACTCATTCGCCAGACCTGAAGGTATCTCATCTTCTCCACTCCTCTATCGCTCAGTGGAATACTCAAGCTATCATGAATGTCTTGCATCCGGATGATCATCATTTAGTTCTTATCCGTCCACCTATTATGGCTGTACTTGATAAACCCCTTTTTATTTTCACCTCCAATGTCGACTACACTGTTAAATCCAGATATCATCAGCTGGTAAAGCCCTCTGTTTCTCACGATTCTGATTCTGTGCTATGGACACACCTCTGTAAAGTTCTTTGGAAGCTGAATATCCCCCCCCCTAAACTCAAGAATTTTTGGTGGTTAGTACTCCACAATGTTATACTTGTATTTGATGCTTTGTCCATGCGTAAACTTCGTTTACATACTGATTGCACTCTTTGTGTGGAACACTCTAAGACGACTACTCACATGCTCTTAAGTGTCGTGTAGCATGTGAAATTTTGAAACTCTCGTCAATTCAACTGTCGAGTCAGAAGTTCAATCCAACTCATTATGTTCTTACTTCCTTTCAAGCTCATCAGCGTAATTGTTTTTTTCATTCATTGGTTGGAAACTCTAGAAGGCGTGGAATGATCTTCTATTATGTAATTGTCGATGGAACATTAAGGAGAGTTTGCATTTTGCCATCACATATTTCACATTGTGGCATGAAGCAATCTTAGCTTCTCCCAACAATACATTGCAATACGAACTGCCTCAAAAGCGAAGACCATCTACATTTATAAAATGACGAGGTTGGTAGTTCTTAGGGAGCTTGTCAATTGATGACCTCTATCTTCGTCCATGTTCTTTCATTAGCATCGGCTTAATTATAAATACAGAAATCCTCTGTCCTCATACTTGTTTCTTTCCTATTTGATATATTTTTTATGTTCGGACTATTTTGACCTCAACTCTGATGATCTCAGACTTAGTTGAAATCTCGCACCAACAATTGATGCTGTTTGTGGGGATATAGACTTTTCTTCACTCTGGACAAGGTCGATAATGACATAACCATAATCGGGACAACAAAATTCAGGCTCGTCCCTTCCGATCTCAGTCTCCCTACCATCTAAAATATTGGAACTGAACTCCCAAGTCTTGCCACCCGACGACCTAGTCCGGAAGACTCAGATAACCGACGTGCGTGAAGATGACGAGTAGACGCACCAAGATACAAACGTCCAGATAAACAATCAATATGTCTCCACTCTCATAAAATTCTTGATGACGCAGGTCGATGAATTGACCCAAGGTAGAAACATTCGCTTTGACTAACTTGTAACTACCTAGACCGTAAGTCGAGAACTTATCAACGACATTCAGTCGTCCGGGAAACGAACGTCTCAAAGAATGGTAGATTTTAGCCCCGAATCCAAAGGGGTCTATTCGACGTATCGCTGAATCAGGATACTGAACCGAGCAGAAGGCTACCCATACCATCAACGTCCCTATCTATTGGAAAAAGAGCGCATCAATCACTTCCTCTCGAGCAGACGCAGAACCGTCCACCAAAGAAAAATATGGATAATGAGATCGAACAGCTGAAGGCGCACTTGCAACACATGACCTCAAAGGTTCACAAGGCAATCAGCTCGGCGCCGGAAATCGACTGAGTACTCAAGGAAACGCTGAACACTCCATTCACAAGTCGGATAACAGGTACTCCGGTTTGACATCCAGGGAAGATCAAAATGCCGACAAACAAAGGGAACTCATACCCCATACAATATCTAACAGCTTTCAGTATCGCAATGGGGCGAGCACAGTTCTCTCCGTAATAACATGATGCTAGTCATTGCTAACTCTTCGTCAAAAATTTGAATGGAGCCTCACTCAATTGGTTCCCCCGCCTCGAGAAGCATTTTATCGAAAGCTACCATTAGTTGTCAAAAACTTTCCTCAAGCATTACTCGATGTTCGTACAAGAAGGGGCATCGAATGCTGGCCTCTGGAGAAGGGGCATCGAATGCCGGCCTCTGGAGAAAGGAACCAGTAGAGTACCTCGAACTGCGTCAACATTACAACAAAAGTTGTAAGGATTACAAGAAAGAAGATAACGGCAGGAAAGCGACGACATACTATGTTAGCGAGCCGTATTTGAACCAACAGAAGAGTCAGGAGAAAGGACGTAACCAGCCGAACAACCAACAAAACTGGTCATAGAAAAAATATGTCTGTACTGACGACCAAAAATATCATTTTTCACCTTCCATCAGAGGTTTGGGCACGACACACCGAGTGTCGCCATCTGCAAAATCTCTTGCTCACGGAATAACAAAAGGGAGTAAGAACGTAACAATTCAAAATGCGCCAGCGACAACCCTCATACATCAGGAGGCACCGCGTCAGCCCGAGAACGAAGGCGAGTGATTCTGACTTGTCCAAGAGGAGGAAAAAAATGAATCATGTAAGAAGAATAGTAGAGAAATACCAATATGGAACCGCCAAAACGAGCCCGAGACGACAGCAAGGAAGGGACTCCCCCGCCAAGGAGACGCATCAACATGATAATGGGAGGACTCCCTACCTGCAGTGACTCGGTGGATCAGTAAAGGCATACGGATAGAGAGTGGACGCAAAATGGAAGTTGAAAAGAAGTATCACCCACTCGTTGAAAGTCGAAAGTGAAATCACCTTCACCAGAGAAGATGAGGAAGGACTAGATAAAACACACAATGATCACCTCGTTGTCAAATTGCAGATAGGCGATTGCAAGGTAACAAAATTCATGATTGACACTAAGAGCTCGGTCGACCTCATCTTCAAAGAAACTTTACAAAGAATGGAGCCGTGTAATTATAAGATGAGGCCATCAGAGAAAGCTCTTATTGGCTTATCCGGTGACAGAACTACCACTATCGGATTGATCAAGCTGCCCGTATACACCGGGCGAGTAACCAAGATAGTCAAGTTCATCATCGTCGACCCATCAACAATATACAATATCATCCTAGGAATACCATGGATCCACGCTTGGAAGGCAGTCCTCTCAATTTACCACCAGTGTGTGAAATTCTCGACCACAGGCGGAATCTTCATACTTTGAGGAAGTCAGAAAATTTCAAAGACATATTTTGCGGTCAAATGCAAGATTCGGCAGACATCATGCTTTGTAATCGAATGCAAGAAAGGATCATTGGCATCAGAAACCTTCTCAGCAAAAAAAAAAAAGAAAAACTCCAAAGAACCAACACAAAAGCAGGTAGAGAAGACCCACTTCTCAGTGCAGGAATCGACTAAGGGTGCTCTGGTTCCCCCTAAAAATACATATAAGTAAGTAAACGAGCTTCGACTCCAAAGTTTGTAAAAAATAACTACACTCTACTTGATCCCTCCCTGAGGGTACGAAGAAAACCTCTTACGAGGTTCAACCACTTCTATATATTTCAATTTTAAATTTCTCTTTCAAGTACATGCTCATACTTCTTGTTACCTAACATCGACATTATGGTCAAATGCTCGATCAAAACGAATGTGTCTCATACACAGGGTCATCATGTACAATGTCGTCAAAATCTTTATTGATCTCGACGACCTTAAGTCGGGGACTGGCCTGAAAAAGTCCTTAATAGAATAAGTTAAGTAAGCCGAACCTCCTTCGCATAGCTAAAATTCACAAGGACTTCAAATGATAAGCCGAGCACGTACTCTCACTTAGAAACTTATACAAATGACAAGATAAGGTGAGCCTGTACTTGCACCTAAAAACATTTTAAAAAAAATCGAACACAGATTCGCACCTAAGAAATCAAAACACATGATAAGTGAGCTCGTACTCACACCTAACAATTGACCTCGTAAAATCTGGGAATCACCTCGCAAATATTATTAACTCGTTCTAAAAAAATAAAAAGGGAGTGGACACCTGATATACATTCATCTCGGAAAATACGGAGCACAACAAAAATCAAAAGAGCAATATATAGAAAGCAAATATTGAGGAAAAGTTCGTCTTTATTCACCTTTTTCAAAAGGACAAGAAAGCAAATAACAACATACTAACAAAAAACAAAAGAAAAACTAAGTGAGTTGTTGTTCAAAAAAAAAAAAACTAAGTGAATTAATTTATTGAAAGAAGAATTCTTCTGAGACCAAATCTTGACTTGCAAGATCGGTTTCATCCTACAAAGAGCTTAACTCCTTTTTTAAAAGGCGACTTTGTCTTATGTTCCCTACAAGGCAGTCCCTGGAGATTAGCAGCACAGATGGAAACTACAGGTTGAAACCAAAAAAGAACTCGGAGTAGTCGACCTCAGCACATCAAAGGTCACTTGGTCTCCAAAACCAGCTATGATGCCCAACTTTCTCTGCGAACAGACAAGTAGTTTCATGTCTACGAACTATGAACAACCAAATAAAATAAACAAGGAAGAATATAAGAAGAAAACACTTACATGGGAGGCAATCGATCTCGGGAGGAGCGGACCAGAACGTATTACTGAAACTAATAACGCGCCATATCGATCTAAACGAAGGATCTATGCATCGCCCTTAAGTTCCTAAAAGCGAAAAATGGGGGCAGTCATCAATATATTTTCATTTATAGACGAGTCCCCCCTTATCAAGAAGAGCATAAAATTACCAATTTCCTTGACCAAAAACAAAATTCACCAATGAACACCATCAGCGAGCTTAAGAATTCAGGAGGTCGTCGAAGACCGACGTTAAGAAGAAACGATAAGTTCGTTGGTAGAGTGGCCTTACTGCCACAATCCATTGTGATTCGACCTTTGTCGCTAAGATTCAACCCTAAAATAAAAGAGATGAGGATCGAAGGAGAAAACACTCAAAAGTAATGAGAAAATAAGAATGCCATGGATTGTGAAGGCATCAGAAAAAGAAGGCCGTATTTGTAGTAAGAAATTGACGGTTACCAAAGCAGCATTCAATGAACGTGACGGTTACCAATGCAACTTTAATACAAGGCGACAATTCATTCCCCAAAAAAACACGCGTAGAAGTTACTGAAAACAATAATGACGCTTTGAAAGGCTCTCGGAAACCTGCAAGAAATTAAAGGAAGAAACGGTCAAAACAATTAAAAAATTTAACGTAAAAATCTTTGGTGCCGTCTTAACGGCAACGCCGCTGCGACGACAAGCAATGAACAACTTCGAGCACCTGCCCACCCGGTATTCAAAAAGACATAAAATAAAACAGTCATCTAGACCGAAAATCTCTTTTCGGGAGTCAAGAGAGGTTACAAGTAAACAACGAAACGGTCATCTAGATTAAGCATCGGCAATGTTCCCTCGGAACCAATCCGCTCGTAATCGCCGCTTTATAAACCTTCCTTGTCATCGCCTTCCCGACTTTCCTCGTTAAGAGCGTCTAAATCTTTATCTCTGAGAGACCGAGTAGGACAAGCGTCGATAAACGGAAAACAGTTAAGGTGCTCGACCACTATTGGAGGACCCCGCGACGGACGAGCCGTCCATCCGGACTGCGACCTGACAAAATCAGTTTTGTCTCCGACCTACCTAGATTGAATGGGTCTGTCACTCGGAGAATCAGATGCGGCGCGATCTCCATCGCGAGAAGAAGAGTTACAACTAGAATCTCCACTCATATCAAAGAATCTAAAAAACTAAGAAATCGCAATCGCTCGGCAAGAAAAAAGGAGACGAGGAAGTAAGAGAGAGAGAGAGAGAGAGAGAGAGAGAGAGAGAGAGAGAGAGAGAGAGAGAGAGAGAGAGAGAGAGAGAGAGAGAGAGAGAGAGAGAGAGAGAGAGAGAGAGAGAGAGAGAGAGAGAGAGAGAGAGAGAGAGAGAGAGAGAGAGAGAGAGAGAGACCTGAGAAAATGAAGCAAAGTGGAGAAATGAAAGACGAATGGGGGGTATTATAGAAAAACAAAGTGAAGTTACCGAGAAAAACGCAATCGCGACTCTTCGACTTCCGCGGATATCTTTCACTCCTCAAAAGACACGAACCGCGCGTGAAGGAAACTAAACAGTCAACAGCGCGAAGCAAGCATATAAGTCGACCAGATTTACGTTGACAAGATTTCCACCAGACTTCAATACTCATGGAAATTCGCCAACATCGACTGGAGCCAAAGATCGACGAACTGTGGGAGCTAATTGTTGGATATGGGTTAGCACCCATCCATAAGTTCATCAAAGTCTGCTGAATCCATTGATCTCCTGGGACCAAAAACTGAAGCCTATTGAGGAGTCAACTACCCAAGAAAAAGACCATTTTTTTACTGTAAATGGAGTATTTATTGTTCATAATTTGACATCTTTTATTTTGCTAACTTCCGAACTACATTTATAAAGCAATGAGTGTAGTAGTTTTTAGGAAGCTCGTCAATTGACGACATATCTCTCTTTATCCATCATGTTCATTTATCGGCATCTGTGTAATTATAAATGCAGAAAGTCTCCGACCTCATACTTATTTCTTTCTTATTTGATATCTTTGTTCTATTCGAACTATTTTGACTCCAACTCTGATTATCTCAGACTTAGTCGAAATCTCGCAACAATATTTAAGTACAACGATAATATTTACAAACAAAATTATAAATATTCTGAATATTTTTTTTGTCAATGGAGCCGATTATATTAAAGAAAGAGTACAAATATAATACAAGATACAAATTAGAGAATCCAAGAGATTTCAATAACAAGTGATTCAAACGGGCTTGTTTCGCAAGACTATCAACTAGCACATTAGCTTCACGCCCAATGAGTAGGAAGCGAGAAGAAGCATGAGCAAGAAGAAGGATATCAGCAACATAGCCCTAATGTCCTGATGAGCATTGGACCGGGTAGCAGGCGTAAGAGAGTGGAACAGATGTGCCGAATCCCCACAAAAGGTAATATCTTTGTATCCAAGGATCTTGAGCTGGAAAGCAGCTTCACGTAAAGCAATAGCCTCACTTTCAAGAGGAGAAAGAGTGGGAGGAAAAGACCCTGAGCCACATAAGATATATCGTCCTTAGGAAGAGTGAAGAGTCCAGCCAATACCAACTCTGTCCGTAGGAGAAGTCCAAGAGGAATCTGTGCAACAACAAAGAGATGAAGAGTGAAGCAACACATCATAGAATGTGGTGAGCTTAGGGAGAGGGAGCAAAGCCAGTGACTGGGCAGAATGGAAATCAGAGCTAGAGGCTTGATGCCACATGAGGTGATCAAGGATGGCTTGATGAAGATTGTTAGTGACATGCCATCTCTTAGAGGGAAAAATTAAATCATTGCGTGCTTTCCAAAGGCGCCAGCCCACAAAAGGAAAAAGATGAGCATTCCGAGGAGAAGAACCATCAGCACATAACAAACCTTGAAGGCAAGAAGTAAAGGAGTGGTCTCGATTGAACTGACCTGACATAGAAGTCATAGAAAGCTCCCAGACCTCACGAGCCACACGGAAATGGAAGAGAAGATGAGCAGAAGTTTCCAAAGCGTCACCACAAGTGATGCAATCAGGAGGCACTTTGATGTTGCGCCAGAGTAACATATCTGAAACAGGAAGAGCATTATTAAGTGCTTTCCACCAAAAGTGCTGGATTTTAGATGGGACATTATTCTTCCAAATCCGGTTACAAAGATCGTTACGGTCAAGGATATGATCATCTTGGACAGGAGGAGAAGCAACTAGGTGGTTATATCCAGACTTAACTGAGTAGTCCCCATTCGCAGCAAAGAGCCAAGTAGGTTTGTCAGGTTGATGGGTGAGAGAGGGGCGAATACTTAAGATAAGCTGAACATCTAGAGACTCAAATAGAGTACAAAGAAAAGGTTCATTGAGTAAAGGGCAAAAAAAGCTCAGAGACATATACCTGAGAAGCACAGAGAGAAGAAAGACGACTTGGCAATCTAGGAGGAGTGTCAATCTAAGGATTCTGCCAGATGTGGATGTTATGGCCATTGCCAACTTTCCAACAACACCTTTCTTTAAGAGCTGAGCACCATTGTAACGCCCCCTTCTCGTTTTCCGCTGACCAACGGGCTGACCGGCCAACAATCAAACAAGAACATGACCGATCAAACCCGAGCAGTCATACGAGAAGAGTTTGTCACAATACAAAAGCCAGAGACAATCCGGTTTGAGACAAAGGCTCGAGCCAAACCATCATTGACTCTGTTTACCACGTTTCCACGATACGAGGCTTTGCGACCTGTACCGCTTCCATGAGTTGTGTTTGGTTCAGACGAAACCGTATATCAGGGAATTATTCCGTTTTTATTACTTGAAAAAAATAAATTTTATTCATAACAATATACGTTCTAATACAAAACATTTAGCGGAACGTTCCAACAAAATCCGAAACCGAAAATACAGTCAAAATGTGTAACAACCGAAACCCAATGCCAACCCGAGACTACTCTGAATGTCCTACGCGTCCGCCGAGCTACGCCAAACCTCAAAAACATAAAAGCGTCTAATGAGCAATCTAAGATTACCCAGTGAGACGGCTCTCAACTAAAGGTTGCTATCAATCTAATAATCCCGCCCAAACCCAAAATAACAATCAAGTATAATAGCCGATCACGTGCTACCAAGACGTGATGAGATCCATAACACACAAGCATTCAAATAACATCACAATCATCAACGAAGGAAATCAAGAACACTGCAACACATGTTCTTTGTGAGAGTCAAAAATCACACGGTCAAAACTTGTAGAGCAAAACTTTTAGGGAACAGAAACTTTCAAGTATAACCACGAAATTAGAAAACCCGGAGGATATTTTATTGATTAGAAGTCGAAAAGAATACAAAGATCGTAAAAGAATGAAGGAATTGAAAAGAAAGTACAAAAGAACTCGAGAAATCGGCTAAGAGAAAACTGCTAAGTTCTTAAGTCTAAGTTTAGGGTTTTTCGCTCTGCCTCTCTCGTCTGGTCTCTCCCTCCTTTTATAGCTTCCGTTCGTCGTCTTTTGAGAATATTTCCGTAAGATTTGCGGAAATCTTCCCGTTCTTCTTTTTTTTCTTTTCTCGCTAAAATGTACATTTCCATCTCGGATTTTCCTTTCTTCAATATCTTTCTTTACTTATTCGTTTTTCCGCGTTTCGACTCTTTTGCCGGATGGGCCGAGATTTGGACGTTCCGAGTCTGTTTACGTATCAACTCACTTATTCGGCTTAGAGTTTGTCGTATGCTTGGGCCATAGTCCCTATTTCTCTCAATCTCGATCCATCGGCCCAAATCGCCGGCTCAGGAAGGTATAGGCTGATGTTTCCGAAGATGGGCTGCGACAAGTTATGCGTATCGGTAAATGTTTGGTTATCCGTTCGGAAAGTTCAACTCGGAAAACCAGAAATGGTTTATGTCGGAAATCCGAGATGGTTTGGCTTAAAGGTTCAACTCGGGATTCCGGAGGGAAAATTCATGATCAAGATCGAGAGGCGATGGATTTAGATCCGAGATTGTTTATCTCGGAATTCCGAGCTGGTTCAGGTCGGATTTCCGAGATGGTTTATCTCGGAATTCCGAGTTGGTTCAGGTCGGATTTCCGAGATGTTTTATCTCGGAAGTCCGAGCTGGTTCAGCTCGGATTTCCAAGATGGTTTATCTCGGAATTCCGAGCTGGTTCAGCTCGGATTTCCGAGATGTTTTATCTCAGAATTTCGAGCTGGTTCAGCTTGGATTTTCGAGATGTTTTATCTCGAAATTCCGAGCTGGTTCAGCTCAGAATTTTGAGCTGGTTCAACTTGGATTTCCGAGATAGTTTATCTCGGAATTCTGAGCTGGTTCAGCTCGGATTTCCGAGATGTTTTATCTCAGAATTCCGAGCTGGTTCAGCTCGGATTTCCGAGATGTTTTATCTCGGAATTCCGAGCTGGTTCAGCTCAGATTTCCGAGATGTTTTATCTCGGAATTCCGAGCTGGTTCGGCTCAGATTTCCGAGATGGTTTATGTCAGAGGATACGTTCGTCCGATTACGCCGTTTTTCTGTTTTGCCGAAACCATTTCTCCGATAAGTCATTTAGGTGACATTGTCGGCATTTCGTACAACTTTGTCATTTATACAAGACCTTGAACGTCTAATTCAAATACTCGCTCGTGCACGACTGCTTGATCCTCTCTTCGGCTATTGTTTTCGTCGAGGGGGTTTTTGACCCCAACAGTTAGCCCCCCAGCTCGTCAGACTCGAGTGCGATGATGGCGAGGTTATTTTGTATTCGAGACGAAAGCAATTGTCCGAAAGACTTGGTTTGACCCTTTCTGTTTTGTTGCTCTTCCATTTGAGATGAAGGGTTGTCCGAATTGTATGTCGCATTTTGGCCTTCGTCTTGTTCGTAAAGTTAGACGAATTTTTTTGGAACGGTATTTTGATTTGGATTTGTTCCGGCCTTTCGATTAACTCGACTCACATCCGTTGGCGCGTACATGGTGATCCTTTTGGATCTTTCGGCCGTAATTGATTTTTTGTGCAAAGTCTTCCGAGCAATCCCGTATGTTTTTGAAATTTTCTCCGGAACCATTGGTCGTTCCGGTGTATGACCTTGATGCCACTCTACTTCAAGCGAAGAATTTCTTGGCAGCTGAACCTTATGAAAGGCTGCCTACGTACCCTTAAGAAAGGGATCAAGCCGTCCGTAGTTCTAAGTCTTGTCGTTGGATGTTTGGAAATCCATTGTTGGTCTTTCGTCGACGCTTGCGTATTCAAAGCAGTGGAGATGTTGAGTTGAATTGTGAACCGCTCGTGTATACGAATGCGATGAGTCCGAGAGAGAAATCGCGTTTGGTTCAGAATTTTCCGAGTAAATCTGCTCGGATTTCCGAGCACGACTTCTCGAAATTTCTCTACAATATCTGCTCGGATTTCCTGCGCAACATGCTTGGATTTTCTGAGCAAATCTGTTCGGATTTTCCGAGTAAGTCTACTCAGAGTTGTGAGTAAGATGGGTTTCAGGTTAGTTTGTCGAGCCTGCTAGGACGATTTGTATGTCCGAGGAGCCGGACTATCGTGTTGGCGTTAGGTCGGTTAATGCAAAAATTCGAGCAAAATTCATTGGGAGAAAATCTCCTTCATCGGCTCCGTATCGACTGTACGAGTTAGTTCTGTAGAGCTTGAAGGCTTTTCCAGAAAGCTTCGTATAATTCCCGAAGGAAAGTGTGATTTAGCTTTTGACCCTTTGCGTTTTAAGGAGCATTACACTCAGATGCGTATTCCGAGTCTTGAGGTTAGTGGGACAACATTTAAATCTGGCGTGCGTAGAAGCGTTCTGCCATATTTTGAATCAAGTTTTGAGTTTGGAGGTCGGCGAGATATACTCGCCTTTGTGATGACTAAGACCAGCGTGCTCGGAAGCGTCTTATTGGGTTTCGAAATTGAGTCTGAGAAATAGTAAGACGTATTCCTTCCGCGGAGATGTAATGATTAGACCAGTGTGCTCGGAAGCGTCTTACTGGGTTTCGAAATTGATTCCGAGGAGTAGCAAGATGTACTCCTCTTGCGGACTTGTAATGTTTTGACCAGTGTGCTTGGAAGCGTCTTCCTGGGTTTTGACATAGAGTCCAAGAAATAACAAAACGTACTTCTCTTGCGGACCTATAATGATTTAGACCAGTGTGCTCAGAAGCGTTTTACTGGGTTTCGAGTCCGAGAAATAACAAAACATTTTTGTCTTGTGGACTTATAATGATCAGACCAGTGTGCTCGGAAGCGTTTACTGGGTTTAGAGTCCGAGAAATAACAAATCTTTTTTCTCTTATGGACTTATAATGATTAAACCAGCGTGCTCGGAAGTGTCTTGCTGGGTTTCGAGGATTTTTACGGTTGACTTTAGTACTAGTGCGGGGGTCTGCCGTCTTACATTCCCAAGTCGGTCGTGTACTCAATAATGACGTTGTCGAGACCAGTGTGTGTTATTTTACTGGGTTTGGATTTTCGATCCCGATTTTCCGCGAAACTCTCGCCTCGCATCTTTCGTTCACTGAAAATAAGCAGGTATCCGCAGGACCACCTTTCAAAGATACTGAACCAAGATATACTCGGTTAAAACGTCAATTTACCAGCGTGCTGAGTAGCGTCATACTAGATTTTTGGGGTCTATTATCGTCTCCAGTACTGGTGCGGCGGATTTGAAGACCTGTCAACAACCCGTATTTGGGATATTACGTCGACCTCTCGACTTATGTTCCCTTTGCCGATAATAAACATATATAGCGCGCTTTTATCCGTTGTTGGATGTAATAGAGCCTCAATCCATATTGGATGTGTTGGCTTATATCCGTAAAGGATGTATGCGTTTGTCCGCTGCGGCCGTCAGCGGACATGATAAGCTATTCCTAACGACTATGCATGCGATGTAATAGTAGGCAGATTCTAAGTTACAATGTTCATATCCTAATTTCGATCTAAGAGAAATAAATTATAATGGAAGTGAGAAAAGGGAGTTTGTTTTTGTTACCGGAGAACTTGGTCGGGGAGTTGAACTTTTGCGGACGCGCCGTGCCTCCAACTAAGATCCGTTGTCTGGAGTTGTTTAAGTGAACTGGTTATGAGGTAAGTTTTTTGGGAGTAGTCCAAATATGACTCGAAATTAGTTGGAGAAGTTTTGTCTTTGGTTGAGAGGAGAGTCTTGCACGGAATTTCCAAGAAGAGCGGTCAGCTCGGAATTTCCTAGCTGGTTAGGAATTTCCGAAAAGAGTGGTCAGCTCAGAATTAACAAGAAGAAAGGTCAGCTCGGAATTTTCGAGAAGAGAGGTCAGTTCAGAATTTTCGAGAAGAGAGGTCAGCTCGGAATTTCCGAGAGGAGAGTTCAGCTCGGAATTTCTAAGAAGAGACGTTTGCTCGGAATTTCCGAGAAGAGAGGTTTGCTCGAATTTCCGAGAAGAGAGTTCAGCTCGGAATTTCCGAGAAGAGAGGTCAGCTCGGAATTTCCGAGAAGAGAGGTCAACTCGAAATTTCCGGGAAGAGAGGTCAGCTCGGAATTTCCGAGAAGAGAGGTCAGCTCAGAATTTTCGAGGAGAATGGTTAGTTCGGAATTTCCTAGCTGACTTGCTCAGAAGTTCCTAGCTGACTTGTTAGAGTAGCTCGGACTTTTCTAGCTGACATGGTCGGAAGTTCCTAGCTGGCTTGTTTGGATAGCTTGGACTTTCCTAGCTGACTTGCTCGAAAGTTCGGAAGTTCCTAGCTGACTTGTTTGGATAGCTTGGACTTTCCTAGATGACTTGCTCGGATAATTTGGACTTTCCTAGCTGACTTGCTCGGAAGTTCCGAGGTGTTATACGGTGGGCTTTGTGTGTCGGAATGTTCCGAGAAACTCTCTCCTAAAAGCTTTCGAGTTCGAAAATTGTTTTAAAATTTTTCGAATTCTGATGCGGAAGTATAGATATATACGGACCCACTCCCCTTTTTAAAAAAAAAAAGATAAGGAGGGACAGCCATACCTTTCGGGGATCAAGCCTTCCCGTAGTTCGAGTGTTTCTTGAGATGTTCAGAAATCTCGTCTTAGTGATAGTACTTCTTCAAAATGTCCCTTTGTTGCATTCGAACTTCTTAGAATCTTGTCGTCGTCCATGTTGACAAATTCGTATGCTCCACAGCAAACTACTTTGATAACTATGTATGTTCCTTCTTGGTTCACTCCTAGTTTCAGTCAGCCGCGTCCTCGAACAATTTCAATAGGACTAGGTTATTGTTGAGGAACCTTGAAATGTGAACATTAAATTTGTAGCATTTGACAGTTCTTGTTGGCAGTTTTGGATGCGGACAAGTGCATGATCGCGTCGTTCGTATCATTAGTTTGATCACCGCACGCGGAGAAAATGTTCCGAGAAGACTACTTTGTCGCATGATCAATCCTCCCAGCAAAATATCTTATGTGTGTCAAGTTCAATAATGTGATCGTCGCAAACTGAGGTAATCGCATACTGGCCATAAGGATGATGCATACAAGCAGGTTATGTGCGAGTGGTGAGGTGAGACGGTCGCGGAAAGTAACTTTGTCGAGCTAGGAATGATCGTCGAGACGATGGTCGGAAATCTTGTTCCCGAGTATAAGAGAAGTTCGGATGTATTTTCTCATTTGCTCTTTTTTATATATATACACACATATATATATATATATATATATATATAAATATATTCCCTCACGTGAGCTTACGTTTAGTTTAGCTCGGAATGTGAGCTGCTATTCTCGCTTCGTCTTTTTTTTTCCTTCTTTTCTATCTCGGAAATCCGAGATGTTTATTTTTTTTCCTTCATTTCTATCTCGGAAATCCGAGATGTTTTTTTTTTCTTCATCTTTTCTATCTCGGAAATCCGAGATGTTTTTTTTTTCCTTTTTATCTCGGAAATCCGAGCTGGTTTAGCTCGGATTTGAGCTGGTTTAGCTCGGAAACCCGAGCTGGTTTAGCTCGTAATTTCCGAGTTGGTCTAACTCTGATTTTTCCGAAAATTATGCGAGTTGCCGAGCACGTTTGCGAGTTGCCGAGCACGTTTGCGAGTTGCCGAGCACGCTTCGCGAGTTGTCGAGCATGCTTTGCGAGTTACGGAGCACGCTTGCGAGTTGCCGAACATGCTTTGCGAGTTGCGGAGCATGCTTGCGAGTTGCCGAACATGCTTTGCGAGTTGCCGAGCACGCTTGCGAGTTGCCGAGCATGTTTTGCGAGTTGCCAAGCATGTTTCACGAGTTGCCGAGCACGCTTGCGAGTTTCCGAGCACGCTTGCGAGTTGCCGAGCATGCTGCGCGATTTGCCGAGCATGCTTGCGAGTTGCCGAGCATGCTTTCCGAGTTGCGGAGTACGCTTGCGAGTTGCCGAGCATGCTTTGCGAGTTGCGAAGCACGCTTGCGAGTTGCCGAGCATGCTTTGCGAGTTGTCGAGCATGCTTGCGAGTTGTCTAACATGCTTCGCGAGTTGCCAAGCATTCTTTGCGAGTTGCCGAGCACGCTTGTGAATTGCCGAGCATGTTTCGCGAGCTGCCGAGCAAGATACTCGAGCTGACGAGCGAGCTGTCCGAGCAGGCTCATCGTATTGATAGCCTTGTCGTGGTACATTCGAGATTGTTTAGTCGTGGGCCGTTCGATCAGGATGTTCCGATCAGAGATGCTGAACAGTTTGACTGCGGACAAGTCGAGTAAGATATGATTGGAAAGATGCAGCATCTCGTTTGCTGATTGTATTTTTTGGAGAGAGTCATGTCGAGCAGGTTTTTCTCCCCGCGTGACCTTTTGTGGTCCGAGCAAAGCTTTTGTCGGAGATTGGTAATCGGCGTTGAGCTGTAGAGGTGTGCAGTCGCAATCGACCATTCGCTGACAAAGGATGATGTTGGACTGATCAGCTCACGAGCTGGTCGTGAAAACGAGCTGACCACGAAAGTGTCAAACTGAGCATGAACTCGTGTTGTCCGAGAAGGACGTAAACGAATGTACGGTTTGGCAAGCTGCGATGCTTGGACGTCTGATTATTGATATGATCGGCTGTTGTATGTAGACGGTTGCTGGTTTTTGTACGCGGACGGTTAAGAAGCTTTACGTCAGGATGTCTTGGAACACCAGCTGGCGTGACGGTAGGGCATCGACGACGATCGGTTAAGGATAGTTTGGCTGCTTGACGTCGGACTGGATCTGCATACGAAGCAAATTCGAAGACTCGTACGATGATGAAAATCGGTTAGAATATGATCATGATGTATAACCGCGAAGTCCCAAACTAATATGCTCAACATGTAAAACGTAATCAAAGAGCAATAAATCGTACGATGAACACACAGAAAGATTTGACAAGATCTTTACGATTTCGATCAAGAGTTTATCATGTTAATTTCTATGTAAGTTAGATATATTAGTAATTCCCACAATCGTAAAGCACTGGAAGCAGAAAACTTGTAACAAGGCTAAAATCGATAAGTCATAAAGAAGTTGAACAAATTGACATAATTTGCAAAGCAATTGATGATGAGAAGACAAATTAGATTTTAGGCACTTATCTTGATATTCGGAGAGGTCGTAAGGTTGGTTGCGAGAAAGACGATCCTTGAACAGTACAAAGTGTTCTTTTTGGTTTCGACGTATTACTACCCGATGTTGGTCTTCTTGTTACGACTCTTTTTTCGTCTGAGAATGCGTCCATGCAATCATCTCCGTCGACATCGATAGTTACCGCGATCCTTCTTGGCTAGATTAGTGGTGATTGATATGTTGTGTTAGATCTGACCGCAAGAGAGGTTTGCTTGTTTGCAAGTTGCGGATGATATATCATAAGGTTTCTCCTTGAGCCGTAAGGCGTTGAGAAATCGAGATGCCCATGCTCGGTCGTTCCGAAATACGTCACATAAGTGCTCTTTTGTCTTCTGTCTCGAGCCTTTTCGTTTGCTTGGCAAACATGCTATCTGCCTTATCCCGATATCGAGTTTTTTGATCAAAACGGCTGTCGTCTTCTTTAAATCGGACAGTGTTATGTTACTGTCGTTGCATCAGTTGCGGCTGCGTCTGTTGCAGCGTTGTCCGTCATGGTGTCGTGTCTGGTTTCGCCGATGCAATGTTGTTCCTGGCTTTGCCGATCGCCGATTGGTGATTTGATCAGTCTCCGTCGATGGCCATATCTTCGGATCCGCTAGTCGATGGTTTTTAAGTGTCGAAAGTTTCTCTGTCCCCACAGACGGCGCCAAACTATGAGAGTCGAAACTCACACGGTCAAAACTTGTAGAGCAAAACTTTTAGGGAACAGAAACTTTCAAGGATAACCATGAAATTAGCAAACCCGGAGGATATTTTATTGATTAGAAGTCGAAAAGAATACAAAGATCGTAAAAAGAATGAAGGAATCGAAAATAAAGTACAAAAGAACTCGAGAAATCGGCTAAGAGAAAACTGCTAAGTTATTAAGTCTAAGTTTAGGGTTTTTCGCTCTGCCTCTCTCGTCTGGTCTCTCCCTCCTTTTATAGCTTCTGTTCGTCGTCTTTTGAGAATATTTCCATAAGATTTGCGGAAATCTTCCCGTTCTTCTTTTTTTTCTTTTCTCGCTAAAATGTACATTTCCATCTCGGATTTTCCTTTCTTCAATATCTTTGTTTACTTATTCGTTTTCCGCGTTTCGACTCTTTTGCCGGATGGGCCGAGATTTGGACGTTCCGAGTCTGTTTACGTATCAACTCACTTATTCAGCTTGGAGTTTGTCGTATGCTTGGGCCATAGTCCCTATTTCTCTCAATCTCGGTCCATCGGCCTTAATCGCCGGCTCAGGAAGGTATGGCTGATGTTTCCGAAGATGGGCTGCGACAAGTTATGCGTATCGGCAAATGTTTGGTTATCCGTTCGGAAAGTTCAGCTCGGAAAACCAGAAATGGTTTATGTCGGAAATCCGAGATGGTTTGGCTTAAAGTTTCAACTCGGGATTCCGGAGGGGAAATTCATGATCAAGATCGAGAGGCGGTGGATTTAGATCCAAGATAGTTTATCTCGGAATTCCGAGCTGGTTCAGCTCGGATTTCCGAGATGGTTTATCTTGGAATTCCAAGCTGGTTCAGGTCGGATTTCCGAGATGGTTTTCTCGGAATTCCGAGCTGGTTCAGGTCGGATTTCCGAGATGGTTTATCTCGGAATTCCGAGCTGGTTCAGGTCGGATTTCCGAGATGGTTTATCTCGGAAGTCCGAGCTGGTTCAGCTCGGATTTCCGAGATGGTTGATCTCGGAATTCCGAGCTGGTTCAGCTCGGATTTCCGAGATGTTTTATCTCGGAATTCCGAGCTGGTTCGGCTCGGATTTCCGAGATGGTTTATGTCGGAGGATACGTTCGTCCGATTACGACGTTTGTCTGTTTTGCCGAAACCATTTCTCCGATAAGTCATTTAGGTGACATTGTCGGCATTTCGTACAACTTTGTCATTTATACGAGACTTTGAACGTCTAATTCAAATACTTGCTCGTGCACGACTGCTTGATCCTCTCTTCGGCTATTGTTTTCGTCGAGGGGGTTTTTGACCCCAACATTCTTGATTAGACTTGATCTATCTATCGCGGCACTACACAACTCCACACCATCTGGGCCCACTTTGCGAACTCGGTGACTTCCACGGGAACACTTAGCTGCCGCCATGGTAGCTAAAACCTCCCACGACTCCTAGACGATAACATGAAGTCCAACGGCTAGGACACCGTTCTCCGTCCATCGATACGCGGTGACTCAAGTTACCCCCGGCAACCCGAGTTTCCATGCAGTCCGGCCCTAGGACACGACCCCGTATTCTCCGGAACCTACACCTATAGACGTCACTCCATAGGTTAACACCTGCCAGAACCACTACCGAAGGTACGTGAACTGACCAGGTTCTCAACTCCCAAGGATCCAATCGGGCAGGAAGTACCGGAACGCCATCTTTAGACTTGTGGGATCTAACGCTCCCTATAGAGTCCTATAACAGCAATGTAAACAAGCAGACTCACTGGGACTCTATCACGCAACACCAACAAGTTCAACTAGAACTACTATCATAATCCCCAATCAATCCCGTCCCGCAAGTCCTATCATCAACCTCCACATCACCTGACCTTACACTTACTCGGTCCCACACCAGAGTAAGTGTCTACCAGCATAGTCTACTTGGTCCAACACCGAAGTAGATACGCAAACAAGAAAACAGCAGTCTACTCGGCCCAACACCGAAGTAGATACACAATCATACAAACAACAGTCTACTCGGTCCAACACCGAAGTAGATAAACAATCACACAAGCAATACTCATAACACCACACAAACACTGATTTAGGTTTATTAGTCTTTTAACCTTTTCTTAACCTTCACTCATTCAATCCTTAACCTTTACTCATTCAATTCGTTACCTTAGGATTAGTGGATTACTAATCCCGTAGACGGCCCATCAATCACACCACTTCTTTACTTATCACCTACTAAGTAGCTTTTATTACGTCTTCGATCTGTCGGTTTAGAGTTAGTAAGATTACTAACTCCCCGACATCTCATTATTCATTAACTTTCATTCATTACCTTTAACCCGACTAATTAATCCACCCCGTTATTATATTCTAAGTGCGTTATGTCGTTTAACCGTATTTTAATCAACTCCTAATTTCCCGTATATAGATTCCGTTATATACGTTCTTAAATACTTATATATGCATATACGTCCTAGCATGTCATTCTATATGTATGCATCACCTAATCAAGCAATCAGCGAACTATCAATGCAACACCCAATCAAGCAATCAAGGAAACTATCAACGATTACGGATATAATCAAATTAGCATGCATCCCTTACCCTAACCATCTCATTGATTAACCGAGTTATTAAATCAACCTAGCCATTCTAACCAATTCAATCAATCGGGTGTGCAACCTAAACTACGGTTTATCAATTACGGATCTATATGATCTTAACTAAATGCACCACACAATTTAGCCGACTCACAATGTTATTATGACGACGGACGGACGGATTGACGGACTATCGGAACAACGAGACCCGGCACGAGCCCGGCGCTATCTCGAACCTTCCTCGAACCTCTGTTGCTTTGACCCGACCTTGACCCGCACTTGACCATACCGTTGACCGAATGATTCTGATCAAGCCTCCGGACCATCTTCTCTCTCCTAATTTTCTCTCTCCTCTGATTCTCTCTCTCCTCCGGTTCTCCTCCACCTCTCTCTCTCTCTCTCTTCTTCTCCGGTTCTCCTCCATCTCTCTCTCTTCTTCTTCTCCTCATGCTTCCTCTTCTCTCTCTCTCCTTCTTCTTCTTCTCTCTCTCTCTCTTCTTCTTCTCCTCTCTTACGCTTCTTCTCTTCTTCTCTCTCTCCTCTTCTTCTTCTCCTCTCTCTTCTCTCACGTTTCTTCTCTTCTTATCCTCCTTATTCTCTTCTTCTCTCTCTCCTTCTTCTTCTTATTCTTCTTCTTCTTCTTCTCCTCCACGCTTCTCGTCTTCCTCTCTCTCTCTCTTTCTCTTCTCTTTTTTGTTTGTGTTTGTGTTGTGAAAGAAGAAGAGGCTTATGCCTCAATTTATATTAACACAAGGAGGCTTAGAGAAAGCCATGTGTCCATCCACTCTTCCCCCTATCTTTCTTCCACGTCTCCTTCCCCATGCTAAGAGCCACGCCATCCTCTTCTCTTCTTCATTTTTTGTCACATTTTAATTCTTCAACTTAAGCAAAGATTCATTTGATTCCCTCCTCTTATGCTCTCCTAATGCCACGACATCAAGCTCTTCTTCCCCATCTGCCACATTCTCATTCCCACAATAATCTATGCATAATACATTTTTTTCCATGTGCTTCTTTATTCTCCTACCCATTCTCCTTTTAACACCTAATAAACATGTGAGAAAAATGAGCCTCTTTCTTCTTCTCTAACGTTTCCACGTCTCCCATTTTTTTTCCTCTTTATTCTTTAATTAACAGAACTTGGATCTCAGGCTTTAGCTTCTGATTGGTCATATTTTAAAATATATCATATCTTTAGCTTAATTATCCAATTAAGCTTTTAATTCTCCAAATTTCTCATAGTTGCTTCTATAAATCTTCCAAGCCACATATTAAGATTCTTGATGATGTTAGATGAATTTATCAATTTGAATCACCTCAAACGGACACTCGTAGCTCTGGTTATGAATTTTATAAGTTTTGTCGGTTTTATCGGTTTCCTTTATCGATAATCCGAAAAACTCATCTACGGTCTGTTTCCACCACTCTTGGTCTTCTAAATTTTTTTTTATTTAAAAATAATAACATTTGGCCCGTCTTAGCTTCCGGCTCGTATTTTGGTAAAATTACCAAAATGCCCTTTAACTCTTAGAAATTACGAAAATGTCCCTTGTTGACTTCTTGACTGCCCGTTGACCAATTCTCGATACAGGGTATTACAACCATGATGGATGCTCCGCCAAGCGTGTCTAGGACGAGGACCAAGTCCATCGTCCAAGATAGAAGAAGAACCAAAATACTTGGCCATGAGAACCTGAGCAATCAAGGAAGATGGTTGAGTAAGGATACGCCAACCTTGCTTAGCCAAGAGAGCAGTGTTGAACTTAGTGATGTCCATGAATCCCATGCCTCTACTCCTCTTGTATGTTGTCATTCTATCCCAAGCTATCCAAGGGATGTTGCGCCGTTTAGGAAGTCGAGAAGCTAAACGTTTAGGAAGGAGGAAGCAACATACAATAAGTAGGCAAAGCCGTGACAACCGACTTCAGGAGAATATCCTTCCCAGCAGAGGATAGAAAACGAGAAGACCAACTCTCAAGCTTACTCTGAAATATTTGGACAACGAAAGAGAATTCATCAAGTTTAATACACCCAACAAATTCAGGCAAACCCAAATACCTACCAAAGCCGCCCACTTTGTGAATACTAGTAAGCCCTTAAATACACTCTTGAAGAGAAGGGTTTAGAGATTTTCCAAAAAGTAAAGCCGTTTTGTGGAAGTTTATATACTTTACAGATGCTTCAGAATACAAAGAGAGCAAATACAGAAGTTGTTAGCATTCGTCTTTAGTAGCTTGACAGAACAAGAGGGAGTCATCTTCAAAAACCAGATGAGAAATAGGAGGTCCACCTAGACTAGCTTTAAATCCATGGATAATGTTATTGTGCATCGCATGAGAGAGTAAAGAGGAGAGACCTTCGGTGCACAAAAGATAAAGATAGGGAGAGAGGGGGTCCCCATGGCGAATGCCCCTCTGAGGATAAAGCTTCTCTATAGGCGAGCCATTAAGCAAGACAACATAAGAGACAGAGGAAATGCAGGTCATTATCCATTGACACCATTGATCTGCAGATCCAAGCTTATGAAGAACAGTTGCCAAGTAGTGCCAGACAACTTTTTCAAAGTCTTTAGAGACATCAAGCTTCAGCGCCATAAAGGGGTTCTTAAATTATTTGGTTTGCAAAGAATGGAGAAGCTCATGTCCTATAATTAAATTGTCAGTAATAAGCCTTCCCGGAATAAAAGCAGACTGATAGTCTGAAATTAAAACATGAAGCCAAGGTTTAAGGCGGTCAGCAAGGATCTTGGAGATCAGTTTATAAGCCATATTACACAAAATAATAGGTCTGAATTCAGTGACATGTGTAGGAGAGGCAATTTTAGGAATGAGACAAAGCAAGGTGTGATTAAGATCAGGGTCTAAAAATCCAGATTCAAAAAAAGAGTTTGACAAAAGAGATCACACCTGATTCAACAGAAGGCCAATGGTATTTGTAGAAACCAGCATTAAATCCATCTGGGCCTGGAGTTTTATCCACATTTAATTGCTTCAGAGCATGAGAAATCTCTTCTTCAGAGACTGGAGTTGTTAAGGTCAAGTTCATTTCAGGGGTAACACGAGGCTGGAGATGCTGGAGAACAAAATCCAGATTTGTACTGCTGGAAGGAGAAACAGAGAAGTGAAAAACAACTGAAAAGAGAATGAATCTTGATATATCATGGTTTTTACCGGTTTTATGCCATGATATAAGTCTGTTTTAGTGTCTTTTGGCGTTCTTTTAGAGTCCTTTGCAGGTTTTATTAGGTACAAGCACATTTGGAGCAGAAGTGGAGATTTTGGAGCTGTTTGGTGCATTTTGGAGATTTGGTCCGAGAGACAGAGTTCACTGTCCAGATTTGAGGGTTGCGTCGAATGTTGCACACCTGCATCGATCGATGCATAGCGCGAATGGGCCAGACTCGGCGGTTTAATGAAGAATGCTGATATTGCAGAAAAGCCCAGAAGTTCCAGATATTTACACGGAAGCCCAAAACGTGTTTTAGCTATTTAAATAGGTTTTTAGATCAGTTTTTAGAGACACTTACATACGCATTCATAATTGAGAGCAGAGAGTTTTTATAGCTTTTGGGGCTGATCTGATCATGTACTACATTTGTTTTGGAGAAGTTTTCGAACCCCTTTACTTGTTTAATCTCTTTTATGATATCCAATTATTCATTGATTATGTCTTCATATTCTATGTCTGAGTAGATTCATAGTTAGGTTTAGGGCTTCTCACATAGGATTTCATGACTTGCTAGACTTGTTTAAATTCAGTTAAGGATTCATAACTTTATCTGTTCTTCGATCTAAATTGCGTTTAAAGCTAGTTCTAACCTGATCAATTAGAATCTAGATCTTAGGTTGCTAAATACGACACGAAAGTGTGGTTTAGAATCTGAACTATTTAGGTTGAGCAATTAAACTTCTCGCAAAGGAATTTGGTTTAGTTTAATTGTGAACATATCGAACTTGGAATTAATGCTGGTTTAATCTGTTAGTAATTGCAAAGGAATTTGGATTGCTGCACTTAGACTTAGAGAATTCGCGCAACGACAGTTGGTTAATTCTATATCCGTGATTTGAGTTCTAGAACTGTGTTTAATTAGATCATGACTGAATTATTTGTCTGCTTGTCTGATTTCCTGAGAACACCCTAGACTTAGCGCCCTTAATTAACTGCTTTCACAACCGAAAATCTTGCTACTTGTTTACTTTCTCGCACTGCTTTTTAGTTACTCCACATTGCTTTCATCTTAGTTTACCCGCTACTGTTCTTAATCTATCGTTGACCGGAGTCTCTGTGGATTTCGATACCCTATATACTACAATCACATAACTGTGCACTTACAGTATAATAGGATAAAACTAGACCCCTATCAAGTTTTTGGCGCCGTTGCCGGGGACTCTTAGAGTCTTTGATAGCTTCGAACTTAGGGTTTTTACTAGGATTTTTTTATTTTTGTTTACTGATTTTTTTCCCTGTTTTCTTTCTGTCGCAGGTACGACATTCGCCTAGCATCGATCGTTGCACCTTTGTGTCGATCGTCACTAGGCGATTCTGAGATTGAATCGATCGTTGTACTGCTAGCATCGATCGTTGATTGACGATTACAGACAGTTTATGCAGACGCGTGAAACTAGAAGTAATCAGAACTTGAACCTCGTTAATCTCGGACTTGAAGAACTTGGACGACTAGAGAGGACTAACAGAAGAGAAAGAAGAGAAAGGATGGTACGTGAACGTTTGATCCTGATACAAGATGCTAACGGTATCCTGAGGGACCGAGATAACAATCCGCACAATGCTGCTGGGCAGAGGATTGATGCTGAGGGACGTGTGATCCCTGATGTTGAGGAACCTGAACCACAGCCGCAGGCGCAAGGCCAAGGACAGGCCCAAGGTAGACAGATGGTTGTTCATGAGAGGACATTAGCTGACTACAACAGACCGGATGAGTTTCATGCCAACCGGTCAGCTCTTGTACCTCCTGGTTTTAAGAGGAATGATTTTGAGATCAAAACCATCTACTACTCGCTGATGAGACAGAATGCTTTCCATGGTCACCCATCGGAGCAGCCTATGGATCACATCGATCAGTTTGAAGATATAATCACTGGCATGAAGTATGATGGAGTTTGCCAGGATTATCTGTTTCTCAAGCTTTTTCTGCACAGTCTCGCTGGAGACGCTGCTGCATGGCTAAAGTGATAGGTGTAGTTTTATCCCTATACTAACTGCAAGTGCACAGTGATGTAGTTGTAGTACTTAGGCTATCGAATCCACAGGGACTCCGGTCAACGATAGATAAGAACAGAAAAGATTAAACTAGGAGGAAGCAAAGGTGATTAAACTAAAAGCAGAGCAGAAAAGTAAATCAGTAGCAGGAGTGGTTTGTGAGCAAGGAAGCGAAGCGTTAGGTTTCAGGAGTTCTCAGGAAATCAGGAACACAAGCAATCAATCAGTCTGGATCTAATCAGAAACTGTTCTAGAACTCAAAACACGGATATAGAATTAACCAAATTTCTTTGCGAGAATTCTATAAGTCTAAGTGTAGCAAACCAAACTTTCGTTTGCGAGAACTAACAGATTAAACCAGCATTAACTCCATGTTTGATATGTTCACAATTAACCTAAACCAAACTTTCGTTTGCGAGAAGTTTAATTGCTCATCTAGGTTCTTTCTAGCTAAATTAACCAACTTTCGCTGCATTAATCAGCCTAACATCATAATTCTGATTAGCTACTTCAGATTAAGCATTAAGAACAACCTAAACAAAGAACTAGCAGATATGAATCCCTACAGATTGATTTAAACTATAGTTCCATGAAATCCCTAATGAGAATCCTTCAACCTAACAGGTAAACTACTCAGACATGTTCATTGAGACAGAAAATATCATAAGTAGAAAACCAAATATCATTAAACAGAATAATCAACAGGGGTTCGAAATCAAGTCTCTTTCGAGAACAAGATCAGCCCCTAAGGCTCTCTGAAAATAAAATAAAACTAAAGTAAAGCGTAGCCTAAACAATGGCTTAAAAACTCTTATATAATGGTCTAAAGTCGGCTGGGGCTTCTTTGTAATTATGGGAACTTCTGGGCAAAGTTGCAATATCCAATTCTTCTCATTAAACGCTCGCGAGAATGTCTGCGTCGACCTTGCATCGATCGTTGCCACAGGTGTATCGATCGATGCAGGTCTGTGAATTCGGCAGTGAAGTCTATCTCTCGGGTTAAATCCCCAAAATGCTCCAGAATGCTCTATAATGTCCAATTCCGCTCCAAACGTCTTTAGACTTGTAAACATAACTAAAAGACTCCAAAACATAGTAAAAGACTCGATAAATAAGACATATACCATGGTTAAAAACCCTAAAATCCATGGTATATCATAAAGCAACTGCCAGCTGGGCAGTTTACTACTTGGGATGCTCTTAAGAGCGAGTTTCTGAGGCATTTCTACGATGATGCGCGTTCCGATCAGTCCAGACAGGACATTCTGACATTCTCTCAAGGTCCTGTGGAGCCTTTAAAAGCTGCTTGGATGCGATTCAAGAAGTACCAGCGTGACTGCCCACACCATGGATTCACTGAGGTCACATTGTTAGGTATCTTTTTCAGAGGCATAGATCTTCCATATCAGACTGCGCTGGATAACTCCAGCAATGCAAATTTTAACACCAGGACTCCTGCACAAGCTAAGCAGTTGATTGAGAACTTAGTAAGCAGCAACAGTTGCAAGACTACTGATGAGAGGAGGAAGAAATATGGTGGAAAGGTAGAGAATTTGGAGATTGCTGATATTAGATCTAAGCTGGACACAGTTTGTAATCTCCTAGCTGGTAAGAAAGCTGTCCACTTTGCCCAAGATGTTGAGGTAATTCAGACTGAGGAGGACACTCAGGAAGAAGATGTGAATTACATAGGAGGATCTGGATTCCAAGGTAATAGATTTGGTAATCAGCAGGGAAACAGGTTCTTCAATGGAGGACAGAGGAGTGCCTTCACAGGCAATCAGAACTCCTCTGGCTTTGGACAGACTAGTGGTTTTCAGAAACCTTTTGGACAAGGTACTCAGAGAACCTATGGATCATCTTCTTACCAAGCACCTCCTGTAGCCACTGCTCATGAGAGTAAGATGGAGGCAATGATGGAACAGCTGCTGGAAAGTCAGACCAAGATTGTTGTGGACTGCAATAAGAAGTTGGATGCTGTCTATGAGGATCTCAATGGGAAGTTTGAGTCTCTGAACACTCATGTGAAGCAGTTGGATACTCAGGTGAGTCAGATTTCTAGTACTGTGAAGGGAAAAGGAGTAGCAAAAACTCATATCAAGGCCTGGTCAGTATACATTGATGATGGATCAACACAAAGTGAAAATTTTGAGTTGAAAACAGCTGAGTTGGTAGAAGAGGCCGAAAATTCGGATTTTAAGGAAAATATCTCGGGTGGAAACTGTGAAAACAGTGTTGCATCGATCGATGCACCCCTAGCGTCGGTCGTTGCAGGTCGTGAACAGATAGACTCGCAGGATTCTGATGGCATTGATGCATATTTAGAGCTTGATAGTTTATTCCCTAGAGTCTCTGAGATTACCCAGCAGGAGATTTATGCACAATCCATTAGACTATATCCTTCAGTGTCTGAAGTAATTAAGCAAGAGATTGAAGAGCTTAAGCAGCTGGAAGAGATTGGTGAAGAGTTGGAAGAAATTCCATCATCTGATGATCCACCTTATCACCCTTGTGTGCAGAGGTACTTGAGAAAGATGTTGCCTATGGATGAAGAGCTGAAAGACTGGGTTGTAGTTGTTCCTCAGCATATAAGTGATGTGCTATTAACCAAGGTTCCAAAGAAGCTGCCTGACCCTGGTGTCTTTGTGCTGAACTGTTCTATCTTTGAAGATAGTTTTAGGCGTTCTCTGTGTGATCTTGGAGCTGCAGGAAGTCTTATACCATATTCTGTGGCAGAGAAGCTGGGTATGCTGGATTTTTCGCCTACTAGGACCTCTCTTGTCCTAGCCGATCAGTCTATAAGAGTTCCAGAAGGACTCCTTGAGGACATCCCGGTCAGAGTTGGAAACTACTTAGTTCCAACAGACTTCTTAGTGCTGAAGTATGACAGTGATCCTGATGACGCGTTGATACTTGGGTGACCATTCTTAGCTACGGCAGGAGCAGTAATAGATGTTAGACACAGTCTAATTGATCTCCACCTGGGAGATGAGCCGCTGCATTATGAGATGGATAAGCTGCGCAAGCCACTGATAGATGGGCAGACCTTCACCATTTTGGATGGAGATGATAAGCAGCCAAGCGATACTGTGATTTTGGATCCTGGGGAGCAGTTTACTCCTTCTTTTCTTGGACGCATTCATTCTGATACAGCTTATTCTCCGCCTTGGATGAGGAGACTTGCACAGAGACAATCAAAGTCTCTGTCAAGATCTCTTGGTGCCTGAAAATCTTGTTCGATCGGTCAAGCTAATGACCTTAAAAGAGCGCTGAGTGGGAGGCAACCCACTGTTTTCGTTTTTGCATTTTAATTTTGGTGTTTTTGTAGGATTTTACGGTTTTGGTGAGTTTTTGTCTGCATGTCTCGGAGTATTCGCAGTGCGTCGATCGACACACCACTGTGTCGATCGTCACAACACGAAATAAATCGCATTGCAGCGATCGTTGCGGTCCTGAGCAACGATTGACCATACACGAAAATCGCCCAGCAACGGTCGATGCACCTAGTGCAACGATCGATGCAGGTGCGACAGAGGTAAAAATCCGACAGAACTTAACCAATCCATTAACATATTTTTCTTTCTTTTTACCAATCCTTCGCTTGACACTACTGGGGATAGTGTGTCTTAAGTGTGGGGGAGGTGCTACTGACTTCTATCTTTCTGTTTTTTTAGAGTCAGTATGTTTTTCAAAATTATGATTTATCGAGTCAAAACAGTTTAAGTAGGAAACAATGATTTTTTGAGAAGATTAATAGCACTTGCAGGAACTTAAGTAACCACTGTGACTAGTTTGCAGATGATCTATGACTATTAGAAAACCCAGACACGGATCAACCTACTGAGGACACCCACATCACTTCAGGTATCAGAGGATTCTTTTACTGACTTCACTTTAATACTGACTTAATTTTCTCACCTAAGGGCTTGGTATACTTTGTGTCGGATTCCCTTATTAGTTCTGACACAGCCTGTAAACCTGTCCTATTTGGTTCCCTTCTCCCCTTCCATAAAATAAAAAAAAAGATAATAAACTGAGGATGAGTTAGTAACTCCGAAGTGGTCTCTGGGAGTGGTAGCTACAACTATCATATCCTGTGCATCCATGGAATGTGTCCAAAGTACACCCCTTAACGGGAAGAGCACTGATAAAAAAAATAAAATGATACCCAATGGGGAAAAATCAGAATGCTAAGGAAGGGAAAAGAGAAGAAAGGGACCAAAGAAAGATAGTATGGTGGTCTAGAGCTGACAAGGTAAGAGTCCATGTGCCTTTGATCGATACTCCTTAGGTGAGACCGCATTTAAATACTTGCAGAAGTTAGTAGGGTGAATTTGAATGCGTGAATGTGATTGTGGAGTTTACTTAGGACAGTTGCTAAGTGTGGGGGAAGTATATGTTGGTCTTGATGTCTGCAGGTGAAATCTTTCATGTGGATTACTAAGGGGAATCTGAGTGTTGTTGCTTTTAGGACAAAAAGAGTTTCTGAAAGTTTTCAGACCTCTTCACCATGTTTTAGTTCTCTGTTTTGCTTGAGGGCAAGCAAAGGCTAAGTGTGGGGGAGTTGATATATCATGGTTTTTACCGGTTTTATGCCATGATATAAGTCTGTTTTAGTGTCTTTTGGTGTTCTTTTAGAGTCCTTTGCAAGTTTTATTAGGTACAAGCACATTTGGAGCAGAAGTGGAGATTTTGGAGCTGTTTGGTGCATTTTGGAGATTTGGTCCGAGAGACAGAGTTCACTGTCCAGATTTGAGGGTTGTGTCGATCGTTGCACACCTGCATCGATCGATGCATAGCGCGAATGGGCCAGACTCGGCGGTTTAATGAAGAATGTTGATATTGCAGAAAAGCCCAGAATAGGATAAAACTAGACCCCTATCAAATCTCTTGGGGATCAGTATGAATCCGACCTTCATCATTTGCGAGAGAAGTGATCCGATTATGACAGCGTCTTTGTTTCGTAATAGCATGAAAAAACCGCGTGTTCTTATCCCCTCCTTGGAGCCACTGGATGCGACTTTTAAGGCGCCAATGTTCTTCTTCCAGTTTGTATTCGGTACTGATTTGGAGTTGGAGATCTTCTACAAGACCAAAGTCGGTTGGCAGCTGATCATAAACCCACTGCAGAGCGACATGGAGAGTTGTGATCTTCTTATGAGAAATGAATTCATGGGTACTTCTCCAGGGGGAGAGGTTCTTACGACAGAGCTGTAGAAGCTTAGCGAACTCATGGGGAGAAAACTGAGCTCTTTCATCAAGCTAGGTAGAGTGAATGAGATTACGAACGTCCTCCAAAGTACGACATTAATTGTCATAACGGAACTGTCGGACTGCTTGAAACTTGGTTCCATCCGTCTGAACTAAGAGGGGACGATGGTCAGAGCCAATCTAACTAAGTAACTGAGCATAAGAATGAGGAAACAAATCCTTCAACTATGTGGTAGCCACCACCCGATCAAGCTTGGATCGTACATGACCATTCTGGCGATTGCCCATCCATGAAAAAACACCACCATAAGTTTTCAGATCATGGAGCCCAGAGACAGACAGCATTCGTCGAAACCAAGAGAAGTTCGATTCCGGTTTAGAAGTACCTCCCAATTGCTCATGGTTGTCTTTGAAATCATTTAAATCTCCAAGAACAATTTGAGGTGTCCGATGATAGTGGCCTGCCTGCAAAAGATCCACCATACGAGTCCAAAGATGTTGTCGTTGAGGTCTTCGAGGATTCCCATAGATGTAAGTAACAGTAAAGGGAGTAGAGCCATCTAAAACTACTCTCTCCGTATAGTGGAGCGTCGGAGAAGAAACAAAATTACACTCCACGGAGTCTTTCCAAAAAATTGCAAGCTCTCCACTTAAACCATCAGGTGAGAGTACAAATAATAGGGAAAGTGCTGGTCCGAGCCGAGAGATTCCCCAAAAACATCCATATTTTTGGTTTCTACAAGGAACATGATATCAGGCCTATATTTACAACTGATATCCTTCAAGTAAGGAATTGTCAAGGGGGTGCCAATCCCTTGACAATTCCAGTGCAGTAGCCTCATGGATGATTTGGTGGCTTAGAAGGCGCCACCAAGCCTGCATCAGCACTAGAGAAAGAACCGGCAGTTTTGGGTCGAGTGGAAGAGGCTTCCTCATCCGGAGCAGGGAGACTAACCTTACGCTTCAGACCACGAGTGGGAGCTGCAGCAGAAGAAGAGCCAACCTCCTAAATTGAATTTGGCTGAAGAGGAGGAAATGGCAGAACAGTCGACAGATGGGAAGCCAGATTCTCTTCAGCATAATCAAAAACCAACAGGTTACCAGAGGATTCCCCCAAAGGAAGATTAGAATTAGAATTTTCTCCCACAGCATCACAAGGTAAAGGGCCGACAGGGGATGCAGGGACATCAAGATGAGGATAGATATGATATTCGCGCAAAGGGACTGGGGAAGGAGGCTGGCTGGTTGGCTGAGGAAAATCATCTTGGTGCGGTAGAGGATGAGGGATAATACATCTATCGGCATCATGTGTTAAGCATCCACAGACAGAAAAAGCGGCACAGGTTATCATAAGTGAATCGAATTAGAATAGGCTCCGCTCGATCATCTAAAAAGAAGTAACGAGAGAAGATCAACTGACCATAAGCATTCATAGACACTCGAATCCAGACTTCCTCTTCGTGAAAACGAGTTAGCTTCTGAACAGAAACTTCCTCGACATGGCCAATTACACTCCCAATTTCCTGGATAGCCCTCTCCTCACGCAAATCATCCAGAAGATTGTGAATCTGCACCCAGAACAATATGGACTGTAAATAGTCAGGATAGAAGCGACGGGTCCAGCGATCAACAACCACCATCCAATCCGGATAACTCCAAGGACCATTTTCCAGAACTGTCAGCAATTGATGTTCACGACAGAAGAAAAACTGAACCGTATCATCGTCGTTGATACGGGTGGTGAGTCGTCCGTCAAGACGCCAGACACGGGGGAGCATAACACGTATGCCCACTGGATTTTGATGCGGAGGATTGAGGTCTTGCACCACAAGGCTGAATCAATGATTGAGATCTCGAATTCGCTAGGCTTCGGAGGAGAGCCGCAGCGGTTGACGATCAGCTCTCGGATTAAAATCTTGAAGACTAATCCACAGTTCTCGAGACATAGAGAAAGATACAGTGATTACTGAAATTATTTACTGAAGTAAAATCCACAAAGACAATGAGAAATCGACGGTAAAAGAGACAAAATCACCGAGCAGAACGACGGTGAAGCATATCCGGAAATCGCCTGATTTTTGTCCAAAAGAGACACCTAGAGCACCATGGCGAAAAACCTTCACTTTAAATGTATTTTGGGATTTTTTTTTCTTGTTATATCCTCCATGTTTTATAAAATTTTCTCATTTTCTATCTTGCACTTTGTAATGTGTTTTCATAATGACTATTTAATAGATTTATTGCAAAAATATGACCTTTTGACCACTGAAGTTAATGGACCTCCCAAAAAAGATGATCTATGTCATGCATCCTGTTATCAATGGTATCAATGGTTCATACCCGCCGGCTATAGAAACTCGGAAGAACCAAAGTACCAAAGAACCAAAAACTACTTTGTAAAATTAAATTAAATAAAGAAAAAGCAAACCAAACAAAAAAACTCACTCTTGTTGCTGTCACCGAGGGCCAACAGCTCTTGTCTGCTTTTCTGCATTGCCACGAAAGTCATCATCCCAAAACTTAATTTAATAATTTCCAAATGGATTAGGGACAAATAAAAACCATATAATCCAATTAGACCACGTCCATCCGTGAGACAGGGTGGATCTCTTAGCCCAAAAAAATATTAAAATAATATGGATCCTATGTGGGGTTCACATTTTTTTTTAAAAACCGTCTCCAAAATCTCTTAGTTAAGAGACGCCTCTTGCCTCGGTCTCGCCACGTGTCCAGCTTCTATTGGTCAATTTTTTTTTTGTTTTTTTTCGCCTTAAAAAAAAAAAAAATTAATAAAAAAACAGAGTTAAAAGACTCACCTCAGTCCGCGGCTGTGGGTGCTCTTAGTTACAGCTTTAAACAGTATTTAAAAGTTCTAAACATTAAACTGGTTTTTATAGTTTTAGCCTTTATCGTCATATATGTTTTTTACTTATATATAAACATTGTTATCCGCTGGATTTATATGTTAAATTAATTGGGTTCATATTGTGATTTTTCTAAAACCATTAATACGAGCTAATTATGACATATAGCTACATATTCGCGTTCCTTTGACAAAAACATTTCCCCAAATATTTAACTTACACGAAATTAAATATAAATTGAAATATTTAAATTGAACTTTCCGATTGGAAAAATAGTATAAATTTGACTTGATATACAATCCACTTGATTTATTTTTCTTCGAAAAAGTTCACATTTCATTTCAAATCTAATCAGAAATATTTTCTATTTATATATACCAGATATTTTAAGTTAAAAATAAATAGATCACATGACTATTTTAAATTTCTTAAACTTTCAACTCAAAATTAATTGAAAATTAATATATTAGTTCTAATTTTTATATTTTTATTGATTTTTTATATTTTCGGTGAGTAATCCTAACAAATTTTCTTAAGATTAGGATTTATCAATCCATCTCAAATTAAATCTCAGTTTAGGATCAACTAGGTATGGGCGTTCGGATACCCGTTCGAGTACGGTTCGGGTCTTTCAGGTTTTCGGATTTTCGGGTCAGGCATATAAGATCCATTCAGGTATTTTATAATTTTGGTTCAGATTCTGTTGGGTTTCATTCGGGTTCAGTTCGGATTCGGGTATCCATAAAATCATAAAACAAAAATAAAAATTTGTTAATTTGAACAAAAATTTTGTTAATTGAGACAAATATAGCAAAAAAATTCGTATATTTCATTTATTTTAGGTATTTTAACTATTTTGGTCTAAAACTAATCAATATATTTGGGTTTGTAATTATAGTTTTAGATAATTATGTTATATTAAGTCTAAATATAATTAATATTTTTAATATATAATTGTAGTTCGGATATTTCAGGTACCCACTCGGTTCTCGGATCGGGTTCGGTTTCGGTTCTTCAGATATAGAGATTTAGGACTCATTCGAATATTTTGTAGGTTCGAATTTGGATTCGGTTCTTCTTTTTCGGTTTGGGTTCGGTTTGGTATTTCGGTTCTGGGTTTTGTTGCTATATTTGTCTCAATTTAACAACAACAACAAAATTGATTTACTTTAATTGATCAATGTGACTCTAATCGTTAATACCTTATTAAATTTTATGGACTTCCAAATCAAAATCAACTCATAATTAATAAATTTAACTTAATCTTTTATATATTATGTTGGTTCATTCACATTTTTGATCTGGGATTCAAAGAACTACCTCATGTAATTTTGATTTATGAAATGTGGGTGAATTGCATCCATTGTATTTTTTTTTCATTTTTTGTGCACTTTAATGCTTTTTATGTTTTATATCATTCTTGGAAGAAACGATAAATCATGTGCTTTTTGAATGCCCCCCTGCCATCCAGACTTGGGCGCTGTCCCAAATTCCAACAAATCCAGAAGTTTTTCCAATAGCAGCCCTCTACACGAATATGGATTACCTATTTTGGAGAATTCCGAAGGAGGGGAGAATGAATATATTTCCTTGGTTATTGTGGTACATTTGGAAAAGCAGGAATGAAATGGTTTATAAAAATATTGATCGGAGCCCTCAGGAAACAGTGAGATTGGCAGAAATGGAATTTGTAACATGGGGAGATGCCCATATGGCTGAGGACAACGAACAATCGATACAAACAAGAGACGGACAATCCTCACACAATGATTTGGCATTTAATGGTTTATGGTGTTTTGTGGATGGTTCTTGGAAGGAGGGGGATCAATGGTCGGGACAAGGATGGTATAGACGTTTTGAGAGAGATGAGAATGCTTTGATGGGGGCAATGAATATTAGAGCAAGTATATCCCCACTACATGCAGAATTCGAAGCCTTAGTGTGGGCTATGGAGTGCATGAAGTTTCATCAACATACCCACATCACATTCGCAACGGACTGTTCAGAATTGGTGAAGATAGTGTCAGAACCAGAAGAATGGCCAGCTTTCTCGAGTCACATAGAAGAGTTTCAAATACGCAGAGAGTTCTTCACAGATTTCAAAATCATCCATATACCGCGCACAAGTAATATGATGGCAGATAGATTGGCACGGAGTGCTCGTCTCAGACTGTCGCATACAGTCCATATTGGGCCGGAGCCACCAATCTGGATTAATGATATTTAGGTTTCGTTAGTGTTTTCTTGTTGACAAAAAAAAAAAAAATTATATGATAGTTGGAACAAATTACCTTTCATGTAGAGGTAAAAAGATTAAATAATTCAAATGATGGATAGAAATCACACGTTTCCCTTTTATCCATAGTTTTTTATTATTATTTTTTCTTTTATTTTATCTTTTTCTTTTTTACTTTACATTTATTTTCACCCCTCATTTTTGACGGTGGATAGGATGTCGTTAGTGAGGTTTCCGTCCATATAGACCGTCGGGATGGGGGTAATATCGTTCGATGTACCAGAATTCAAAAAAAAAAAATCGGACTTAATACGGATAATATATCCATCCCACCGTCCAAAAAATGAGAGGTGAAAATAAATGTAAAGTAAGAAAAAGAATGGAGGAGAAAAGAAAAAAACAATAAAAAGAATTGTTAGAAGGGAAATCGTGTGCTATCCGTGTCCATCATGAGCTATTCTTTCATGTGAGGGTAAGTGTGGTCTTTTGAAGTTGGGACCTACAAAAAAAAGATACAAAATTGTAAGCAAACATACAAAGATACAACTTGACTATTAAAAACTAAAAATATATAATGGATGCAATATTTCCATGAAATGTTATAAGATATACCTGAATATATTGCACCCAATGTATTTTATTAGAAAAGTAATAGCAATCTTGTATCTTTCTAAAACCTCTTGCATTTTTGTATTTTTTTTAGGTCTCAGCGCTAAAAAGATAACTTTATCATCACATACAAGAATAAGTCGCCGATGGATAGAGATATGTGTTATCCCTCCTATCTATTCTTTTTTCTCCCTTTCTTTTTCCCTTCATTGTCTTTCTTAGGGTGAATTGTATTAGAGAGGAAGAAGAAATGGGATGAGGAGAGGCTGAAGAAGCCGAGACTCAGTCCTAAACAAAGCAAGAGAAGAGTTCCACAAGTAAAGAGAGGTGGTTCTACAAGCAAGAAGAGAGTGTTACACAAGCAACACTCATAGATGAAGATGTGCAAAGTTGGGGCACACAGACACAGACACAGATGATCAATGTGCAAAGTTGGGGCAAGATCATCATGTGCAAAGTCAGGGCCAAACTTATGAAGTGCAAAGTTGGGGCACTCATACATTCAGACAATCAAGAATGTGCAAAGTTGGGGCCAAACAGATGTCTGTACAGAAACAGACTCAAGAAGAGTCACATGTGGAGTTATGGTCTGAACAAGAGTGAAGACCAGTCACTATCAGCCTTGGGAGCGTGATTCCCTCTCTCTCCAGACCTGCAACACGCCAAACAAGAGAGAGGAGAAGTCACTTTCAGCACAAGAAGACACAAGAGTTCAAATGAAAGAAGAAGATCCAACCATTGATTCAAATTCGGATTTCCCTCCTAAAGAATCAATGGCTGAGATTAAATGTCTTTGTTTATGAGTGTGTGACCTAATTGTATCTCTATTTAAAGGGCTCCTACGCCTCTTGTATCAATTTGCTAATTCACAAACCTTTCTAAGACTTCTTGTAACAAACAAAGTCTCTCTTCTTCTCTCTTCCCCTTTAGTTTTGTTCTTGCGGTTTCTTTCTTTAACTCTCATTGTGATCTTCAATAAGACACAATGTAGACTCATGTAAGAGCCTTGATGGGCTGCTAAGGCAGTCCCAAATCCACACTTGGATAGTTCTTCCATAACTAATCCAAGTGTGAGAGTCTCTCGGTTTTATAAGCTCTTACATAGTTTTTCTTTCTTTCTTCTTTTAGAACACCTCTTAGCTAATTACTGATTTGTATTCATTCTCATGAGTAAACATTCCTATGTGATGTTAAGCTCTTGGATATCATTTTCATATAGCTTAAGTGTTCATTGTCTTGAGGTAGAATAGCTTTCTTCTCTTTTAGAACCGCAAACCCTAGTTTTCTCTCTCTAAGCGGCTTAAGAACCCTAACCGTGTCTTAAGCCTCTTTCTTCATTCTACCTCATTCTCTAGAACCAGACTTGATATTAAGAGCTTCCTCATGGATGTCTCTTGAAATTCTAACAAATTGCACCTATTGTATCTTATTATTTTTTCTTACAGTTTTGTATGTTCTCAAATCTAATTGTAATCTTGTATCTTTTTGTCAGATTTTTGTGTTAAAAAGACGAAAATACCTCTATCCATCCCTTTTATTTTTTTATTTTATTTATTTTGCCTTTATTCTCTTTCTTACTTTATCTTTCTTTTTACCTTTCATTTCTTTGACGGTAGATAGCATGGCGGAGGTGAGGTTTCCGACCATATAAACCGCCAGAATGAAGATATAATCGGTCGATGTACGGGAATAAAAAAAATCGGAGTTAATACGGAAGTTTCGAGTGGACACTCTAGACTAAGTGTCCACAATATCGATCATTCGTGGACAGTACCATGATCATATTACATGCGAGACGCTTTCCATGGATAGAGGGTGGCCAAAGGAAATGTTTCTTTTGGATGGATAGTGGGCACAACAAACTTTGTGTCCACGTATTCACAATCAAGTGAACTCTTGACCCATGTACGTTATCCCCTAAAAAAGATTTTTCTATGATTCCTAGCCACACAAATAAACATCACATGTTAAATGCTTTCGATGGATATGGTGAACAATATCGACTATTCGTAGGCACTACCACGTTATCATCACATGCTAGATGGGTCTGATGGACAGAAGGTGACCAAGAGTTCACATGATGGTGAAATGTACTTAGTACCACAGTTTTAAAAGCTCAGGTGGACAATATCGACTATTCGTGGACACTACCTCAGTTTCGAGTGGATTATCTAGACTAGGTGTTCATAATATCGACCATTCGTGGACAGTACCACGATCATAATACATGCTAGACGCTCCTCATGGATAGAAGGTGGCCAAGGAAAATGTTGCTTTTGGATGGATAGTGGGTACAACAAACTTTGTGTCCACATATTCACAATCATGTGAACTCTTGAACCAGGTACGTTATCCCCTAAAAATATTTTTCTATGATTTCTAGCCACACAAATAAACATCACATGTTAAATGCTTTCGATGGATATGGTGGACAATATCGACTATTCGTAGACACTACCATGATTTCATCACATGTTAGACGGGTCTGATGGACAGAAGGTGACCAAGAGTTCACATGATCGTGAAATGTACCTAGTAAACACAGTTTTAAAAGCTCAGGTTGACAATATCGACTATTTGTGGACACTACCACGATTATATCACATGCTAGACGCTTCTGATGGATAATAGGTGGTCAAGAGTTCACATTATTATGAATACGTGGACACAAAGTACGTTGGGTCCACTATCCATCCAAAAAAGCAACATTTCACGGGCATTGTTCATCTGCGAGTACTGTTCATCCGTTGATTTAGAAAAAAAATAATTATAGAAGTTATAGTGTGAAACCTGACATCAATCTATAAAGTTACTTTTTGAAAGTGAGGACAATATAGTGTTTTTAACACACAAAAAGTGAAAAAAATATAAAAATGCAATAGGTTTTACAAAGATACAATTCTGCTATTATTTTTCAAAAAGATACATTGGATACAATTATTTCCTCTTTCTTACTTTACATTTTTCTTCACCCTTCATTTTTTTACGGTGGAGTTGGGGTTTCTGGCCATATAGACAGCTGGAATGGAGATATAATAGGCCGATGTACCAGAATTCAAAAACAAAAAAATTAGGGCTTAATACGAAAGTTTCGAGTGGACATTCTAGACTAGGTGTCCACAGTATGAGCTATTCGTGGATACTGTCACGTTCATATTACACGCTAGACGCGTCCAGTGGATAACAAGTGGCACGTGAAATGTTTCTTTTAGGTGGATATGGGGCTCGTTGTAATATGTATCCCCAATTCACATGATCGTGAATCATTGGACACAAAATACGTTTGGCCCACTTCTATCAAAAAGCAACATTTCGATTGACCACTTCATATCCATGATAAGCGACTTCCATGTGATATGATCGTGGTAGTGTCCATGAATAGCCGATATTATGGACACTCAGTCTAAACTGTCCGCTCGAAACTTTTGTATTATATCCAAATTATTTTTTCTGAATTCCGGTACATAGACCGATTATATTTCTATTTTGGCGGTCTATATGGCCAAAAACCTCACCTTCGACATCTTATCAACCGTCAAAAAAATAAAGGTGAACTAAAAGTAAAGTAAGAATGAATGAGAAAAAAAGAAAAAAAAAGAATAAAAAAAAAGAATAAATAGTTAGGTTAGAGTGAGAAATCGTGTCACTTATATCCGCCGAAAGAGTTATTTGATTTTCTTGCATATACACAAAAGGTAAATCTGTCTTTTTAACGCTATGACCCACAAAAAAATTATAAAATTACAATCAATTTTCAAAAAATACAAAACTGCAATAAAATTTTTAAAAAGATACAATATGTGCAATATACCCGATATACCTACCTTCAATCTCAAATTTTTATGACTACATTTGATTAATTTTTTTAAACTAAATTAGATGTGATCTAATTATTATTATATATTAGTTTTTGAGGTTATTAGACTTACTAGTGAAAGTGAATCCTAAAAACTACAAACGAAATTACATTTTCTTTATAAAAAATATTTTGATTATCCCAGAAAAACATTTTTGAGCGAGGTAAAATATACAGTGCCCAGTGGCGTATTGGAAATTCCTTTGCATGTAGAGCTTGAGCTGAGCCGAGTCGTTAGAGTAAGCCGAGCCATCAATTTCCTTTGAGTTTTGTTAAGAAGATTTTTTTATTTTTTTTCTCACTCGAGTTCCAGTGATACCGGAAGAAGCCTTGAGGTAACTGGGTATAGCCGGTGGACCCCTCAAATTGCAATCAAGGATACTGAATTTTTTGGGTTAACATTTCATTTACCCAAAAAACACCCAACAATATCTGCTAGACTTACTTAACCATGGTTACATTGTAACCCAAGCTGAGTTTATTTAAAGAGAGAGAAAGTGTGAAACCAAGCTTGTTCATATGGAAAACGAAGAACTCAATCTCTCTCTCCTCTCTCTCTCTGTAAATAGAATCTCCCCCATTGTCTTCATTTCTAGTTTTTCTCATTTCTCTTTTCCTTCAAAGTTTGCTCTTTTGTTGATGGGTTTATAAGATCATCAAGTACTAGATGCATTAATAAATTGAGAGTTGAAAAAGATCCTAATTTTGAAAGACCCTTTTTAGTGTTGTTTGATGATGAAGAGATTAAGCAGTTCGGATTCAGTGGGTTGTCTCATCTCTTTATGTCCCTCATCTTCTACAGGTTTTTAATCTCAACCATTTCTTTTAGCTAAATCTCTAACAAGCTCTTAATTTCATAACGTTTACCATAAATTTTCCAATTTGGCAAACAGATGAGCATAGTCCGAGAAGATACGGGAAAGAATTTCAGTCGATGCTTGAAGGTTACGAGGAAGAAGAAGAAGGCATAATTGAGGAAAGAGGCCAAACCCGTTTATCTGAGAAGAAGAGACGGTTAAGCATTAACCAAGTTAAAGCCTTGGAGAAGAATTTCGAGTTAGAGAACAAGCTTGAACCTGAGAGGAAAGTGAAATTAGCTCAAGAACTTGGTCTTCAACCTCGTCAAGTAGCTGTTTGGTTTCAGAACCGCCGTGCACGGTGGAAGACAAAACAGCTTGAGAAAGATTACGGTGTTCTTAAAACCCAGTACGATTCACTCCGTCGTAACTTTGATTCCCTCCGTAGTGACAATGAATCTCTTCTTCAAGAGGTACAAAAATTCAAAACTATTTTGCTTAAAGATTGAAACTTTTTGTTGACAGGAATATGGGTTCTTCAGGATCACTTGAGATCTGGATTGCAAAAATTGAGGAGTTATTTTGTGTGTTTGATGCAGATTAGTAAACTAAAATCTAAGCTTAAAGGAGAAGAAGAAGAAGTAGAAGAGGAAGAGAACAACGCCGCGACGATGGAGAGTGATATTTCTGTCAAGGAAGAAGAAGTTTCGTTACCTGAAAATATCACAGAACCGCCATCATCTCCTCCACAGCTTCTAGAACATTCGGACAGTTTCAATTACCGGAGTTTTACCGATCTACGGGATCTCCTTCCATTAAAGGCTGAAGCTTCTTCCTTTGCCGTCGTTGGATCGTCTGATAGCAGTGAGTCGAGCGCTGTGTTAAACGACGAAAGTAGCTCTAACGTTCCGGTAGCTCCGATGACGGTTCCTGGTGATAATTTCTTCCAGTTTGTGAAAATGGAACAAACAGATGATCACGACGACTTCCTGAGTGGAGAAGAAGCTTGCGGATTTTTCTCCGATGAACAACCGCCTTCTCTACACTGGTACTCCACTGTTGATCATTGGACTTGAAGCTTTAAACGCCGAAAGAGATTTTGGATTGGATTAAAATGTTCTGTTTGTTTTTTCTTCTGTGGATTCGATGGAAAATATAAAAAGGGAGGGCAGATGGAAATAACGGTAAAATGGAAGGGTGAATGGGAAAATAAGGAAGGTTAAATCTGGGCGGGAAATAATTGATTAGGGTGAATTTGTAATTATGCTTTCTCGGGCATTTCGTGCACTTCTTGTAATTAAAGATCATGAGAATTGAGAAGGGAAAAATAAGTTCAAAGGGTAAAATTCAACATGGAATCTTTTAACTAAAATCGACCCCTTTTAACTAAAATTCAACATGGAATCTTTTAATTTCTATTTTAGTTCGGTTTGTTTATCTATATATCAATTTATGATCCGACAAATACCTAGTTCTCTCTCAAATCAGTGGATATTGTGAATAGTAATTTTACGAGTTTGGCGTTTTTCTGGGCGATTGTTGCTGGTTTTGGCCTCGCTATCGTCGTCCAGTCAACTCTTCCTTCTTTTTTTCTGTGATCGGTCACCTCATTCTTGTTCTCGGAAGTGTGTGTGGAGTTTTGTTGGTCGTCGTCGACAGTGGCTCAGTTTCTTCCCTCTCGATGTCTCCTTGTGCTTCGTCGTGGTGTCGTGGTTTCGTCTTGGTGTTGCGGTGGGATTTGGTATATGTCGGTGTTTTGGAGTTGCTCGAGATTCAATGTTTTTATGGCCTTCCTCCTCTTTGTTTTTTAGTCTCTGGTCATTTTGCTTCAGTCCGGTGAGGATGCGTGCTCGTTCTGCTTTGATTTATTTTTAGAAATGTGTGTTAGTCTTCGCCTGTTGCTAGCACGGTTTGTCGTGCTGGTGATGGGTTCATTGAGCTTGTGTGGTGTAGACTGTCGGTTGTGTCCAAGTTGTGTGTGTTGATCCATGACCTCAACGGCTAAGAAGGCGACTCACTTTTGGGTGTGACGATCCCAGGTTTGGCTGGGGTTTGAGGCGTGTCATGGTGTGTTGATGCGTTTCTCGGTTTAAGCCGGTTTGTGGTTTGTTTGTGCGCGTTCCTCCTCATCTTGGCTCTAGCAATCACGATATGTAGGTTTTTATCGGTGATGTCATTTCTGATTCTTTTGTTATGGCCATTGCGAGTGTGTTTTCCATTATTTCGGTGGTTTGGGCTTTTGTTTTATCTCATCCGCTTCTATTCAAGTATTTCTTTGGTTCAAAGTGTGTTTGTAGCATCATAGCTTGCAGATTTTTGGTTTGTTGTCGAGTTTGTTGTGAGCTCTTTCTAATCAGATTTCTTTCTGGTTTTATCTTAATATCGGTGTTCTTCAGTTGGTAAGGCTTCTGGTTTCTCCAAATATGTTGTAATTTGGGTTTAGTTTAGGGCTTATATCTAGGTGTTTATCGAGCGCATAGGAATGCGTTGCAACCATATAGTGGATCTAGTAGCAGGTCCTTCTTTTTGGGTTATGAAGTCTTGGTTCTTTGGATCTGGTAGAGAGTTTCTCTCAGTAGATGTTCATGAAGCTAATGTTAACGTTTAGTGGTCCGTGAGCAACAACGATAAATCTCTTTCAAAGATCTTCCTACGGGTCAAGAATTGCAAGTTTGGTTGTTATTGGTAGGTTTTGATTTTGATTGAAGTTACATAGTTTAGTTGTATGATGTTTAGTTTCCTTTTCATAAGGCTTTCTTATGGGAAATTTTATTTTTCCATCGATTCTAGTTTTTTAGGGAATATAAAGTTATTATGGCGGTTTAGTTTTCTTTTTTTGGCTTAGTTTTTGGAGTGTTCATTTTTTTTTGCCGGCTTATGTATTTCATCCTTGTATTTTATTATGTTTAATCAATATAATTTAGATGGAAAAAATATCGGTTTATAATCGAGAATATTATACCACGATAACATTATAAAAATTACTAAACCTCGAAAGAACAAGTTTTATCTTCTCGATATGCGTGTATGAGAGATTTTTCGAGAGATCGCCAGTTTCGTTCCTTCGTTTGGCGGTAGGCATCTCACCTGTATGTTTTCTTCCCCACCAGAGGTCTTCTTGTCATCATGACGGATTCGCCATTTGCAGTGGTAGATCAGAAAAATTTGCTTCAGATCCTAGATCTTGATAAGTCTGCTTCAATCGTCGTTGAAATCCCAGTAGCTTCATCTAGGATCTCCGTCGTACGCCAATAGATTCAAAGCATCACTTACAAATCTTAGAAATATTTCATCTCCGACAGTGATTGAAGATGGTCTTCATGTTGTTTAGGCGCCGGCGATGGTTCTTCTGGAAACTGAAAACTAATGGTAGGGCTACATAGTGACTCAATTTCATGGGATTTTATCTCTTCTGGTAAAAAAATACTTCGATTTGAATCGTGATGAGGAAAGTTTAATAACATAACTATTAGAAAAAAAACTCAAGTACTTCTTGTCTCATTTTGGTTCTGTGTGTGGCTATTAGGGAATGGGTTCTGCAAGTTAGGTATTGTCAAGCAGGCAACTGCGCACTTTCAGTGTATCCTTGGTCATTGTATGGTTTACCCAAGATGCTGGAGCCGACAACAACTCCCACTTAGGCAGTGTTAAAAAATGTTTGACTCCAAATGTACTCTCTTGATGGAATTTGTGCCATCGCAAGTGCAATTGGATAGCCTTTGCATACATAGAAATAAAAGCTTGACCCTTATTATTTTGGGGATACCAAGGTTAAATTTGAGATAATGATTGATGTTGCGCTTCTAGACGTGATAATCGTGAGGGATGCTAAAGGAAATTCATTTCCGGTTAAGGTCGAATATCCCATGTTGCCACCAAAGTGTTGCAATTGTGGTAGGTTTAACCATTTGATTAATAGGTGCTCAAAACCTCTCAAGAAAAGAGAAAAAGAGAAAGCCTCGGTGTCAGTGGAAGTTTCTACAACGGAGATACTTTGGAGGATAATTATAAGGTTCGGGACATATCGATTTAAGAAACAAGTGAGAAGATTGAGACCAAGGTTCTGTTGTAAGTTGCTACGAAATCATCCGGGTTAGTGAATGTTACACCTCCTTTATCTCCTAAGGCTGATCATGAAGTAGTGTTGGTAACCTTGGGAATGTTTTTGTTTTATGTGTTCCAGCTCGAAAGAAAGCACGCCAGAAAGAGCGTCATCTTCTGCATAGGGAGGTAGATATGGATAACTTAGGTCGCAGTCAATTTGTTAGTGCTTTCCATCGGATTTGAGGATTTTTCTCGAAGAAGGTGAACAACCTTTGAAAGCCTCGGATTTCCCTTCACTTTTGTGTAAATATGAAGGTATTATGCTGGAATGTAAGAGGCTTTAATAGTCATTCTCGTCAAAGAGTTGTCAAGAAATGAATTAGGAAAAATAAATCTTTGGTTGGAGGTATTTTGGAAATGTATGTCAGTGAAGACAATGGGGGTAGCATAGTTTTGTCTGCCTTCCCTAATTGGAGGTGGGATAATAATTATAAATCTTCTGATGGTGGTAGGATATGGGTAGTATGAGACCCTTCCATTTCTGTTTTAACTATGAAGAAGTCGTCTCAACTAGTGTTCTGTGTTGTGTATGATCCTTCTACAAGAATCTCATTCTCAGTTTCTTTCTCGTATGCGTATAATACCGAGTTTAAATGTCGTATGTTATGGCAATAGATCACAGAGATCACGCATTACTCACCCGTGAGGTCTGGTCCTTGTTGTTAGTCGGTGATTTTAATCAAATTTTAAACGCCAATGAACATTACTCTACTATACCTTATGATTTGCCTCTAAGAGGAATGTAAAAATTTAGATATTGTTTAGAGTTAAACGAGCTAGTTGACATGGCGTCTATGGGTCTTCACTTCACTGGTCGAATGGTAGACCAGGGGATCCAATTACTCGGAAACTTGATCGAGCCTTAGTTTATGGAGAATGTTTGGCTACTTTTCGTATTCTTTGGATTGGTTTGACCCACCAAGATATTCAGACCACTCTCCTTGTCGTGGTAGCACAGACTCGGTAGTGGATATAAATAAAAATCCGCTCAAGTATTTCTAGTTCCTATTTTCACATCCAACCTTCAATATAAAGATGTTGGAGGCGTGGAGAAGCCCGATTGGATTTGGCTTAAGGATGTTCTTTTCAAGGAAGAGATTGAAAGAAACAAAGGCTTGTTGTAGGTGGTTGAATAGGGAGGGATTTGGTAATATTCAACATAAAAAGGATGCTCTAGAGGTCTTGGAATCAATTCAGACAGAGTTATTATCTCATCCTTATGATGGATTGTTTCGGGGAGAGTTTGTGGCTAAGCAGAAGTGGAATTTCTTTGCTAGTGCACATGAGTCTTTTTATATGCAAAAATCAAGAGTGAGATACATTAGCTTGGGAAATGTGAATATTGCCTTCTTCCATAAGGTTATATTGGCTCTTTTCACTAAGAATGTTATAAAATATCTTGTTGATGCTCAAGGTAGTATGATTGATGATGTTGCTCATGATAAGGATATGCCTATCACTTACTTTCATAACTTGTACGGTACTGAGGATAGAGGAGTTCAGCTAGAACGATTGAACATATTAAGCAGCTTCATCCGTTTATGTGTTCTTCGGACTTGGCCTCTCAATTGATTGTTATTCCTTCAGATCAAGAGATTGTTCAGACTTTGTTTCGTAGGCCAAAGAATAAGTCTCGGGTCTGTTTGGGTTTACAATGGAGTTTTTTTTTGTAGAGGTTTGGGAAGTAGTTGGCCCGGAAACAGTTGATGCGGTTAGATATTTTGTAGACTAGTTATATTGTAAAGCGAAGCAATGCCACAAACATTTCTCTATTACCGAAAACTCATGGAGTTGATCAGTTATCTCAGTTTAGACCGGTCTCTCTATGTACAAAATCATTTCGAGGATCATTAAGAAGAGACTAAAGTTGTTCATTGCAGTGGCTTTTCAAGGCAACCAAATGGGCCTCAGAGCTATTGGCAAATTTTCATGCTCAATGAGAGATTACTAGAGGATTTTTTCAAAATTTACTATCAAAAGCATTTGGCAACTTGAATTGGGAGTTTTTGAGAAATATCCTCAAGGCGTTAGGTCTTCTGAGTGTATTCATCTCTTGGATTAAGGAGTGCATCTCAACTACGACTTTCAATGGAGAGATGATTGGATACTTTGAAGGAAAGAAAGGAGTTAGATAAGGTGACCCTATCTCATCTCTGTTATTTGTGTTAGTTATGGATATGCTCTCTGAAAAAATAGACAAAGGAGAAATGGAAGGATTTTTTCATACTCATCCTTTGGGGATGCTCCTCATGTCACACATTTGAGCTTTGTAGATAATGTACTAGTGTTATTTGAAGGGTCTGAATCTTCTCTCACCGGTGGGATTGACATCTTGGACGATCTTAAAGTGTGTTCGGTTCTTAGAATTAACAGATAGAAAACGGCCTTGGTTTTAGATGGAGGAAACTTGCAAATGATATAGGGGATAGCTTCTCGATTTGGACTAAAGGAGTGGTCATTTCCTGTTTGATATCTCAGTCTACCTCTTACCTCAAAGAAGATGAAAAAGCATGACATCAATCTTTGGTGGATAATTTCTCAACGGTTTTCCTCAAGGACACACATGTTTATCTCATTCGCAGGGAAACTGCAACTTATTTGATCGGTTATCTACTCCACAGTTTCTTTCTGGGCGTCTTTCTTTATCGTCCCAAAGAAGTGCCTCGAAGAGATCAAATTTTTTTGCAATGGATTATTGTGGAAAGGAGTAGCATGCTCGGCGAGAGGAGAAAAGGTCATGTGGGATTATGTTTGTTCCTAAGCAGTCTGGCGGTGTTTGCTTAAGAAAACTATCAGTTTGGAATAAGTTATCTGCCTTAAGATTATTTGGTTGATTATTTCGTCCGGAGGTTCGTTGTGAGTCTCTTGGATGAGAAGGAATTTGATTGGTGGTTCAAGTCTTTTGCAGTTAGAGGCTCCGACTATTGGCAACTGGATTTGGAAAAGTCTGTGTAAGTTGCACCCTCTAGCTCGCACGTTTGTTTTATGCGATATAGGCTTAGGAGAATCAGCGGATTTTTGGTTTGATGACTGGAAGGGTTTGGTCCTCTAATGGAGATCATATGGACTAATGGTTCGATAGTTTCAAGTTTACCAGTTAACTCGATGGCTTCAGACGCAACTCGTGATGGTGAATGGTGGTTGGCTCGTAATAGAAGCCGGAAATCTATAATTAAGTTTTGCAATGATTACTTGTTTCCATCGACGATTGTGATCATAGGTGGACCGGACTACTATTTTAAATGGAGAACCAGTGACAATGTTCCAACTGAAAGTTTCTCTTCTTCTAAGGTTTGTCATTTCATCAATCCTCTATGGGTAGAAATTGATTGGTGTAATTCAGTTTGGTCCTTCGGGAGAATACCAAAATATAGCTTCATTACTTGGTTCACATCTAGAAATTGGTTAACTACTCATGAGAGGATGAGATTGTGGGGATTATATGTTCCATATAGCCTTGTCTTCTTTGCAATTCCTCAGTTGAAACACGCCAACACTTGTTCTTCGATTGTGCCTTCGATGTGGAGGTGTGGTATTTCTTCTCCTTTAAGCTCCAAGTTTATCGTCCTTCTTTGTTTGATATTGGACTTAGATGGCTGAAAGACCACCCCGAGACAAGGATACGGTACTTATTTTGAAGCTCACGTAGCAAGCGTCAGTGTATTTGATCTGGAGAAAATACAATGCGGATACACTCCTCTATAATGCGGTTGGCAAGTGGTTTTATTGAAGATATCAAACAATGTATAGATGTCGACTCATTCCAATCTCAAGAGTTGAAAGTGATTCCATTAACTCGGTTTCTTACTTACAAACATGACTCTTTGTTTTTGTTCTCATAGTGTAAGCTCTTGGTTTGCTTGTGTGGCTCCTATTCCTCTTTGGTTATGTTTGTAGTCTTTTGACTGATATGTTGTATTAACACATACTTATGAATAATAGATAATTAAAAAAAAATCAAAACTACTAAACATTTTGTTATATTACCAATTTGTGTTGTGATATAAAATGTAATATGTTAAATATTAAAAATTAAATAATATTATAGTTTCTAAACTTTTTCTTTTTAAATCATTTGGATTATTATTTTATAGAAAAACAACTAGAATAATTTTATATGTTTTATTAGAATCCACCATTAACAGAATTTACTACCACAATATTTACAATAGACAATTGTGTATTTAATATATGTAACCATAGTGAGGAACATATTGAAATTTAGAGCTCTCTTGTAGACAAAGAAAATTAAAAATTGTGTTGCTTTTCCAGGGTCAGGTGGCTTCGCCAACGTCATTTTTGAGAAACGGCTTTCTTCCTTCTTGTATTTTCCCTTCTACTTGTCATGTTCTTCTAGTGTAGTTTCGTTACTCTTCGGAGATTCTAAGCTCCCGGCCGTGGCAGCGTAGCAGTGACTTATGGCGGATCTTGAGTTCTTAATTAGGCTTTCCATATCAGATATGTGACTGAGTTTAGTGGTAGTGTCCTCATGTTTTCCTTCTTGTTATTTTGGAGATCCACAGTGTAACTAAGGTTTTGGAAACAACGACGCATATCTCGTTGAAGTGGTTTCTGGTAAAGAGGCAAATCTCTAGAGAGGCTTTCAATGCAAAAACCGCTAGAAGTCTGTTTCTCATATTTGTTTAGTTTTGAGGACAACGACAGATTTAGTTGGAGATTTTTCAGCGGAGGTGAGGCTTGTATTGATCTTTTCTACCACTCACTTTGGTGACTCAACTTCTCTTCTTGTGTCATAATTTTATAAATTTTGTTCTTATTTTCATGCCTGAAATTCCCTTGCAGTGATATTTTGGTTAGGCGGTTCTTCTCCTCTTCCTCTCGGTCGTTCTCTCTAATTTTTTTCAAGTTTTGTTCTTTTGAAAGTGGTGTTTTCGTTTTCAGCTCAAGTCTTGGTGGATCCACTAGTGGGAATTTTCTTTAGTCCATGAGGTGGTACTATTCGGCGCATTTGACAACCATTGTTTCTACATTTTATATATCATGTTTTCGTTATAGGTCCAATAAACCGATTCTAAAATAGGTCTCGGTTCAAAGCGGTTTATTTTCAGTTTAGTCATTTTAATTTTAAAGTTGTATTGTATGTTTATAAAAACAAAAATTAATAAATATAAAAGCCTTTTTTAAAAAGAAAACATATGCCACTACAACAAATTGTTATGACTGTCTCCATTAATCTATAAAAACTTTACATATTATGGAAACTAAATTTCATATCTCCTAATGTAAAATAATTAACTAATTATCCAGTCAATCACTTGATAAAACAAATATCACGTTTTCTAAGTTAAGTATTTTTATTATCTTTCCAACTATTTTGATTTGGATTTATATTACAGTTCTCATAAAGATAAGTTTGTTTTAATCAACGTTAATTTTATATCAAATTCGAGTATGTTGAAAGGTAGTAATAGTTTTTAGCAATATATAAAAATAGTATAAGATGATAGTATAATCGGTTATATTTTTATTAATGAGAGATTATGGTACGATAAACAATTTTATAGCAAATATATTACACTAAAACTACAAATATAGAAGAAAACATTTTTAATTAGTTGATCACTTTAAAAATATGCACTTTCATTTCTCTCAATTTGTTCTCGATCTTTTTTAAAAACAATATCTACACTTTTCGCCGCTTTATATCGGTTATGATGGCTTACTTAGTATCAAAATCTAGTTCGTTTTTGTTTGTAGTTTGTCATTTTTGTTGCATAGAACCTCTGAGCGGCGGCATTACTTTAGAAATGAATATATCTTATGGCTTGGAGGCGGGTGGCAGGTAATTTTAGAGAACTCCAAGTTATTTTGTTTGGCTTTTGTTTCTCGACGAGGACGTTTTGCTAGTTGCGTGTACTAAAACACACTCGCTCCGGTTTTAACTATTTGACTTTCTAGATTCTTTTTAAAACTAGATGATGTTTCAATTTTCTATATAAAATTTATTAATTTTATGTTTTATAATCAATTATATTATGCAGTTTGTTTTATTATTGGTTAAAATATATTTTTATATATATCTAATAATGTTTTTGTTTAGAAAAAAAAAATTATATATATATATATATATATATATATATATATATTCTTAATTTGGTGATAGTATGATGAAACTTAGTGTTTCAATCTCCATATGTATGTGATAAATTTCTGATTTTATGTTGCCAAAACATGTTTTTCCAGAATGATGCAATTAGTTGTCTCTGTAAGTCATGGACCAAAAAAGTGTCTCTGTAAATCTTATATTTTTTTTAACCGTCGAGTTTTCATCAATATGAACTATATCAATTTTATTTTTAGTTCTTTGATGAGCTTTTCTGTATTTGTAGTATTTTTCCTCTTCCGATAAACTATTTCGTTACGATATATAACGATTTTCTGATGGAAATTCCGCATAGAGAAGCTGTCCACCGGGTTTCACCCCCGAGAAATAGTTTTTTGAAGTCTAGTTTACCCACCCCGTGAAAACAACATTGTTTAAAATATAAGAAACATAAGATATTAAAAAGACACCATTTTATTCATTTAATATCCATGTTAACATTTTATAGAGTGTCGAGCTTAAGTGTCTTTGTATGATTATCATTTAAACGTTATCATTAGGTCCGCCGTTACAAATTTTATTTTATTCAGATTTGAATTGTCTCGTCTTCTCTTGGTGTTTGCTATGACATTTTTTTAAATTGCCAAAATTTGTTTGCTCAAATCACTCAAATGCATTGGCGGAATTTTGGTGGAGTTCATATAAACATCATCGCACGAGCGGGTTGCCTAAGAGAAAATGTGGTTATCAAAGCAGCTTGGAGGTATCAGATTTAAGGACTCTGAAGCCTTTAATCAAGTTATGATTGCTAAGCAAGCGTGGAAAATTTTAATGGATTTGAATTCTCTTCTAGGTCGTTTTCTCAATAGGAGATATTTCCCCAACTCGAAATTTTTGAATGCACAGTTTGGGGATAGGCCATCCTTTGGTTGGCGAAGAATTTGTTTTGGTATAGAGCTTCTTGTAAAGGGATTAAAGCTTTGTCTATGAGATGGAAAGAAGGTGAGATTGTGGTTGGACAAATGGATTGACGATGAGGTGGAAGGTCTAAGGGCTTCATGTATCAAAAACTACATGTTTGATGTCAATTTGTTCCAAATGATTTCCAGTCCCTGTTGAGAAACCAACCAGTGTTCAAGACCTGATTTCTGGTCGTGGAATTTGAATAAAAATGAAATCTATTAGGTTAAGTCTGACTATTGGTTGGCTAACAAGGAAAAGAACAGTGATAAGGTCCGAAAAGAGCATGTTTGAAAAAATTTAACATTGCCAAAGATCAAGGTGTTTTTTATCGAAGGCTCTTAGTGATGCTCTATAGGTTGCGAATTTGTTGAATTCTATAGAGATGAAGATAGATGATCGGTGTCATATTTGTGGCTGGAATGGTGAATCTATTAATCAAATTTTGTTCAGTTGTACGGTAGCCTGTCAAGTTTGGGCTCTCTCTGTTTTTCTTATGAGCTCCGACACCTATGCATTTTGCACCTTCTAACATCAACTTTCAATTACTCGGTAAAATGTTAAGATCTCAGTAACTATTAAAAGATTATGGTTGTGGGTGTTCTGGTATATTTGAAAAATCGAGTTGGGTTTTTTTTGAAGGGCTCGATTTTCTTCTGTGGAGGTGGGAATCAAGGTGAGGGAGGATTAAATTGGTTTTCTTTCGGATTTTTAGTGTTCTTTTGAAGTTTGATTTTTAAGACGTTTAAGTTGAAGATTTACTAAAGAAGTTTTTGTTTATGAGAATGTGGATGTATGGTGTAGAATTGAATAGTTGTGTTAACGATTGCAAAATACGGGGCGTTACTGTAACACATGTAACCGAGGATCCTGGATAAGACCTTTTGGCTTTCTAAGAGAATATCCACATTCTCGTGAACCACAGTCATAATCCAAAAAATACACACTTTAAATTCATAAACGGTCTATAAAACAAACTCGAAGTCTAACAAGACAAAATCCAAAACCAAATCATCTTAAGAAAACCGAATTAATAGCATTAGTCTTAAACAATGAAATGAAACTTAAAATAATACCGCTTTGCGAAGACATAGCACCGTGCCTTACCGTCTACTTCGTCCTCTTCGCCCCGAAAGGCACTCGATTAATCAGGACATCTAACTCAATTAATCAGATTTACCGCACCAATCCTCTTGATTATCAAAAACAGCCCTATGTACATCGGCCTCAGCTTTTTCAACTTTCATTTTGGATCGTTTCCCCCAATAAGTTCTCAACTTGAGATACACTGAAATGCCTTCTGCGAACTCTAATTCCTTGCAACGCTCGTTCGCATAACTCTTTTGACGGCCGTGGGCGTGCTTTAGCCTCTCCTTGAGAAATTCCACTTGCTATATTGTCTATTGAATTATTTCCGGTTCTAGGTAATATTGTCTATTGAATTATTTACGGTTCTAGGTCACATCTCTCCCCACCCCGGTCCAGCATAAGGGGGTCCTGCAAGGTCTACCATAGGGAGCCTTATATGGAGACATTCATATGCTCAAGTGTTAACTGTTGTTGTATGCAAACTCAAACAACGGTAGATAATTCACCTACTTGCCTTCCCAATCCATCACACACGCTCTTAGAATATCCTCTAAGGTCTGGATGGTCCCCTCAGACTTCCCATCGGTTTGCGGATGATATGTCGTACTGAGAAGCACTCTTTTCCACATAGCTTTCTGAAATACTTTTAAGAAGATAAAAGTGAACTTTGGATCTCTGTCGACATGATACTGATTGGCGTCCCACACAACTTTATGATGCAATCCACATACTTCTAGGCTAGAACCTCAGTTCCTTCTATTTTCCTAATCGCTAGAAAATGTGCAGATTTTGTAAGTTGATCCACGATTGCCCAAATTGCATCCTTCTTTAATTCTTACCTCGTATGCCAGTAATGAAATCAATCGTTACCATATCCTATTTCCATTATGGTAAGGGCAACCCTTGCAGTAATCCACTGGGAGCTTTCTTTTCTGCCTTCACTAACTGACATGTCTGACACGGCAAAACCCAAGTAGCAACATCCTTTTTCACCTTATCCTGATTGTAGTACCGCTTTAGATCTTGATACATCTTGGTGCTCCCCCGGATGTATCGAAAATTGTGACTGGTGAGCCTGCCTCAAAACCTAATCTCTTAACTCCTTTATGCTCGGCACATAAACTCGGTTCTTGAACAAGAACGTGCCATTGGTAGATGTGCAATACCCAACCACTTCCTTTTCGACCAAGTACGCAGGGTTTTGTCCTGCTGCTCGGCTCTCTTGATTTTCCATAATAGGTCATCTTGATTCAAAACTTCTAGCCCAGTGACACCTTCTTCAACGGTGGTGGCACACAAGCGCACGCTTACTAACGTCCCTGCTAACTCATGCACCTATTTGGTTTTCGAGAAAACGGTTCTTATTATGCTTAAGGCATCAGCCACATAGTTAGCCTTCCTAGGGTTATACTCGATCTCAATATCATAATCCGCCAAAAATTCAACCCATCTCCGCTTCCTCAGATTCAGCTCTCCTTGAGTGGATATATACTTCACACTCTTATGTCGTAAATATCTGCACCTTCTCTCCGTACAAATAAGCATGCGATATCTTGATAGAAAAAACTACTTCTTCTATCTCCAAATCGTGGGTGGGGTAATTAACCTCATGCTTCTTTAAATGTCTTGATGCATAACCTAGAACATTCTACTCCTGCATCAGGAAACATCCCAACCCAACTCCTGAAGCGTCCGTGTATACTATGAACAACATTCTCAGGCGCGGTAGTGCTAAAAATGGAGCTTGAGTTAAGTGTTCTTTTAATCTCTCAAAACTCTTGGCACACTTCTTCGTCCACACGAACTTAACGTCCTTTCATGTCAAGATTGTCAATGGCCTGGTCATACTAGTGAAGCCCTTCATGAAATTCTGATAGTATCCCTCCATCCCAATAAAACTACGAACCTCGGTCGCGCTCTTCGGTACCGGCAAGTTGGTGATATAAGCAACCTTTCTGGATCCACTTCTACTCCGGCTTCCGACATGTCTTAGGAAACCACTCTTCCTCTTCCATAAACTGCACTTTTTGAGCTTGGAAAACAACTTATGCTCCCTATCTTATCCAATAAAATATGGAGACGCCACTCGTGCTTCTCATTGCTCCTCCTTTCTCCTCTATTAGACAAGGATATCGTCGATAAAAACGATAACACACTTATCCAAGTACTCATGAAAGACATCATTCATCATCTTCATGAATGCAGTTGGAAGATTTATAAGTCCGAACGGCATTACCACGAACTCGTAGTGTCCATAACGTGTATGGAATGCCGTCTTCCAAATATCTCCCTCTTCTATCGAAATATGTTGATACTTTGAAGTAAGGATCGATCTTGGAGAACTAAGAGGCACCTTTCAATTGGTCCAATAACTCATCGATTCTAGGCAACGTGTACTTATTCTTGATGGTCACCTTGTTCATGCCACTGTAATCAATACAAAATTTGAGGCGCCCGTCCTTCTTTTTTACAAATAGGACATGTGCACCCCCAAGGCGAACTACTTAGCCAGATGAACCTTTTTCTGACAAGTCCTCTAGCTTCTTATTCAACTCAACCATCTCTTATGGTGTTTAACGATAGGGTGTCGTTAACATGGGCGCCATCCCGAGTTCCAGCTCTATTTTAAAAGCATCATTTCGTGATGGTGGCGATCATTGCAAATGCACAAATACGTCCTTGTACTCCGCAGCTACCGGAATGGTATCCATGTTTGGAGCTTCCTCTTCCTTGGACATAGAGATGGTTTCTAGAAACGCGTCATTTCCTTTGATGGTCAAATCTTCTGCTTGCAACATGGATATGGTTGATATTCTCGCCCGGGTTTTCATTCCCTTGAAAACTATCATCCCCTCCTCTTGAGTAAATTGGGCGGTTTCCTTGGCGCAACCCGTTATGGCCCGGTGCTGAGTCAAGAAGACTTCATAGCGGCCCAACTCCATCTTCATCAGGTTCTCATGTAAGTGTACTACAGCCAAAAATACGTGAACCCCCTTGAAGACTCCCAATGTTGCCATTCGCTTCGATCCGGAGGACTCGACTCCGGTGGCTCCTGCGACAAACGTACCCCCGAAATTCCAGCAGCTCGATAGCTTTGGGCTAACAAAGATTTGTGTAGTTACCGCATCAAAAAGGTATGGGCGACTACTCTGAAACACTCCAACTCGGCTGCTGAGCCGGATGAGGTTCCTCCATCGATCACTAAGTGATCCAAAAGGCCCATTCCATTCTAATGTCCTATATGTTCCATTTACCAGAGTATACAATCATCATGCATAATAAAATAAGGCAAAAACTAGTATTTTATTAATATATCCAAGGTACTAATACAATAGTGTGTTTTGCACCTTAGACTATTAAATTTCTCAGTCCTAACTATCCAATCTAATCCACCACTCGTCTCTTCGGTCTTGTGTTCCGCGCTCCGAGGTCTGGTCATCTTTAGGATGAACCTCAAGTCCTGCATACGTAAATACATTAATAACCTAATAAGGCTTAGTTATATATCCATCGGTTCTATACACAAGTAATCCTAACAACACGTAACATTCCCTAACAATTCTAAGTTCCCTAGCCAAACCTAAGTCCCCACAAACAGCCGGTTCATAGAACCGGTCACGAACATTGTCAATGTCCTGTCCCACGAACCGTCGCTACTGTTTGCGGTAATACTGAGTACTACTCGGTCGCCCAGTCGTACGCATCCGGACTGATCGCCCCAATCATCTCCGCGGGTGCTCCCGGTCCGTGGTGATGGTCCGAAGTCCCTGATACAGTTTCTTAGACCTATCGGCGGATCGCTCGTGTACCACCCATGCGACCCTTACGGTCTTCATGCGGTCCATCTGCGTACCACCCTGAGTCGACCAATCCATACCCAAGAAGACTTCATAGCGGCCCAACTCCATCTTCATCAGGTTCTCATGTAATTCTACTACAGCCAAACATACGAGAACCCCTTGAAGACTCCCAAGGTTGCCATTCGCTTCGATCCGGAGGACTCGACTCCGGTGGCTCCTGCGAAAAACGTACCCCCGAAATTCCAGCAGCTCGATAACTTTGGGCTAACAAAGATTTCTGTAGTTACCGCATCAAAAAAGGTATGGGCGACTACTCTAAAACACTCCAACCCGGCTGCTGAGCCGGAGGAGGTTCCTCCATCGAGCACTAAGTGATCCAAAAGGCCCATTCCATTCTAATGTCCTATATGTTCCATTTATCTAAGTATACAATCATCATGCATAATAATATAAGGCAAAAACTGCTATTTCATTAATATATCCAAGGTACTGATACAATAGTGTGTTTTGCACCTTAGACTATTAAATTTCTCAGTCCTAACTATCCAATCTAATCCACCACTCGTCTCTTCGGTCTTGTGTTCCGCGCTCCGAGGTCTGGTCATCTTTAGGATGAACCTCAAGTCATGCATATGTAAATACATTAATAACCTAATAAGGCTTAGTTATATATCCATCGCTTCTATACACAAGTAACCCTAACAACACGTAACATTCCCTAACAATTCTAAGTTCCCTAGCCAAACCTAAGTCCCCACAAACAGCCGGTTCATAGAACCGATCACGAACATTGTCAATGTCCTGTCCCACGAACCGTCGCCACCGTTTGCGGTAATATTGAGTACTACTCGGTCGCCCAGTCATACGCATCCGAACTGATCGCCCCAATCATCTCCGCGGGTGCTCCCGGTCCGTGGTGATGGTCCGACGTCCCCGATACAGTTTATTGGACCTATCGGCGGATCGCTCGTGTACCGCCCATGTGACCCTTACGGTCTTCCTGCGGTCCATCTGCGTACCACCCTGGTCGTACCGCCACACGCCCACGATCGATCCATTGGTCGATCGTGCGGCTACAAGGACTTAAGCCGAGACTCTTAACCAATATTTTCCTATCATTCGATTCTAGATATTCCCTGAGAGAGAGAGAGAGAGAGAGAGAGAGAGAGAGAGAGAGAGAGAGAGAGAGAGAGAGAGACGATTCCGGCCAACCACAACCCAACCATCTATCCAACGTCATAGCCACGGTCGCGGTTCGGACAGCGGTCGGTACGCACCTTGTATGTGCCGGTCGTTTTGCCTTGATCCTTTGATGCACTTGGATACATGTCTGATCCTTATTGCGCCTCCTCTCACCTTTTCTTAACCTCACACGAGCACTCTTAATCTGCCGGATATCCTCTTCCAAGGATCCGAACAAAAACTCATTTCTTCTCTCAAGCCTTCATGCAATTTGTGAGTGTATTTTCTGGGAATTTTCCCTATGAAGAATGATTCTCAAAATCGCCAAAGAAGGATATTTATATGCCCTTTTCTCTCCAAAAACCGCCCCTAGACCGAAGTGTTGCCTTTGGTGGGCGAATGGACACCAATCCACTCGCACCCCTTCACCCATAACCACCATGGTCAGCTAGTGACACTAGCTGACCTTGACCACCAGCTGACCCCAACACATAACACTCCGACCAGCTGACCTAGCTGGCCAGCTCAACCATTCAGCTCACTCCAGCTGAACATTCCTTGTTCATCTCCTTCTCACTTAGCCAAGCTCTTTTGCTTACCGAACTTAGCCCCTTATTGACCATGGGAAACTCCAATTGATCTCCCTTGACCGTATGTCCGTTGTTCCGGTCCCATAATCCGTCTCACCGACCCTAGCATTGGTCGGGGATGTTACAAGTCTCCCCCTTGAAAGAGATTCATCCCCGAATCCGAATGGCGTTATCCTCGCTCAAACTGTTTAAACCGCTCTGGATAGTTTGGTTTCATTTTTCTCCTTTTTCCCATGTGATTTCCTTAATTCCATTGCAAATCCACTCAATATTGACCATTGGTACCACTTTCTTCCGTGTTGCTTTTTATGATCTATCCAAGACCCGTACTGTCTTGGCCTCGATTGTCAGATTCTCCTTGAGATCGCTAGGTATCTCAGGCACAATCACGTCTTTCTCTGTCAGGAACTTTCGGAGCTGAGATACATGGAACACATTGTTAAAAATATCCATATCGTTAAGAAGATCAAGCTTTTAAGCAACCATCCATACTCTCTCTAAGATGCAGAATGGTCCCAAATATCGTGGATCTAACTTTTCCCTTGAAGGTTATCATCTTAAGGTAGACCAGATCACCCACTGTGAACTCTATGTCTTTTCTCCTTTTGTATGCATAACTTTTTTGCATGTCTTAAACCTCTTTCATGTTGGCCTTTAGAAACCTAATTCGCTCTGTGGTTTCTTCTATGATGTCTGGCCCAATCAGAATCGTTTCCCCGACTTGCGTCAATCACATGAGTTTCTTGCAAGGTCGACCGTACAAGGATTCATATGGTGACATACTTATGTTTGCCTGAAAGCTGTTATTGTGAGAGAATTCAGCCAAGGGTAGGTACCTTTCCCAGGAGTTGCTCCAATGCAGAACGCACGTCCGTAACATGTCTTCCAATGTTTGTATGATCCTCTTTAACTGACCATCTGTCTGCGGGTGATATGATGTGCTCATGTGCACTATAGTACCCAAAGCTCTTTGGAAAGCTTTCCAAAAGTAGGAGGTGAAACCTTTGTCCCTATCTGATACTATATTTTCTGGAATTCCGTACAACCTTACAACCTCATTGATATACCGCTCCACAAGCTTATCAATCCCATATGTGTTCTTGATGGCCAGGAATTGCAGACTTGGTCAATCTGTCCACCACTACCCAAACTATGTCCCTCTTCAGTCTAGTTGTTCGCAACCCGGTTACAAAATCCATCGTGATGTGGTCGCCATTCCATTCCGGTGTGGGTAGACTTTGTAAAAGGCTGCTTCTCAACTGGTGTTCGGCCTTAACCAAATGACACGTAGGACACTTAGCCACCCACTCAGTCACGTCCCATTCCATACCGACCCAATGATAGTATTGTTTGAGGTCGTGGTACATCTTGGTCTGTCTGGGATGAATGAAAAACTTGGATTGATGTGCTTCTCTCAAGATCTCCTCCTTTAGCTCCTTAACGTCTGGTACACTGACATGTCCGTTAACCATGATTGTCCCGTTGTTGGGTAACTTGTACTCTGTGTTGTTGTGGACGGTGGCCTTATTCAACTCTACATCTTTTCCTTGTGCCAACCTCCCTCTAGTCAACAAATCTGCTTGGTCTGATGCCCCCAGTCCCAACAGCTCATCTCCCACGGTCAAAGCATTGAGATGCAAGGACCCGATCATCCTGACAAACTCTTCAGCATCCCATTCCACTGCTACCTCGGCTCTCTTCTTTCTCAATGCGTCGGCCACTACATTTTCCTTCCTGGGGTGGTAGGTAATGTCCACATCGTAGTCAGCCACTAACTCCATCCATCTTATTTGCCTCAAGTTCAACTCCGGCTGAGTAAAGATGTACTTAAAGCTCTTGTGGTCGGTAAGTATCTAAACATTGGCTCCATAGAGGTAAGATCGCCTAATCTTCAAGGCAAATACTACCGCAGCCATCTTCAGGTCATGGGTTGGGTAATTACCTTCATGCTTCTTCAAATGCCTTGCTGCATCAAAACGCACCCAAAGCCGGTAATATAAGCCTCCATATAAACCACATATGGTACCTCATTCTCCGGTAAGGCAAGGACGGGTGCCTTAGTCAATGCGTCTTTCAACTCCAATAAAATATCGGTATGATCCGTCCACTCAAACTTAACATCCTTCCCGGTTAGTCGAGTCATGGCATTGGCCTTGCTCGCAAACCCGTTGACGAACCTCTTGTAATAACCGGCCATCCCAAGAAAGCTTCGTACTTCCATGGCGTTCCTTGGTCTCGGCCACTCCTTAATGGATTTGATCTTCTCCGGAACAACCGATACTCCCTGGTCCGACACAATGTGTCCTAGGAAACCGATGCTCTTCTGTCAGAAGCTACACTTGATTAGCTTGGCATAGATATTTTGTTCCCTCAACTGTCCCATTACTCTCTTGAGATGATCATGATGCGTCTCTCGGTCCTTTGAATAAACAATAATGTCATCTATGAAGATGATCACAAACTCGTCCAGTCGTTCCCAAAAGATCTCATTCATCATCTTCATAAATGCAGCTGATGCATTTGTTTGTCAAAAGGGCATAACCATTAATTTGTAATATCCATACCGTGTCCGGAACGCCGTCCTACGTACATCTTCTGGTGCGATTGGGATATAATGGTAACCCGATGCTAAGTCTATCTTGGAAAAAATGGTTGCTCCCTTAAGCTGATCCAACAACTCATCAATCCAAGGCATACGGTACTTGTTCTTCACCTTGACATGGTTAATCCCTCGGTATTCGATGCATAACATGAAGCTCCCATCCTTCTTCTTTACAAAAAGGACTGGTGCCCCCATGGAGAACTACTTGGATTGATGAACCCTTTCTTCATTAGCTCCTCCAATTATTTCTGGCATTCAGCAATCTCGGCCGGTGCAATCCGATACGGTGCCTTAGAGAGTGGAGCGGTCTCGGGCTCGTGTTCAATCGTAAATGGGTCGGAACGATCAGGTGGTAAACATTTCAGGGCCGCGAACATATCTTTGAATTCCTTTCACGACCGGAATATCACCAATATCCATTCCTTTCCCGTCCTCGGTCATGGTCATAGTATCCAAGTCAGCCTCACACCCTTTCTCAAGCATCCTTCCCGCTTGGATTGTTGAGACTACCAAACTCCCAGAATTCAGCCTTACTCCTTGAAACTTGATCTTTCCTTCTGACCTTTCAAATCATACCCTTCCTTGGTGGCAATCGATTGTGGCCCGGTACTGACCGAGCCAATCCATGCCCAAGATCACCTCGTGATGTCTGAGCTCGATGACAATCAGATCAACCAGCATACTTATGCCTTTTATGGAAACGGGTATGTCCCGGACCAATTCCATTGCAGGCATCACTTTACCTCTGGCCGCGTTCACTCCAAAGCATCCACTTGTTCCATACGAAACAAGCCTCTCCCAATCATCTTCGGACTCAGAAAAATATGTGTCGCCCCAAAGTCGAACATAAGGTGTATCTCCACGCCTCCAATAGTGACGGTCCCTACATATTCACCCCAGAATGGTAAGTACTTAACTTTCAAATTCCCCATTCCATGCATTGTGGAAAGGAAACATGTAGAACATTTCATGTAGAATTCACAATCTACAACAAATCATGTTGAATATCATTGTAGAACAGATCATGTAGAATCTCACTGTAAAACATATCATGTCGAATTTCAATGTAGAACACAACATGTAGAATTTTCAATATAGAACACAACATGTAGAATCTTAATGTAGAACACAACATGTAGAATCTCAATGTATAACACAATATGTAGAATTTTTCAGTTTAGAACACAACATGTAGAATCTTAGGTTGGCGGCGTACCTGATTGCGTTGAAGGTGTTGGGAATGTCCTGAAATCTATTGTACTTGCTCTAAGTGATAGTTGTATTGTCGAGATGAGACAATCATATAATACTAGGTAGTCATAATGCTTTGCTAGAAGCCACTTATGATCAATGAGTTTAGAACTCATTGCTAGTGTTATGTGATCTTACAGGGTCACACACCTAAGCAAACTGGACGTTAAAGACGAGGTTGATCATTAATGTAATGATCTAGTGAATGCATATTTGATATGCATTCGATATCAATGTTCTGGGACTGCATCGATCGATGCATATAGTGCAACGATCGATGCACTCGCGGATTAATCAGATTAATTCGGTTAATCGTTGGTTAAATTCCGTCATGGTTTAAGTCGACATATATAAGATATATGGTCGACCTAAACTGATCCCGAACCTAATGCACAGCCACCAGAACTTGAATAGAAACCTCTGAAGAGATTGGATCTCTATAGGCACTAGCATCCATGCTGTTCAGTTTGTGTGCGTGTGGATACCAGTAGAGGCGCAGCATTTGAGGCGCTTTAGATCTCGATTATCTGCAAATCTTCCGCTGCTAATCACCAGGTAATTCTGAGATCCCAATGATTCAATTACATGAACCCTAGATCCTAGGCTTGGAATTCAGACCAGGATTGCCTAATTGGATTAGGATCTGCTAGAAATTCCTTCAGTGGTATCAGAGCTTTAGGGTTCCATTGAATCTGTAGCATGTTGATTAGATTGGTTGAATCTGGATCTCTGTATGATTGATACAAGCATGCTAAAACTCGTTTTGATCAAAGTAACCTAGTTTAGGGTTTTGTTCGAAAACGTTTTTGGGTTTTTCGCATGGTGTCGATCGATGCCAATCCGGCATCGATCGACACAGGGCGAAAACCCGAATAAAATTTAGGGATTTTCGCATGGTGTCGATCGATGTCAATCCGGCATCGATCGACACAGGGCGAAAACCCGAATAAAACTTATGTTTCGCCTAGTGTCGATCGACACAAGAGTTGTGTCGGTCGACACAAACCTCGCGAGATTGATAAATCGGTTCAATTGGATTGGACCGGTTATCGAGCTTGGTTAATGATGGTTAAACGCTAAGAATGGTTTATTGCGATTGGGTTGGTATCGACCGATGCTAATGTAGCATCGATCGACACCGACCGGTACTCAAAACTGGATCAATTGGATTGATCGGTTATCGCAGATTGGTTTTGGTTAATCTGCATCGATCGACACTAAAGTAGTGTCGGTCGACACCAGATTCGATGGTTCAGGTTATGGAACCTGAAGCCACAAAACCAAACCAAGACAAATCATTTAATTAGAAGAATTAAAACATAATAAAACTGAACATTTTATTATGTTTTGGATCGTTATATTCATCTGAGGAAACATTGTTTGAATATAATGCGAGTTTTCTTAATAGTTAAGACTTCTTATTTCTTGAACATCATAACTAAAACCTCCCTTGTTTTTCAGCTATGTCTAGCACAAACCTTCGTAACAATTTCTCCTTGCGATCCGTCCTTGAGAAGGACAAGTTAAATGGATCCAACTTTCTTGAATGGTATCGGAACTTGAGAATTGTTCTCAAACAGGAGAAAAAGGACTATGTCCTTGAGAAAGTTCTCCCCAAGAAGTACCGAGCCAATGCCTGGCAGTCAGAAAAGGATGCTTGGGATAAGCATTCTAATGATGCGGTGGATGTGAGTTGTCTCATGTTGGCTACCATGAACTCATAATTGCAGAAGCAATATGAGTACGTGGAGTCACCAAAAGAGATGATCACTGGCCTGAAAAGCATGTTTCAGGAGCAGGCACGAACTCAGAGATACCTGATGGTAAGGTCTCTGATTGAGTGCAAGCTACCAAAGGGCGAACCAGTTAGTCCTCATGTCATTAAGATGATGGGTTATATTGATAACCTGGGGAAACTGGACTGTCCCATTAGCCAAGAGTTGGCTACTGACATCATTCTGCAGTCACTGCCGTCAAGCTATGATCAATTTGTTATGAACTATAACATGAACAACTTGACGAAGACGTTGACTGAATTGCATGGGATGCTTAAGACTGCTGAACCTAACATCAAGAAGGACACCCCAAATGTCCTTATGGTACAAAAGGGTAAAAAGTTTAAGAAACTTGGTAAGAACAAAGGTGATGGCAAGACGAGCTCGATTGTGAATCCAAGCGAGTCTGGCCATGCTCCTAAGGTTAAAACCAGTCCTTTCGAAGATGTTAAGTGCCGTTATTGTAATGGTTATGGGCATTTGAAAAGAAACTGCAATAAATTCTTGGAAGATTATGAGAAGCTGAAGAAGACGTACGAGACTTCTTCTTCAGGTATTATGTTATAGAAGTAAAAGTTACTTATAATAGTCCTACTTATTGGGTATTTGATACCAGTTGTGGTACTCATATTTTGTGAAAATGTGCAGGGCCTGAGCAAAAGTAGGATTATGGAGAAAAGACAAGTGGATCTCTGCGTGGGAAATGGAGCAAGAGTTGCTGCATTAGCCGTAGGAGTATTTCATTTGCTTTCTTTTATGGCATGTTTTGAACTTAAAACTGCTACTATGTACCTGCTATGAGCAGAAAGATTATTTCTATTCCTTGTTTGGATATGGAAGGATATCAGTTTTCAAATTAAGAATAAGTGTTATTCATTTGATTACAGTGATATATTTTATAGTAGCAATCCATTAGAGAATGGACTTTATGTTCTAAACCAGAATGTGCCTAACTATAACATTAATACCAAGAGATTCAAGTCAAATGATACGAATCAAACTTCTCTCTGGCATTGTCGTTTTGGGCCACGTAAATGATAAATAGATTCAGAAGCTCCATAGTGATGGGATTTTGGGCTCATCTGATTATGAATCACAATGAGTAAAGTGAATCTTGTTTATTGGGTAAAATGACGAAGGCCCCTTTCAGCAAAGGTAGCAACGATCGACACAAACGATGTGTCGGTCGATACAGGTTGCGAACGAACAAAATGAAAGGGCCAGAGGCTTATTGGGCTTTATACATACGGATGTATATGGGCCGATGAGCACTAGTGCTAGAGGAAAATTTTCAGTGCTTCATTACCTTTACTGATATTTTCAGAAGGTACGGTTATGCCTTATTTATAAGGCATAAGTCAGAATCTTTGAAAAGTTCAAAGAGTTCCAAAATGAAGTACAGAATCAATTTGGCAAAGGTATTAAACCTCTACGATGAGATCATGGAGGTGAATACTTAGGTCAAGAATTTAGTGATCATCTGAGAGATTGTGAAAGTGTTTCACAATTCACTCCTCCTGTATCGGACTTTATTAGATATGGTTCGATCAATGATGAGTCACTTAGATCTTCCATTATCTTTCTAAGAATACGCTCTAAAATGTCTGAGTTTACTTTAAATAGAGTTCCATCAAAAATCAGTTACAGAGATACCACATGAGATGTGGAATGTAAATGTTTCTGATTTATCCATCATGGAGATTTGGAGTTGCGAGACTTATATAAAACGTTTAATCTCTGATAAGCTCACACCCAAATCTGATAAGTGCTACTTCATTGGTTGTCCTAACAAAACCAAGGCATGTTACTTTTACAACCAGTTCGAGAACAAATTGTCTGTTGCTCGGAACTATGTTTTCTTGAGAAAGACTTTCTTTCCAAGAAGAACAGTGGGAGTAAAAGTACAACTCGAAGAAATTCGAAAATCACAGGAGACTGCTCAACCTGATGAGGAAGAGCAGCAGTTGGATCTACAAAGAGTTGTAGAACCTGCACCTGTGGTGCCTAGAGTTTATAAAGGATCTGGTGAATGTATATTCGATATACATTTAAATGGCGAGTTTCTGAAGAAGTGTCGATCGACACAAAAGTTGCATCGATCGACACAGATCGCGAACCAAATATTGATTTTGGTTTATGACTTAATTAACTACGTTTTAAATCTTGGTTAATTAGGTCGTGGTAAAAGTATACATATGAGATATGTGTGCGCGACTTTTACAGAAAAACGAAGCTCGCAGATCCGAAAGGATCCGTCACGAACCCGAGAAATATGGATTTCTCGTAACCAATTGTCGTGATCTACTGATCATTGAAAGTGACGGGCCTGCGAATTTTGAAGAAGAAATGATGGGCCTTGACTCCGAAAATGGCTGAAAGACGTTGAATCCGAAAATGGTTAGATTCAGATGTACAAAGCAAGGTTGGTGGCAAAAGGTTTCAAGTAAATTCATGGTATTGACTGTGAAGAAACCTAATCCCAGACACCGTGCTTATGTCCATTCGGATTCTCCTAGCAACCGCCACTCATAATGGTTATGAGATCTGGCAGATGGATGTGAAAACAGTTTTCCTTAATGGAATTCTGGAAAGGGATGTGTACATGACACAACCTGAAGTTTTTCATTGATCCTAATGAAGCTGGGAAGATATGCAAGCTTCATCAAACCATTTATGGATTGAAGCAAGCATCTCGGAGTTGAAATCTTCGTTTTGATAAAGCAGTCAAAAGGTTTGACTTCGTCATGAATGAAGAGGAACTGTGTGTTTACAAGAGGACTAGTGGGAGCGCAATTGCATTTCTAGTATTATATGTTGATAACATACCACTTCTCGGAAATGAAGTTCCATTGTTTCAGTCTGTTAAGACTTGATTCGAAAGTTATTTTTCAATATAATTATGGGAGAAACCGTATACATTCTTGGAATAATAATCTATAGAGATAGATTGGATAAGCTAATTGGATTGTGTCAAGATACTTATAGTGATAAGGCCTTGCACATGTCCAATATGCAGGATTCCAAGAAGGGCTTCGTGCAAATGACTCTTGGTATTACTCTTAGCAAGACGCAGTGTCTTTCGACACACGCTGAGCAAGGGCGAATGAGGGTCAGGCTACTGCTAAAGGCATTAGATGTCTTAAGATGTGATCTTAAATTTAGTGGGAGTCATTGCTACTAATTTTAGTTGTGATATGATGTTCGTATAAACATAATTTGATTATGTTATTGAAATCTGACATCTGTATTATTTAATAATGGTTATTAAATAATAGTCCCAAAGTAATTTATGACATTTTATAGGTCATCAAGTATGTGACTTGATCATGAAACCCTATAGATAATAAATGACATAAATTATGTTGTTCCCTGGTCGAGGTTGTTAAAATGGGACATTAACAACCGCGCGAGACTAGCATGTGAGGTGACTGATGACTAAGTTTCATGGAGTCATTAATAAGAGTATTAAAGTCAATCACATAGATATGTGTTGGAGAACACAGGATCGGACATGACCCACTGATGAGAACTCTACGGGATAGTTATATAAGTGTCATGAGAGTTTTCATTACGACTATAGAGTATAGTCCTTAGACCTGAGTTCATCATGTTTTCTTACATGTGAATTGGTCCGCTTTAACCTTGTCAAACGTCAGCCGTAACTGGTGACTATAAAGGCATTGATTGGGCGTATCATGAAGCGTGTGAAGAGACAGGGATGGAACAAGATGGGATTTGTCCCTCCTATATAACAGGAGATAAATATCTCAGGGCCCATCGAAGATTTGATACTGAGAAATGTGTGGCCACACTCAAACGAGGTGATTGTCAGTCGTTTGTCTTGTCAGTATAAATCGGAGTTCGATGAACATGATCTTGGCTAAATAAGGGTGACACAGATCTTGCCTTATGCCAGATCGAGATATAGTGACGAAGGGATTGTGGGAATAGATGATTCCAGTACAAGTGGGAGATTGTTGGGAATGTCCTGAAATCTATTGTACTTGCTCTAAGTGATAGTTGTATTGTCGAGATGAGACAATCATATAATACTAGGTAGTCATAATGCTTTGCTAGAAGCCACTTATGATCAATGAGTTTAGAACTCATTGCTAGTGTTATGTGATCCTACAGGGTCACACACCTAAGCAAACTGGACGTTAAAGACGAGGTTGATCATTAATGTAATGATCTAGTGAATGCATATTTGATATGCATTCGATATCAATGTTCTGGGACTGCATCGATTGATGCATATAGTGCAACGATCAATGCACTCGCGGATTAATCAGATTAATTCGGTTAATCGTTGGTTAAATTCCGTCATGGTTTAAGTCGACATATATAAGATATATGGTCGACCTAAATTGATCCCTAACCTAATTCACAGCCACCAGAACTTGAATAGAAACCTCTGAAGAGATTGGATCTCTATAGGCACTAGCATTCCTGCTGTTCAGTTTGTGTGCGTGTGGATACCAGTAGAGGCGCAGCATTTGAGGCGCTTTAGATCTCGATTATCTGCAAATCTTCCGCTGCTAATCACCAGGTAATTCTGAGATCCCAATGATTCAATTACATGAACCCTAGATCCTAGGCTTGGAATTCAGACCAGGATTGCCTAATTGGATTAGGATCTGCTAGAAATTCCTTCAGAAGGTACAAGCCTCGCCGGAGTCATCCACCAGCTGGTAAACTCGCGGTGCATTGGTCTGGATCTTGGCCGTAACTGCATGGTCACGTCCTCGGTCCGACCCTTGACCCCCTTCTCCTTGTGGACGCTTTGGATAGTCCTTCGAGAAATGCCCGGATTGTCCACACTTTAAGCAAGTCCTACTCGCTATCTTCTCTTTAACCAGCGGACAGTCTTTGGTCCAATGTTACTTGTTCCCGCACCACACACATGCCCCACTTGCCTTCCAACATAAACCGATGTGATTTTTCCCGCAAGTAGGACAGCATGTGCGACCATCCGTGGTCTGGATAGCAGTCTCCAACTAGTCCCATTTCCTCTTCAGGTCCTTCCTGGTTCGGCCAGCCGTCTTTTCCGTGACTGAGCATTCATCCGGTTCTCCTCAGCTAGATTGGTCTCTACTGTGGTAGCACGCTCGACCAACTCGGAGATAGATTCATAGGTAAAAAACGAACAATGGCTATGAAGGTCCACCCTCAATCCATAGAGGAACCTTCATACATGTGCTTCTTCGTCCTCCGACTCTCGTCCCACAAAATGTTGGAGTCGATCAAACTCTACCACGTACTCCCGTTCCGTCCGACGACCTTGAACCAAGCTCAAGAACTGACCTTCTAGTCTGTCCCATGCCTCGGCCGAAAAGTATTTCTTGTTGAACTCGGTCTCAAAATCTTCAAATGACATGATGCTCCTCTTGGTGCGCTGCTCGACCGCGAGCCACCAGTTGTGGGCATCTCCTTCCAGGAAATGGACCATTGTGTCCTTCATATAGTCTTCTGGATAACAAGTAGAGAGAAAGTTTTCGGTCAAACGACTCCTCCACTCGTCGGCCTTCACTCGTCGGCCTCCACTAGATCCGCAATTCCTTTAAAATGCTTTGTACCCAATTTGGTGATGTGACCCAAGATGCTCAGATAGTCCAGCTTCTGAGCCTTCCTGGTTGGAGGCGGGTCTATCTCGACCACCTCTTCTGGATCATCCACCGGATTGTGTTCCGCCGGTAAGGAGATGCAGATCCTAGCCCGATCAGCATCTGGCTTCCCCACTTGTGAAGCATGCTCGTTAGAGCCGTCAGCTGGTCTATGACCGCGTTCAACATGTTCCACATCGTTTGGAACCGTGGTCGGTTGAACCTCTCCTTCAACACCATCCCCCACATTGTCAGTCTCAATGTAAGCCAAATGTAAATACTCAGCCACGTCCTCGGGTACCACCCTGTTGCGGTCATCCGGATCTCCAGTCTCAGTCGCAATGTATGTAGGGGGAACCGTAGGTATCGTGCCCGTCTGGACAACCACAGGTCCGGTTAGTCCAGATGTGCTCGGGGCTGTCTGGTCCTTGGCACCATACCCGACACCAGCCGACTCTTTATCCTTCTTACTTCTTCCTGATTGCTTCTTCCAACCTGAAGATTCAACAAGTTAGCTTCCCTAACATTATATCTCCAAGCCTAAGCAATCTAACTAGCATGAAACATCTAACCCCGGAAGAGTGGTGTATGTCGTAACCCAAATTGTCCTAGAAACAACTCCGCTCTGATACCAACGTGAAATACCCTAACCCGGCTGCTGAACCGGAGGAGGTTTCTTCGTTCAATCATTAAGTGATCCAAATGGCCTATTCCATCTATAATGTCCTATATGTTCTATTCACCTAGGTCTACAATCATCATGCACAATCATATAAGGCAAAAACTGGTATTTCATTAATATATTTTAGGTACTGATACAATAGTGTGTTTTTCACCTTATACTATTACATTGTTCAGTCCTAACTATCTAATCTAATCCACCACTCATCTCTTCGGTTTTGTGTTATGTGCACCTAGGTCTGGTCATCTCTAGAATGAACCTCAAGTCTTGCATATGTAAATACATTAATAAACTAATAAGGCTTAGACATATATCCATCAACCTAGCACCCGGTTTCTATATACAAGTAATAAAAAAAAACACGTAACATTCCCTAACCGTTGTAAGTTCCCTAGCCCAACCTAAGTCCCCACAAACAGCCGGTTTAGAGAACCGGTCACGGACACGGTCCATGTCCTATCCCTCGAACCGTCGCCACCGTTCGTGTTAATACCAAGTACTACTTAGTCTCCCGGTCGTACGCATCCAGACTGATCGTCCCGGTCATCTCCGCGGGTGCACCCGGTGCATGGCGACGGTCCTACGTTCGCTTCTAATTTATTTCTACACTTTTCTAAAGAAAACAATTCTTATTTATAGAGAATGGTAATACTCTAAATTTTGGGATGGATCTTGAACTCTTTTTCATATGAAGGATACATGTTCATTATAATAGACAGAAATATAAAGTCGGATACAACTAGAAGCCAAACCCGAACAAGAATGAGATACAAAGAAGGCAAGGCAAAACAATCCTTCTATAGGTTAAAACCAAAAGACCATACACGACTACAAGTAATAACCCAAAATAGACACTAAATTGGAGGTGAAAACAAGAGAGCAAAGGACTACACCGATCAAACTGCAACAAGGCTCATAGCCACACTCTATCATGCTCCTATAGAAACGTTTGATGTCTAGGAATGGTTGAGAAACAAGAGCTCGAGACGGACCAAACTAAGGCGACCAAACACCGAGCACCACCAGCCATAAACCAAGCAGATACAAGTAAGAGCACGAGAAGATCCAAGCAGAAACTAACATCCACGCTGAAGCCAAAACTCGATGACAAAGAAAGACCAAGCTAAAAGGGATAATCTTTGAACTTCGAAAGGGAAAACCGCGACCCAAGACCTCCAGTTCTTACATGCAGACACTCGTCGACCCGATCCCAACCATCTACCGACCAAAGATCGGTGACGTCCTCGCAAGAGAAGACCTAAAAGACCAAACCACTGCGATGCTGAAATGTAAATGCTCCCGCAACAGAATCATATCCAAACCACGGATCCCAAATCGAAACTTGGTCGACCTTCGCACATAGAACCTCACCGAGCAATGAAAATGAGCCAATAAAAGAGTCAAAAACAACGTCCACACCGGGAATAGGAGAAAGCTAAGGCCGGCGAGCAAGACCCTGTCAATAACTCTCGTAGCCAATAGAATCTTCCCAAAAACCGCGATAAGGACAACTCCCATCAACACCAACTACACGCTATTAGACAAAAGACAATACGAGCTTAGAAGCACATCCACTCTTAAGCCAAGAACTGTGACTAGAAAACCAGCAAGGATATAAACAACATCCCAGCAAAACCAGACACCGAACCGGAGATGACCAGGCTACTGCCACATAAGGATGACGACAATGTGAACACGACAAGGAAACGCGGCCAACAGCTCCACCTTCATGGAGGCGAAAGACTCCAGAGAAAAACCAGATCTGCAGTCAAAGAACAAGGCTGGAGTCACCATACATGCCCAAACCGAGCACCGTGGAGCATCCAAGAGTGGAGCTGGAGCCACAGATAGAACCACCGCACGCAAGACGCCGGAGAAACTCAAAAAGCAAATCTGAAACCACCTACCAGAGAAAAGGAAAAATGAAACTAAAAATAGCTACACTAGAAGAAGCAATAAGCAAAGCCTAACTCTCATCCGGCGGTGGCAAGAAGCAATAAGCAAAGCCTAATTTTTTTTTTTAACTAGGGCGAACTCTTGAATGGATCTTGAACTTTTTAGTCTAGTTCTTTTTTTCACTTAGACCCTAAGGATTGGGCTGTTAGAATTACAGTTTACATGTAATAAATCTTATTCAAATCACATATTGGATTCCAAGTTTACATGTTCCATAATATTTATTATTTAACACGAACATGCCTAATCTAAATTCGAATCTACAAGTGTCGATACAAGTAGCTTGTGAAGAAAATTAAAAATCTAGCGGATCCAAATTTCTTCACAATCGGGTAATTTTGAAGTACGATATATGTTATCGACCTAATATTTGCTTGTAACTAAAAGAAAATGGAAGTAACATAAGGTACAACAGTCACGATTATGAGATATGCAGTCACGTATATAATAGCTAATACAAGTGATGTGCGTTCTTGTTTTGGCAAACGATGGTCCAGTGACTATATACAAATACAATGTTAGATTACATTATTGATGTAGACTAGGTTTTGCGGCTGAAAAAGGTGAAATCGTTAAAGTAGGGGTAGAATTTAGGGTTTAAGAAAAACATTGGGGATGCTTGTAATAAGGACAAAAGAAGGAACACGTGATTGGACATCAAAGACAACTTTTCTTTCCTAATCCCACGACCACGACATACTCTATCTCTTCTATATTTTCTCAATTTTTAGAAAGCATCAAATGTAATTTTTTCCCCTTTTTAGAACATATATGAAGAAGTCAAAAATAAATAATGAAGGACAGCAACTATCAGAAAGGTAACATGATATATCCGATATATGACGGAATGTAAAATAACGATGATAGTTTTACCATTCACTTGTCTCGGCGAGTGGTGGTCTGTCTTCTCCTGGCTCGTCATGGGTCTCCTCGCTGCTCCCTCGTCTGAGGTTTATCGCCGGCGGGATCCGGTCGACTATCTCTGGGTGACGGTGTCGTGTCTGGATCCTTTCTGATTCTGCAATATTCTCTCGATCTCGGGCTTGCGTTGTGCGAGTTGTTTAGGTGTTGTTAATTTGGGTTGGGTGTTTGGTTTAGGTTGGTCAGAACTGGTTTGTTGTAGGTTTTACTGGTTTAGTTGATTTCTAGCCTCTGCTAATAGGGTAAATTAATGGTTTGGGGTTAGTTTTAGTTTCTTAGCTTGGATTTATGTGGTTGACCTTGGTTTCGTTTAGATCGCTTTTCAATTGGGCTTTAAGTTTAGATCGGTTATTTGGATTGATTAGGCTTCGTTGGAGATTTGGGTTCGTGTAAGGCTTCTAATTAGGTTTTTATTAGACAATTATGAGTGCGTCTATTCTGCATCCGAAAGAAGTGTATGAGAACTTTCTTAGGTTCTTTTCTTGTCGGGTTTTGAAGTCTAGGTTCTGGATTCTGGGTTGGTGAGAGAGTGTCTCTCTGTGAGTCTTCAGGTTGTTGATGTTGTCGTTCGGTGAGCCGTGGGCTACGTCGACTTATCTCGTTCTTCCTCTTTTGCGGTCACCACATTCTCCAAGTTTGAGTTGCTTTGCTTAACCTTGGTGCTATTGATTTATGTTTCCTTAAGCTGTAGGATTTAGCAACCCTTTATGGGCCTTTGTTGTCTGTTCCTTGGGCTTTTGTTGCCTGCTCCTTGGGCTATCGTTGCCCGTTGTGTGGGCTCTAGTTGCCCGTTGTTTTTGGGCTTCAGTTTTCTTTCTTTAGCATCTTGTATCAAACTTTCGTTTTTTCGGTTTATGAATATAATCTCATCAGATAAAAAAAGAAGATAGATATGAATTAAAATGATGTTTCTGTAAATGTCATTTCATTGCAACTATAGTCCAAGAAAACGTACACAGAGTACTAGAGTTATTTGGTCGTTGTTTCAATTGCATGCTACTGTTAGATTTGGGTTTATTTGCTATAGAGCCCAGTTGTGGACTAAATTTAGGTAATTAATTCTTTTGGTGAAATTGCAAATGATGGGAAGTTGGGCCTGTTATTTTGCTTGTCGCTGTGACTGCGATTATGCAAGAACAAAACAGTTACGACAGTGATAAAAACAATCGCTATAAATGATCGCTGCTGTAACTAATGAAGTTCCGGTGATAGTCGCTGGATTTCACTGCGACAGTTTTAAGTAATGTGGTTACTGTAGCGATTACTATAGTGATGCCTTTCTTCTCCGGCAACACCTAATTCACCGCCGTTTTACTTTATTAATTGCTGTATTCATTGCCGTTTTGCTCCATCGCTGTAGGAGTCGCAGTGACAAAGAAAAGAACAGACCCGTTATCTGTTTGGTTTGTCCGTTATCAGTCGCAGTAATGCATAATTGTGCTAAAGTATTGAAGATATGTAGATAAATAACATATTAAAATATAAAGGTGTGGTAAATATAGGAGAGTTATTTCTTTCGTATCCCGATTTCAAATCTTTATTGGTAAGGAAATATATTTTTTAAATCAAAATATCTAAAAACTAACTATGATTTCATGAAAGATTAAGGATCTAAATTTCGAAATTTCGACAGTACTAAAAATATATTAAAATTAAATTGATTCATAAGAATATTCAGAGATATCGCTACAATAACAAAATCAAAACTTTGTTTGCATGAGAAAGAGTTTCAAAGAAGTAAAAAAAATATTTGATGTTTTTTGTTTATTGTAGGGAAAATCACATTTTAAACCTTCAAGGTAGTACTTATTAGCAGTTTTAACTTTGAAACATTAGCACTAACACTATAAACCATCAAACTAATAAAACTCACATTTATAACCTTCAAATTATCATATGTGTTTACACCGAAAAATTGATTAACGGAATTGTTAACTCCGTTCTATTACGTTTACAAGCTGTTCGTTTGATAATATTTTATTAATTTAATTTAAAATACAATATTAAAACAAAAAAAACGTGGCAATTAATTAAAAAAGGAAAAACGCAGCGATTAAAAAAGCTTCTAAATCAATCTCCGACATTAGTCTCGACAGGCAGCGACTACTCCGTTCACAAAATTTCTTTGAATCTGAGATTTTGATATCTCGGTTGTTAGGTGTCTGCGTTCGAGACAGTGATTAATAAAGGAGAAAAGGTTGAGGAGAAGAGTCTGGTGAATCTGATTGAGATGTTGATGAATCAATTGTTGAGGCTCGACGCCATAACTGCTGATGGATTGAAGAGGAAGATGCAGGTATCAAATTTTCACTCAATCCAAGCTCTAACAATCTTCGCTATCACCTATGTCCTTCGTTTCTCTCTTTCAATTTTCTGGGTTTTCTACTATGAACCCTAATTTTGAGATTGGGAATAGGATTTGTGAGAGATAAGAGAGATGTCCCTTTTCTACTTTTTTGTTCAATTCAGGAGAATCCCATAAGCTTTTTTAATGAATTATCATATTTATTGATCTATGGTAAAAAGAATAGGCATTTACAATGTAAGGAGATTAAGTATAAAATGATTATTAAAAGGCTAAAATCTCTAATCCTAAGGCGTGTAAACCATGAACCATCGCAGTATCATCCCTTCCAATTTGTGAGGTGCCTTGTAATTGAGAGAGTATATCCTGTTACGGATTCCCTTCTTATTCATTCGGGCAAGTAGATCAGTCGGTACCCAACCTTGTTGACGAGCCTAGAATTCATTTCCCGTCAAATATAATAAACCGATGTTTGGAGGGCAATCCTAAGAGGCGTATAATCCATTGCAGAGGCCCTTGCTTGTTTCAAATAGATCAACGTGCTTGTCCAGTATGGACTAATACTTGTTCCCATCAATGTAGTTGCAAGGTTAATCCAAATCGTGTATGTGTATGGGCATGCATAGAACAAATGATCCATGGTTTCATCTCTTTCTCCACAAAACATACAAGGTTGATAAATTCCCCACGCTCTCATTTTGCTGCCAATGGATAGTCTATCTGGTACTACAAGCCAAACAATAAAGGAATAGCGAGGAGTACCTTGTGGAAACCAAACCATGTTCCGCCAGTCAACTTTGTCTCTTCGCAGCCTCACTTGTTACCATGTTTTAGCAGATGTGAAAAAGTCTTTATACTCCCCATCTTTATGTTTCCATAGGATAATATCCTCCCCTGCTTCTCTGTTGGGTACCGGCTCTGCTTGTATACGAGCTAGAGTTGACAGATTTGTAAGAGCACGACGTCCGCCTATGCTCCATTGCGCCTCGGATACAAGATCATCCACCTTCGCTTGCCTACCATTTCCCAGTCTTTGAGGCCCAGTGTCTCCGAATATATCAATAAGTTTCCCACTCTTCAGCCAATTATCAATCCAGAAAAATGTATTCCTTCTATCCCGAACATCAATTCGAAAGAAATGATAGGCTAAAGGTCTAACCTTAAGCAGCTTACTCCATATCCATGAACCACTTGAACCTTCCTTAGCATCCCAAAAATAATTGTTATGCAATAGATATTTCCTTGTCCACGCAACCAATAGAGAACCGGAGAGAGTGAATAGCTTCCAAATTAAGCTTAAAGAATAGACTTTGGATGATTGGCGCATACTCTTAATGCCCAGTCCACCTTCATTTTTAGGATAACACAAGTTTGACCAAGAAACCTTCGTCTTATGGGTATTTGTCGGGTTCCCTGCCCACAAAAAAGCACTACACAAACTCTCAATAGCATCATAACAACCTGCTGGAAGGATAAATACGTTGTTCCAGAAATTGACAATGCCTGCAATAACTGATTTGAGAAGCTGCAACCTAAGGACAATGGCTTATTTGACCATACTAACATTTTTTCCTTATCCTATCAACCAGCGGTTCATAATCAAGCTTAGTTAGAGATTTTGTTGTCAAAGGCAGTCCAAGATACCGAATAGAAAGTATACCAAAGTGGATGCCATTTCGAGATAAGTCGATGAGACATTTGCTGGAGCATAGATTGATGATTTCTGAACATTGATGTTCAGACCAGACATGTCCGCAAACTCCTTCATAACTTATATTACTCCTTGTAGGGAGGTTGTTGTACCATTAGTAAATACCAAAATATCGTCAGCAAAACTTAAATGAGTTAACTTTACCCCATCACACCTCGGATGATAAGCAAACCTCCCGTCTAAAGCTGCCTTATTCAACAGCTTGTATAGAACATTGTTGAGTATAACATACAAATAAGGTGAAAGTGAACACCCTTGTCTGATACCTCTAGCGCTCGTAAAGAACCCCTCCAAACTTCCATTAATAGATACTGAAAAAAGATGCGGTGGATATGCACACATGGATCCAGTGGATGAAGAGATCATGTATCCCCATGGCCTTACGAACCGACATTATAAAGGACCACTTAATCGTGTCGAATTCCTTTAATATATCAAACTTGATAGTACTCCTTGAAGATAAAGAACTTGTGTGGTAACCATTAACAAGCTCTGAAGCGAGTAGAACATTCTCTAATAGAAGCCTGCCCTTTATAAACGCACATTGATTCGGCTCACTTGCTTCCTGCATGATGCATTTCAGTCTCCTTCCAAGAATTTTTGAAATTACCTTATACAAAAGGTTGCAACTGGCAATTGGGCGGAACTCCTTCATGGTTTGAGCCGTTTCCGTCTTTGGTATTAACGTTAGTATTGTGGCATTGATACCTGAAGGAGGAAGTCATAGCTGAAAAAGACTTCACTGTTGTAATAAAGTCCTCTCCAATCACAGTCCAAGCAGCCACATAGAACTCCTTAGTATAGCCATCATGACCTGAAACCTTGTCATTATGTAGTGAATGCAAGGCACATTGAATCTCCTCAGATGTTATTGGTTTCACTAGCGCCTCTCTTCCAACTCCTTCACACCTATATGTGGTCAAATCGCGCAAAGCATCCATAGAAACATCCTCTGAAACATTTTGGTTTGTCTACAAAAACCTCTGAAAATGAGCCACTGCTTCCTTACCAATATCCTGTTTAGTTATTAAAACTTCCCTTGCCTCATTGATCAGCCTCTTGATTGAGTTTCAGAAAGCTCTTCCTTGCGCCATACGATGGAAAAAGCCGTGTTTTGATTCCCAGCCTGCAGTTGTCTGATGCAGGATTTTTGCCTATAGAATTTTTCTTCGATCTCTGCAAGCTTATTCCATCGATATGAAGCCTCTGCCTCAGCTGCCATATTACTAGTTTTTGAGTCTTGGAGCATCACATTTTGGCAGACAAATAGCTCTTCATAAGCCTGTTTCGTCTTGTTAGGTAAGTCACCGTAGTGTGTCCTATTTAGCGTCCTTAACTCTTTTCAGAAGCTTCAACTTTTGGTGGAATCGATGTAACACACTTCTTGAATGATAAAGCTTATTTGTTTTATCCCAAATTCTTTCACTGTGTTCAGGAACTCCTCATGCTCAGCTAAATAATTAAAGAACTTAAATGGCCTCCTACTTTCCTCCAATCTGACCACTAGCTTAACTAAACACCGAGCATGATCATAAATCCCACCAGTATCAAAAGTTGCATATGAGTGTGGAAAAACACTGAGCCAGTCGCCATTTATGAGTGCTCTTTCTAGCTTCTTCCCCACTGGATCCGCTTGCCTTTTATTCAACCAAGTGAACATAGCTCCCACATGAGTCAGATACGATAGACTGCAGTCCGAAAAAACCTGCTGGAAATGCCTCATTCCTGTCTGATCGGTGAGATATTGTTGACTACAAGAGTGCTCTCCCAAATATAGAGTTGTATTATAGTCACCAATTAAGATCCAAGGCATATTGAGATATCCATACACATGTTTAGTGGCTCGTATGTCACTCCAAAGTTGCTTCCTCTCAGTAACCTAATTAAAAGCATAAAACACCGAACAAATAAATTGTTCTCTCGTATCATGAATTTGAACAACACACGTGATGATCTGGGCGCTCTTATGGAGAAGAGTAACCTCCACCTTACCGGACCAGCAAAACCATCTTCTCCTTAAATGATGATGATCATAATTATCAATAACTTTCCAGCCCTTAAGAACCGCATTCATACAAATTGATAGCTTCTCCTTCTTTACTTTTTTTCCAAAAGACAGCCAAAAGTTGGTTTCTCGATCTGAACTCACATGTGAACCGCTTCGTGTTTGCGTGGCATGTTGAACCCACGCATGTTCCATGCAAAGAAGGACGTCATAACTTCTGAACGGAAGTTTTTTTGGATGTTGCTTAACCAATACCAACCCCCAAATCTCTAGTCTGTGCAATATTCTTCTTTGTTTTAGCACCAGACTTAGCCATTTTCACTAAAGTACAAACAACTTTTTGCTTTTGATCCATCTCAGGTTTGACGTCTCCCTCTTCCAACTCGCTAACTTCATTTTCCTCACATTCCACATTCTCATCTCCTATATCTGCCAAAATTTGGAATCGAGAGGGGGAGATTGGCGAGTGCTCGGAGAGATTTTCCTTCCCTGACTCCACCGAATTGCTCTTACTTCCTCCAATAACATATGTCCATTTATACGATTCCAAATCAATACCATTATCATCCACCTCAATCTCATTTTGTTTATGATCTCCATCCGCTGATTCCTTTATTTCTTCAGTACTCATCGTTTGTCCCTGATACAGGACCAAGTCCTTTTCCTTAGGAATCGCAGACAGGTCCTCGAACTCCGAGATAAGAAGCTTTAGCAGACAAGAAAGCCCCTTCGAATTGATTTCGCACAAGAATTCGAACTGAGAGAACTTAGTAGATTCTTAGTTTCATTAGAGAGATTAAAAAGGTGGTGGTTGGAAGATTTGGGGGTTTTCGTGACAAAAGAACAAAAACTCCAAGAGTGATTTCGCCTGAACTACTGAGATCTTAACGAGGAAGAAGAAGAAGATGTAGAAAAAGGGATGCAGCTAGAACCCTAAATCAATTTGGAGATTTTTTGTTCTTTTTTCTAGGACAACAAAGTTTTTTTGCATTTAAGAACCATTTTTTTATTAATTATTTTCTTTAAAAAAATATTATATTAATAAACACGTTTTATATTAAATTAACGGATGTTACGGATGTTCACTGTTTTGTCACTGAGTTAACGATTTCATTAATCAATTTGTCGGTGCAAACCCATATGATAGTTGAAGGTTATAAATGTGAATTTTATTAGTTTGAAGGTTATAAATGTGAATTTTATTAATTTGATGGTTTATAGTGTAAGTGCTAATATCTTAAAATTAAAACTGTTAATAAATTCTACTTTAAAAGTTTAAAATGCGATTTAAAAAATCACATCAAAGAGGATATATAAATATTTATTTCGTTTGAATATAATTTAATATTTATCAAAAATGGGTTGATATATCAGTATTGATAAGATTTGTAAATTACTTCAATCACCGTTAGTTCGATTTTAAGATATTACAACATCACTAATCAAAACATTATTATACTACAGACAATAATGCATTTTGTTGATAATAAAAAGGTACAAACACAAATAAATCTAAACGCGTCACGTCAGATAAAATCCTATTTGAGATGAAATGCTTAAATTCCAAGTCAGAAGTTACAATAATCAATAAAAATGTTTTAGAAAAGGGTAGAAGAAGCTGTTATATGTGTTAAAAGATATGTTCTGACAGATAAATATTTAATTTGGCAACAAACAAAAAAATAAGAAGAACTCCAAGAAAATATGTAAAAGAAATGTCCAAGGAAAAGGGTCATACGTTATTTTATTTTTAAAATAAATAAAATATTTATCGATGGATAAAATAAAATTAGGGAATAAAATAAAACTGGATGTGAAGGATAAATCATGAAGGTGCTTTATAGGGAAAAAGGTCGTCAGTCGTGATTGTGCGCGTACGTGAAGTGGAAGCTTGAAGCATCATTTTAGTGAATCTATTGAAGAAAAAATATATATAAAATAAAAAGATTGTGTAAAAATTCTGACACATTCAGAAGCTTTACTCACGTCATGAATAGCATCTGAAAAGTTGACAAAAAAAGAAAGAAAGAATAGCATCTGAAATTGAGGCAATCAGATCTTAATACATTCATATTATTTATATAAATTAAATTTAGGGAAATATAAATCTATATACACAATTGAAGCCGAAATATTATCGTACAATGGTTTTGCTTTATTGTGTAACGAGCTTTGTTGGCAGTTATTTATAATGTAAACTTCTGTTTTTTTTTTTTTTTTTTTTGAACATATTCTTCAATTTAATAAACTTCTGTTTTGTTGTATGCTAACATAGCTGTATGTGGAAGATAGGGACCCTTATGCTAGCAGGACTAGAGGTTATCATATATTGATGTTAGCTGTTGATTATAGTCCAATTATTCCGTTATCAGATAAAACTTGAAGACATGTTTCATGTGGTATATGTCTCTGCTTGTTATTGTCTAATACAGTTTTGAACTATTCTCTTACAATGTTGTCTTTTACTCGCAATTGTTTGACCTTATTGTGTAATGAGCGTGGTTGTCATATACGGGTAATGCAACTACATTTTATATATCTTCACTACCTTCTACTGATGTACCAATGCCATCCTCTCTCATATCATGAAATCTATTGATGCTCCCAATGTTAGCGTTGATGTTGAACTGCCTAAAGATTTGGTTGTGATGAGTGGTGGGGCTTCTATTGCTTTCCATTAACCCTAACTCTCCCTCTCCTTCTAATGTGAGGAAATTCAATCTTCTTGATGCACTCAGACGTACCATTTCATTATTGACACCCAGACCTGAACATGTTACACATTATTAGTCGCTAATGTTATCACACTATAACAACATAAGTTAGATGATATGCTCTTAACATCGTCTATACCTTCCTAAGCTGTTGTTGCCTTTTTGTCCAGATGATACCCTGTAACCTAGACCGCCGCTGGAGCCACCTTCCACACCATGTCTAGGCGTATTTTGCATTTCTCCAAGAATAGCTTAATATGGACAACAATGTATGTGAGTAGACTAGATTTTTTCAACAATATACACTATCTTCATGCATTTACACTAATCTTACCCCCTAAGGTAGATGTCTTCGGACTCCTTGACATGCTCGGATTATTGTTAACAAGCAATTGCCCGCTACCTATGTTGCCTGCATTTCAAAATTATTGTTGAGCGTTAACAAATAGATGTGAAAACTATGTTGGCCGTTGTTCATTATGTAAATACCTCCTATCTCATCACGTTTAGGTGTATCTGCTGTTACACGGTAACAAAATGATGTTGACGACCCTCCAACCTCGACTTGTGTGGTGGTCATGTTAGTACGACCCAACATTTCTACAAGTCCACATATTTATCTTCCGTTATTCAGTTAAAAGCGAAAACATTAGCTTTGTTTTATCTTAGAACACTCTTACCGAACAACATTGTCGACTGTGGATTCTTTAACATGCCTGTCCGTTGGTCGACAAGCATGTTAAAGCTTCAAGAGTTAACTGTTATTACGCCTTCAACGGCATTCTGTACATGTTTATAGTAAAAGAAAGTTGAAATTTTAGTCAATAACCACCAACAAATATCATCACCGACCAACATCATTGACTCTACTAGAAATCAATATTAGCATTTAATAACAAAATCAACATATGACTTTGCCTTTTCGGACTTTTTACCAACCTTCTTCTAAAGCGTTAAAGCTCTGTTTTTGTTTCCGACTTTGTAGCTTTAATGGCAGAAGCAGGTTCATAGATATAACTCCAACTCTTGTGGCAGATAAATACACCTTGTCACCACTTAGATTCGTACTGTTTCTTTTGCCCATTCTGTGGACAAAAATTACCACGTAACACCGAATGAAATCTTGTACTGTTAACTATTTACAGACAGCTCAAGATTTTATGGGGAATAGGTTTTTGCATTAACTGTCTGACAAACGCGCTACCTCATCTCCATAGGGTTATAAGAGTCAAATACCATGTTCTGTTTCTAAATAACGAAACAAGATAGATAGAATCTTCATTTATGACTTATCTTTGTATATAGATTTATATGACCCTTAAATTTATATATATAAACGATAAAATATTTAATATTATGTTATGTATTAAATTTTTATATATAAAATCTATAATTATAATTTATTTTATTATTTTAATTTTATTTATATTAAATTATAAAATATTTTAATAAATATAATATATATATATATATATATATATATATATATATGTTTAATTACAAATAATCTCATATAAAATTTTATGGTATTATTGTTGATATTCTAAAAAATTAATGTTTAATAAAATTTCTGTTCGTATATACTACGAACGAATCATACTAATAACTATTAAAATTAACGTTATATTTTGCCTTTGCGGAAAAGTTACTAATAAATCGGCAGATAGCTCGATATGATTGTTGTTATAATCCCTACAATACAGTGAACGTATTAAATGATGAATATATCAAATTCTTTATCCAGTTTTGATTAATATATGTTGATTAAAATTATTGTTAAGTACGAATGCAGTTGACTTCACTCGTGTGGTTATTAATAAAAAAGATTTGGAGATGTTCAGCCTCTAACTGTATGAATGGTGACACATATTAATGTGTTTTATGAGTTATAAGAAACTCAATCAATATCCATCAAAAGCTTACATATACACTCATTTATTATTAATGTTATTTTTATCCTCTTATAAGTATCATCATATTTGGATTTATCGTATTATCATGCTGGTTGCCAATAGCGGAGGAGGCAATTATTTTCATAGGAGGCAATTACTTTCATATTTAAAGAACTGTGGACAGAATTGTGTAGAACTCATAGGAATTTTAAATGAAAATTTCAAAATACATTGGGGGCATATGCCTCCTTCCAATGTAATGTGGCTCCGCCACTTCTAGTTGCAATATTAACAGCAGAAATTAAATTTTGCATGTTGTAATAATTTTTTTTTTTTTTTTAGAACGTACTAATGTTTTCTTTCATCCTAAATTTTATACTTTGGATGCATATAATTTACTGATTAGTTATATTGAAACTATATGATAGATTAAGATAATATAGTTTTATCAAAGTGGGTTTTAGTTGTTACTGTGTTACTGTTTATTCTAAATAAATAAAGAGAGAGAGATGTGATTTTTCGTCCTTTTTAAAAAATTAAATATTTCTTTCGTTTTTCTTACGTACTGACAAATTTGTAAAAATAGGGTCCACACTGTAGCTTTTTTTTTTTTGACATCACTGTAGCTTCTTTCTTTATACGAAACTAATGAGAAAAGTTAGGGGGCCCACCAACCCATGTGACGTGGGACCTTAAACGCATCAAGAACATGTCGTTTTCTTCATTGCCATTTGTCACAATCACTTTGTTGATTTAATAACATTTTTAATAAAAGTAATTAAAAAAAACCTCGTAATAAGGCTAGAGGAGGATGATAGGCACGTGTACGGTCTCCTCTTGTTACCGCTCCGATCGTCGACAGCTCAACAAACCCAACTATTCACAGCCGTCCATTTCACAACTTTATATATCCATTCACCGCTCGACACGTGAAAGAGGAAAGATGGAAGAAACAGACTACCACTGTTGACGTAGATATACATATTATCGACACTTCAGTTGTATTTATACTGAAAGTCTAAATGAAGTTTGTGTTGTAATGAGGAATAATTTATAGAAACTATTAGTTATATGATGACATATTTTTTTTTTTTTTTTTTTTTTGTAAAAATATGTAAAATTTATACAAAAAAGCTTGTTACAATGAAGCATCGTTTTTGTTTTAGCCTGCTAGATTAACAAACTAAAACTACAGGATTGTTTAAAAAACTCCATTACAAGAGCAGCTATCTAGATCCAAACCATAACTCCATGAGAGATGCGTATCTTCCATTCCCATCACTTCGTATCGTTGATAATCGATTACGAATCCCTTTGTCTATCCTCGCTGAGAGTTGCAGAGATGTTGCACTAGTGTCCCCGTGCTTCCTACCATTCCGTTCTCTCCATATGGTGTGAATGGAGATTTGTAAGGAATACCTCAAGAGAAATCGAACATGTTGATCAATTGAGTCGTCTGTAATGAGCTCGAGCACACCACCCCAACCTGATGTGAACTTCGCTCCTAGCAGATTCTTGACGAGTCTCTCCCATATATCTTGAGTATAAGCACACTGAAAATATAGATGGTCTCTACTTTCGACATGAGTTTGACACAAGACACAAGAGGGATCAATCCCCATGTTCCAACTCAACATACGATCACCCGTTGTCAACCGATTATGGATAGCAAGCCATGCGAAGAAAGTATATTTGGGAGTGGCTTTGGGGAACCAAATGCCCTTATACCAACTCTTGTGAGGCTGCTGGACTCGGATAGATTTCCATGTATTCCGAGAGTCAAAAAACGGCTTATATTGATCTCCCTTACTCTTCCATAAAACCGTGTCCTTTTGCTCAAGTAAACCTCGTTCCCGTAACCCATCTATGATGACATATTTTTATTATGTATGTTAATTAAGTTATTAAGTTTTGGCGTAACCGTGAGATCTTTTTTTTTAATCATTATGTCTTTATACCTTCACATAATCACATTCATATTAGAGATTAGTAGGGATAGTCTTTTTCTTCCTCCCGCTAGCTATTCTTTGACTAAATCAACACGTTAATAACAATGGCAAACATTTTTTCTGTTAAACAGGAAAGGTTTGAATATAGGCTCTAATTTCCTCTTGCTCCATAACCAGCATTTACTAATACTTTATAACACGGCGTAAATATATGTCCCTCCTAAAATCGGATTAGAAACAACAAAATCAGTCTTAACAAACAGATCTTAGCATATGAATCAATTGTTTAAAAAATAAAAAACCAATGTACATTTTTCACCGGAAGATTTTCATATTTATTCTATTAAAACATCTATTCTGTTAAAACAGAGAATAAATATAAACTAATCTTATTCTTACTTGTTATTTACATAATCTGACATTATAAATTAATAGTTCATTTATGATAACAATGTCAAAATCAATTTATAATTAATTAATTTATAATATATTTTTATATTTTTTTTATATATATAACAGTTAAATCTTACAAAAATATTTTTTAAAAACTTTAAAAAATTAGATTCCTAATTACAATTAAAATATTATTATAAATTCATATTAACTAAATTTGGACTTATAAAAATAAAAGTCATATAATAACTATATGTATAAACATTATTAAGTTATTAAATCAATTGATAAATAAAATTATGTAATTTAATATATAAATTATTTTTAAAAGCTAAATTAATCTAAAACAATCATATTCAAAATAACACAAATTAATGTTTTGACATTATTCAAAAGTGACTATTATAAAGCAAGTATTTAAAATAAAATTAATTAATTTTAAATTAATGAAACAAATATTTTTAAAGTTAGAATTAACTAAATATATAACTAAGTTTTTAAAGGTTTTTTCTTCAAATTTTACAAAATATTTTAATTCGATATGAAAAAATTGATGGTTTTATTCTATTATTATTATCAAACGTTTTATAAGACCAAATAGTACAATATATAATATATTTAAGACTTTCAAATTTTGATATCCACAAATATATTTTTATACAATAATATATATATATATACACTTAAATAACCTAAAACTTTAATTATTTTTATAAATAATTAAAACAAATATTGGTAAATATATACATAAATCAACACAAATAAATATATTTAAACTAATAAAAATATAGAAAAGTCAAATGTGAATTAATAAGTATAAATTTAAAAATGTAAATTTTAAATTTCAACAAAATGTAATATATTAAAATTAAGTTGATATATTTGTAACTTGATAAAATATAAATATTAAAATAATTTAATATATATTATTCAATCATATAGTGATATAAGTTGATGTTTTCATAACGATTTCTTATGGTTTGTTTCATCTAAATATATAAAATATTTAAACAATTGCAAAATGGATTAAAAAATAATTAATATATTTTAATTACAAAAAAATAAAATAACTATTAAAGATAAGTTTAATTAATGAAATAACAGAATAATCCAATTAAAAATATTAGTTCTACAATTGCTAAACAAAATTATATAGTATAGTTTGGTATTTATTTTGATTCAAATATAAAATTTAGAATCTTAATTATAAAATTATAGATAAAACATAATTGACAAAAATCTAAACTCGAAAACAATGAAATCTAAAGAAAAAAAACTTAAAAACTAAATATCTAAAATATATTATTTAAACTTTTAAAGTCAAAACTAAATCAAATATAATAAATTTTTTAATATTATAAAATTCATAAATTTTAATTTTATTTTTCAAAATATATAATTTTAAATATAAACAAAATATCAACACTAAGTCCAAATAGAATGTACTTCACGTTTTACGTATATGAAGCCCAATTAATATTAACCCAATTAGATTAATATTATTTATACGGTAAAAAGGATATGCGTTATTCTTTAGTAAGATTTTTGTTATTAGAAGTCTTGAAATATTGCAAAAGTAATCAGAACCAAAAATAGAAAAACCACATAAATACAAAAGGAAAAATATTAAAACTCAAATTAAATATCTACATCTTAACATTTAAAATCTACACAAAATAATAATTTTAAAAATATGTAATATAAAGTTTAGATTTATAATTAGAAAACACATGCGCTTAGCGCGGGTCAAACACTAGTTTCATATTCATGATTTGATATATTTTCGAATACAAATTTAAAGACTAGAGCCGGCTATCACAACACGATGCCGAAACCATTGAAGAATAGCCGAAAAATCCACACATCGAGGCAGAAAACACTGCTCAGAATTCTGAACCAGACTGTTGTAAACCAAAGCAAGGAAGAGCATAACCTTCAAACCAAGAGGGAACATTGCTAAGACTACCAGAAATGCCTTTAAAGAAGATTCTCAAGAACTAAACCAACCACCCGTTCAAGCCGAATCCCTAATCCAGCTACTAGATTTAACTACCCAGAAAAAGGATAGTAACAAAGGTTGAATCCACGTAAATCTAGACCCAAACTAAACCAACAAAAACCAAACACAAAAGTAAACCATAACCAAACTGCTATCTCGAAATCACATGTGACATTAAGGTGGATCTGACCTGACACTAACAAACAAACCTCTGAGATTAAAGCGGAAACCATCGACAAAAAAAACCACAAGATTCAACCACTATGAGGGACCAAATCTGGAAGAGACGTCCATCCCAAGGTGCTAGAAGGACCAGAACCCATATGAAAAAGAATAGACCGCATGAGCTGAGAGAAACGGCGGTCGAGACCTGCAAACCCACCGCGAGAAGCCTCCAAGTAGACCAGATGACTGACCCACCAGGCGACATCGGCAACGGAAAAAAAAGGAAATGTATGAACGCCATGAAAGAGAACTAAAAAGCGGAGACCTCTCTCTGGCTCCGACAAAGTACGTCGGTAAATGGAGATGCACTGTGTGTCTGTGTAACATCCCTTTTTGTGGTATATGCAGAGAAGTTTAAAGGGACTGGTTTGGTTACCTATGTCATCAAAGTGCATTTACCTTTTCTGTCACTTGTCCATAAAGAACTTCATATCTTAGCGTGCTTGAGCTGGAGTAGTTGAAGGATATGTGACCTACCAGAAAGTGATTTGCGGTATCGTGCGAGTGAGGAAAAAGCACATGGAACAATCGTGTGGTGATTGTAGGGACAATAAACAAGTCTTTAAAATCTCCCAAAATAACAATCCCAGGGCGAGTATGGACCCACATGCCGAGTGAGCGGGCATGGGACCTACAGACGGGAGCGGTCGGGGTATTACAAGTGATAACAGAGCCGAATTCGAGGACGTGTGTGGAGTCAGTGACGGCTCACACCGTCACGATCCTGCAGCACAACGAGGGTGTTGCGCTCTATGGGATGGGGTGAATTGTAACATCCCCATTTATGGTATATGCAGAAAGGCTTAGAAGAATTGATTTGTTTACCTATGTCATCAAAGTACACTTACATTTTCGGTCAATTGTCGAGAGAGAACTTCATATGTAAGCGTGTTTGAGCTGAAGTTGTCAAAAAATAGGTAACTTATTGGAAATTGATTCGCGGTATCGTGCAAGTGCTAACAAAAAAAGGAGAACGGTCATGTAGTGACTGAAGGACAGTAAATAAATCTTTTGAACCTCCCAAAAATAATAAGTGGTGATCGGACTAGGGTGGACCCACGAGCCTAATAACTGGACGTAGGACCTATGGACAGAACATTCGGAGCGTTACACAACGGCTGATAGCGACTTCTCGAGTCATGTGTGTAATACTCTGTGTCTCAATATTGGTCAACAGGCAGCAGAAAAATCATACAGGACAATTTCGTAATTTTTTGAAGATGAGGGGCATTTTGGTAAATTATCAAAATGCAAGCCGAAAGCTAAGACGGGCAAAATGTTTCTATTTTTAAGTAAAGAAAACATTTAGAATACAAGAAGTGGCAAGAACGGACTTTAAACGAGTTTTCGGACTCATGAAACCGATAAAACCGACAAAACTTGTAAAATTCATAACGGAAGCTACAGGTGGCTGATTGAGGTGAAACGACTTGCAAAATTCTTCTAAAAGAGTCTAGTAATTTTTTGAAGAATCTTGAAGATTTATTTAAGAATTTATGGAGTTTTTGGAGAATTAAAAGCTTAATTAGAATAATTAAGCTATTTTTCACATGGAGATAAAATGAAGAAAATAATAAGTTCATTGGATCTTTTGGTATGGTGATTCACGTGATGGAAAAAAGAATAAAGAGATGAGGTGTCGTCTACTAGAAAGGAAGAGGAATATTCATTGCATGTGTTTAATATGGTAATAAAGAAGACTTGTTCATCAAGCAAAACAATAAACCATGGCTGATTTTTGGTGTAATGGCGTGGCTAATTAAGATGGAGAGGCAATGATCAAGATCTTGTGTAAGCAGTTTGTGTATATAAAGAATCTAAATCCTTCTCATTTTCATCACCAAGAGAAGAGAGAAAGAAGAAGAGAAGAACAAGCGTGAGAGGAAGATAAGAGAAAGAGAAGGAAAAGAGGAGAGAGAGAGAGAGAGAGAGAGAGAGAGAGAGAGAGAGAGAGAGAGAGAGAGAGAGAGAGAGAGAGAGAGAGAGAGAGAGAGAGAGAGAGAGAGAGAGAGAGAGAGAGAGAGAGAGAATAAGAAAATAAAATAAAAGAAAGATGGGGAAAGAAAAATTACTACGCCGGAATATTCTCAAGAATATTCTTCGGAAAAAGGAATTTTTCCGACGTAATAATTTCCCCATAAACCGGATTTCTTTTATTTAGAAAACAATATATGGAGTTAGGTTCATTAGTAGAGGCCAAGTTGAAGATCGGTTAAGCTCGTGTCAAGGCGGTTTCAATTGGATCAGTTCGGGAAAGGGTTCAGGGTAGCAGAGGGTTTAGTTCGGGTCTCGTGGGTTCCGTCAATCCGCCCATCCGTCGTCACGATATCACTGTGAGTTGGCTACATTGTGTATTGCATATATATTAGGACATATAGACCTTGGATTCAGTAACCGTATATTTAGGTTGCATACCTTGAAGATTAAATTGGTTAGAACGACTAGGTTGATTAATAAATCAGTTAATTAATTAAATGGTTAGGTTAAAAAGATGCATGCTAGTTAGCTTACATGGGTAATTGATTGATAGTTTTCTTGATTGCTTGATTGGGTGTTGCATACATATAGAACGGCATGCTAGGACATATATGCATATATAAGTATTTAAGAACGTATATAAATGAATATATATATATATATATATATATATATATATGAAGAATTATGAGTTGATTAAAATACGGCTAAAACACATAACACACTTAGAATATAATAACGGGGTGGTTAATTAGTCAATAGTCGGGTTTAACGGGTTAATTGAATTAATTAAATAATAATGTGAAGTCACAATATTAGTAAGTTTACTAATCTCAAGCTGACGGATCGAAGAGGTTAAGAATAAGAATTTAAGGGATTAGATTAATTAAATATGAATTCATCCGTCTACGGGATTAGTAATCTACTAATCTCAAGCTAGCGGATTGATGAGTTAAGGTTAAAAAATGATTAAAAGATTAATAAACATAAATAATTAGGTGTGTGGTGTTGTGATTATTGTTTGTGTGATTGTGTATCTACTTCGGTGTTGGACCGAGTAGACTGTACTGGTAGATACTTATTTGGTGCGGGACTGGATAAGTTTGGATAGATGCATAATCTGGTACGAAACCGGATAAGGCCGGGTGACGTGGAGGATGGTGATAGGACTTGCGGGATAGATTGGGAGTTGTGACTGGAATTATTATGTTGACCTTGTCGGTCTTGCGTGATAGAGTCCCAATGAGTTTGCTTGTTTACATTAATGTTATTAGGACTCTATAGGGTACGTTAGATCCCTTAAGTCTAGAGATGGTGTTCCGGTACTTCCGACCCGATTGGATCCTCGGGTATTTACATGATCGGTTCACGTGCCTTCAAGTGGTGATTCTAGTTATGGTGTTAACCTACTGAGTGAATATGGGGTCACGTCCTAGGGTCGGACTGCATGGAAGCTTTTGTTATCTAGGGGTAGCCCGAGTCACCGCATATCGATGGACATAGAACGGTGTCCTAGTCGTAGGACTTCGTGTTTTCGTCTAGGAGTCGTGGGAGTTTTTAGTTACCATGGCGGTAGCTAAGTGTTCCCGTGGAAGTTACCGAGTTTGCATAGTGGGCCCAGTAGTGTGGAATTAGTGCCGTGTTAGTTAGATCGAGTCTAATCGAGAACATGTTCCGCAATGTTCTCGATCTCCGAGGTTACCTTTTGTCATTGTGTTTTGAATGCTTGTGTGTTGTGGAGCTCATTACGTCTTAGTAACATGTGATCAGCTATTGTACTTGATTGTTATTTCGGTTTGGGCAGGATTATTAGATTGTTAGCAACATTTTAGTTGGGAGCCGACTCACTCAGTAATCTTAGATTGCACATTAGACTCTTTTGTGTTTTTCAGGTTTAGAATAGCTCGGCGGACGCGTAGGACACTCGGAGTAGGCTCGGGTTGGCATTTTGACTTTATTTTCGGTTTCGGATTTTGTGGGGACCCCGCTAAATGATTTGTATAAAACCGTAAATTGTTATGTATAAGATTTATAGTTTTTAAGTAATAAAACGGAATAATTCTCTGATATACAGTTTAGTCCGAACCGAACACAACTCGTGGAAGCGGTACCGGTTGAAAAGCTTTGTATCATGGAAACAAGGTAAACGGAGTCAAAGACGGTTTGGTTCGAGCCACTGACTCAAACCGGACTGTCTCTGGCTTCGTATGGTGACAAACTCTTCTCGTATGGCTGCTCGGGTTTGATTGGTCATGTTATTGTTTGATTGTTGGCCGGTCAGCTCGTCGGTCAGCGGAAAACAGGAAGGGGGCGTTACAATGTGTGTGAGAGCTTCTTCTATTAGGCTGAACTCTTTTTTTGGTCAACAACATTTTATATAAAAGTTAATCTCCATAAAAGGAGTAAATGTTTTCAAAATACATCGTCATCGCGGCATAATAAGCAGAAATTACAACAAGATAAAAAGAAAACATAGAGAGATAATGGGTACAAAGCACTTAAACAAATAAAAGTCGCGGAGAAGTCCTCAGACCTCATCGACGATTGTGTTGTTAAGTAAAAAGAAGTCTTGGGTACTGGATCGAACACCCGAGATTGGAACAACAACAAGTGCACAATTTCTCATCTCTAGAATGGCTACAAAGGCGATTAAACACCTATAAATTGAGCATTTGATAAAACTCCTTGAATCCCAACCATTTAGATCAAATGGTGAATTCAAGGGAGCAAAGAACCCCGTGAAGGAAGTAAAGAGACTACTAGAGTCCAAGAACTCCTGATAAACGGGAACAAGATCCTCATAAAGAGGCAATTTGCCAAGATCCTCATAAAGAGGTAAGGTATTAAGATCCTCATAAAGAGGCAATGTAACAAGATCCTCATAAAGAGGAAAAGATGAGCTAAGAACAAGTCTATCATCCTCATAAAGAGGTAAATGGGATGCCAATAGTTTAAGTCTAAGAAGAGTAATTCTTGCAAAAAGACATAAACTAGTCAAAAGCCAAACATTCCAAAGAACCAACAGGAACGAACCTTGATTGAAAAGAGGAGTGGAGGCGGTAGAGATGCGAGCAGACACAATAGACATGTCTCCAAAACTGGAGAGGGTCAAGACTGTATAACCAAAGATCCAAGACACAAGAAGATAATGTGAAAAGAAGAAAAAGTCTGGCGGGTCAGGAGGTACTGGCGGCATCGAAGGAAAATTCACCAAAAGACTATGCCAACCCCGAAAAGAGCAACGTACAATGTCCATATCCAGAGTTGAAGATGAGAGAGTTGCGGTCCACACCACAAGAGGGTATGACTTCAATGACAGAGCTTGTTCCAAAGGCCGATAGATAGGTCGGTAAATCAACGGCGACATCGATAAAAACCGGAGCAAAAATCTGCATAAAGTAGCAAAGGGTTGCAAACGAACTGAATAAGTGATACCGGAGACCATGCTAACACTTTCTAAACTGATAAAATCAGAGGCAGATAAATTAACAACAGTTGAATGAGTAACGTCGATGTGTCTCTTGGAAACACCGGCTCCATGGAAAGGAAAATCAATGGGTCTTAGAAGCTGACTCAGAGAAGGGAAAACGTCGACGTTAATGATAATGGTGAACTTCTGAATGAGTTCTTGATACTCTTCTTCGAATATACAATCCTCGATGGTCAACTGACTCTTCCTGAGCTGTTCTGTCAGGTAAGCATTGATCTTCCTAAGCCTTTCACTATTCTCATGTATCTCGAAAATCTCCATAAACGACATGATTTGAGCCTGCTTGAAACCGCTGGCGCCACTGATATGAGAAGCACATATCAGAACGTTGCGGACAATCCAATAAATTGTGGTGGGGACATGATCAGCAAACGCATCTATGATGTGGTTATGTGGGAGTTGATAGATCTGGGTGATGGTAGTGGTGAGATCAACCATGTCAGGCATCAGAAATCGGGTCTTGTCGAGACGTTGGAGCAGAGGGTTCTGTCTAGAGAAGATGCTAGGGTGCTGTTTGATGAGAGCCAGAGATTTTGTGAGCTGATTTGTTGTGTATGTCTCCGCGAGGAGGAGAAAAACGCCATATTTCCCGGCCAAAGCGGCCAGGACAAGGACTAGCTCAGCATCGCAACAGTATTTCGCAACCAGGACAGAACATGGATCGTCGTCGTAATTCGACTGTCTAAATGAAGCCCTGTTGTCTTCTTACAGTGAGACTCACCACGATGAAGACACTTGCAGTCAATCTCGAAAGAGATTAGATTGATGAGGTTTGCGAAAGTTTGGGTCTCTTTACCCACCACGGGTGCGACACAATCCCGAGAAGCGGGTCTGAGAATATATGCCTCGGAAGAAGTGCTGCAGCCGGCGTAGGAGTGAAAGGCGATGATAGAAAGACGGCGAGCAATGGCGGTAGAAAGACGACCGGTGGAGGCGGCGGTAGAACAGAGACGAATACCAGATTTGGCTGCTTGGATGGCGGAGGAGGAAGAGAGGCGGCAACAACAACAGACACCATGGACAAAAGGAAGTTTACTGTAGAGGAGGGCGTCTTCCAGCAGGCGGGAGTGGCACGGCGGAGCTCTAGAAACGCGAGAAATGTATTGCAGCGGGGGCGTCTCGAGAGTTGCGATAGAGAGCATTAAGGTTTTACCAAAGCTCTAAGCTAGACTTAACTCTTTTAAAATCAGTACTATATGTGGAAAGAAAACGTAATGATCAGTTTTACTAAAATGGTCATTGACATTGTTCTATCAAACCATTTACATAATCTGCAAATAAGGTTATCCTTAACTGCATCAATTCTTTGCACTATTACTCTATTAGGATCATCCGTACCATACTAATCTTCTTCAACGATGGTTCAACAGAACCAATATTTTCTTCTACAATTCAATTTTATCTATCATTATAAAATTTGTATTTTTATCCTTTTAAAACATTTTGTAAATAACTTTTGTTGTTGAGAAATAAACTTAACATTTTATAATTTATGATAAAATGTAACTAGTCATCATTAATTGACTCTAATATTAACAAAATTGAGATTACTAAAAGATTAATTATTTTATTTTTATTATTTATACATTTTTTGCGTAATTCTAGACATCATCATACATTAGAATATAATTAATAATCCATGTCACAACAAACCATGACATTTGACTCATATCATATACTCCCTCCATTCTTTTATGATTGATGTTTTAGAAAAAAAAATTGTTTCAAAAAGATTTATGTTGTAGGTTTCCTATGCAATTTTTACTAATTAATGTTTACAAATTGTGAATTTCAAAAACTATATTAAATTGTTATTGGTTAATAGTTATTGAAATGTGTTTTAATAAATGAAAAATATGTATTTATAACTAAATATTAATTATTTCTTAATATGTGTGAAAATTCAAAAACATCAATCTTTAAGTAACGTAGGGAGTATGTATAAGAATCAGCACTTAATAGTATTACATTATACTTATATTAAGGCTACAATTATGAAGCTTAAACTGTCGGAGGAATTCGTAAAACTTGAACACGTACACTTATTAATCACTTTGTCAAACGCGAGTCTCTTAGCTTTCCGGAGACTGTCGCCTTGAAACGAATCTTCTTCTTAGGTAAGATTTTGAAACCTCTTCTCTTCTCCTCAAATTAACACGAAATCAAATCGAACCGGAGTATCCATCTCTTCATATTTATTGTTGCATAAAACAAATGTGATTGCTAATATGCGTTAATTTCTTTATTTATCTTGGTTTTTGGTCTCCTTTAGTTAATTTATTGATATATTTGTTGATTTTTAGTGGAAAGTTATCTCGTTTTTAACCGCTTTAATTTGTAGGTGGCGAACACTAGCGTTGTGTGTTTCACTTTCTCTCGGCAAATAACACTGAGAATCGTAGGTCTCTATGATCCTTTTTTATAGTATAATAAAAGCAAAGCATCTTCGATTTGATTATTTAACTTAAAGTTATAATGATCACATTATGTAGGTTTTAATAAAATATAACTATATAGTTAATTAGTACCTAAAGAACCAATAGAATGTGTTAACATAAAAGGAGCAATACGTACCTAAAGAACCAAAAGAAAGTGTATATTTTGCATTCGTTAGCAATTAAAAAAAGTTTATTGTATGTGGATGCACCGCACAGCTATTGTTTCTACGTGGTTCATGCTTTTACTAATCTAATCGATTGATCTGATCAGTTTTTGTAGAAATGCACCGTAGTGCTATAGAATGGACCCGTTTGATCAATAGTTCAACGGTTCAACAGATATTATGAACACCGAATGGATTCAAGTCCACGGACATGAGATTATACCACACTACCTATTCCGATTAATGTCAGAGAATATTCAGATTATTTGTTACCGAACTATCATGCAAACTACTTAGATCAAATTGGGCTCAAACCTAAACTTCCCACACAAATATGATTTTTGTTTTAAAAAAAAATTAAACCAAAAAAATACTGTAATGCATTTTTATGACTTGCCTACCACTGGATCACAAGATTGCGGGAAAATGTTTTCCATAGTTTTAATTATTCACATCTTAACAAAATTGTAGAACATGAAATGGCATTCATACTTAATTTGATTCCTTTCGTTGCAATTTCCAACCAAAAGAGCCCGACATAGGGTGGTGGCATTTTAAAAAAAAAAACTAGTGTCCGATTAATCCTATCGGTGAACATGTCTCTAGAAAAACGTTTGTTGCAAACCTATCACAAATAAAACACGAGGACCAAAGTTCATGACTAAGTGGCCTAACAATAATAAAATTGTTTATAAGGAAAACAGAACTCAAAAAAACATACTGATAATTAGTTCCAAATTGATAGTTAGTTCCAAATTGATTACAACCAAGCTACTAAAAATAGATTAGGTGCTGATCCTTAGTTTCTTCTGCTTTTTTTAATCACTTATGCTTCTTATACTAAATCAAACTAGGCCAGACATTTTGATTTTCTTATAGAATTTTAAAATCCGATAAATTATGATTTATCAACAAAAACTTTCAATCCTATATTCTAACCCTTTTAGAAAAGGTGCCGGTAATTACATTATAGTAACGACTAATGTCAACAAGACTAAAATATGAAGATTTCTCTCTAATAATGCTGATGATATCCAAATCTAAAATAAAACCCGACCAATTCATCGGATCTTCAAGCATTTTAAGGATGTTTTCACAGTTGATTTCGAATCTAACATTGAGGGTACCTACGTCACATATTCTCTATAGCTCAAATGAGTCCGTCTAATTACACATGGAGCGGTAATAGAATTCTCCTTCACCCTTATCCGCTTATTCATAATAGTATTGAAAATGCGGGTGATGCAAAGTATTAGAGAATATACGCCATATATTCTCATAAGATTGTGATAAGTCCTATTTTCAACATGTTAAGGATTGGGCGGTTGTAGATTAGTCTAAGGTTTTGGGTTGTGTCTATCTTATAACGTTTATATAAAGGCATGTTGTATGATCAATAAACTCAACCGTTTTCCTAATACTTTCTCTCTAAGTTATCATGGTATCAGAGCCTAACTAAAAGATTCGAAAAACCCTAAAAAAAATCATGATCAAACTTGAAAGGAAGAAATCGTTATGGTGGCCAAACAAGAAGCCATCGTACCTGCTAGTAGCAGTAGTGATATCGGTCTGGTGTCACCGTACTTCTTATCCTCGTCGGACAATCATGTTGTGTCAATCTCTCCCGTCTCATTGACATGAGAAAACTATGCCGAGTGGGCATCAGAGTTAGAGAATGTGCTTCTTGCTAAAAGTAAGGTCGGATTCACCAATGGCACGTTACCAATACCAAATGAAACTGAAAACCTAATGAAGGCAGAACAATGGAGAAGGGTGAACTCCATGATCGTCAATTGGATAAGAGCTTCAATCTCATTAACTATCTGATCAACTATACTATTCACAGCGGATGCACATAAGTTGTGGAATAACCTGCAACAAATATTTTCTATTGGGCATTCAGTTTGTTTTCATCAACTAAATGTAGAACATGCGTCTTAATTGTAAACATGACGGATCCACTGTTATGGATTACTTTGGTCGTTTATCTTTCAAGTGGGAGGAGCTTCTGAGTTACAAGCCCTTCCAAAGTGTACATGTTCAGTAGCAGAGAAGATTGTCCAAGACTACGAATAAGAAAAAGTCCACATGTTCTTAATGGGTCTTTAATATTGGATGTTTGGCAATGTTTGCACCAATATAATTGGGATGGAAACTTTTCCAGACTTAAACTCGGTTTATCAGAGGGTTTTACGAGAGGAATGTCGCCTCATATCTTCTCGCATCGACATCAAACCTGATGCAGTGTGCTTTGTTGCAAAAGCATAGAAAGAGGGAACAGAACACATCACATCTTTCGTTGCTGCAACAAGAAGCAGAGGACCTCATGTGACTTGTTCTCGTTGTGGTCGTACATGTCACGACAAGAATGACTGCTGGGAGATCATAGGCTTTCCTGAGTAGTGGAAAGAACGCAGTCAAGGAGGCGGTCATGGAAGAGGCATGTTAAGAGGACGAATTCGTTCTCAGTTTCGCTCAAACGCAGTACAAATGCAAGCCGTTTCAACAAGAAAAAGTAGTGGAGTTACAAATTTCACAACTGAACAATGGGCTTCGTTGACAGCACTGCTTGAGGCACATAAGTCAAGAATGGCTGGTGGGAGATCATTGGCTTTCCTGAGTGATGGAATGAACACACTCAAGGAGGCGGTCGTGGAAGAGGCAGGGGAAGAGGACGAGGTCGTTCTCAGCCTCTCTCAAATGCAGTGCAAGCGCAAGACGACCCAACATGATAAAATAGCGGAGTTCCAAATTTCACAGCAGAACAATGGGCTTCATTGACAGCACTGCTTGAGGCACATAAGTCAAAGCCAATTCCTGATCGCTTAAATGGTAAGAGGCAGACCGGAGAAGTAATTCTTGATACAAGCGCATCCCATCATATGACTGGGGATTCAAGATTATTCACCGATCTGCAGAGTATACTATCTTGTTCGATTAGCTTTGCAGATGGAAGCCAAGTGAAAGCAACAAAGTGTGATGTGTTGTGATTGTTGAACAGAATTAAGCTCACAAATTTTTTATTTGTGCCTAACTTCAATTGCATGCTTCTATATGTCACCAAGTTGCTTAAAGAAACTGGATGTTTTGTTGTATTTACTGACGCTCTGTGTGTTTTATAGGACCGTTTTATGAGGACCATGATTGGAGCCGGTGAAGAACGAGATGGAGTGTATGTTTATCGGGACGTCACAATTGCATAAAGGAGCATAAGACAAGACTCTATGGCATCAGAGATTGGGACACCCTTCGTATGGTGTCTTAGGATTTTTACCATTTCTTTCCAATGTTATTGCTAATTTTGAAAAACTTTGTTGTTGTGAGATTTATTTCAAATCAAAACAGACTCGAGAAAGTTTCCCATGCAGTTTTAATAATGCTTTGGCTCTATTTGAGTTAGTTCACATCGACCTTTGGGATCCTTACCGTGAACCATTGTTGTGTGGTGCAATATTCTTCTTAACCATAGTCGATGACTTCTCCCGAGTTGTTTGGATACATCTGCTGCTCGTGAAGTCCGAGGTCAAAACAATACTACCGAATTTTTGTTCTCTTGCTGAGCGTCAATTCAAAAATTCGGTTCAGATCATTCACAGTGATAATGGCACCGGAGTTCATGTGCTTGTCTAAGTATTTTGCAGCCAAATGGATCATCCATCAGACCTCGTGTGTGGAAAATCCACAATAGAACAGTAGAATTCAACGTAAGCAAAGACACATACTTAACGCCGAGCTGTCTTTCACGTTCCATGCCAATATTCTGATAAGGGTTTGAGGAGAAAAGTGTACTCATATTTGTACACATTATAAATCGCACACCGTCTAGCCTGCTTCAAGGAAGAACATATTACAAATATCTCTATGGAAGATCTCCATCGTATGAATACTTTAAGATATTTGGTTGTATATGCTTTTATCACAATATTTCATGTGACAAAAACAAATTCAAAGAAAGGAGTCGAAGATGTGTGTTTTTCGGATATCCATTCGGAAAGCGCGGTGGAAAGTCTTTGATCTTGCAACAAATGAGTTTTTCGTCTCGCGAGGTGTGGTGTTTAACGAGACAACAGATCCATATTTAACGGTGATATCAATTCATGAGATTCCAAAAGAGACCATTATTCCTCATGTTGTTGGTACAGTAGATGACTTTGAAATTATGGAAGGAAGGGGGAGAGCAGTCGAAGAAGAAACAATAGAAATGGTGCAAACTGCGGTAGATACATAACAAGGTGAATTGAAGATATTTGATGAGACTTTCGAGGTCATCTCAATTTATGAAGATTCTCATAACACGATGAGTGATCCAGAGTTAGGAAGGGGACATCACGTTCCTAAGTCGTCAGTAAATTTGCCTGACTACATCACTTACAATCCGCATTTCTTTCTTGATAAACATACACCTTCATCTCCTCTCGTTCTAGCCAGCTCTTAGTCTTCATCCTCTGAAATGGTCCAAGGTAACACTTCTTATCCATTGTATGCATATGTTACTGCCGCAGTCTTCTCGGAGAGGCACCAAGTGTTTCTTGCAGCTATCATAACATGTGTTGAGCCTCTTAGTTATAAAGAGGCAATTAGTGATCCGAGATGGAAAGGTGTTATGTCTAATGAAGTTGATGCGCTTGAAAGCCATATAACCTGGGATGTAACCGACCTGTCGTAGGGAAAGAAATCATTAAGGTCAAAATGGATTTTCAAGATCAAGTTTAATTCTGATGGGTCGATCGAAAGGCACAAAGCACGCCTAGTATGTCTCGGTAACAAGCAAATTGAGGAAGAAGATTTCGATCAAACTTTTACCCATGTAGAAAAACTCACAAAATTGAGCTCTGTTGGAAGTAGGATTGACAAGGAACTATGAGGTATATTAAATGGATGTGCATAAATGCCTTTCTACATAGCGATTTGGAAGAAGAAGTGTACATGAAAATGCCTCCAGGTTTCTATGGAGATTCTCCAGACAAAGTATGTCATTTGCAAAAGTCTCTTCATGGCTTGAAAGAAGCACCAAGGTGCTGGTTTTCTAAGTTATTAAGTTCTCTCAAAGCATTTGGAATCACGAGGGGGCCACTTGGTATGTTTTTGACACAACGAAAGTATGCACTTGACATACTTAAAGAGACTGAACTTCTAGGATGTAAGCCGTTTGCTACACCTATGGAGCAGAATCATCAACTGCTCAGAGATAAATGTCCTCTTTACAAAGACCCGATTAGATTTTGATGAGTAGTTAGGAGTTTGGTTTACCTCACGATCACGCGACCAGAGCTGATTTATGTTGTTCACGTCTTGTCCCGGGTAATGCATCAGCCTTGTCAGGCGCATTGGGACGCAGTAGTTCAAATTTTGTGATATCTTAAGGGTTGTCGGGGACAAGGTATCATGTTGAAAGCCGTTAGTGACTTAAAGGTACGAGAGTTTTGTGATTCTGATTGTGCATATTTCCCAAACTCGAGGAGATCGTTGTCTTCTTTTATCGTTCTTCTTGGAGATTCACATATAGTTTGGAAGACTAAGAAACAAGACACATTATCCCATTCATCGGTAGAAGCCGAATATCGAACCATGGCGGCATGTCTCAATGAAATGAATGGCTTAAGCACTTGCTAGCTGACTTAGGCGTGGACCATGTGGATTCAATGGAGATGTTGTTGGGATTATGTCCTGAAATCACATTGTACTTACTCTAAAGATAGTTGTATTGTCGAGATCGGACAATTCATGTGATACTGGGTAGTCATAATGTTTTTCTAGAAACCGCTTATGACAAATGAGTTGTAACTCATTTCTAGTATCGTGTGAACCTAAAGGGTCACACACCTAAGCAAGTTGGATACGCTTCTGTAGGGAATTGATCATTGGCATATGGTCCGATCAATGTGTATTGGATACACATTGAATTCGTGTGTTAAGAGGTGTGTCGATCGATGCCATTGGTGCAACGATCGACACAAGGTCGATACCGTAACTGATGTTACGGTTTGTAAACCATGGGCCTATTTATAGGGGCCAGATTACACGACCTAGAGAGAGAGCCGTCGCAGACAGTTTTTCTTGACAGGAAAAACATACCCTCTTCCTCGAGAAACGCGCAGAGAATCCCAGGAGATCCGATCACCGGTACTAGCATCCCGGCGGATTCCAGCTTGTGTGCGTGTGGACTACGATAGAGGCGCATCGATTGAGGCGCTCTAGATCTCGTTTACCTGCTCCAATTTCCGCTGCCAATCTCCAGGTAAACACGAGGTCAGTTCTTAGATTCAATCACCTAGACGCGAGGATCCTAGGGATTCCAACAGTGGTATCAGAGCCATAGGGTTTAATAGATTGAATCAGTAGCCTAGAATTCGATTAAATGGCATTTTGATTGAATTGATGCTAGCTAGGATTCGTTTTGTTAATAAGAATCTCGGATTTGTTAATATCGAAAACGAAGAACTGTGTTTTCGCACAGCATCGATCGATGCACTGGGTGTGTCGATCGATGCAGCGCGAAAACGGCAAAACTGATTTAGGGTTTTCGCACAGCATCGATCGGTGCACTGGGTGTATCAATCGATGCAGCGCGAAAATGCAAAAGCAATTGTGTTTTCGCATAGCGTTAATCGACACAAGTTTGTGTCGATCGATGCACCGCGAATTCGCCTAATTAAAAGAATGGGTTTCGATTTAGAAATCGCACTGTGTCGATCGACACACTGGGTGCATCGATCGACACAGGCTGTGCGAAAGGATAGATCGGTTCAATTGGATTGAACCGGTTATCTCGCATGGTTATGTCGGTTTAATTCGATTAAAATTCCCTGATACCCAACTGTATCGATCGGCGCAGGTTTAGTGTTGGTCGACACAGGCCTTGCGATTGGTTAATCGGTTCAATTGGATTGAACTGATTATCATGCTTGGTAGAGGTAGGTCAGATCGGTTTAAATTGGATGAATTGATTCAATTGGATTGAATTAGTTATCTCAATTGGAATAAACCATTTTGATTGGTTAAGATCAGTTTGATTGGATAAGTCGGTTCAATTTGATTGGACCGGTTATCGCAATTAGTCTAAGACCGGTTATAGGGTTGGTAAAGGTTGCATATCAAATGTCGACCGAGTGTGTCAGTCGATGCACATGGTGAAGACGCGAACCGTAATCGTTTGGTTTTGAACCAAATGATTAAGCAACCGAACCGAATGACCTAACCCACTGAAATCAGAACGATTAAAACTTAATTAAAATTATTAAAAGTTAAAAATGTTATAAACCTGTTTAACACACATTAGATGTGTGTTGAATCGAAGCTTAGTTATTCAATATGGTCAACTGTCAAGACTCGTTTCGTTGTTGGATAGTCTTGTCAAGAGCTTGGTGTCCACAATTACATGAGTAAGGCAGGTAGTAGTGTTGATGGTCTTGCAGTGCTTGACATCAACTATTGCATGACCTAAGAGATTGAATTACTAATCTTTTAAAGTTCCATTTCCTCAACTAAATATCAAGCGATCTTGATGTCTTGCCCGATCTTGTCTACTGTCAAGACTCGTGTCGTTCGTTGGATAGTCGTGGAGTCCTTGGTATCCACAGCAACATGAGTAAGGCATGTGGTCATTAATAGACTTGCAGTGCGACTGTCAATGATCACAAGACAGGAAAAGATTGGTTTAACTTGACTGGGCCATCAGAAGTTCTGGGCCCAGAGACATCAGAGTGGATAAGACATGAATTGTCTTATCTGCGACCAAGAGTTGTACTGGGTACAATTAGCAATGATTTGCTTACCTGGATGACTAAAGTTTGGGTGATGGCGAGTCGCCCACTCGAATTTTGGTGATCCGAGGATCTTGGTTCATTGTATTCGTCTGAGGAAACATAGTGATGAATACAATGCGATTTTTCTTATTAGATAAGATTTCTCATCATATACATAACTAAATCTTTGTTTTATTGGATTTCAGCTTATGTCTATGACTACTTTCTCGTTGCGATCCGTCCTTGAGAAGGACAAGTTAAGTGGATCCAACTTCCTCGATTGGTATCGGAATCTGAGATTCATTCTCAAGCAGGAGAGCAAGGACTATGTCCTTGAAAAGGCTCTTCCAGAAAAGCTTGGGACCAATCGCTCGCATGCAGCATATAAGGCTTGGAATAAGCATTATATTGATGTGGTAGATGTGCGTGGTCTGATGTTGTCTACCATGAACTCGGACTTGAAGAGTCAATACGAGAACATGGAGTCGCCGATAGAGATGATCACCAGCCTGAAACTGAAGTTTCAGGATCTGGCACGAGTTGAGAGATTCCAGATGGTGAAGTCTCTAACTGAGTGCAAGCTACCAGAGGATGCTCCAGTAAGTCCTCATATCATTAAACTGATGGGTTACATTGATAACCTGGGGAGACTGGAATGTCCTGTCAGCTTAGAGTTGGCCACTGACATCATTCTGCAGTCACTACCGTCAAGCTATGATGAGTTCATTAAGAACTATATCAAGAAAGACTTGACGAAGACGTTGGCTGAGCTGCATGGCATGCTCAAAGCAGTAGAGCAAGACATCATAAAGGGCAAAAGATTTGAGAAATCTTGTGCTAGCAAGGGTAGAGACAGGGCCGTCCAGATTTGGAATCAGGATAAGCCTGTGTCATCTTTTAAGCCTAAGTCAGGCCCATCTGGTGTTAGAAGATGCTTCTACTGCGATGAGTCAGGGCATTGGAAGAGAGATTGCATTAAATTCTTGGAAGATTCACAAGAGATGAAGGAGATGTATGGTACTTCTTCTTCAGGTATTGTGTTATTATTTCAAGTTCTACTTATGTATTGAATACTAGTTGTGGTACCGATATTTAGAAATATGCAGGACCTAAGCGACAGTAGAATGTTGAAGAAAAGACAAGTGGAACTGCGTGTCTGGTTGAAGCAATGGTTGCTGCATAAGCCGTAGAGATTCTCCACTTGTAGGAGCCTTTCATACTTGGTTTTAGAAATTAAGTAATTGCTACTATGTATCTGTCTTGTGCAGAAATGTCTTTCATTTTCTTGTAAAGAATTTGGATGTTTTTCATTTTGATAAAAGACAAGTTTTGTTCTTTAGATCTTAATGAAATATCATATGGTAGCACCCCGTTTAGAATGGGTTTTATATCTTAAACCAGCGAGAGTTGGAATATAACACTAATACTAAAGGTTTAAGTCTGATGACTCGAACTCGACTTTTCCTTGGCACAGTCGTTTTGACCACATAGAGTGAAGCGGATTCAGAAGTTCCATGGTTATGGGCTTCAGGCTCATTTAATTGTAAATCATTTGAGACATGAATTCTGCTTGCTGGGCCAAATGACTGAGGCTTCTTTAGCAGAGCTAAAGAAAAGGGCCAGAGGCTTATTGGGCCTTACACGTACTGATGTATGTGGCCCAATGAGCATTAATGCCAAAGGAAATCTTCAGTACTTCATTAACTTATTGATGGCGTCAGTAAGTATGGATGTGTTCTCATGATGAGACACGAGTAGGAATCTTTTGAGGAGTTCCAAAAATGAAGTATAGAACCGATTTGACAGAAGTGTTGAGATCCTCGATTAGATCGCGGAGGAAAATACTTAAGTCAAGAATTGGGTGATCATCTGAGTGAGTGTGAAGTCATACCACAGCTCTTTTCTCTTGGAAAGCCTAAATTGGTGTTTCTGAGAGAATGAATCGGATCTTATTGGATATGCTCCGATTAATGATGAGTCACATGAATCTTCCATTATCCTTTTAAAATACGCTCTAAAATGAATAAGTTTACGCAAATTATGTTTCTGTCAAAATCAGTTGAAAGATACCACATTGGATGTGGACTGGGTGATTTCCAAGTATGTTTTACTGATTAATTGGGATTGCAAAGTTTGTGTAAGGCAGTTGTCAACAAACAAACTTGAATCCAAATCTGATAAGGGCTGCTTCACCGGTTGTCCTAAGGAAACCGAGACTTAGTACTTTTGCAACCAATCCGAGAACAAAGTTTTGTTGTTCGGAACCATGTTTTTCCAAGAAAACAGTGGGAGTAAAAGTACAGCTCGAAGAAATTCGAGAAACACATGAGGCTGTTAAACCTGTTGAGGAAGAGCAGCAGTTTGATCTACAGAGTGTTGTAGGATCTGAACCTGTGGAGCCAGAATTTCGCTGATCCTGATGGATCCGTCACTAATCCGAGGGTGATTCCTCATGACCGATTGCCGTGATCTGATGATCATTGAAAAGTGACGAGCATGCGAAATTCAAAGAAGCGATGGTGAGCCCCAACTCCGAAAATTGGCTAGGTATGCATGTTAGCTTCACCGATCTATTTATAGATTGAAGCAAACATCTTGGAGTTGGAATCTATGTTCTGTTAAAACGGTCAAAGGCTTTGACTCGATCAAGAACGAATAGAAACCGTGCGTTTAAACAAGTGGGAGCGTAGTTGCAATTCTCAAAACTGTATGTTTATAACACACTTAATCTCATAAACGACGTTCCGACGCTGAAGTCTAGTCAAGGTTTGGGTCGGAAGTCAAATTCAATAATAGACGTGGGAGAAGCCGCGAAAGTTCTTGGAATATGGATCCATTGAGATGGATCAGAAGAGCTAATTGGATCGTGCCAGAATCCTTATGATTATAAGGTACTGGACAGTTCAAATATGCATGACTCCAAGGACAGCTTCATACCAAAGGTCTTATGGCAATAATCTTAGCAAGATGAAGTGTTTTGGACACTAGCTGAGCTATTATTGATGAGTGTGATTGCTAATGCTGCTGCAATAGAATCCATCATGAATGCCATATTTTGCGCTCGTCTAGATGCAGCTTACGCATGGAGCATGACGAGAAAATACCAATATGTTCCGGTAATAGTCACTGAACAGTTATCAGAAACATCCCAAGTGTTTGAGAAACACTAAGGATAGGTTCGTGGTGAACTGAGGAAGTGACGAACCAGTTGAAAGTAGTCAGTCGGACAAAGACGATTCCCGGTTCCCACCTGGTTATGTCTCTTTGTCTGAATAGCGGTGCTATCTGTTGGAAAAGCTCCAAGCAGTGGACCGTAGAATAGTGATTTTGTCTGAATGGCGGTGTGGTTTGTTGGAATTGTTTCAAGCAAAACACCGCAGTCTCTCCTACAACCTAAGCACGAAATTTATTCTGTTGCTGTAGGTATAAGATATCTGAAGAGATGATCTTGATTCTAGTGGGAGTTATTTTAGTTATGTTATGTTCTTTGCATAGACATGCTATAGCGATGTTTGTGTAAATTAAAACTGACATCGGTGTTATTTAATCATTGGATGATTAAATAATGGTCCCAAAGTATTTTATGTTCATATTATAGGTCATCAAGTTGAGGACTTGATCATGAAACCCTATAAGTAAAAGATGACATAAATTAAGATTGTCCCTAGTCAAGGTTATTGAAGTGGGACACCAATAACCGCGCGAGACTAGAATGTGAGATGACTGTTGGACTAAGTTTCATGGAGTCAATGATATGATTATCACAGTCAGTCACATAGATATATGTTGGTGAACATATGATCGGACATGACCCGCTAATGAGAACTCCACAGGATAGTTATATCAGTGTCATGGGAGGTTCTCATTACGACTATAGAGTATAGTCCTTAGACCTGAGTTCATCATGCTTTCTAGCATATGAATTGGTACGTTTTGACCTTGTCAAACGTCGTTTCGTAACTGGCGGCTATAACGGCATTGCTTATGCGTATCATGAAGTATGTGTAGAAACAGGGATGGTACAAGATGGGATTTGTCCCCCCTATTACGGGAGATAAATATCTCAGGGCCCATCGAAGATTCGATACTGAGAAAATGCATGGCCGTGCTCAAACGAGGTGATTGTCAGTCGTTTGTTTTATCAGTATAGATCAGGAGTTCGATGAACATGATGTTGGCTATAATAAGGATGACACAGTCTCTTGCCTTATGCCATATCGAGATATAGAGACGAAGGGATTATGGGAATAGATGATTCCAAAACAAGTGGGAGATTGTTGGGATTATGTCCTGAAATCACATTGTACTTACTCTAAAGATAGTTGTATTGTCGAGATCGGACAATTCATGTGATACTGGGTAGTCATAATGTTTTGCTAGAAACCGCTTATGACAAATGAGTTGTAACTCATTTCTAGTATCGTGTGAACCTAAAGGGTCACACACCTAAGCAAGTTGGATACGCTTCTGTAGGGAATTGATCATTGGCATATGGTCCGATCAATGTGTATTGGATACACATTGAATTCGTGTGTTAAGAGGTGTGTCGATCGATGCCATTGGTGCAACGATTGACACAAGGTCGATACCGTAACTGATGTTACGGTTTGTAAACCATGGGCCTATTTATAGGGGCCAGATTACACGACCTAGAGAGAGAGCCGTCGCAGACAGTTTTTCTTGACAGGAAAAACAGACCCTCTTCCTCGATAAACGCGCAGAGAATCCCAGGAGATCCGATCACCGGTACTAGCATCCCGGCGGATTCCAGCTTGTGTGCGTGTGGACTACGATAGAGGCGCAGCGATTGAGGCGCTCTAGATCTCGTTTACCTGCTCCAATTTCCGCTGCCAATCTCCAGGTAAACACGAGGTCAGTTCTTAGATTCAATCACCTAGACCCGAGGATCCTAGGGATTCCAACAGATGTTAGCAAATCCGCATTGTACATTGCAGCCAATCCAATTTTTCACGAAATGACCAAGCACATTGAATATTATTGCCATGTTGTTCGTGATGCAGTTCAATTAAGATCGTCTCATTGCCACATGACATGTCAAGACTGCTAAGCAATTGTTTGACATTATGACAAAGGCCTTGGGAAGTTCTTCATTTCATTATTTGTTATCCAAGTTAGGAGTATGCAATTTACATACTCCAACTTGAGGGGGAGTACTAGAGAATATATGACATATATTTTTATAAGATTGTGATAAGTCCCATTGTCAATATATTTACGTTTGAGTTGTTGTAGATAAATCTAAGGTTTTGGATTGAAACTATCTTGTAACATGTCTATAACCAAATGTCATATGATCAATAAACTCAAACCGTTTTCCTAATACTTTCTTACCACCAAAAATAAAAAACATGAAATTATTTAGTAAGGTTTTTCCAAATTCTAAGATCACGTCTAGAAATCAAATTTAATTAAACCAGAAAACACAGCTAACTCACAAGCACATAAAATAAGCATTCCTCTTAAAATATTGTTCTATTGTTATTGTATAACATGAACTTTTAAGGTATAAATTAATCATAAACTAAACTTCTCGATGCCTAAATTTCAACTCCCCAGAATTTATGGATTACCTCATTCACATACGTCAAAACCAACACACTAACACAATGACACCAAAGATTCCAACATTTACATCAACACCAACACACCGGCGCACTTGAACACACAATGAGTATAGAACGATAACAGTCTGCTGCACACAATCACATACGATCTCATGAAAAAGGCTTTATTGGCTTTTTTATTCTTCTAGGTCACCAAGTTATAAGACGGCGTCTTTAACAACAAAATCAAACTTGTGCCTCAAGTTTCTCCAGTCAAAGCATATGTCCTTTTCCCTTGAGTCATATTTTTTCCTCACTTAAATCAAACTTCTTTTCGCTTAGATTTATTCCCCCCCCCCCCTTTTCTGGCTCAACTAGCATTCTTACATCTTAGTACTTGTGCTCTTCATCATTATTGCACATCTTAGATTCTGTATCACATCTTGTACTATTTTATTTAATACTTTACGACTGGTACATAAAACACCTTTTACAACTGCGTCTTCAATCTCCTTATTTTTTGATTATGTATGTGAACATAACAACTCTAGTTATAATAGTATCATCACCAATAACACACAACACAAGTAACATCAACTTTCCTTATTTGAGTAACATCATGGTTTAAAATCACATGAAGAGAATAAGTTTGTATAAAGTTTTATTTTGTGACTTTTTTTGTATTCAAAATCAATTCTTAAAATTTTCTAAGTTTTTAATAGAAATTTTAATGAAATCTATCCAGATGACACCTTAAAAGCTACGATTTGGTTCTTCACATTTTTATGAATTTTCTATTAAATTATTTTAAAGGGACGTTAATCATAAATACAACATAACATTGAATAACACAAATATAATAGAATTGAGAAACAATATATTTAACTAGAAATTAATCTTTCCTATGGGCGGTTGGTCGGATATTTAAATATATTTTTAATAAAAAAATCTTAAATTACATTAGAATTCTAATATCGATTTAGCGGGTAAAAAAACATTTTAAAAAAAAAAACCAAAACAACATCTTGAGTTCTTATAAATATTTGAAAATGTTTAGTTGACTTTTTAGTTGAAAATACTAACTTTAATATTTTTGAATTATTCTTATAAGAGGTATAGGTTATCTCAATATATATAAAATTCTCAAGAAAGAATAATTGGTTATATTTATTCTCATTATGTATTCTACATTAATTCTTACATCGAGTGTAATATATTTCTTTATAAATGCGGTCGATTGATATTTAAAATTATTTTCTATTAAAGATATTTGTTATTAATCAATTTGTATCCTCATTTCTTCTTCTTAAAACCGCTGATATAAAATTAATTTTATTATTGGATTATCACTATTTTATTTTCTATTTATATTAATATATTGGTATAATTAAAGGTTAAACAAATTTTGAGTAAAATATATAAATATACATATTTAAAGCATTAAGTGAAAATATGTTATAAATTAGGATGACGATAAATTATATTGAGTGATTCTTTTTTAAAATAACAAATTGCATTTCGAATTTTGATATCGATTGAGCGAGTAGAAAAATCTTTTTTTCCTGAAAAAGAAACAATATCTTGAATTCTAATAATCATTTGGAAATATTTAGTTGGATTTTAGTTTAAAATAATAACTTTAATATTTGTGAACTATTCTTATAAGAGAATATAGGTTATCTCGCTATATATAAAATTCTCAAGAAAGTATAATTCGTTATTTTTATTCTCATTATGTATTATATATTGATTTTAACATCAAGTGTAATATATATCTTTATAAATGCGGTCAATTGATATTTAAAATTACTTTTATATTTTAGATGTTTGTTATCAATCAATTGTTTCCTCATTTCTTCTTATTTCATTTCTCTTAAAACAATTGTTTTAAATTAATTTTTATTAATATATTTTCACTTTTTTAGTTTTTATAATAATTTATTAATATAATTAATGATTACACCAATATTGAGTAAAATATATTAATAAAATATACCTATTTAGATTTAAAAGCATTAAGTAAAATAAAAATAATGTGCCATAAATTAAGATGATGATATATTAAGTGATTTTTGGTTTTGTGATATGTATAATATGGAAATAACCTTTCATATTTTTTTAATAATATATATAGATGTAAATGACTAAAATGAAGTAAAAATAATGTGCAATAATTTAAAATGATGAAGTGGCATCACTGAAGAAAGCCTACTTTATATATATACTATGTTTTTCATCCGCGCTACACGCGGATGCATATTTATAATTTGACTATTATATTTTTACTGTTTAGTTTAAATTTATTAAAATAAAATTATAAATTTTTAATATTTTCTATTTTACTATTTAAATTATAAGAAAAATTTCGTGATAATAAAGTAAATTGTTGGTATTAACTTTTACTCATATTGAAAACATAATGTTATATTTAATTATATTTGTTAAGATCAAAATTTTGCTATTTTGATAAATACAAATATATTTTGCTAAAATATAATAATTAATTTACATAAAGGACAATCATGTAACCAATTTCTTTTGTTTTATTATTTTTTTACTCATTTGTAACTATATTGTTTCTAGGATAGTTAAAAGTTCGTACAATCACTTAGCCGAAATTACATTTACTACGCTTAAGATTTTCTACTAATTTTAAATTTTTGTTATATTCTTATTTTCTACTTTTTGTGAATTAATATTATTTTTATTGTTAATGAAATATTTTACATAATTCAATATATTTTATATTTTATTAATAAAAATCTTAAAATTGTAAACATATAGTTACATGTTTATATTTTTGATAATTTTTATTAAATTGTAACAAAATATATTTTATTTGCTTTACTTCGATGAGAAAAAATTGATTTATTTCATTGTTGTCATGTCACAAAATTAATTTTTATTAAAATATAAATATAATAATTAATATGTAAATAATTATTCTCATATTTTCAATCTAAATAACCTTTTAAAATGACATAAATTTATAAGTTTAATATTTATATATATATATATGATAAATTATTTTAAATTCTATATTATTTTAAAATTTTACAAAATTTAAACATTCTTAAATTTTGATTTCTAATATTAAAAGAATTTCCATAATTATCTTTCCATTAGTTAATAGAAATTTTGATAATTCTGCAAAAAAACTTAAACAAAAATTTTAAAATTTGCAAACTTTCTTAATTTTGAATGATGATGTGAATTATTTGAATTTTTTAAAAAATTGCAACTTTTCTTAATTTCACAATTTTAATATAACATAATTTTCATAATTGCTAATATTTTTAATTTGTAATTTTTTAGTTTTTCAATTGAAATATAACATAATTTTCCATTATTATCATGTTATCTTATTTTTCATAAGTTAATAGAATGTTCTATAATTTAAAAAGGTTATATATAAATATTAAAATTTATAATTTTTTAATTTTGAATGAAGAAGCGGATCAATAAAATTGAGCTTTTTAATATATATGTGGATATCTTACATAATTATATTATTACTTTATTTTTAAAAAGTTAGTAGAAATTTTCGTAATTTAAAAAAAGGAAAGAATATTAAAACTATAAACTTTTTCAATTTTGAATGATGAATTGAAGCAATGATATAGAGTTTTTTAATCTTATGGGAATATCTTCAAATGCATATACTTTCATAACAGGATACATAACAGGATATATCTATATATATATATAGATGACTCATTTGCAACATTTTTTGAATTTGATTGAGAAGCTTGACGGTTACTCGCTCTGCGAGTTTTCTTCGATCCGGCTCCCTTGTTTCTTCTCTCTCGCCGTTCTTTACCTGAGTTTCTTAGCGGAGCTCTCCCTGAGCCTCACCGGTCTGTCTGGTCTAAAATCGCTTCCGTGCCCCTGCTTTAGAGGACAAGCGTCTGGGGATTCTGCGAGGAGATTTTCTCTTTCCGGCGGTGGCGCTTCCAGCTTCGGCGGTCTCTGGTGGAGTTATGCTTTCGATCTTCTTTGATGCAGGTTTGCTTGAACGGTGGTTTTGGGAGGTGTGATCGGCAAACGGTCCTGGCGGATGCAGTGAGTTGATCCGGTTCCATGCGGCTGCGCTTTCCTCCGCGGCGGTCGGCGAGTTCTCGGTGGTTCTCCTTTGCGTGACGCGTGTCTCGCATGCTGGCTTCCTCTGGTTATGCCACGTGGTGGTCTTATCCCCACGAGTGCGTTTGCGTTTGCGTTTCCTCATTGTATCGGGCTTTAGCCCGTTTGTAATTTGGCCTTGGCCTATGAATTCGACTTGTTGAAAAAAAAAAAAAAAAAGATGGTTCTGACCGCATACGTATTTAAATTAATGTTTTTACACAAAAAAATATGAAGTTTAATTCCCAAACAATGCAATTTGTTGTAGATTATGGACGTAGTGTGGATAGAACTATTTCATCTCGTCCGTTATAAAATAAGATGTTTAATATAAATGTGGTGCATGTAAAAAAGCATGTGATTGTTATGATTATAGTGTAATTATATATCGTACTTGTTTATGAATTGTTTATTTAAGTGCTTGATAAAATAAACAAGAAGAAGAGTGATAGCAATTGAAATAAAGTAGAAGAAATGATCTTACCTTCGTGTCTTACAAATGAACGAATACGTTCTTATTTATAGAATGAAATTAGACAAAAAAACACTGTGAATGAAATGACATATGGACACCATTTTCTTCCTTCAATTTTGGCTTTTGACTTTTGTAACACTCCCCCTTGGAGTCCATTGTCATTCATATTTTACGGTGATTCTTTAGTTGCCTCGTTAAAAACCTTTCTAGAAAAACCCTGTAGAAAAAACCGTAGCAAGGTAAAAGAGTACAACTATCCAGGCTCCCCCTCGAATGACTAGGATATGTTTTGTTGATAACGCATTCCAATATTGTGTACATGTTTTCGGAACACTGAAGTAGGTAACGACTTTGTGAAGAGGTCTGCAGAATTATCCGATGATCGAACATATTTCACTTCAATCTCTTTATTCTTCTCGAGTTCTTGAGTGTATGAGAAGAACTTCGGTGGGATATGTTTGGTTCTGTCGCTTTTGATATATCCTTCTTTCGTCTGAGCAACACATGCAGCATTGTCTTCATATAAGATGGTTGGTCCTGTACTTACGTGGATTCCGCTACTTGACTGAATATGTTGACTTATTGATCTAAGCGAGACACATTCTCTACTTGCCTCATGGAGAGCAATGATTTCAGCATGGTTTGAGGAAGTGGCTACAAGTGTTTGTTTCTGGGAGCGCCAAGATATAGCAGTTCCTCCAACTGTGAAAACGTATCCTGTTTGTGATCGAGCTTTATGAGGATCAGATAAATATCCCGCATCTGCGAAACCAACCATTTCTCCATTTGAGTTTTTAGGATAAAATAATCCTAAATCAATCGTTCCTTGGAGGTAACGAAAAACATGTTTAATCCCATTCCAATGTCTTTGTGTTGGAGATGAACTGAACCTCGCCAAAAGATTAACGGCAAATGATATATCAGGTCGGGTACAATTTGCAAGATACATAAGTGCTCCTATTGCACTTAGATATGGTACTTCAGGACCAAGTATCTTTTCATTTTCTTCATGTGGTCGAAAAGGATCATTTTCAACATTAAGTGATTTAACGACCATAGGGGTACTGAGAGGAGTTGCTTTATCCATGTTGAAACGCTTTAGCACTCTTTTAGTATATGTGTACTGATGTACAAATATACCACTTTCATAATGCTCAATTTGTAAGCCAAGACAATATCTTGTCTGTCCGAGATCTTTCATCTCAAATTGTCCCTTCAGATAGCTTGTTGCTTTTTGTATTTCTTCATGAGTCCCTATAATGTTTAGATCATCAACATATACAGCAATAATAACAAATCCGGATAATGTTTTCTTGATGAAAACACATGGGCATATAGGATTGTTTATGTACCCTTCTTTAATCAAATGTTCACTGAGGCGATTATACCACATGCGTCCGGATTGTTTTAAGCCGTACAATGATCTTTGCAATTTTATTGCACATAACTCTTTTGGTTTAGAACTTAATGCTTCTGGCATCTTAAACCCTTCAGGGATTCTCATATATATGTCAGTGTCTAATGATCCATATAAATATGCCGTGACAACATCCATTAGACGCATCTCAAGATTTTTATTTGCCGCTAGACTCATTAAAAATCTGAATGTGATTGCATCCATGACAGGAGAATATGTTTCTTCATAATCAATACCAGGTCTTTGAGAAAAGCCCTGAGCTACAAGACGAGCTTTGTATCTAATAATCTCGTTCTTCTCATTTCGCTTTCGAACGAATACCCATTTGTATCCAACTGGTTTCACAGCTTTAGGTGTGACTGTAATAGGTCCAAATACCTCTCGTTTGTTAAGCGAATCAAGTTCGACTTGGATGGCATCTTTCCATTGTATCCAGTCTTGTCTTTTTTGACATTCATAAACAGATTTTGGTTCTGGATCTTCGCCTTCTTCATTTATTTCTTTTGATATGAAGTACGCGAAAATATCATCAACATCATTCATTTTGTTTCGATCCCACATTTTTCTATTATGAATGTAGTTGATAGAAATCTCATGATTTTCTTCGGATTCAGGATGTTTGATATTATTATCATCCCCATGATTCATTTCTTTCGAAATTTCTGTCATATCGGAGAGATTTTGCTTTTCAATCTCCTTTCGTTTTCTAGGATTTTTATCTTTGGAACCAATAGGTCTACCACGTTTTAAACGTGTTCTAGACTCTCGTGTATCAACTTCTTTCCCATGCTCTTGTGGTATTTCAATACGAGCAGGGGCATTTGCAGCTGGTATATGCGATTTTGTTACCGTTTTGGTATCGGCAAATGCATCAGGTAGCTGATTTGCGATACTTTGCAAATGCATAATTCGACGGACTTCTAGTTCCGATTGTTTCGTAGGAGGATCAAGATGTAATAGAGATGGTACACACCATTTGATTTCTTTTTCTACTTCTTTATTTCCTCCCCCTAGAACCAGGAACTCTTTTTCATCAAAATGACAATCAGCAAAACGCGCCATAAAAACGTCACCAGTTTGCGGTTCTAGGTACTGTATAATCGATGGAGAATCACAACCAACATATATTCCCAACCTTCTTTGTGGTCCCATCTTTGTACGTTGGGGTGGTGCAATTGGCACATATACTGCACAACCAAAAATTCTCAGATGAGAAATATTTGGTTCTCGTCCAAAGGCTAGCTGTATTGGAGAGTATTTATGATACGCACTTGGTCTTATCCGAATAAGTGCTTCTGCGTGCAAAATAGCATGTCCCCATATAGAAGTCGGGAGTTTTGATCTCATGATCAATGGTCTTGCAATCAATTGCAGACGTTTAATTAATGATTCAGCCAAACCATTTTGTGTATGAACATGTGCGACAGGATGTTCAACATCTATTCCAGTTACCATACAATAATCATTGAATGCTTGGGATGTGAATTCACCAGCGTTGTCTAGTCTAACTCTCTTAATTGGATAATCAGGAAACTGAGCTCTTAGTTTGATTATCTGAGACAGAAATCTCGCAAATGCCACATTTCGAGATGATAATAGACAAACATGTGACCATCTACTAGACGTGTCAATCATTACCATGAAATAGTAGAATGGTCCACAAGGTGGATGTATTGGTCCACAAATATCGCCTTGAATCCGTTCAAGGAATTTCGGTAACTCTTTATCTATCTTGGTTGGTGATGGCCTTATAATTAATTTTCCAAGAGAACATGCAACACACGTCATTTTATTCCCCTGACAAATTTCTTGAATTTTCAGTGAATGACCATGTGAGTTCTCAATAATTTTCCGCATCATGGTAGTGCCTGGATGGCCAAGGCGGTCATGCCAAAGTGTGAAATCATCATGATTCCTTTTGATCACTAGATGTGATTCTACGGCATTTATATATGTATGATGCAAACCAGAAGGGAGTTTTGGTAACTTTTCTAATACTTGCCTTTTTCCCGAATTCTCAGAAGTAATATACATGTACTTCTTCCCGTCCTCAGTTGCAGACTGAGTGTCAAATCCTTGAAGATATATATCTTTAAATCTCAACAAATTCCTTTTAGAATTTGGAGAAAATAGTGCATTATTAATCGAGAATTTTGTACCATTAGGTAACATAAAATTGGCTTTACCATTCCCTTCAATCAAGATTCTGCAGGACCCGATATTGTGTTGACAGTGATATTTGTCGGTTTTAAATAAGAAAAGTATTTCTTATGTTTTAGGATATTGGGTGTTGTTCCACTATATGGTATACAAATATCTTTAGCATTTGTCTTGGAAGGTGTTCCATTTGCAATGTAATCCATTTCTGTGATAAACAAAAGAAGTTAATAAGATAATTTTATTTATGAAAGCACATATTTTACAATAATTATACATTATTAAGCAAAGATAACACACTAATTATACAATAATTATGACCATAATAATTATACACTAATATTTTACATGAGTGATAATTATTTATATTACAATCACATGGATCTTCAAGAGTCACATGACGGGCATCTTAGATTTCGTTAATCGCAGTCTCATCGAAATCATTTGCAAAGTCAGACGCATCAAGGTGCGTTGTACCCTCAGAATGTTCGGCAAGATTGACTTCTTTTCATTTGCCTTTGGCGGATTCTTTGTACAATGCACAAAGGTGTGCAGGAGTGCGACATACCCGCGACCAATGTCCCTTGGTACCGCATCTGAAACACGCTTCTTCTCGCTTCTGGGAGGTACTTCCTTGTTGTTCCTTTTCTTAGAGGGATGTTCAGGCCGGACCCATTGGAATGATTTCCTGTCATATGGGGTGAATTTTCTCCCACGTCCGCGATAGTTTCGACGTCCACGACCCCAAAATGCCTTGTTTTCTCTCGCTGGATTCTTAACATTTACTGCATTTGCTTCAGGAAATTCTTTAGATCCAGTGGGTCGAGTCATGTGATTCTTGATGAGGAGCTCGTTGTTCTTTTCCGCTAAGAGGAGAGCCACAACCAAATCTGAAAATTTGGTATATCCACGCAACCTATATTGTTGTTGGAGTGTGATGTGATTTTTGTGGAATGTGGTTTAAGTCTTTTCCAGCATTTGATATTCCGTTATGGTGTCACCACAGTATCTCACCTTGGCCACAATTCCTAATATAGCAGAATTATAGTTCATCACTTTGTCGAAGTCTTGGAACCTCAAATTTTGCCACTCGTCCCGAGCAAGTGGAAGTGTTATGTCTTTCTGGTGATCAAAGCGATCTTTCAGAGACTTACAGAGCTCTTTGGGATCCCTTATGTTGGCATAGTCGTATATGATACTCTCATCAAGATGTCTTTTAAGGAAGATCACCGTTGTGGCCTTTTCTCGGACTGTTGAGGTATTTTTCTCCTTAATGGTTTCCGATAAACCTTCTGATTCCAAATGGAGTTCAACATTGGTAGTCCAAGAAATGTAGTTTGCACCAGTGATGTCTAAAGCTGGAAATTGGAGCTTCTCGATGTTTGCCATTTGATTTCTAAAACGAAATAACAAAATACATTATTAGATAGATGATTTTATTAAAATATTTGAGGTGCCGGAATAAGTAGTGCGATTACAAGAAATACAAGTGCATAAAACATCAACATAAAAATCATTACATATTCTTCAGGAGAAAATTCTCCGATAAGTAAGCAATAAAAGGAAACAAATAAATAACCTATTACAAAAACTAAAAACGGATGAAGCATTTTTTAAGAAAGAGAAATAATTTATTGAAGAGGGTTTTGGAGGAAGAGAAAATGGATGAGTGAAAATAATGAAAGAAAAGTGTATTTATAGATTTAAAAATACTGTTCATTAGCCGTTAAATAGCCGTTTGAAAAGTAAAAATAATTAAATCTTAAAAACAAAAATTATTTATGACCGTTGAGAGTAAAAATATAAAAGATAAAAGGAGAGCAATCTGAATATATAAATATGCGATCAAAGATAACATACCATATTAAATATATAATTATATAGGTGGCTGAGCTTAATTTATGATAATTATAATATATTAACATATTGTGAATAAATTTTTAATGATGAGTATAAACAAATAAGTTATGGTGACTTTAATCATCCATACAAACAAACTTAATAAATAAATTATGGTGACCATAGTCATCTATTGTTAAAATTAAATAGATTATGGTGACAAAGTCATCCATTATTAAGAGTAAAAATTAAACAGATTATAATGACAAAGTCATCCATTATTAGGAGTAAAAGTAAATCAATTATGGTGACAAAGTCATCCATATAAATGAAATAAATGCTTAGGCGGTTAAACCGATCATTATGGTGCCATAAGCAACCATTATAAATTAACAGATTATAAATGGGGCGGCAGAGCCGCACTCCGGTAATAGTAACTGATTAAACATGATGATAGAGTGATCGTACTGATAACGTGTTATGATTATAGTGTAATTATATATCGTACTTGTTTATGAATTGTTTATTTAAGTGCTTGATAAAATAAACAAGAAGAAGAATGATAGCAATTGAAATAAAGTAGAAGAAATGATCTTACCCTCGTGTCTTACAAATGAACGAATACGTTCTTATTTATAGAATGAAATTAGACAAAAAAATACTGTGAATGAAATGACATATGGACACCATTTTCTTCCTTCAATTTTGGATTTTGACTTTTGTAACAGTGATAAAATATTTTTGTTGCCGAAAAGCTAACCATCATGAAGTCGTTAATAGGCCATTTGATGTCATGTATTGCAATGCAATACATGTAATTAAATTTTTCTTTTAGATGGTAGATTTTTTTGAATTCGAGACGAATTGCCAGCTTTTTTTATTTATCTAGAAGAGTTCAAAAAAGAAAAAATTACTTTCGACTTACGACTTAATCCACATATCGCGCATAAAAAATTCGATAGCAGATAGACTAGCACGAAATATTCGTCTCATGCCATCAAATAGTTTTTTTGGTATATCTTGTTGACAAAACAAGTAGTAGATCATCATTTCTAAAGATCTGAAATACTGATCTGACAGAATGTGTTTTATACAACTATTTTTTGTTTTTTTAATTAAATATAGTATATTAAAAGAAATAGCATGATAAATGTTAACTGAAAAATAGCATAGAAACACTAATTTTTTTTCTTTTGTGAAGACGAATATTCACACAAAAATATCTAGCAAAAATAACATATTTAACAAAATACATAGTGTTGAATAAACTAAAATAACAAATAATTTTTAGGTCACTCCAATTTGAAAATGAGAAGTTGTTCCAAAACTACCACCCGTGTACGTGGCCTAGTGGTTTAGTGCAGGGGTGGATTCCAATGCACTCCTAATTCAAGTTTCGGTGGAAGGGATATTTAACGCCATGCGAGGTATTAATAACTGCTGATCCCGGCCTGAGGGGGATTACGGCCCAAAGGGCCCGATCCCATCTCGGTAATCAAAAAAAAAAAAGTTTTTCCAAAACTGCAAGAGTTTGTTAAACATGCATTCATGCTCTAGGTGAAAATCATGATGGAGCCAGTCAATTCGTCGATGTCTAAGACAATGTACATTGAAGTATCTTAGTGTGTTTTAGGCACAGGTTCTTAGGAGGAATGGATTAAAAAAATGAAAAAGAGGAAAATTGTTTAGGACCGATCCTTATTTAAGGATTTTTAGAAATCGTTTCTTAACCACGTGTCACACACCGATTCACCTTTTTTTTTCGGTTGAAAGCCTCTATCCGAATCCAAAGGTTCTCTCCCAGTTTTCATTCCTCTGTGTTTTGTCGCGATTTCAGAAAGAGAAAGTTGTTTTGTTCTTGAGAGGGCGATTTCGATGCGATATTAGGGTTCTTCGAAAATCATGTAAAGTAGGTTTTGTAGACGTGATTTATGGGTTTCGATAGAATATTTTCTATTTAGGGGTTCGATTTAGGGTTCTTAATCGATTTAGGAATCGATTTAGGGTTATTGGTTAGGGTTTGGATTGGGCGATTTAAGGTTTGTGAGCGATTTAGGAATCGATTTAGGGTTTCCGTTTTGGGTTTGGATTGGGGTTCGATTTAGTGTTCTTAAACGTATTAAGGGTTATTAAACGATTAAGGGTTTCATTGAGGCTTCGATTTAGGTTTCCATTTAGGGTTCGTTATAAGGTTGTTAATCGAGATAGGGTTGTTAATCGATATAGGCTTCTTAAAAGATTTATGGTCTTGACATTCTGTTTACTGTGATTCCTGTGTTTCGAATAGATTATTGTAGATAATTCTTTGTTGATTAATCATCCTATTTTGTCTAGTGTTATTATTTTATTCTAGATAATTTTTGTTGTTCTGGTTTCTGTTTTTTTTTTTTATGTTTAGAACATGTCTATTTATTCTGAACATTAGCTTGTAGTCTAATATGTCTAGTTTTTCTGGTGCTGTTTTTACTGTCTAATAGTTTTGCCTAGTGTTGAGACTAATGTTGATTAACTTGATCATACTGACGCATGCTTGATGACGGACCCGTACCAAGAGAGGAGAGACATGAAGAGGCTCCAGGAATACGTCAACATGATAGGATACGTAGCAGATGTCGAGTATGGGATTCCCACAAGGTGCCCATGTGGGGGAACTATCGTGCCCGAGTTAGCTGCAAAAGAAGCCCATGACAATCTTCCTGGCAAGCGATATTTCACCTGCAAAGACTACAAGGTAATTAGAATGGTAGTTTCTTTTTTAACTTGTTTTTTAACTGAAACCTATTTTCATGTGTAGGACGATGGGTTGCATTTTCGGCAACCCTGGGTACTAGGTGTCGAGGAAGAGATTCAAAAGCTTACTAGAGAGACTCAAAAAATGAAGGTAACTTTAATTCTCTCATTATCTTGTATTGATGTTATTTTGTAACGACTGACCCTATCATTTCTAACAGTCCAGGAAGAGGTGGAGAAGCTTACTAGGCGGGTGGCTGAGCTTGAGAAGATTACTTAAGGTGAGTTTGTGACTGAAACATAACTAAAACTTTTTTAACTGAAACAGAACTACAACTTTTTTAACTGATACAGAACTATAACTTTGTTTTCCAACTGTTATGACTTGATGGGTCTTAAATGGTTGTTAAGCGACATGAATTAGGATTTTATGTGTTTTAAATGCTTGGTGGTTATGAGTAGGTTAAATAGTTGTTTTCATTGATTGCAAAAACACTTAATAAATAACCTATGTGGCTTCTACAAACACACTGAACACACACCCCTCACAAAATCTAATACACATCAGAATGGATTATTCGAATACATATTCCTTAGATTCCCCAGGGTTTGTTAGCCTCCTTACTAGTCAAACGGTAGACCTTGATTCATCAGAACTTCCTCGGTTTAGCAGCCAATGTTCTGATGAATCTAGTGTTAATGAGAGGAGGAAATGGTCGCCCAAAGAGGATGTAATCCTCATTGGTGCTTGGCTGAACACCAGCAAAATAGTGAGCAATGAGCAGAAGGCTGGTGCTTTCTGGAGGAGAATTCAGGAGTATTACAACTCTAGTCCTCTGCTGGTTGGGACGCAGCCTAGGGAGCTTGGTCAGTGCAAGCAAAGGTGGCAAAGGCTGAATGACCAAGTCTGCAAGTTTGTTGGGTGATATGATGCTGCTTTGAAGGAGCAATCAAGCGGCCAAAATGACAACGACGTGATGAAAGCAGCCCTTGACATCTTCTACAACGATTACCACTGTAAGTTTACCCTTGAACATGCGTGGAGGGAGCTTAGGCATGACCAGAAATGGTGCTCCACGCTTTTGGCTAAAGATGGTGGAAAGGAGAAGCGCAAAAACGTTGTGGAGGTTGATGGGGAAGAGGAAGTTAGACCTCCAGGTTTTAAGGCTGCTAAAGCTGCTAAGCGGAAAAAAGTGGAAAAGAAGAGTCCTTGGAACAGTTACAGAGCATGTTGGAATTGAAAGAGAAGTTAAACAAGCAGCAATTGCTTGACCGTTTACTTTCAAAGACAGAACCACTTTCTGAGATAGAAACTTCTCTTAAAAACAAGCTAATTACTGACATGTTATGAGCTAACTAGGTAGTAAGTATAGTGAAGTGAAGTGTGACATTTCTTTGTTGTGTTGCTAAGTGTGACATTTCTTTGTTGTGTTGCTAAGTGTGGAATTTCTTGGTTGTGTTGCTAAGTTATTTGTTCTTTTGTGTTTCAGGGAAGAGCCAAGGACATGTGACTAAGAAGACAAAACTAGATGAAAGCTGTCCACTGAGATTTTAAGTCACGGGTCTTTGCCTATTTTGTTGTATTGTGATTCTCTGATCTTTCTAAACTCTGCTTGTGTCATCAGAAGGAACTCAAATTGTATTTCTTTGTAACGTTTTCTGTAAGTTATCTTGTTCCTCTTGCTTCATCTTCATCTTCTTCCTCTTTAGTAAACATATTTACTTTAGCAATATTTACCAAAACTCTATATTTTCATTTCTGGTTTAAAACACTTGGGAAACATGTCTTCATCTTCGACCAATAATCTTGATAATCACTTAAATGAAGCTTTTCAAGAAATATTTGAACAACAATTCGACGATACGTTCAACGACATTTTAGAGTGTCAAACAACGAAGCCGAAGAAACAAGCATATTTTGAAAGAAATCGCGAAGAAGGCCACAACCGTTTATGGAACGACTATTTCAGTGAAGATCCTACATATCCGCCTCGTATATTCAGACGCCGTTTCCGAATGAACAAGTCATTGTTCATGCGAATTGTTGCTCGCCTCTCAAATTAAGTTCTATTCTTTCAACAAATAAGAGATGGAGGCGGAAGGCTCGGGCTATCTGGACTACAAAAGTGTACGGCAGCAATCCGTATCCTGGCTTATGGTTGCGCGGCTGACGGATGTGACGAATATCTCCGACTTGGTGCAACTACTGCGTTGTTATGTTTGGAAAAATTAACCGAAGGAATAATAGAGTTGTTTGGAAATGAGTATCTACGAAGACCCACACCAGAGGACCTTCAACGACTACTCGATATTGGAGAGATACGAGAGTTTCCTGGTATGATAGGCAGCATCGATTTTATGCATTGGGAGTAGAAAATTTTCCCAACCGCTTGGAAAGGGCAGTATACGCGTGGTTCAGGAAAGCCGATGATTGTCTTAGAGGCCGTAGCATCACAAGATCTTTGGATATGGCACGCATTTTTTGGACCTCCAGGTACTTTAAACGATATTAATGTTCTTGATCGGTCACCTGTTTTTGATGACATATTACAAGGTCGAGCACCAAAAATGGAATACATGGTCAACGGAAACAAGTATCATTTGGCGTACTACCTCACAGACGGAATTTACTCACAATGGGCAACCTTTATCCAATCTATATCAATGCCTCAAGGCCCTAAAGCAAAGTTATTTGCTGAACGTCAAGAATCTGCCCGTAAAGATGTCGAGCGTGCTTTTGGAGCATTGCAAGCTCGATTTGCAATTGTTAAAAACCCGGCTCTTATTTGGGACAAGGCAAAAATAGGAAAGATTATGAGAACATGTATCATACTACACAATATGATAGTAGAAGACGAACGAGATGGATACACTCAGTTTGATACATCTGACTTCGAACAAGGAGAATCAAGCCGAAGTTCCGAGGTGGATTTGACGTATTCTACAGACATGCCTACAAACCTCGGTAATATGATTGGCATTCGGAATCAAGTTCGTGATAAACGGATACATCAACAATTGAAAGCAGATTTAATTGAGCATATTTAGGACAAATTTGGTAATCTAGAATTATAATTATTGTAAGTTTAAATTTAATATTACAATAAATAAAAATTTCAATTAAAATGTTTAAAAAGTAAATAATTTTTTTTGTTAAGAACCCCACTTAAGCGTTCATCAATGAATGAGCAAAACAACATAGAATTCTTAACTATTTAAAACCAATTAAAAACTATTAAATTTTTTTAAGAACCCCAAGATAGAGTTCATGGATGCACATGCTCTAATCATGATTTATTTGTTTGACATATATCTCTTTGCTAAATTAACAAATACAATGTTTGGAGATCGAAAAATAGCTTGGATTGAGGAAGAACACGAAACATGAATCTAGCACAAGATGTATATTATATATGTAATATATTGGAGATGATGACAGATGGTTGTTCTTAACTCGTCCGACAAAGGGTTTGAATGTTTTCAGATTAAATACAGATTAAAATTGGGATAACCGCATTTATTCACCTGCATTTATTCACCATCTATAATATTAAAATAGAGGTACAAAACAGAAAATGTCCAGATTTTTTCAATTATTTACAATGAATGCCATTCTTTTTTTTGGGTTATATTATAAATTAATTAAGGGTAAAGATGTATTTAAAAATTTGTAGTGCATTCTAACAACTACACATAAACATGCACTAGATTATTTCAGATTTTTAATAAACACTTTCTAAAAACATGATAATTTAAAAATCTTCTATTTAAACATAAATTAATATAAATTTTATTTTACCATTGAATATGGTAACTAAATAACATTTTTACAAAAAATATGATCACATATCTAAATGTCAATTAAATAATGATCAAATCTTAATTACATGTAACAATTAAAATTATATTAATAATCAATTTATAAAAGCGCATCTGTAATATTTTGTGAAAATATTATCATACTACATCATTTCATAATTCATATTAAACAAAATTCATATATATATTTCAAACCGATTAATTAAACTTAGTTTCAATCTAAAAAAACTATTTCTAATATTTTCTGAATTTATGAAAATATTCAAATATAAAAGCCTAATTTAAATCGAAAAATTATTTCTATAATCAATATTTAATATATGGATAATTTTAACTGTTTAGTAAGGATTTCTAAATTAAATGCAAATCATTATTAATTTAGGAATACATTTCTCTTAAATTAAATTCTGAAAATTAGTTAATTAAAAACAAAACTTATAAAATATAAGACTGATTTTCAATTTTAACATATAAAATAATGATATAATAATTAACATTTTATAATTTCACTATCTACTAATATTATAAAAAAATATAAACTATATAATAATAACATCACCTAGACAACCAAGTTGTCAACAAATCTCAAACATCCACATCTACTTACGAAAATATATTAAATAGAACATATTAGCATTTATAAATATATATTACATCCGTCCACGGGTATATGAGAAACATCATATTTTTAATATATTTTTGTCATAATATTCTCAATAATATACATTTGTGTGAGATCGGAGATTCACACCAAGGATTTGTAATGTGGATTTTGACTTTTATATGAAATGAAATAGATTTCCTATGAATCAAAGATTTTATTGAGGTTGTATGTCGAGATAGAACAAACACAATCGAATAGAGAGTACAAAGTTATGAAAATCGAGCTATCTAGTCGAAGTGTTCTTGATTAGGGTTGGAATTTTCTTGAATGGATCGCCACTTCTTCTTTAAATAGTTCTCTGCTTTAATCTTCTTGTTCCAATCTTTCGGCCTCGCCATGATAACGATCTCCGTGATTCGCGGGGGTCGACCTAACTAGCAAAGACCAGGTCGTTCTTCCTCTACATCCTCTTCTATCGAGCTCGAGCTCGACTACTTCTCACTTCGTTATTTGGGCCTTGGTTAAACCACGGTCGGATGGGCCCAGGATCTATGATAGTCGAGCTCATCTCTTTGATTGTGGATTGGACACATAATTATGGGCCTTTGTTTTGTTTGCCAGCACCCACAATAGCCCCCCAGCCCATTAATTCGACGAGTCGGGGTTAATGGGCGGTAGACGTTCTTGGGAAGACGCACGCATGTCTCTGGTTTTGATATCCTAATGATCACTCTCGTTTTGTCTGCAGATCTTGTTTTGACTGAACGGTTGGGATCAAGCGCGTGGGTCAAACTGATCTGCCTATAGCGCGTCGATGGCTGCGACATATATTCGCTAGAGGATCTCATCGTCTATCGTCGATCTGGTCGATCGTTAACGGTTGAGATCTCCAGATTCGTATAGATCTTATCAACCTCGGTCTACGCGGATGTGACCTAATCATCAGCCGCTTGTTCATGTCCGTCGATTTTAAATCGACGGTCGAGATCTTAAGAAGTTGAAGGATCTTAACTGTTTTGATCTCCTCGTAATGATTACGAATTTGAAATCGAACGGTTGAGATTACGGGATACGAAAGATCCCGAAGATCTCGAGAGAGGAGAAGCGAGAGATGGATTTAAAGGGAAGTTACCTTGGACGATTCCCACTACTGCTCGTAGTACAAATCGGCAAGGTAACTTCTTCTCCTTTACTTTAGTTTTTTGCTTTCTCGCTCTAGGTTTTTTGTTTCAAAGCTTTCGCTTTCTAGAATTCCTTCTCCCTTCCTTTTTTTTTGACTCCGATACATCGACTGCCATGACTCAAAGAAATACAGCCGGAGCGAGTACGAGTGCATCAGCGGGATCGTTTGGTCCGCACTCACCGTCATCTCTGACCCTGAATCACATACAGCGGTTGCGGACGAAGTGTCGGATCCCGCCGGAGGTGGATATCGTGATTCCGTCACCGGCGGTGTCACCAGAGACCGTAGTAGAGGGCTACTGCTGCGCTTCTTACACGTATTTTGATAAATGTTGTTTATTCTTCCCGATTCCTCACATCATATCGTGGGTTCTGGCCCAGCTTCAGCTGGCCTTTCATCAGATGACCTCGAACTTTGTCCGATATGTCATCGGGCTCGGGGTTAGAGAGGTCGAGGAGGGCATCGACTTCGGGGCTGAGGAGTTGATGAGGGTTGTTCAGTTAAACACAACACCCACTTCCCTGGAACCTACTACCTTTCTCCTCGCCACGGGAAGATTATCGAGGAGATTCCGGCGAGGGATGTATGGAACGACCGGTACTTCTTCTTCCGGATATACCATCATTCGGTCGAAGATTTTGACTATTCGGTTATTCCGTCAAGATGGGCAGCCGGCGTTGGTTAGCCCTTAGGATTCATCGGCTTTTCTGACTGTCTTGAAATTTTATATTGACATGGAGCCGTTATTAACATCTTTTTTTTTGCTTTGTAGAAGCTCCTGAATCGTTAGCTTTAAATCCGATCACATCGAGTTTGATAGCTCGTCTCCGCAGAGGAGATATCTTTTGGTCCAGCTTCACGGACCAGCAAATTCGAGCTGCATTAGGTCCCGCATCCTGACGACCTCCTCCGAACCAACCTCGACTCCCGCAAGGCGAGTCTCGACCTCCTCGTCAGCCCACTTCAGCCCGAGCAGTTCAAGCTCCGCTTCGTATTGTTGAGCGGACTGGAGAAAGTAAGCATTTCGGTTGTTCGACTCGTATTGAAGTTTCTTTACTACATATGCCCCTTTTTGTACATATCGAACTGACTTGATTTTGTTTCGTATGCTGCCCGACCTGCTTCGGACGACATTTCTACCGCCAGCACTCCTCCCCACGAAAAGATGTCGTGAAGGGCGAGCAGCCGCCGGAACGGGAAGGATCCCATAGACTTGGCGAAGAAAATGAAGGCTGGCGACTTGAGCAACACCATTCTTTTCGCAATGGGCGAATCTCCTCCTCCTCCTCCCTCGATCCCCCCTCCTCACCCCGTCCAGATCTCTCTTCCTTCGGTTTCAGGATCCGGGGACGCGACTATGGAGACGGAGAACCCGCCTCCCCCTTTGACCGGGCAAGAGATAGCTCTGGTCCCGTCTAGGGAGCTCGCTTTACGCGACTCTCACTCAAACGGCTTGAGGGGGTACAATGGCCGAAGTTAGGGCGGCTCTCTTCCTTCCGCGGCGAAGTGCCAAAGGAACGACGCAGAAGTGAGCTCGAGGAGATCAAGCCAGAACGTCGAGGCGAGGCCTGCCTCCTCCGGGTCCTCTGGGTCTTTTAACTGGCGCTTTAGGCACCAGAAGGAATGCCAATTGCGGACGACCCGAAAGGCGTGGCCTACCTGCTAAGGCACTTTAAGACTGCGGGCATTCATCTCCCGGCTGTCGGGGATATGGCCCTCGGTGATTCTTACACCGAGATGATGTCGGCCATCGGGAAGGTAATGGTTATATTCCTTCGCTTTCTTGGTTCGTTTCATGCTTCGTTTTTCCCTTAGCATTCATTTATTTTTTGTGTAGGCCTTGAAGGCTACGAACAGGTTCACGGCTAGGTCTGAGTGTGAGCTGCGTGAAATACCGCAGGCAAGTGAGCTCGAGTCCGTCGAGAAGACGGTGAGCGATCTGAACATGCAGCTGCAGGAGGCCTTGGCTCGTGAAGAGGAGATGAACAAGAAGCTTGCCCACTTCGACGGAATGGAGGCTCGGCTGATAACTCTCGAGAATCAGGAGGAGGACCTGACCCAAAAGTTGAACGTGGCCATTAATCGGACTTTGGCCGCAGAGGAAGCAAGCCGAGATGCTGAGGAGGCGAGTCGAGAGCCCAGCGTCCTGCGCAGTGCCAGGCTGATTTGGAAAAGGCCCGCGCTGGTCGAGAGCTTGACATCAAGGTGGCGGCTCACGAGGCGAAGAAAGGGCTGTATGGTCAATACCTCGAGATTCTTGAGGGAATTAAGGCGAAGGAGAGCCAGAGGAAGGTTGCTGTGAGTGCCGAGATAAGGCTTCAAGAGGCCTTGGCCAATATCGCGCTCATTGCCGAGTTTGCTTCTGGCGAGGTGGATCTGACCAAGGAGGTGCTGGACTTGGCTGAGAAGAAGCGATTGGCCATGGAGGAGATGAACGCCGCAGCGGTGTCGGACTTCAGCATCAGCAAGCTCAACTTGCCGGCGATGTCAGATGACTCGGTGATCTTGGCACGCCCTCTAAACCAAGCAGCTACTCGGCTCGATCAATACGGGTCGAACCTCCCGACCGGAGTTAGCTCGCGAGTTAGCGATGAGGTCGAGGGTCGGCTCGAGGAGGATGAGGCGACCGGCGACCAGACGGGGGATCAAGGCGAGGCTTCCTCTCCTTCCAAGCAATTTTAATAAATTTTATTTGTTGTTGCCCTAAGGGGCTTTAATTTCCTTTTCAGACTTTTGTTGCCCAAGGGGGCTTTTTTATTTGCTTTTGGTGTTGCCCTTAGTGGGCTTTTTGGGAACTCGAGGACGTTAAGTCCCTTTTTTTATGAACTCTTTTCAATTCTTTCATGCCTTAGCATAGGATTGATTGTTTGATGCCTTAGCATAGAATTAGCTGCCATGACAGCTTGAACCTCTAAAGAGGGGTTGAATAGAAGGATTGGCTTGAATTACCTTAGGGAGTTCTTTTACGAATCTCTAAATAGGTCGTGTCCGAGCTCGGGCTAGTACTCAAAAGTTGCTCGATGTATAGCTCGAGATTGGCGTTCAATGAAAATTTCTAAGTATATGATGAATCGGAGTAGACTTACATAGATTCGTTTTGGGTATTTGCGAAGGCTGCTCTGTATGAAACAATTGTCTCATTTTATCTGGCTTGGTGTAGATTTAACCTCGTTGCTTCGCTTAAAGGGAGGGGGTAGCCCCCCCCCCCCAATTCTTATAATCTGTATAAGATTGGAGGAATTTTAGGATTTGAGGGACCAGTTCAGGTCGTTCTAGTTTGAAGAGACCATTTCGGGTCGCTTGGTTGATCTCGATCATTTCAGATTATTCGATTTTAAAGAGACCATTTCAGGTCGCTTGGATTTGAAGAGATAGTTTCATATCGCTTGTATTAGAAGAGACCATTTCAGGTTGCTTAGAAGAGATAATTTCATATCACTTGTTTTAAGAGGAACCATTTCATGTCACTTGGAAGAGATAATTTCATATCGCTTGTTTAGAAGGAACCATTTCAGGTCGCTTGGAAGAGATAATTTCATATCACTTGTTTAAGGTAAAATGTTAAGACGAAGTATTTTACAACAGCTTTAGCTTTTACAAAGGAAAAGATATCGATTGAGAGACTTATTTTGATTTCACAAAGATAAGCTAGTTCTCGAGGTCGCCGAACTTGGTGAAAGGTTTGTTTTGGGGGGCGGCTGCGCTCGAAGTCGAGATGCCTACGTACCCTTTGAAGGGGATCAAGCCATTTCGTAGTTCGATTTTGGGGCGCACTTCTCAGTGAAAGTACTTTTTGAGATTGATGATATTCCAGGGTCATAGTTCGGGTTTCTGGGTTTCCACCGACTTGAGTCGGTAGACCCCGTCTTTCATGATATCGGTGACCTGGTAAGGACCTTCCCACTTTGCCCCTAACTTTCCAGCGTGCTCTTCCTTTTTATGGTCGAACACTTTTCGTAAGACGAGCTCTCCTACTTGAAACCTTCAGGTTTTAATCTTGGAATCATAGTAGCGAGCTGCGGCTTGTTGGTAGTTCTGGATTCGGGCTAGTGCGAGGTTTCTCCTTTTGTTAGAGAGGTCGAGCTCGTCTGTTATCATCTGGTTATTAAGTTCCTCTTGCTGTGGGCACTCCTTTTTGCGGATGCTGGACATGAGGATCTCAGCTGGTACTACTGCCTCGATGCCGTAAGCTAGCGAGAAGGGTGTCTCGCCGGTGGATTTGCGAGGAGTAGTCCGGTAAGCCAAGAGTACGGCCGGGAGCTTGTCGCTCCAGCTCGTCTTGCACTCGTCGAGTCTTTTCTTGAGATTATTCATGATTGATTTGTTGGCTGCTTCTGCTAGGCCTTTCCCTTGGGGGTAACAGGGCATTGAGTAAGTCAGCTTGATGTTCCAGGTTCTGCAGAATGCTTTGAACGTGTTCGATATGAACTGAGTCCCATTGTCGGTGACGATCTCATGGGGTAGTCTGTGTCTGCATACAATGTTTCGCCAGACGAACTCCTTTACGTGGACGTCTTTGATTTTTTGGTATGACTCTGCTTCAATGCATTTGGTGAAGTAGTCTGTCATTACTAGCAAGTGCATGGATTTCTTTTTGCTGGATGCGACTAAGGGTCCCACGATATCCATCCCTCCCCGCATGAACGGGTATGGTGAGGAGATCGAGGAGAGTTTCTCCGACGGTTGGTGGATAATCGGGGCGTGTTTTTGGCATTTGTCGCATTTACTGGAAAAAGACTCGCATTCGGCGGCCATTGTTGGCCATAAATAGCCTTGCCTTTTGATTCATATGGCCAGAGCTCGTCCTCCGGAATGACTCCCGCAGGACCCATCATGGGCCTGTGTGACGACGGCTCGGGCTTGTTTTTCGTTGAGGCACTTGAGGTATGGTCCGGAGAGAATTCTTTTGAAAAGTTCTCCTTGTGTGACGCAGTACCTTGCACTCTGTGCTTTGAGTTTTATCGCTTTCCATTTATCGTCAGGGACTTCGCCATTCATTATGTACTGAATGATCGGATTTCTCCAATCCTTTCCGTCATCAGGCTCGGATCCCTGACTTATGGATGCAGTTTGGATTGGTCCATCAGGAACATTCGCAACGTAAACGGCATTTCTAGGGTCAAGATCATCATCGACCTCGATAGTGTCGTGGCTCGCCTCTTCGCGCAGTTCCTGACATTCGACATAATCCTTTTCGGTGGGCTCGTCCTCTTTCAAGTACAGGGCTTTTAGAGCAATGTCAATGCTTGGTTTTTCGTTCCCTTCAACTGGTATGATCCTTTTAAGGTTGGGATCTGATATTGATGCTAATGCGGCTAGGGCATTGGCTGCGGTGTTTTCCCCTCGCGGGATTCGTGTTAGATCAAAGAATTCGATCTGATCGGTGAGGCTATGGACTACCCGCAGGTACGCTTCCATACGTTCATCTTTGGCCTCGTAGTCGCCGTGATATTGGCTCGTGACCAGTTGGTAATCACTGAAAGCATCTACTTCCCGGGCTCATATTGCTATTGCTAGTCTAAGCCCGACAATTAACGCTTCGTATTCTGCTTCATTGTTTGATGCGGCGAAGCCTAACCTGAACGATTGTTCCAATACTTCTCCTGTAGGGGAAACCAGTTTTACCCCAACCCCGGATCCTTGCCTCGAGGAGGCTCCATCGACGTGAAGTTTCCATCTCTTGGTGGAAGCAGAGTCGAGATCGGTGGTAGGTGGGAGTTCAATCACGAAATCAGCCAGTACCTGCGCTTTTAAGCATGTCCGAGTTTTGAACTCGATGTCGTATTCGCTGAGTTCGATAGCCCATTTAACTAGTCGACCTGACTGGCTTGGACTGTGAAGAATGGTTCTTAGTGGTTGAGAAGTCATGACTATGATCGAGTGCGATTGGAAATATGGTCGGAGCTTTCGAGCCGATGTGACCAATGCTAGAGCGAGTTTTTCCATAGCGGGGTATCTGGTTTCGGCGTCGATCAAGGTCTTGCTGATGTAATACACCGGTCGTTGTTCGTTTTGTTCTTCGCGAACCAGGACTCCACTTACTGCTGCTGTTGAGACAGCTAGGTAGAGGTAAAGGGGTTCTCCTTATACTGGTTTCGCCAGTATAGGTGGTTCGCTTAGATAAGATTTGAGCTGGGCGAATGCTTCTTCGCACTTTTGGTCCCAAAGGAACTTTTTGTTCGCTTTGAGAAAATGGTAGAAGGGTAGACATTTATCGGTCGACCTCGAGATGAAGCGTTCAAAGCAGCTATTTTGCCAGTTAGACTTTGGACTTCTCACGTCGTTTTGGGAGATTTCATCTCCATGAATGTTGCGATCTGTTTAGGATTTGCTTCGATCCCTCTTTCGGTTACTAGGTAACCAAGGAATTCTCCCGATGGGACCCCAAAGGTGCACTTCGCTGGATTGAGTTTCATCCCGTATTTGTTGAGAATGACGAAGCATTCTTTTAGCTGGGGAATGTGATCCTCGTACCTGGAAGATTTGACCAGCATATCATCGATGTAAACTTCCATGGTTTTTCCAAAGAGTCCTGAGAACATCTTGTTGACGAGACGTTGGTAAGTTGCTCCTGCATTTTTCAGCCCGAAGGGCATGACTTTATAGCAGTACGTGCCTCGATCAGTTATGAACGAGGTCTTTTCCTGATCTTCAGGGTTCATCAGTATCTGATTGTACCCGTAAAAGGCATCCATGAAGGATAGCAGTTGATGTCCTGCAGTCGCTTCGACCAAACGGTCGATATGAGGGAGTGGAAAGCTGTCTTTTGGACATGCTTTGTTGAGATCTGTAAAGTCAACGCAGAATCTCCATTTCCCATTCTTTTTCTTGACCACTACGGGATTCGCGAGCCAATCGGGGTATTTTACCTCCCTGATCGATCCGATTTTTAGCAGGTGGTCGACCTTGTCATTGACGACTTTGGCTCGTTCGGGGCCAAGTTTCGACGTTTTTGTCTGACCAATTTATAAGTAGGGTCGACGTTTTGTTCGTGACCGGTTACGTCGATGTTAATTCCTTTCATGTCCGCAGAGGACCAGGCAAAAGAATCGACATTCTGTTTAAGGAAAGAGATCAGTTCGCTTTTAACTGATTCTGCTAGGTCGATCCCGATGCCAACGAGACTTTTGGTGTGTGCGTCGTCTATACAAACCTGAGTGGTGAGGTCCTTTGGGGGCCCTTTTTGGCTCGGGTCGTTTGACCTTTGGTTTGCATTGTGGCGAGATCTTCCTCCTTCTGTAATTGCTACGCGTGGGATTTCTCGATCTGTTTGTACCCGTTCATGTAGCAGTTTCTGGAAATCTTTTGATTTCCATAGATTGTTTTTATTCCTTTCGGAGTTGGGAACTTTACGCACTAGTGGTAGGTCGACGGTACGGCTTTCATGTCGTATATCCATGGTCGACCTAAAATGGCATTGTAGGGAGCTGGTCGATCCACTATGACGAACTCTGTCATTCTTCGGACTCCTCCAGCTATTATTGGGGCAAAGACAAAGCCCATTGAATATGTTGTTTCGCCAGCGAAGCCCACTAGGGGTGTTTGTCCTTCGACAATCTCGGAGTCTTCGAACTCCATCTTTTTGAAAGCGTCGTAAAAGAGGACATCCACTGAGATTCCGGTGTCGATCATTATTCTCGAGAGTTCGACATCCCCAACTACCAAGCACACGAGGATCGCATCGTCATGTGGCTTGTCGAGGTCTCTCGTCTCGCTCTCGTAGAAGGTGATCTCATGGTATGGACCTTGCATTGGGATTTTCTCCCGTTTATCGGTTTCGACCCTTTGCTGAAGAGCTTTTATCGAATTGATCGAGTCTCGGCATAGCTTGGAGCCGCCAAAGATGAATTCAACTCGTTTAGGGGGTATAGCCCGTACCCCCCCCCCCCTCCCCGCAGAGGCGAGGGAGATTGATTCGTGAGCGTAAACTCTTGACAGGGGTTGGAGGTGGAAGTAATGCCAAACCTCCTGGGGTACCACATAGACTGAGCTCACCGAGGATGACTTCGACTCGCTTCCGCGACCCTTGAGGGAGAGCTTCAGGGGATCCTGACTCCTTAGATCGCTCTCGTTTATTCTTGGAAGGCTTTTTGACTCTTTGGTCTGCTTGTTTTCCTTTTTGTCTGTGGGAGTTTCCTCCTCGACTTCGGATTCTTGGTTGTTTTCAGACTCTCATTTTTGCGCCTCGACTTTGGCTCGTGTGTAGCACTCTTCGGTCGTGTGTCCTTTTTTGTTGTGAAAGTCACATAATTTGTATTTGTCGAACTCGAACTTCTTCGAGCTCTTCGGGCTCTCAACCGCGTTGACGTTTCCGGATTTACGGGAATCCTTCTTTGAATTCGAGCTCTGCGAGCCTGACTGGTTCCTTTCTTTTCTGTGTTTCTCTCTGAGGATCGTAGTTTCGTCCTCAAGGCGAGCGAAGGCCGATGCACGATGAAGGGCGTCGTCGAGTGTGAGAGGTTCGCGAACTGTTATTTCCTCGCGGAACTTGGTCGAGTACCATAGTCCACGCCTCAGTGCTTCTATAGCTACTTCGTTCTTTGGGTTCGCGATTTTGGATTTTATTTCCTTGAACCGATCAATGAACGAGTGAAGTGTTTTGTCGGGTTTTTGAGAGACGCCAAATAAGGCTGCCTCGGTAGTCTTTACCTCAATAAAGACGGAGTATTGTTTAAGAAAAGCCATCATGAACTGGGTAAAGTTGTCGATGGACTTTTCCTCCAGTCCGGCGAACCATTCTAGGGCAGAGCCCGATAGTTTTCGGCAAAGAGTCTGCAGAAAGCCGGCTCTCTCTCCTCGTCAGCGAGGTATACCCTTGACATTACTAGTCGGAATGCCTATGTGGGCTTTGGGGTCCGATTTTCCGGAGAATTCTGGGAACTTTGTTTTCTTGAGTTCTCGAATTCTCGCGAAAGCGATTCGATCTGTTAATGGCGTTTGGCGCGTTTCTTCGATTACTCGATCGATGTCAGGTGCCGCGCTTGTGGTCATGTGGACCTTCGAGCTTAGGCTCATAAACTTGGCGTTAGCCTGTTCGATGTACTGCCTTAGCACTTCGTGTCCGTCGCTTGCTAGGGCTGCAAACTGTGTTTGTGGTTGGGTTGACGGCTGTCCTGACGAGATTGGATCGGTTAGATCGACCGTCGGGATCGGTCTCGTTTGGTCGAGCGGAGGTGTTTGGAATGGCGTTGGATTCGACCCTAGTGGGTATCCAAAGCTTGAAGCGAAGGCCGAGCCTCCAAGCTGCCTTGGCCTGATACCGGAGTCTCTTTGCAAGGGAGGTGGCACGGGTAGTGGTCGGTTTCCCGACCCGCTTGGATCCATGACCAAAGAGCTTGAGCTGAAAGGAGTCGGTGTTACCGTTTCTGTAACGCCCCTTTCCCATTCTCTGCTGACCGTCGAGCAGACCGGTCAACAATCAAACAAGAACATGACCGATCGAACCCGAGCAAGTCGAACGGGAAAAGTTCGCCACAGGACGAAGCCAAAGTTAGTTCGGTTTGAGACAAAAGGCTCGCACCGATCTATCTTCGACTCCGCTATCCTCATATCCGTATCGCAAGCAGTACTACTTGCACTACTTCAACGAGTTGTGTCGGTTCGGACTAAAACCTCATATCAGGGAAACAATTTCATTTTCAAGTAATCAAACGTTGAATACAACGTTTAATGGGTTTTACAAAGAATCATCAATATAAACACATAAACAATCAAAATCACGAGATAGCGCAGCTGCCGAACCGAATAAAACATCCGAAACCCCGAATCAAAACCCGTCACAAGCAACCCGAAGCTACACCGAGGACCTCCCGCGTCCGTCGCTGCTAAACCTGAAAAACACAAAAAGAGTCTAATGAGCGATCTAAGATTACCCAGTGAATCGGCTCCCCACTAATGGCTTCTAGTCTATCTAGAACTACAGATTCCCGCCCCAAAACCCAGAATAATAATCAGCAGGAAAGAAATGGTCGATCACGCACTACCACGTCGTGATGAACCCAAACACACACAATCAAGCCAAGATAAAGAGAATTAGGGAAATCGAAGGAACTGCGGCACATGTCCTCGATTGGACTCGATCTATCTATCGCGCAATAAAAGAGATAACAAAACAACACTGGGCCCTACGATCTCGGTAACTCCCACGGGTTTACATCGTCACCTTTATGGTAACTAACCCTCGACTCCTAAACGTGCACACAAGGTCCCACGAGTAGGACACCGTTCTCCGTCCATCGATACGCGGTGACTCCTGTTACCCCTGGTAACCTGAGTTTCCATGTGATTCGACCCTAGGACATGACCCCGTATTCTCCGAATCACACACCTACCGGCGTCACCCGATAGGTTAACACCATAACCAAAATCACCGTGATTTGGTTAGGTAAAACCCGAGGATCCAATCGGGTCGGAAGTACCGGAACGTAAAAGAAACCTAGGCTTGCGGAATCTAACGCACCCTAGAGTCCTAGTGCAGAAAAGTAAACACGCAGACTTGCTGGGACTCTAACACAAATCACGCAATCAATAACAGCAACAATAATCCCAACCATTCCGCAAGCCACTACACTACCCAACTCACCGCTCTGACTAGGTAAGATACCTAGTCAGCACCACTAACTTACCCGGTCCCGAGACCGGAGTAATTGTCCACAACAACTGCTCAGCCCAACACCGAGCAGTCTAAAAAGCCTGCACGCAAAGCTCAACATAGCACAATCATAACAATCAACCAAGCAATCACAATCAAACACACGATCACCACAAGCAGGCCTATTAGGGTTTCTAAGTCTTTTAATCATTTCTTATCCGCTACCTTGGGTTAGCGGCTTGCTAACCCGTAGACGGCTTCCAACACACACCACTTCCTTATTAACCCATCCTAAGTATCTTTAATTAACTTCTCGATATGTCGGTTTAGAGTTAGTAAATTTACTAACTCCCCGACATCTCATTATTAACTAATTGATTTATTACCCAAACCCGCTATTAACCCTAAACCTAATCCCGTTATAATACTTTATACGTTCGTTTAGGTTAAATTCATATTTTAAGGTCGTCTTAATTTCTCGTATATAGATTCATTAATACTTGTTCTTTATACTTATATATATGCATATACGGTCCTATTCAACGGTCTATATGAATGCAACAAACAATATTTTACTAGCAACCTAGCGGCACACAATCGATTATTCATTTAATTCTTTACACCCTAGAATGGTTAATTCGGTCCTATTCAGTTTCATTAATCACTCGATCATTTATTAATTACTATTCATTTTAAATAACGGGTATGCAACCTAATACTACGGTTTAGTAATTACCGGTCTAAATGAATCTACGATTTTCGAGCCGACTCACAGAAATAGTCGTGGAACGACAGCTCGATGTGAATGTGAATTCCCGAGACACCTGATACGAAACCCGAACTTCTGAACCTCGAATTCCGAATCCCGATACACCTGAATCACTGAACCACTGAACCAATGAACCACGGAAATAAACCGATCCAATTTTCCCCAAAATAAACCGGTTTAATCTTTGAGATTGAACCGTTGACCGGTTCAACTCACCTTTGACCCGGTTTAATCAACCTAAAATCAACTCCAATTTCCGATCAAACTATACCAATGGACTCCCTGAAGAACCGGCTTCACTTTGGTGGCGGAGAAGCTTCACCGGCGGCGGAGCTCCGGCGTTGACCACGGCGGCAGAGGGTTGACCGGCGGCAGAGACTCCTTTTCCGGCGACTTCCGACGGCGAACCACCTACCAATCTGCTCGGAATCACCAGATCTACTCATTTACAACCTCAAAATAACTAAAACTGATGAATAAAGGGTGAGATCCCACAAAACCTAACCGGCGACTGCTTCTTGGCCGGATTCCGGCAAACTCCGGCGGTTACAACGGCGGCGGCTGGCTGGAAAAGATAGAGGAGGTTGAGATGAAGCTATAGCACTTGACAGAGACTGATATGGGTTTAAGATGGAAGAGTTATGGGTTTTCTTGTGGAGAAAGTTATGAAGAACATGAAGAATGTTCTTGAGTTTTCTTTGGATATTCAAAGGATTTCTTGAGTTTCTGGGTTTATTGGTTGAATCTGCAAAGAGGGAGAGAGAGTGAGTCGAGAGAGTAAGAGAGATTAGAGAGAGGGTGGTTAGGTTAATTGAATGTGAAAAGTTGGTTTTTGCATGTACAAGATTCATTGCATTTCTCATGCAATGCATGCAAGAGAAGAGAGGTGTCGCCATTACAGAGACCACACCTGTCCATCTGAATGTCTTATTGCCCAAAAGCCCTTCTTAAACTTCCTTAACCAACATCAAATCCCCCAATTACTCCAATGTTTGGTTTGACGGTTTTCGGGTTTAATATTTTAGAACCTCTCCAGATGATCCCATAAATCCTCAAACCTCCACAAAAAGATTCGCCATGCTATTTGATGAATTTAGCATTTTGAATCACTCCGTTCGGGATTACGTAGCTCCGGTTATGAATTTTCAAAGTTTCTTCGGTTTTGTCGGTTTCCATTCCCGACAAGCCAAAAAACACATTTCTGCTCTGATTTCTCCAATTCTGATCTTCTAAACATTCTTTATGTTAAAACATAAGAATATTTGGCCCGTCTCGGCTTCCCTCTCGAACTTTGGTAAAATTACCATTTTACCCCCGACATTGGTAAAATGACAATTTTACCCCTGGTTGACTTTCTGCTGCCCGTTGACCGTATTTTGGATACGGGTTATCACATTCTTCCCCACTTACAGGAATTCATCCTTGAATTCTCCGTCACTAACAGACTTCAAATCGGTTCCGAACCCTGCAAGTTGCTTCATCGCTCCATTTCGACATTTCGATACTCGAACACTGCTGCATACCACTGATACCCAAATCCGCTTTACTCTTAACTGACTTCATCGGTCTCGATCCTCAACTTAACTCTGGTTGCCTCCTCTGCTCTGATTCTCACTTCGGCTTCCCCACTTTGCCTCGACCTCCGCGTCCTTCTGATTGTGACTTCCTTCTTGCTTCCTGGGACACTCTTCAAAAATCTGATCATCTGCTTTCACCTGACTGATTACAACAACATCACTGATTCTTCTTTCCCAAATCTCTTTGCCAAATCATCTTACTTCTCAACTCTTTCTGACGGTCGCTCGGTAAGCTGATTCGATTCCCACTGACAATGTCTACTACTGCTTTATGGTTCGGTCTTCTTGTCTTGTGACGTCTAGACACTTCCTCTTGCTTTCGGGTTCGGGTTTGGTCTCGTATTCACATCACATTTCCGCTCTATCCCCGATATCACTTTCCTATAGAAATATGGTTACTTAATCACGTACCCGACGGTTACTCGTGATTAAATAACAATATCTTATAAGTTCGTTCTCTCGTGAATCGACGGTTGAACTCAACCGTTCGCAAGTCAGCTCAAAAACTTGAAATACAACCAAAATAAACTTAATACTTACATTTCTAGCAAGACCAAAGAAAAGCGATCAATCACTACTCAAACTTTCGAACTACCAACAATCTAACGGTCGCTAAGACCCAACACGATCAATCTATCAAAACCACGCACGCTAACACTATGCAATCTACCGCACCACAAAACAATAAATCAATCAACCAAGCAAGAAATGAAAAAAGCAATTACCACACACAAAATCACGCAATCTAATGATCGGTCGGATGCGTCGTCAGTCCGGGTTCAGGTCATGATGAACGGTCGTCAGTTCCGCTCATCATTTAGTTTCACACAGTAAACCATTTGCTTTTCGAACCATCTCAATCATGCAAATAGTTACTATGCTACTACAAACGATCAGCCGAACACTCTGCATCCACCATATACATAAAACGATATATCGTACATCATAAAGTTTTTAGTACATGGTTACGATCAGGGTCCCTACATAAAGCCGTCATCATATCCAAAAACCCATACGACGCCGCTGTACATCAGAAAGTCAAAGACGACACGCAAAGTCGCCTATCCGCCGATCTATCTACAAGACAAAAATAGAGTTAGTGCCCCCAACTTACCTGGCCTAACTACACCTATCCTAGCCTAACGCCTCCAGCAAGACCGAAATGCCCAACACCACTGGCAAAACGACTCACTGAAGTATCCGCTGGCAGGTGCGCCGGGAGGGTGTGGTGGGTGTGCCTCTCGAGATGGCGCTCCGACATGTTGGGGCTCGGCGATCGGACAGAGATAAGCGTCGTGACCTGCACAACCACGAACCTGACAAACCGGAGTAACTGCTAAGTGCGGTCCACGGTAACACGCGGATGCCTGGTGACCATAACCTCTACACAACTGACATGGAGAAGTCGGCTCGGTCGGCGCTGACGGGGGATCCATGAAATAATCCGGTGCAAGATTTCCCTGGCCTCTGCATAACTGACAAGTCCTCACTGGCTCGGGTCGAGGTGACGGAACGGCTGGCATCGGAATAACTAGTGGCTGACTGGGCTCGGGGTCTCTGCGGCTCGGTCCGGCTCCATAGTCCTCGGGTACTGGTACTCGATACGGCTCTCCATCGGGCATATACAATCCTGCTCTGGCGGTCGGGCAAGTCATCGCTCCATGGTCCTCCTGACCACATAACAGACAACAGTCGGGTCCGAGTACGGGACGGTACGGCTCTCAAAGGCGCAGGTCTACTGCTCGGGGACACCAATGCAAATGGAAATCGTATACTCCACATCCGCTGCATGCTCTCCTCTCAGATACTGCTGGTGGTGCCTCTATCGCCTCAGCTGGCGGCGAAACCGACTCAAACTCGGACTCAGTAGATGCCGGCGACATAGCCATATCCAACGGCGTACGAGGTGATCCTGGTCATGGGTCTAACTAATGATGGGGCCCAACCTGCTGCTCCAACACATCCTGAAGTATCGCTACCTGCTCATCCACCTGCTGCTCCCACTGTTGACGCTGCTCCGGGTCTATAGGCTCCATATCCAAATCAAAACCATATGGTAGCGGGCTCATCAGATAGTCCTCCACACGAAGCGACAGGGGAAACTCGGGTGCCAGAAGAAGCGGTGCCTGATACATCGGTGGTGCATCTGAGGCTGCAAGTATCTGTGGTCCAACTGGCTCGGGCCACTGTGGTGGTAACTGTAACTCTGCGTCCGCTCCTCCTAAGTAGCCCACCATGTCCGTGTAAGGGTCTCGGCTGCCTGCATCATCTATCATCGCTGGAGGTAAAGGGTCTGGAAGGGGCGACCAATCTACCTGTGCTGCTCTAACACCCTGCATCTGTCGCAACGGAACTGGCGGCTGATCCGCCGTACGAGATCCCCGCCAGTGACCTGGCGAAGCTGGGTATCCCTGGAACTGAACCAACTGACCCTGCTCTGAACCGGCTGATCCCTCCTGACTCATACTGATCCGCTAAACTGCTCAATACGCACACACACACACCCCTCCACTCTGCCCGGGATACACTGCTGTAAGACTGCAATCAAAACACAAAACAAGTTAGTACGAATAATTCGAAAATTTCTACTTTCCCATCCCAACCCCGGATTTAACGGACGCGGCTCGGTTTCCTAATGGATGCTTGTGTGACACATTTGACTCGATAAAACACGGAAAACACTAAAAAATGAAATGTTTCGAAACCCATGCAGAACCATGCTCTGATACCACCGTTTCTGTAACGCCCCTTTTCCATTCTCCGCTGACCGTCGAGCTGACCGGTCAACAATCAAACAAGACATCACCGATCGAACCCGAGCAAGTCGAACGGGAAAAGTTCGCCACAGGACGAAGCCAAAGTTAGTTCGGTTTGAGACAAAAGGCTCGCACCGATCTATCTTCGACTCCGCTATCCTCATATCCGTATCGCAAGCATTACTACTTGCACTACTTCAACGAGTTGTGTCGGTTCGGACTAAAACCTCATATCAGGGAAACAATTTCATTTTCAAGTAATCAAACGTTGAATACAACGTTTAATGGGTTTTACAAAGAATCATCAATATAAACACATAAACAATCAAAATCACGAGATAGCGCAGCTGCCGAACCGAATAAAACATCCGAAACCCCGAATCAAAACCCGTCACAAGCAACCCGAAGCTACACCGAGGACCTCCCGCGTCCGTCGCTGCTAAACCTGAAAAACACAAAAAGAGTCTAATGAGCGATCTAAGATTACCCAGTGAATCGGCTCCCCACTAATGGCTTCTAGTCTATCTAGAACTACAGATTCCCGCCCCAAAACCCAGAATAACAATCAGCAGGAAAGAAATGGTCGATCACGCACTACCACGTCGTGATGAACCCAAACACACACAATCAAGCCAAGATAAAGAGAATTAGGGAAATCGAAGGAACTGCGGCACATGTCCTCGATTGGACTCGATCTATCTATCGCGCAATAAAAGAGATAACAAAACAACACTGGGCCCTACGATCTCGGTAACTCCCACAGGTTTACATCGTCACCTATATGGTAACTAACCCTCGACTCCTAAATGTGCACACAAGGTCCCACGAGTAGGACACCGTTCTCCGTCCATCGATACGCGGTGACTCCTGTTACCCCTGGTAACCTGAGTTTCCATGTGATTCGGCCCTAGGACATGACCCCGTATTCTCCGAATCACACACCTACCGGCGTCACCCGATAGGTTAACACCATAACCAAAATCACCGTGATTTGGTTAGGTAAAACCCGAGGATCCAATCGGGTCGGAAGTACCGGAACGTAAAAGAAACCTAGGCTTGCGGAATCTAACGCACCCTAGAGTCCTAATGCAGAAAAGTAAACACGCAGACTTGTTGGGACTCTAACACAAATCACGCAATCAATAACAGCAATAATAATCCCAACCATTCCGCAAGCCACTACACTACCCAACTCACCGCTCTGACTAGGTAAGATACCTAGTCAGCACCACTAACTTACCCGGTCCCGAGACTGGAGTAATTATCCACAACAACTGCTCGGCCCAACACCGAGCAGTCTAAAAAGCCTGCACGCAAAGCTCAACACAGCATAATCATAACAATCAACCAAGCAATCACAATCAAACACACGATCACCACAAGCAGGCCTATTAGGGTTTCTAAGTCTTTTAATCATTTCTTATCCGCTACCTTGGGTTAGCGGCTTGCTAACCCGTAGACGGCTTCCAACACACACCACTTCCTTATTAACCCATCCTAAGTATCTTTAATTAACTTCTCGATATGTCGGTTTAGAGTTAGTAAATTTACTAACTCTCCGACATCTCATTATTAACTAATTGATTTATTACCCAAACCCGCTATTAACCCTAAACCCAATCCCGTTATAATACTTTATACGTTCGTTTAGGTTAAATTCATATTTTAAGGTCGTCTTAATTTCTCGTATATAGATTCATTAATACTTGTTCTTTATACTTATATATATGCATATACGGTCCTATTCAACGGTCTATATGAATGCAACAAACAATATTTTACTAGCAACCTAGCGGCACACAATCGGTTATTCATTTAATTCTTTACACCCTAGAATGGTTAATTCGGTCCTATTCAGTTTCATTAATCACTCGATCATTTATTAATTACTATTCATTTTAAATAACGGGTATGCAACCTAATACTACGGTTTAGTAATTCACGGTCTAAATGAATCTACGAGTTTTCGAGCCGACTCACAGAAATAGTCGTGGAACGACAGCTCGATGTGAATGTTAATTCCCGAGACACCCGATACGAAACCCGAACTTCCGAACCTCGAACTCCGAATCCCGATACACCTGAATCACTGAACCACTGAACCAATGAACCACGGCAATAAACCGATCCAATTTTCCCCAAAATAAACCGGTTTAATCTTTGAGATTGAACCGTTGACCGGTTCAACTCACCTTTGACCCGGTTTAATCAACCTCAAATCAACTCCAATTTCCGATCAAACTATACCAATGGACTCCCTGAAGAACCGGCTTCACTTTGGTGGCGGAGAAGCTTCACCGGCGGCGGAGCTCCGGCGTTGACCACGACGGCGGAGGGTTGACCGGCGGCGGAGACTCCTTTTCCGGCGACTTCCGACGGCGAACCACCTACCAATCTGCTCAGAATCACCAGATCTACTCATTTACAACCTCAAAATAACTAAAACTGATGAATAAAGGGTGAGATCGCACAAAACCTAACCGGCGACTGCTTCTTGGCCGGATTCCTGCAAACTCCGGCGGTTACAACTGCGGCGGCTGGCTGGAAAAGATAGAGGAGGTTGAGATGACGCTATATCACTTGACAGAGACTGATTTGGGTTTAAGATGGAAGAGTTATGGGTTTTCTTGTGGAGAAAGTTATGAAGAACATGAAGAATGTTCTTGAGTTTTCTTTGGATATTCAAAGGATTTCTTGAGTTTCTGGGTTTATTGGTTGAATCTGCAAAGAGGGAGAGAGAGTGAGTCGAGAGAGTAAGAGAGATTAGAGAGAGGGTGGTTAGGTTAATTGAATGTGAAAAGATGGTTTTTGCATGTACAAGATTCATTGCATTTCTCATGCAATGCATGCAAGAGAAGAGAGGTGTCGCCATTACAGAGACCACACCTGTCCATCTGAATGTCTTATTGCCCAAAATCCCTTCTTAAACTTCCTTAACCAACATCAAATCCCCCAATTACTCCAATGTTCGGTTTGACGGTTTTCGGGTTTAATATTTTAGAACCTCTCCAGATGATCCCATAAATCCTCAAACCTCCACAAAAAGATTCTCCATGCTATTTGATGAATTTAACATTTTGAATAACTCCGTTCGGGCTTACGTAGCTCCGGTTATGAATTTTCAAAGTTTCTTCGGTTTTGTCGGTTTCCATTCCTGACAAGCCGAAAAACACATTTCTGCTCCGATTTCTCCAATTCTGATCTTCTAAACATTCTTTATGTTAAAACATAAGAATATTTGGCCCGTCTCGGCTTCCGTCTTGAACTTTGGTAAAATTACCATTTTACCCCCGACATTGATAAAATGACAATTTTACCCCTGGTTGACTTTCTGCTGCCCGTTGACCGTATTTTGGATACGGGTTATCACACCGTAGGGGTCACGATAGGGCGGAAGCCGCAATTAGACGTGCCGGCGACATTCCCCGATACTCCTGGTGGTGTTATTGCTGGAAGTCCAGACGCGTCTAGGGTGGAGAACTTAGTGGAGGTTGTGAATCGCGTATCGATCGACCCCCTTGGTTTTGGCTAGCGAGATATTCGAGACGAGAGTTAATACGTCGTTCCTGTTCGTCGATCTGCGTGGCCAGAGCGCGGTTTGCTATCTCTTGGGCCCGGGCGCTCGCCTCGTTGCTTCTCGTCCGGTTTACCAACAGGGTAAGCATCAAACGGATTTCAGCGAGGTCGTCCGGACTTTGTCGCGGTGGAGCAGGAGGCTGTGGCGGGTTAGGCCTGGGCGTTCCAGATCCGCCTCCTAGGGCGGGGGTGGGAATCGAATCATTCCTCATCCACACCCAGTTCCTGCTCGGATCGTTAGTTCCTGACAAAACGTTTGTCGGAGTCTGGCTAGTCGCGATTGTTTGAGCGATTGAGCTAGCTGGTGCCGAAGTCGTGGAGACTGAGGCTGAGCTCGTCAAAACGGCATCGGTCTGACCCGTAGTTCTTACCCCGGCGGTGTTCTGAGGAACATCGCCGACCATCTGAGGGTGGTCGACTGGTGGAGTGGCGCTAGGAGAGCCAGAATGGTCGGGATTCATCTCGATCTATCAAACCTAGGATCTGATTCTTAAGATAGGAAAGCTACAGATTGTCCCCACAGTCGGCGCCAAATGTAAGATCGGAGATTCACACCAAGGATTTGTAATCGTGGATTTGGACTTTTTATATGAAATGAAATAGATTTCCTATGAATCAAAGATTTTATTAAGGTTGTATGTCGAGATAGAACAAACACAATCGAATATAGAGTACAAAGTTATGAAAATCGAGTTATCTAGTCGAAGTGTTCTCTATTAGGGTTGAAATTATCCTGAATGGATCGCCACTTCTTCTTTAAATAGTTCTCTGCTTTAATCTTCTTGTTCCGAGCTTTCGGCCTCGCCATGATAACGATCTCCGGGATTCGCGGGGATCGACCTAACTGGAAAAGACCAGGTCGTTCCTGCTCTACATCCTCTTCTATCGAGCTCGAGCTCGACTACTTCTCACTTCGTTATTTGAGCCTTGGTTAAACCACAGTCGGATGGGCCCAGGATCTATGATAGTCGAGCTCATCTCTTTGATTGTGGATTTGACTCATAATTATGGGTCTTTTTTTTGTTTGTTAGAAGGAAATCCAGCACCAACAATTTGTATAAATCAAATATAATGTCAACCCATAAACTGTTATTTAGAAACTAAAATTAGTTGGAAAATAGAAGGTTTTATTTTCAAGTAAATTAAAATTTATTTTTACAATAAAGTATAAACTAATAAAGATAAATTTTATAATTTTTTATAGAAAATTGCAAATCTAAAAAAACATTCCAAACATAAAATAAAAATATACATAACAAATTACTTATATTTAGATTAATAATATATATTCACCACCATATTACATAAACGTTTTATATATTATACTAACTACTGCATAAAGATAAAAAAATGTTCAAATCTTTAATAAACAACAATAGAATATATGTTTTAAAAATAAGGTAGATTACTTTTACAAATATAAATCTACATGCTATAAGCGTGGATCATTATCATTTACAAAAAGAGATAAAAAAAATAAATTATATAAATATTATATATATATATATATTCAACATATCTCAAACATCTAAATTTAATATTAATAATATGTTATAAAGACATATTATCATTTACAAATATATTATTATACATAAAAAATATCAATAAACATCAAAACAAAATTATACCCGTCGATCGACGGGTCAAAATCTAGTTCATCTATTAAATGCAGAACAAAATATATTAATAAAATAATATTTTAACTGCATGCAGATTAATAGATGCAGTATAAACAAAAAAAATAAAAAATGGTTGAAAAGCTCTAAAAATTATATGTTTCATCCAGATATGCACAGTACAAATTTTATATTTTTTTAATAATATTTTTTTATCTGTATTATTAGATCTATATTTTATATTTTGGTTACTATTCAAACTCTTTACAATGAAAGTAGAGAAAGCTACACCCATAAAATATAAATCATCATTACAATATGGAGACCATTACAAATCTCACATTTTGCTATGTTCTACTTCTAGGAGTAATTGCAAGTTACAATTGACAGTTTTTAGTGTAATTAAATATTTACGAAAACAATATTTTAAAATGTTTTCCAAATCTTTTTAGACGCCCGTGCTTTCGGGGCCTGCTTGTAGAAAATCAAATGTTCACATATAATATTTTACTAGCATGTTGCCCCAAAATTCAAAGTTGATATTATATTTATTCAAAGATAAACATATAAAGCTTAGAAGAAAAAAAGGATGTGATCGTTCAGAATTGTCCTTTTCAAAGCTTTAATTTCGGAAATTTTGTGTTGCTGTAAATTCTCTCTGAATAGTTTATAGATAATTTGAATTACAAAAAAAAAAATTACAAAGTTTATTTATGGGCAAATCGCATAAATAGCATAAAAACATGACTTATCAAAAATATAACACCAAGGAAGAAAAATCATAAAAATAGCACAAAAACATGTCTTGTCACTAAATTAGCCCTAACCCTTAACCTTAAATACTAAACCCTAAACCCTAAATAATAAATTTTAATTATAAATAATAAACTCTAAACTTTAAATACTAAATCCTAAACCCTAAATAATAAACTCTAAACTCTAAATAATTAACCCTAAACCCTAAATTATATAATGTTATAAAAGTTTTTGTAATTAAAATAATGTTAAAAATGTGAATTATTTACCTTGATGCTATATTTAAGATAATGTATGTTTTTGTGTTATTTTATGCATTTTCTCTTTATTTATATAGTAAAGAAATTTGAATATCCGTTGAAGGAGACAGCTTATACGGCTCAGATCGGCTTAGAAGATAGCTTAGGTATATTTTTTGTCTTGTCTCGAAGGATAAGAGACGTGTCGGTTCTTGCAAGTGGTCCTGAGGAATAGTTCGAGTCAGCAGTTGGTGGGACCTACCTCTTTTATAATTTTTTGCAGATATTCAAAGTCAAAAAATTCGGCCTTTTAAGTTTAAAAATATTTTCACCAAAAAGAAATCTTTATTGCTGGCTGAAGAAAAAGAAAAAAACTTTATCATATGCGTGTGTCTTCACATATGCTCACAAGGAGCTACTACTTCTGTAGACTTAATCAAATAAGAAAACAAAATAAGATAAATTATATAGTATATAGTATCACGACATTTCTGTAATATTATATTATTCTATTTAAAGCTGACGTATCATATTTTTGAGTTAGAGTAGAGGTAATTAGTTCTTTAAAGGGCAATTCGCATTAATAGCACAAAAAACATGACTTGTCAAAAATATAGCACCAAGGAAGAAAAATCATAAAAATAGCACAAAAACATGTTTTGTCACTAAATTAGCCCTAACCCTAAATCTTAAATATTAAACCCTAAACCCTAAATACTAAACCCTAACCTTGAATAATAAACCCTAAACCCTAAATACTAAACCCTAAATCCTAAATAATTAACCCTAAACCCTAAATAATTAACCATAAACCCTAAATTATATAATGCTATAAAAGTTTTTATAATTAAAATAATGCTAAAAATGTGAATTATTACTCTTGGTGCTATATTTATGATAAGGTATGTTTTTTGTGCTATTTTATGCCTTTTCTCTTCTTTAAAACTTGTTTTTTATACCGCAGTTAGCGATTAAAGCATATACTTTAAGACAGGGAATGACACAAATATTAAAATTTAACAAAAAGGAATTCTTGACAAACTAAAAAGAAAATAGAGAAAAGTCATAAAATAACACAAAAAACATACCTTATCATAAATATAGTACCAAAGAAAATAATTCACATTTTTAACATTATTTTAATTACAAAAATTTTTATAACATTATATAATTTAGGGTTTAGGGTTAATTATTTAGGATTTAGGGTTTATTATTTAGGGTTTGGGGTTTAGTATTTAGGGTTTAGGGTTTATTATTTAAGGTTAGGGTTTAGTATTTAGGGTTTATGATTTAGTATTTAAAATTTATGGTTAAGGCTAATTTAGTGACAAAACATGTTTTTATGCTATTTTATGATTTTTTTTCCTTGATGCTATATTTTTGACACGTCATGTTTTTGTGCTATTAATGCGATTTGCCCAAGAAAATAAAAGAAAAAGATGAAAGGAAGGTCGTTCTCGTACCGGTGAGGTTTGTCTTTAAACGACGATTTCTCGTGCTTGCTAATAGTTGCTGTCACCATCAACAGTGTCTGCTTCCCACACGCCACGCCAAGATTGCTTTTTTCTAGCCGTCGATTAGTTTTGAGTTTTGACTTTATGCCTCATTATTATTAATTTTAGAAAATATTAAAACTATAAAATAATGTTATTTACTTGGGAAAAATAAAACTTCGCAATTTTTCAGTAAAATTAATTGCAATTGCCTTTCTATTTTCTTTTATGGATGTGTTGTTTGTTTTACGAATTATCTTACTATATTTTTCTGTTTGAGTTGGTATATAATTAAATTTTGGGAAAATTACTTATTTAGTATGAAAAGTATAGTTATTATTAGAGTATGATTAATCTTTTGGCCTTCTTTCTCAAGATTTTATTGCCTAAAGTACCCCTATCATCATTTGGAAGGAAAAGAAAAATTACAGAAATACCATTAATTTTTTTTTCCATGTCAGCGAAAAAATCAAATATTTACGAAAATACTACATTCCCTGCCAAATTAAATCCGCAGTCACGTGTTGCAGATTTTTGTGGTTGCAGATTTATTTGTGTAATTACGGAAATGATGTTACGGATTTAAATGCAAGTGTCGCAGATTTGTTTCTTTGTTGCGGATTTAAAATAAATCCGCGACAAAGGAAATGTACTTTTTAATTACTAAATTAGTTCGTAGTGTAACAGATTTGTTCCATGTGTTGCAGTTTTTTTGGTATACTTGCGGATTTGTTCGTTTTTGTAAAATTGAGTTCGAAGATTTTTTCGCTAGTGTTGAAGATTTTATTAGGTTTTTGCAGTTTTTTCAAGATTTTGCGGATTGTTTATGCAGATTTTATTCGCAGTGTTACAGATTTTTTGTATGTGTTACAGATTTTTGAAAAACTCTGTAACACAGGCAAAAGGCTTTAAAAAATTATAAAACTAGTATTCTAGTGTTACAGATTTAGTTGATGTGTTGCAGATTTAATTTTTGTGTGTACAGATTTTTTAAAATTGATGACGTGGCATTTTTACTCATCTTTTTTTTTATTGCGAATTTGTTATTC